>OY288279.1:9527847-10727847 GCA_958450335.1 Hibiscus tridactylites | reverse complement strand
ACTATTGTTTGTAGCCCTAATAATATCTCTACATTTTTGCTGTCTCTCTTTTGTTCTTAACTTCTTTTACCGTGAAAAACAGGTCCTCAAAGTTATAAGCATGTACTATTTAGGGACTAAAACACATGTTTAAAAAGAGAGGGAGGAGTGGATCATGCAACATAAGTATTCAGGTCCTCAAAGTTTAAGTTATTGAAACTTTTATCCATCCATCTCTCTTCTGCAATGCCTTCACCGTCTTCTTCTTGTTACGGTTGTCGGTCATAAATTTCACATCCACGATTGCCATTTCTCGTTTAAAATTAAAAAAAGAAAAAGAGAAGTGATGTAGACCGTAAATCTGTGGCGTGTTAATGCCTTATGGACTTAAATGAATTCAATTTTAAAGTCCAAAATGCTTTGCACAATTGCACTCATAGTATAAGGGAAAATATGTTATCCACAAGCAGCAGCAGAAAATAAAAACTTTCAAGTGTTTTAGTTTTAAAGTTTAGAAGTTTAATTTAAATTTTAACTTTTAAGAATTTGAGTGTATGGGTTTAGAATTTAGAGTTTAAAATTTATAGTTTATAGTTAGAGATTTAAGTTTTAACATATAAATTTTAAATACACTGTGATTACAATTTCATCTATATTTAAAAGTTTCATAAATTTCATAGATAATTACAGCGTGGATGTAAGGCATAATCATTTCACCTAATTTTGAATTTATAAAATATAATTCAGCTCTTGCCGACATCCAAGGACCACACAGCGCATCTGATTTTAGATCAGATCTCAGAAGACTCCCACTGTGGGTTATCTTTTTGTTACTAACTCAATCAGATGGCTCAAATTTAATATTTAAAATTTACTTTTAAATATCATCGCCAGTCAAGGACCGCATAGCGCAGTGGATTAGCGCGTTTGACTTCGGATCAAAAGGTCGTGGGTTCGACTCCCACTGTGGTCGTTATTTTTCACTCAAATCCAATAGCCCAAATTTAGTATTTGAATTTTTTATTAATTTCAAACGACTACTCGTCCGAGGACCGCATAGCGCAGTGGATTAGCGCGTCTGACTTCGGATCAGAAGGTCGTGGGTTCGACTCCCACTGTGGTCGTGTATATTTTTAATTTTTTTATTCCAATCAAAAGGTCCAAATCTATGGCTTGAGCTTGGCCTTTCATTTCTAACCCTGTCTGCAACGTTGTCTGAGTCCCCTCCTGGGAATCAGATTGGTTCCTTCGTTAGGGTTTTAGAGATCTGTAACTTTGCAATCTATTGCGAAACTAAGCATTGCCGTTGCGAAATTAAAGAATTTTTAAGCTTCTCCAATCTATTTTCCTGTTAAAATTCCGAACGTAACGCTGTTTTCGAGTGTAAGTTCCTTTAATTAAGAGAAAAAATGGGTTCAACGGGGCAGCCACCGTCACTTAAAAGAAGAGACGCGCCATCGATGAGAGAAGGAGATCAGCTTACTCTTACCCCTTTAGGTGCTGGCAATGAAGTCGGCCGTTCTTGCGTTTACATGACTTACAAAAGCAAAACTGTACTGCTATATATGCTTCCTAATAATTCCTTTTATTCACATCATTTTGTTAATGTATAATAAAGGGGTACGTTGCTTCAGAAACAACGCTCCTTGTTTATAAACGTATCAGAGCTTTGGTTAGATTTTAGAACTTTCTGTATTACCAGACATTTTGGAAATAAAATTTATTTGAGAGAGTTTCTCTTGTTCGGTTCTTTTTAGAACTATCTTTTGACATTTAAGACTTTATTTTGATTTGTAAAATTTACTTAATACTTCGGGTTCTTACATCGTTATTCAGTGGGTCCAAGTCCTCCGACGTGAAGCATATTCGATTTGGGTTTGCTCAGTACATTGTGCATGTTTCTCCAGCAACGTTTCTGCTATTTTAGGACACCGAAACAACCATGAACGCTACTTGAAGCATTCGTCCTTTTCGTCGTTCAAATCTATCCAGAAATTCCTACACACAATGTTTATACTATTCTAAGGAGTAAACTACACACAATGTTTATACTATTCTAAGGAATAAACTACACAGTTTACCACCGAACTATGGGGTTGGTGTCAATATGACTACTATATTATTTTTGGTCGCAAATGCACCACACAACTATTTAAATGGTGCCACGTTAGCCACACGCCGTTAAAAAAACAAAAAAGTTGACGGAACTGTTAAAAAAATTGGTATAATTACACATTTGGTCCTCTATATTTATACAATATATCAATTTAGTCCTAATTTTAATCTAATAAAATAAATTAATTATTCAATAAGATGGTGACACGTGTCACCACCTTACTGGAAGTCTTTAATTATTTTTATTTAATTAATTTAATTAATTTTTCCACCTCCAATCAGGTGGTGACATGTGTCACCCAATTGGAGGTGAAAAAATGAAAGGAATAAACCCCCCTTACCAGGACTCGAACCCAGGACCTTTGGGTACACAAGCTGTGTGCTTACCACTAAACCAAGCACACTTTCAAGCTATGGTTTCATTAATATATTTATTTAATGATTGTTAAAGCCCATAAAAATTAAAGAGAAGAAAATGCAATTGCAAAGATTTGAACCAAGGACCTCATGGTCCAAAGCACATGTGCTTGCCACTACACCAAATGTATGTCTGTGATTTAAAGTACAACATTTAATATATGTCTTATATAGATTTTAATACTTGAGAAAAAGAATGAAATGTGGTTTTAAGAAATTCGAATGTAATATTTTTATGATCCATAATAAAATATAACTCAATTAAATAAATCTAATAACTAAATTAAAGTTAACAATATTAAATTGTGTTTGTGAGTTTGAATTCGGTAAATGAATTTAATATAATTTGGGGTAGTTTAAGATAATTATATATAATAATTTAATTAATTTTTTAATAAATATTAAAATTATTAATTAAGTAAAAAAATCAATTCAACGATTATATATGTGGAATTATAAAAATAAATCTAAAATTAAAAAATATATTAAATTTAGTTTAAAATATAAAAATTTTAAAATGATATTTATATTGAAAATAATATTATTATTTTTAAATCGTGCACTAACTATAGTTTAAAATATATTAAATTTAGTTATTAGATTTATTTAATTGGGTTAGATTTTATTATGGATCATAAAAATATTACATTCGAATTTCTTAAAACCACATTTCATTCCTTTTCTCAAGCATTAAAATCTATATAAGACATATATTAAATGTAGTACTCTAAATCATAAGACATACATTTGGTGCAATGGCAAGCACATGTGCTTTGGACCATGAGGTCCTTGGTTCAAATCCTTGCAATTGCATTTTTTTTCTCTTTAATTTTTCTGGGAATTAACAATCATTAAATACATATATTAATGACACCATAGCACGAAAGTGTGCTTGGTTCAGTGGCAATCACGTAGCTTGTGTACCTAGAGGTCCTGAGTTTGTGTCTTGGTAAGGGGGGATTTTATTCCTTTTATTTTTCCACCTCCAATTGGGTGACACGTGTCACCACCTGATTGAAGGTGGAAACTTAATTAAATTAAGTAAATAAAAATAATTAAAGACTTCCAATAAGGTGGTGACACGTGTCACCATCTTATTGAATAATTAATTTATTTTATTAGATTAAAATTAGGACTAAATTGATATATTGTATAAATATAGAGGACCAAATGTGTAATTATACCAATTTTTTTAACAGTTCCGTCAACTTTTTCATTTTTTTAACGGCGTGTGGCTAACGTGGCATCATTTAAATAGTTGTGTGGTGCATTTGCGACCAAAAATAATATAGTGGTCATATTGACACCAACCCTATAGTTCGGTGGTCAACTGTGTAGTTTACCCACAATGTTTATACTATTCTAAGCTATAAATACGACAATAATAATTAAAAGAGAAAATTATACGGGTGGTCACCCAACTATTACTCTTTTCTTATTTTGGTCATCTAACTATTAACCTTTTCTTATTTTCGTCACCCAACTATTACACTTTTCTTATTTTGGTCACCCAACTATTACGCTTTTCTTATTTTGGTCACCCAACTATTACGCTTTTCTTATTTTGGTCACCCAACTATTACCCTTTTTTTATTGTGGTCACCCAACTATTACCCTTTTCTTATTTTGGTCACCTAATTAATTTTTTCGTCAAAACTATCTCTCACGTTAAATACGTTTCTTATTTTAGTATATCTCCGTTAAAAAACTAACGGTAACACTGACATGACATTTTAAAAAATATTTTTTAGTCATTTTTCTCTTCTCCCCACATTATTTTTGTTTAATTTTATTCAACCAATCATGTGATAACATGTATCTCTACCATATTAATGGAAGAAAACTAAAGAAAAAAAATACTCTACTTGTGGTTGCTGGCTTTCATACCCACAAACAACGGCATGAAGTGCCAGCACAGAATCAATTGTGCTAAGCATTCATTTTGATTTAATTTCACTAACATTTATATTTAACGTATATAAGTTAACAACAACACAAAATAAAATATAAAAAAATAAAAAAATAACTTAAACTCATACCTCATTGATAAAATTTTAAATATTTAACTACTAAGTTAAAGTAAAATTTTATTAAATTATTTTTTATTAAATTAAAAAACAAACTATAATTATTTTTTTTTCACTTTGTTCGATAATAATAAAATTAATTAAATAATTATTTTTTATTTTTATAAAACTAGATATTAAATTATTTTAAAAATTAATTTAATATTATTTATGATAGAATATAAACTTTTAAATTATATTTGATAATTATTTTAAATGACTTAAAATTAGGATTTAAATAATTTAAAATTTATATTCAATAATAAATAAATATTATTAAAAATAATTATTTAGATCTAAATTTTAATTCATTTAATAATTATTAAATATAATTTAAAAATTTATATTTTATCATAAATAAATAATATTAATTTTATAAAATAAATAAATAAATATTTAATTAGTTTTGTTTTTAAGTAACGAAGTGAAAAAAATAAATCTAGTTTGATTTTAAATTTTAAACATAATTTATTAGTTTAACTTGGTGGTTAAATATTTAAAATTTTATAAATTAGATATTGTGTTCGAGCCACTCTCTTATCTTTTATATTTTATTTTGTATAATTATTAACTTATATACGTTAAATATAAAAGTTAGTGAAATTGGATCAAATATAATGCTTAGCATAGTTGGTTCTTATGCAGGCACTTCATGCCATTGTTTGCGGGTTTGGAACCCAATAACCACGATGAGTGTTTTTAAATTTTTTTATTTGATTTTCTTCAATTAATATGGTGGAGACACATGTCATCATAGAATTAGTTGAATAAAATTAAACAAAAATAATTTAGGGAGAAGAGAGATGATTAAAATTATTAAAAATATTTTTAAAATGCCACGTGAGTATTATCGTTAATTTTTTAACGGATAAAGACTAAAATAAGAAACATATTTAATGTGAAGGACGATTTTGACGAAAAAATTAATTTAGTAACTAAATTTAAAAGAAAAATAATTGGATGACCAATTATATCGGACAGAGTTTTAAATTGAAACATAAATAAAGGGCTAGTCTGAATATTACAATAGAAGAAATAGAAAAATAAATTAGATGAGACAGAGTTTTAAATTGAAACATAAATAAAGGGCCAAAATTATAATTTGCTTCAAAAATCTGATCTGTAGTTGCCCATGGGTTCTGGTTCTCTTAAACAAAATGCCAAAGGGAGAGGATTATGGCGAATGGCAACCACACTCCCAAACTAATCGACGGTGAAAATAAAAAGATAATGAGAGTCACAATGGTCCGCCACGTGGCAGATAAATCTCCATACAACATCCTCCTCTCGTTTTATTCACCACTCATTCTCCATCAACACTTCTCTGCTTTTATAAAACACCGCTCTCTAGCCTTAACACAGTTATTACCAAACGCTCTGAAATAACTGAAAAAAATGGCTTCCACCGCCTCCGTCTCCACCGCCATGGTCAGCACCTCCTTCGTCCGCCGTCACCCGTCGACGAGCCTAAGCTCCATCCCCAACTTCAGGCAGGCTCTTTTCGGGCTAAAGACCCAGGGACGAGGCCGCCTTACAATGATGGCGACATACAAAGTAACGCTGATCACTCCGGAAGGAACACAGGAGATCGAGTGCCCAGATGACGAGTACGTTTTGGACGTGGCGGAGGAGCAGGGCATCGATCTTCCCTACTCATGCAGGGCTGGGTCTTGCTCTTCATGTGCTGGGAAGATCGTAAATGGCAGTGTGGATCAGTCCGACAACAGCTTCCTTGACGACGACCAGATTGCTGCAGGCTATGTTCTCACCTGCGTTGCGTACCCGACAGGTGATGTTACCATTGAGACACACAAGGAGGAGGAGGTCGTCGGTTAAAAAGAAGAGGATTGAAACTACAGGGTTCTAAGTTTTCTTCTGTCTGTTACTTTTGTTGTCAAAAGGATATGTTGGTGTTCATATCCCTGAAATGAGTTCCATGTATTTTTATGGTTTTTTGTTCATGTTGTAGTCACGAAAACTGAAACTATTGTTTGTAAGCCCTAATAATATCTCCACATGTTCTTGAAGTTCTTCCCCAAAAGAAGCTGTATACGCATAACTCAGTTACCAGAGTTGATAATCGAATTGAAACATAAATGGAGTAATATTTTAGAGATCAAACACGGGTGTTTGGTCCTTTGAAAGAAGCTAATCAGATTGTAATCCACCCATGTTTCTTTTCTTCTGCAGTGCCTTCATCGTCAGTGGCTTGAGACTTCGTGTTATGGTTTCCTGTCATAAATTTCACATCCATTGTGATAAAACTTGAGTGGACGAGCCGAAGCATTGCCACTTTTGCATCCACGTGTTTTGCATCTTTGGAAAACTTTTTGTGAGGAACGAATCGGTGCAAAATGAATCAGGTCTCCTTTAGATTCACGCGGAGTGTCAATGCTATGATTCCAAAAAATTTCCTACAAATTGATTTTGATTTTTGAAAATTAGGTTAATCAAATTGAAAAATTAGATTTCAGAACGGGTTTTTAAAGAAAAATATTTTGATTCATTAAGATTTATAATTTTAGACAAAATTGAGCAACCAATATCACCGGTTATTTATAATATTTGTAATTTTATATGCATTAAAACATTATGTAGTTTAGTGATTTTTTTAATTTATTGGTTCCGAGTTCGATTACAAAAAGTGTAAACTCTTAATTTTATTTATTTTAAGTGTTTTTGGTACTTTTACCTCAATCAAACCATAATTAATTTAATATTTTTAACAAGTAAAGTAAAGAAATTGTTACCCGACCCAAATTGAATTAAATATTTTGGTTAATTTGTCATTATGTTATCCAATATAATTTGTATGATTTAGGAGCTTAAATAGAGGAATCTAAATTTACGGGTTAACCAAAATAATTTAATAACAACTAATTTTTACACCACTTAGTATAATCAAGCCCCGTTTGAAGAGTAGAAATTATTTCTCATTTTTCGGTGTCTCTATTTATGTCTTATTATTTTAAAAAATAAATGTATGGTTTATGATTAAAATTTATGGTTAGGGATTATAATTAGGTTTAGGGTATTGTGTGTATAGTACATCTTTTAGGGTGAAAGGTTTAAATTTTAAAATTTAAGGTCAAGAACTAAAATTTGATTTTTTTAATGTTGAGACACAAAAATACACCAAAACATACATGATTTTTATCCCTTTTGAAAAGAGTATTAGTTCAGTAAAATTTCCAGGGTGTTATATGAGTAAAAAAGTTTCATTACTGCTTATAAATTAGTAAAATGTTGTCTATCATTTTAAGAAAAAAAATTTGTACACAAAGCTTATTATATTTAAAGTTTAGAGTTTGTTAGACAATCACTAATTAGTTGTAATTAGAGTCACAAATTAGTTGTACTGTTGAGTTGTTAAGCTGTTACTTTGTTAGTTGTTGGACTACAGTCCGTTATACTCTCAGATTATGGCTTTGTTTAGCATTACTTTTCAAACCAGCTTTTGGTTCCAAAGCTGGTTTGAGGCCAAAAGTTGTGCTAAACAGCTAGCTTTTGGAGGAAAAACTACTTTTGAAAAGTGATTTTCAACCCAAACGCAAAAACTAAAATTTTTAGCTTTTGCGGTTCTAAAAATGATTTTGAGAGGCAAATTACAATTTTAACCTCCATTTGCTATTGTGTTTATTTATAATTTATAAATTTATAATTCTTTACGAAGATATAGTTATATAATTAATATATATATATATTTTAATTTTAAATGATATATATTTATTTATGTCAAGTTTTTAAAATAAAATATGTCAATTTTGTTATATTTTCATAGAACACGTATAATTGTTAAAAAATACTGATGAAATTTGAACTTCAAATACCAAGTGAGGAAATTTGAACTTCAAATACTGATGACACCACTCAACCCTCATTAAGTCAACCTAATGATGTTGTTGACAATAATGAGTCGAGCGAATACAATCTATCGAAATTGAAATCTACCGTATGGGAGCATTTTAAAAAAGAAAAGATCAACAATGAGTGGAAAGCAATATGTAATCATTGCAAAAGAAAACTTGGAGGTGAATCGAAGAATGAGACAAAACATTTGCATGTTCATTTATCATTGTGCCAAAAGCGAGGACAAGTTGATATTGACAACAAGTGCTAATAGCCAATAAAAAAAAGTCAGATATAAAAGTGACATTGAAGGCCTTTTCATTCAATCAAAAGGAATCAAGGAGGATTCATGGCAAGATGATAATCCGATATGAGTACCCTTTGTCAATCGTTGATCATGCTTTGTTCAAAGAATTGTGTCATAGTTTACAACCTATGTTTGATATACCTTCTCGCAATACAATAAAGAAGGACATCTTGGGTATGTACGAAGATGGGAAAGAGAAAACAATGTTAGAGTTGGAGGCTAATGAGGGAAGAGTTGCCATCACAACTGATATGTGGACAGCGGATCACCAAAATAGAGGATATATGGTTGTTACTGCGCATTATGTAGATAACTCATGGAATTTACAAAAGCGCATAATAAGGTTTGAATTTGTGCCAATTCCACACACTAGTGATGTTATTGCTACAAGATTGATGAAGTGTTTTCTGGATTGGAATATCGATAGAAAGCTTATGTCGATTACAGTTGACAATTGTAGTGTGAATGATGGTGTTGTGAGTTTGTTGGTTGATAGATTGGGAAGTGACACACTACCGGTTAATGGAGCTTTTTTTCATATGCGTTGTTGTGTGCACATATTGAATTTAATTGTCAAAGACGGCTTCAGTGTGCTTGGAGATGGAATAGAAAGAATTCGACAAAGTGTTCTTTTTTGGAGCGCTACTCCGAAAAGGTGGGAAAAAATTGAAGAGGCAGCGCGACAATTGCACATTCCAACTACCAAGAAATTATGTAGTGATGTCAAAACACGATGAAATTCAACCTTTTTGATGCTCCGGACAGCTTTGTCTTACAAAGACGTTTTCCTTCGATGTGTGCAATTACATCGTGATCCTCTGTATAGACACTTGCCAACCGAAAATGATTGGACATTTGCAACAAAAATTTGTGAGAAGTTTAAGTTATTTTATGAGATGACTGAAGACTTTTCAGGGACAAAATATTCAACGATAAATCTTTATTTTCCGAATATTTGTTCCATCAGGGTGGCATTGATTGAATGGATCAATGATAGTGATGTCATTATTTCAAGTATGGCAAGACGCATGTCGGATAAATTTGAGAAGTACTGGAATATTGTGAATGGTCTCATGGGTGTTGCCACACTATTAGACCCAAGGTACAAAGTCGACTTCTTGGAGTGCTACTTTGAAGATATTTATGGGGTTGATACTGAGTATGAAGTTGATAAAATTGTGCAACTATGTCGAGAGTTGGTCAATGAGTATGAAAGAAAAATGTCATCGGGGAGTGAACCTCAGTTGTTCAGCACTGCATCTTCTGATACTGCTGCGGTAGACAAAGAAAATTTTAAAAAATATGATGATTATATTTCATCAAAGAAAAAAAGAAAGTCAAAAGTCTTATCCCAATTGGATCGTTATTTGGAAGAAGATGTCATTCCTAGAACACCAACTTTTGATATCTTGAATTGATGGAAGACAATTGAGCCTCAATTTCCTATTTTGCAAGCTATTGCCAGAGATATATATGCTATACATGTTTCTACAGTTGCTTCAGAGTCTAGTTTTAGTACGGGAGGGAGATTGGTGAATGCACAACGTAATCGACTTCATCCATCAACCGTAGAAGCTTTGACATGTTGCCAAAGTTGGTTATGTGCTGAAGAAGGTAGAAACTATACAAATACTTTGATTATATTATTATTCCCTATTATTTTTCTTATTAGATTTTATTTTTGTCATTTTAGATGATGAAAACGAGAAATCAAGCTTATTCCATGAAGATGATGACATTGAGGTATAACGAATAACTTATATTTATTACTTTGATTATATTATCGTTTCAATTCATTTATCTAAAAAATTTATTTGTAGGATTTTTGTGATAACTGAAGATGGAAGAAATTAAAGTCGGTGTTTCATGACAATGGATGTTTTGTGTGTGGTTGTTGATGTTGATTATTGTAGTTTAACTTTGTTACAAGTGACTTTAATTGCCTTAGGTTTGAACTTGAACGTTTGAACTCTTTTGTGTGTTAATTTCTATTTAGACTTGTGTTTGAACTCATTTTGCTATGGATTTGTGATTTTAAGTATTAAAAAAATTTTGTTGTGTTCTTGTGTTGATTATATATTATGTTCTTGTGTTTAAAGGAAATCTAAGGGAAAATTGCATGGTATAATATCATATACATTTTGGAAGTAAAATAATGCATGAATCATATTGCACTCATTATTTTCAGTTTCTATCATTTGGCATGGTGTAAATTATTTGTTGCATCTGTATTGTTGTATAACATTCTTTTTTTACTGAGATTATTTGAAGAATTTGTTGATTCATTGATAATACTTTATTATTAGTTCAAAATGATTCACAACTATCCTTGATAAAGTTTTAGCTGATATATGAATTTTGGATTCGGTTCATAGGACAGACAAAAAAGAAAGTACGATCAAATTTTTGCTGCTTTTTTCCTTGGTAAATTTAACTCTGTTATGAATGAATCAAAGTATATTTAGCAGATTGGAGTTGTTGGTAATAATTTAGTATTGGTTCAAAGTGATTCACAGTTATGTTTGATGGTGAATAGCCCTATATTTGGCACTATTTTGAAACTGAAAGTTACATGTGAAACCAATCACCAGGTACTATCTTTATTAGTGGTTCAAAGTGACTCTGCTTCAAAATTATTTTCATTCGAGTCGGGGCGGGGCGGGGCGGATTCGGGTACTATCTTTATCAGTCGGGGCGGGTTTGGGGCGGGATAAAGTGTACCAATCACCGGGGCGGGACGGCCAAAAACCCGCCCTGCCCCGTTGTCATCCTTAGCTGAATGAGCCCTATATAAGTTGATGTAATGGGCCTTAGACTAACACCTTGAAGCACTACAACAATTAATACTTCTAGTGACAACTTTTTTGTGACAATGAGTAATATTGTAACAAATAGTATATTTTTTGTGACAAATTTTTTGTATGACATTATTGATATAAGTTATTGTGATAAATTGTCATTTTGTCACTATTATATAGAAAATTGTGACAATTTAAAATTTTCTCACAATAAAATTGTCACTATTGAGACATATGTGACACAAGTTTGTTTACCGCTGATACTTTGTCACTAATGTAGAACACATATAGACATCAATTATTCTTTTAGTAAAAAAATATAGTAGTGATAATTTATAAAGTGATCACAATTATTGAACAAATTTGTGACAATAAAATTATTTGTCACCATAAATT
The DNA here is from genome assembly GCA_958450335.1 of Hibiscus tridactylites. NCBI lineage: Eukaryota > Viridiplantae > Streptophyta > Magnoliopsida > Malvales > Malvaceae > Hibiscus > Hibiscus tridactylites. Next base: position 10,715,920 of record OY288279.1, on the reverse strand, counting down.
TTACTTTTTGTAACAATAAAATTTGTCACTTTTCATTTTTTATTTAATGTAAAATATCATGAAAATGATAAATTTAATTTTTATGATAATTAAAATTTCACCACTATAAAACTACAGTTATCATAATTTAATTTGCCATTATTTGTTAAATTGGTATTTTTTAAAAATATCATTCGTAATTTTTTGAAACTTATTTTAAAGTATTTATATTATAAATTTATCACTACTATTATTATAACAATATAAATTCATAATAGTTCAAAAAAGCAAGTCATTATAAATTCATAAACCATAAAAGATAGAAACGTATTAAATAAAAGATGGATTAATATCCTATACACTGGCGGTGGAAATTTTTTATTTCCACAAGCGCCTCAATTATAGGGTTTAGGGTTAGGGCTTAGGGTTTAGAGTTTAGGGGTTTTAATGTAAATGTTTAGAATTTATGGTTCATGTTTAGAATTTAGAATTTAGGGTTAGAATTTAGGGTTTAGGGTTAGGGTTTAGTTTTAGGGTAATATGTGTAGGGATTTAGGTTTTAACCTATAAACCCTAAATTTTAACCCTAAACTCAAAATTTTATCAACAATCCCTAAATTCAAAACTACTACACTTATACCCCTAAATTTTAAACCCTAAACGGAGTCTCTAACCCCTAAAATTAAGACGCTTGTGTAAAAAAATTTCCACAAGCGCTTGTGTATAGAACAATTACCCATAAAAGATTAGTAGAAGTGAATAAAACACAAATTCATTTCTTTAATTATTAAATAGATAGTATATTTAAATTCAAATTTTAAATTAAAATATCTTTACATTTCAATATTTATATTTAAATAGATAGTGTATTTAAACTTGTGGAGTGGTTCCAACGGTAAATGATGATGTATTTTATCAAGATGACTTGGGTTCGAACACTATATGTGCATGGTGTGTGAGTTTATAATTAAATCACACTAACATATTAAAAAATAAATATTCAGGGCCTAATTCATTGAAAAAAAGGAGATAAAAATTGCACCTGTTGGAGGTAGGGGTGTTCAAATTCGCGTACCCGGGTTTTCGGGTACCCGAAAAACCGGGTACCCAGACCTTCGAGTATTAGATTTGTCGGCCCGTGTCCCGACCCGTAAATATCGGGTACCTGGTTCTTTTTTATTATTATTATTTTTTATTTTAAAATTAAAAAAAACCTTAAACGTTTATAACACATGATCCAAACAAAAAAATAATAATGATTTGAAGTTTATAACCATAAGAAAGACATTAAAAATATTAATTTCGATCGTGATTTTTTTAATCTCATATTTTTTAAAGAAACCTACTAATGCATAAATGCAATAGAGAAACCTTGTTGTTTGTTTCATATTGAATCTTACATATTCACAAATTAATATTTTTTTGTTGAAAAATTTAAAACACGAAAGCATATAATACAAATATAGAATGAATTTAGAGATTTAAATATAGTTTTAAAGTAAAAATATTAAGTAATCTAATAAAATAAAAAATAAAAAAATAAGAACCGGGTACCCGAAAAAATCATATTTTTTTAACCCGGGCCCGACCCGGAAAATGACGGGTCGGATACCCGATCCGGGTAAAAAAAAATTCCGGATAAATATCCGATTATTTGTGTTCGGGTAATTCGGGTCGGGTAATTTTGAACACCCCTAGTTGAAGGTCGGTACTAGTTCTAGTGTACTCTACAACTTACGTAATATGTCGTTGGAGAGGCAGTGTATTTTTTCGGTCTTTCTTTTTACTCTTGTTAAAAGTAATTAAGTTTTTACTTCTTTCTTGAGTTTGAATGCATTAAAATGTAATCTAATTTCTTGATGTTTTATGTGTTTTTGGAGCTTAATCGAGATACATGTGAAAGTGAGGCAATTTGTGAAAGGATATAGGGGTGAGTAAAACTCGACTAAACTCGAAAAAACTGAATAACTCGACTTGAGGTGAAAATATTCGACTTGTCTTGACTCGGCTCGAAATTTCATAAATTCGAACGACTCGAAAAAATTTCAAATAAAGTTTGAGTTGTAAAATAGAAATTCAAATAACTCGAAATTTTTAGTAATTAGTAGATTTATTTTTAAGTTCGAGAGGAGTTCCTTATTTTTTATGATATATACATACCGATATATAAAAATATGAAGAAATATTGTTACATGTGAAAAAATATGAAGAAATATATATGTGCATATCTTATATGATTGGAGAAAGTCGTTTAAATTAGAATCAAACCGTACTATAAAATGATAAATAATTATAATTAAATTTTTATAGAAACTCGAAAACTCGACTCAAATCGAAAAAATTTTAAATAAAAAATTGAATTGTAAAATATGACGTGTCAACTCGAATAACTCAAAATTTTTGACTCGACTCGATCAAACGCTCACCACTAAAAGCATCTACACCAATTTTATTTTGTCAGGTTAGTATGTTACATTTTAGTTGTCTCTACTCTTTTTTTTTTTCTTGTTTTTCTCATTCTTTACATACCATTAATCTTTAAGGCCATATTCTATCTGGATTTCTAGCTTTAGTTTTTTTTCTTGTCTATGTTATATATTGTATGTGTATCTTTAGGGTTTAAAAATTAGAGATATGGTTTAGTTTTCGAGTTTTAGGTTTATGTATTTAGATTTAGTAAATATTATGACTCGAACCTACATATTTTGAGACAATATAAACATACTTAACCACTCGACTAATTAATATATTTTTTATTGATTTTTAAAAAAAATGTGGTACTGTTTTCGATTCACAAAATTCATTGATCAAATAGGTAGAATATTCAATTTGGATAGATTTGATTATTTATATTATCTAGCTTGATTTTTTTATATTTTAGAAATATGATATTATACATGTTAAGAAATTACAAGATATGATTATTTATAAATATAATTTTAAATGTTATATATATATATATATTAAATTTTTTATTTTTTTCACTAAAAAGAATTAGTGTGCAGAATTAAATTAAATTATTATTACTTTTTCCCACTAAAACTCTCACATGTTGACATTTTTTGGTCATTTTTTTTTAACTTTGATTATAATTTATTTAAACACTTTAATTAATTAAAATTTATAAAATATATATATATTTAAAAACTATTTGATTGAATGCTTTTAAAATATATATTTTCAAAATTTTCAGTAATAAATTTTAGGGTAAAGTACACAGACGGTCACTAAACTATACCCGAAAAAACAAAATGGTAACCAAATTTTCAAAAATCACAAAATGGCAATTAAACTTTATGTTTTATAACAAAACGGTAACTAGACGTTAAATTCCGTTAAGTTTCTGTTAAAACTTTGGTATAATAACATATTTAGTCCTTCAACTTTATACAGTCAATTAATTTAGTCCTAATTTGAAACAATTCACTAAATTTAGCCCTTTTTATTTAAGTATTCTTTCAAATTGGTCATTAAAGCAAAATTTTAAAGTATGGTAACATGATAAATAATTACAATTAAATTCTTATAGGAACTCGAAAACTCGACTCGACTTGGCTCGAATCGAAAAAATTCAAATAAAGTTTGAGTTGTAAAATATGACGCGTCAACTCGAATAACTTGAAATTTTTTGACTCGACTCGATCAAACGCCCACCTCTATCTTAAGATATGACGTGTCAACTTGAATAACTCGAAATATTCTTATATTTTAAATCATTTTTTCTTTTAATCGAATATTTTTTAAAATATAATATTTAATATTTTCATATTTAAATCACATCGAATATTTAATAACTACTTTAAATATATGATTTAATTTAAAAATATTCGATTGAAAAGAAAAAATTGATTTAAAATATTCGAATATTTAATTAAATTTTTATAGGAACTCGAAAACTCGACTCGACTTGATTCGATTCGAATAAAAAAATTCAAATAAAGTTTGAGTTGTAAAATATGATGCTTCAACTCGAATAACTCGAAAATTTTGTACTCAACTCGATCGAACGCTAACCTCTATCTTAAGATATGACGCGTCAACTCGAATATTCGAATATTTTAAATCATTTTTTTTCTTTTAAATCACATTCAATATTTAATAAATACTTTAAATATTTGATTTAATTTAAAAATATTCGATTTAAAAGAAAAATTTAAAATATTCGAATATTTAAAGTAGTTATTAAATATTGGAATATTTAAAAGAAAAATATTTAATGTAGCTATTAAATATTCGAATATTTGAAATCTATTGTTTTTTAAATCGAATATTTAAAGAAGTTATTAAATATTCGATGTGATTTAAATATGAAAATATTAAATATTCTATTTTAAAAAATATTCAATTTAAAAGAAAAAATGATTTAAAATATTCGAATATTTCGAGTTATTCGAGTTGATGCGTCATATCTTAAGATAGAAGTGAGCATTCGATCGAGTTGAGTAAAAAAAAATTCGAGTTATTCGAGTTGACGCGTCATATTTTACAACTCAAACCTTATTTGAAATTTTTTCGATTCGAATCGAGTCAAGTCGAGTTTTCGAGTTCCTATAAAAATTTAATTAATTATTCGAATATTTTAAATCAATTTTTTTCTTTTGAATTGAATGTTTTTAAAATAAATCGAATATTTAAAGTAGTTATTAAATATTCGATGTGATTTAAATATGAAACATTAAATGCTCTATTTTAAAAATATTCGATTTGAAAGAAAAAATAATTTAAAATATTCGAATATTTCGAGTTATTCGAGTTAACACGTCATATCTTAAGATAGAGGTGAGCGTTTGATCGAGTCGAGTAAAAAAATTTCGAGTTATTCAAGTTGACACGTCATATTTTACAACTCAAACTTTATTTGAATTTTTTTCGATTCGAGTCGAGTTTTCGAGTTCCTATAAAATTTAATTGTAATTATTTATCATGTTACCATACTTTGAAATTTTTCTTTAAGGGCCAAATTGAAAGAATGCATAAATAACGATGGCTAAATTTAGTAAATTATTTCGAATTAGGACTAAATTTATTGTCTGTATAAATATAAAGGACTAAATGTGTTATTATACCAAAGTTTTAACAGAAACTTAACGGAATTTAACGTCTAGTTACCGTTTTGTTATAAAACATAAAGTTTAATTGCCATTTTGTGATTTTTGAAAGTTTGGTTACCATTTTATTTTTTCGGGTATAGTTTAGTGACCGTCTGTGTACTTTACCCTAAATTTTAAATTATAAGAGCTCAAAGTTTAAAAAAATTGATCGAAAAATGTCAACATGTGACAACTTTAGTGGGACGGAGAGAGAGTATTAAAGGATTAATATCCTATACACTGGCGGTGGAAACTGAAAGTTTCCACAAGCGCCTTAGTTTTAGGGTATAGGGTGTTAGTTTAGGGTATATGGCTTAGGGGTTTAAGTGTAGGGGTTTAGAATTTAGGGATAGTTGTTTCAATTTAAAGTTTAGGGTTATAATTTAGGGTTTATAGGTTAGGGTTTAGTTTTTAGTGTAATATAGTGAGGATTTAGGTTTTAACCTATAAACCCTAAATTATAACCCTAAACTTTAAATTGAAACAACTATCCCTAAATTCTAAACCCCTACACCTAAACCCCTAAACCCTATACCCTAAACTAACACCCTATACCCTAAAACTAAGGCGCTTGTGGAAACTTTCAGTTTCCACCGCCTGTGTATAGGATATTTATCCAGTATTAAATTGTTATGATTTTTAAATATATAAATAAATTTTAAAAAAGCATTACTCGATGACGAGTCTCGGCTTTAATGATTGGGTAAATTACATAAATCATCGCTGAATTTTACTCTCAAACCTATTTTGGTCACCAACGCTCAATTTACTCATTGAAATTTAGACATTAAACTTTTTCAGTCACTTCTCTATTAAATTTATAACGTCGTTATGATGTGGCCTTATAAAATAATTTTTTAATCTTTATCACATATTAATAATATAATTCTTTTAATATTTTAAAAATCCAAAAATTAATGTAAAAAACATTATATGTTAAAGTGACTTATTCTTCTCAAATTACCATGATTACCGATGATGTTTCTTTTCAAATTACCATGGTTGTCGTCGACGAGTGAGACTTTGCAATGATGTTACGAACCTGGTAAGTCAGGTACCTCACAACTCCATCAAATGCTTCAATCAAAGCCTTCGAACGAACGTGAACTACACTGATTGTTCGAAAAAAATCAAAAGTCGAGAGAAGGATTTTGAGATAGAAAACAAAAAGGAAAGGTAAATTAGGGTTAACTAAAGTTATTGAAATTTCTTGAGGTAGGACTGTGTAGAGCGAAAAATGTTTCATTCTCATTAATGTGTAAATTGAACATTTTAAAATATTAATGACCAAAACGGATTTCAGAGTAAATTTTAGTGATAATTTATGTAATTTACTTTTAATAATTTTAATAAAAATTTATTTTTATGTATTTTTAATGATTAATTATTAAAATGATAAAAAAAACTAGAAATATAGGATATTAAAAATTATTTTAATTTTATTAATTGATATGAGACGTTTTCAGGGGCGGATGATAAACTAATCTTGAGGAGCCTTGAAACACAAAGTTTTCAGAAATTTAAATTATATCTTTAAAATATTTTAAAAATTCTAATTATACTCTCTCAAATGTTAGAGATTTTTATTAAATCTTAATTTTTAGTCTCTCATTTTTTTTGAAAATTTTAACTACATCTTTTTTTTCTTAAAAAATTCTCAATAAACGCTATTTTTTAAATTTTTGATTAAACCTCTAAAAAAAATTGTCCGAAAAGTGATGTTACCATTGAGACACACAGGGAGGATGAATTGATGGGTTAAAAACAAGAAAATAAAAGAAATTAGGTTTGAGTTTTTCTTCTGTTGGATGGGGGGATATGTTAGCAGTGTTCTTGTAGTTGTCCCTGACTAAGTTCCCATGTTGTAAGGCGGCCGGCCACTATTGTTTTGTAGCCCTAATAATATCTCTACATTTCTGCTCTCTCTCTCTCTCTTTTGTTCTTGAAGTTCTTCTACCATGAATATTAAATCAGGTCCTCAAAGTTATAAAAGCATGTACTATTTAGAGACTAAAACACGTCTTTACAAGGTTGTTTAATTTAAAAAAGGAGAGAAAAGGATCATGCAAGATAAGTATTCAGGTCCTCAAAGTTTAAGATATTAAGATTTAATTTGTCCATTTTTTTGTAATGCCCTCATTATTTTCTTTTTATTATTAGTTGCGGGTCTAAAAATTAAAAAATAGGATCTAAAATTTTAATTCTCTTTTCCCAAAATGGATATACAATTTTTATTTTATTTTTCTTTTACACGTTAAGCTAAATTTGTTTTAAAAAATAATTAAATATGTAATTGCTATCAAGATGACATTATAGATCTGCCACTACTTTATTATGGTTGCCGATCATAAATTTAACATCCACAATTGTCTCTCATTCAAAATAAAAAAATATCACAATCTTAGAGAAGTAACTGATGTAGATAATAAGTTCGTCCCGCCACGTTATTTATGGTTCTAACTAATAAAAATTATTATTAATTTTTTATGTTATCTTTTTCAAATAAATTCTCACTCATATTTACTACAAATCTCCAAACTTTACACTAATTGGTTGTTTAGTACAATAGAGATGGCATAACATGTTTAGTTACAATTTTATCTATGTTTAAAAGTTTCGTAAATTTCATACATAATTATTTTACCTGATTTAACATTTACAAAATACAATTAAGCTTTTGACTACATCCAAGGACCACACAGCGCAGTGTATTGGGTTCAGATCTGAACTCAGAAGAAGACTCCCACCGCGGGTTTATCTTTTTCTTTTTTCTAAATAATCCAACGTCCCAAATTTAATATTTTGATTAAATTTTATTTCGAATACAGTATCATCCAATGACCGCATAGCGCAGTGGATTAGCGCGTCTGACTTCGGATCAGAAGGTCGTGGGTTCGACTCCCACTGTGGTCGTATATTTTTAATTTTTTACTCCAATCAAAAGGTCAAAATCTTGAGCTTGGCCTTTCATTTCAAACCTTGTCTGCAGCGTCATCTCCTCCTGGGAATCAGATTGGTTCCTTCGTTAGGGTTTTAGCGATCTGTAACTTTGCAATCTATTGCGAAACTAAGCATTGCCGCGAAATTAAAGAATTTTTAAGCTTCTCCAATCTATTTTCCTGTTAAAATTCCGAACGTAACGCTGTTTTCGAGTGTAAGTTCCTTTAATTGAGAGAAAAAATGGCTTCAACGGGGCAGACACCGTCACTTAAAAGAAGAGACGCGCCATCGACGAGAGAAGGCGACCAGCTTACTCTTACCCCTTTAGGTGCTGGGAATGAAGTCGGCCGTTCTTGCGTTTACATGACTTACAAAAGCAAAACTGTACTGGTATGCTTCCCAATAATTCCTTTTATTCACATTTTTTTCTCTCCTTTACTGCCGGATTTGTTTGCAATCTTATTTTAGTTTCTTTTTTCTGGGTCTCATTTTAAATGCTAGTTTGATTGTGGAATTCATCCTGGTTACTCGGGTATGGCTGCTTTGCCGTATTTCGATGAGATTGATCCTTCAACTATAGATGTTCTTCTTATCACCCAGTATGCCTTTCCCCTCCCGTTATTTTCTCTTCTTTTATCGTTCCAAATCCAATTTGGTGCTGTGTAGAGTTCAACTGTTTTACATTTCATTTGCTTTCGCCATTTGTTCAGCTTTCACTTGGATCATGCTGCCTCCCTGCCATATTTTTTAGAAAAGGTTTGTTTCTTTCAGAGTAAAAGTAAAACTATCGTCCAAGTTTTAATCATGTGGTCTTGTTTAAGAAGTAATGTGTTGATATGTGCAAGCAGACCACGTTCAGGGGTCGAGTTTTTATGACTCATGCAACAAAAGCAATTTATAAGCTTCTTCTGACTGATTATGTTAAAGTGAGCAAAGTTTCAGTTGATGACATGTTATTTGATGAACAAGACATTAACCGCTCCATGGATAAAATCGAGGTATATATTCTTGGTTTTCCATTTCTTCTAATGTTTAGTGGTGTTGTTAGATTTGAAAATTAGGTGTTGTGTTTTGTGCTTGACTGCAGGTTATTGATTTCCACCAAACTGTGGAAGTAAATGGTATTAAGTTCTGGTGCTATACTGCTGGGCATGTTCTTGGTGCTGCTATGTTTATGGTTGATATTGCCGGTGTTCGAGTTCTCTACACTGGAGATTATTCTCGTGAAGAAGATCGCCATCTCCGTGCAGCTGAGCTGCCACAGTTCACTCCTGATATATGTGTAATTGAAGCCACTTATGGTGTTCAGCTCCATCAACCACGACACATTCGGGAGAAGCGATTCACTGATGCTATCCATTCTACTCTTTCTCAAGGTGGTCGTGTTCTAATCCCAGTGTTTGCCCTTGGTCGTGCTCAGGAACTTCTCTTGATCCTTGATGAGTATTGGTCAAACCATCCTGAGCTTCATAACGTTCCAATATATTATGCTTCCCCACTTGCAAAAAAGTGTATGGCTGTTTATCAGACATACATACTTTCCATGAATGAGAGAATTCGAAATCAGTTTGCGAACTCAAACCCCTTCAAGTTCAAGCACATTTCTCCGTTAAGTAGCATCGAGGAATTTAACGATGTTGGTCCATCTGTCGTAATGGCAAGTCCAGGTAGTCTTCAGAGTGGGCTGTCACGCCAACTCTTTGACAAGTGGTGTTCTGATAAGAAAAATGCTTGTGTTCTACCTGGTTATGTTGTCGAAGGGACGCCTGCTAAAACGATTATTAATGAACCAAAGGAAGTGACTCTCATGAATGGTCTCAGCGCTCCTTTAAACATGCAGGTTCATTACATTTCGTTCTCTGCCCATGCAGACTATGCTCAGACAAGTACATTCTTGAAAGAGCTTATGCCTCCCAACATAATTCTTGTTCACGGAGAAGCAAATGAGATGGGAAGACTCAAACAGAAGCTTATCACTGAGTTTACTGATGGCAACACCAAAATCATTACCCCTAAGAATTGTCAATCTGTTGAGATGTATTTTAGCTCTGAAAAAATGGCTAAGACCATCGGAAGATTGGCTGAAAAGACCCCAGAAGTTGGTGAAACTGTTAGTGGTGTTCTGGTAAAGAAAGGTTTCACATACCAGATAATGGCTCCCGATGATCTCCATATCTTCTCACAGCTTTCAACTGCGAACATCACTCAGAGGATTACTATTCCGTTCACTGGTGCATTTGGTGTGATAAAGCATCGGCTTGAGCAGATATACGAGAGTGTGGAATCTTTAACAGATGAAGAATCTGGGGTTCCAACATTGCGAGTACATGAAAGAGTGACTGTGAAGCAGGATTCAGATAAACACATCTCATTGCATTGGACATCAGATCCCATAAGTGACATGGTGTCGGATTCCGTCGTGGCATTGGTTCTGAACATTAGCCGGGAGATCCCTAAGGTAGTAGTTGAGTCCGAGGCTGTAAAAACGGAAGAAGAAAATGGGAAGAAGGCAGAAAAGGTTGTTCATGCTCTCCTGGTTTCACTCTTTGGGGATGTCAAATTAGGAGAAAATGGAAAGCTTGTGATAACTGTTGATGGGAATGTGGTTCATCTCGATAAACAGAGTGGGGATGTCGAGAGCGAAAACGAAGGTCTAAAGGAGAGAGTAAAGACGGCTTTTCGACGAATTCAAAATGCTGTAAAACCAATCCATCCTTCAGCATCATAGTTTTGTCTCCAGTATCTTCTGATTCGCTGGTTCATCTTTTAATGTACACGAGTTTGAGTAAAAAAAATTGGATTCGCCAATTGCATATCTAAGTTGTTTGTTACTGCTAGGAGTATGTAAAATAAATATGTAAATAGGGTGAAAAAGACAACACAATAGATAAAATGTATGATGTAAGCTAAAGATTGGATACATTAGTTTGACTTGTTTATATTTATGATGTATGCTAATATGATATTGTTGGTTGGGTTTATTCAATTTTCTCTCTTCATGTTGATTTGCTAATGATATTTGAAAATGTAACTTAAACGAGACTGGTCTAAGTGGTGAGTAGTTTGGTATTGCTTAAGCATGTCTTGAGTTCGAGGCCTTGTGTATTTAGAAAATTTCGGTTGGGAGACTCACATACCAAAGTCGGGTGTGCAACACATGTCGGTTTGAAATAGATAAGGTAAATCCTTAACGAATCGGGATAACAACAAAAAAATTTAAGATTAAGAGTTTAATTTATTAATTTTAATTGTCATTTGATAGTATTTTTTTTGATCCATGTCATTTGATAGTATGTAAACGGAATGAAAAATAGAGTTGGTTATCCTAATAAGAAATGATTGATTATTTAAAAATAAGTAGTATAGAGATTATCTTATATCATCACTAAGAGTAACATTGGCCGTGATATTATGTACTAGTTAAGGATAAATAAGAGTTGGGTGTAATGACAAGATATAATATATTTTAAAAAAAGATAATTTAAGTTTGAATTTTAAAAATAATTTTATTAGAAAAAAATCACAATTTCAAACATAAACCATAAAATGCACATAAATTATAGTAAATAGGTCTATTACAAGTAATTGTATAAAATTTAAAGGTTTGTTTTAAATTTTCTATCGTAAATTTAAATATTTTCTATTAGAATTTACCTTAATTTAACCTATCAAATCAGATTTGGTAATTTTACTAAAAAATATTAATGTGTACTAAGAAGTAGTTTCGGATAATATATAGAAAAGAAAAGTAAGAGTAATACAAGATCATTGGAGAAGCCAGATCCCTTCCTATCTTACTATATGAATAAAACATGCTGGCCTTTGCAACTTGTTGCAATAAAAAAAAGGTTTTATTTATAATATATATGTTTTGTGGAAATATCAATGAAAGAAACAAAAGGCATTGGGGGCAATGCAAGAAAACGGACTGGTAATGGTAGGTGGACCATATCACAAAGACAGTCCGAATTCTTTTATTTATATTGTTTTCACCCCCATTTATTTTGCATTTAATGTTCAAATACCTCTATAATTCTATCATCATTGTTGGCTTTCATGTTCTTTTTATCCCTTGACTTGAATATATTATTTTTGAATTTATTGGTATATATATAAATATTTTAGTTTATATATTTTTGATAAATTTTAATTTTAATCATAATCTTATCTATAGGGGAGGGGAAAAAGATTTTAGGGAAAAAAGGTGTTCCAAGTCTCTTACAACGGCGCAAAGAAAAACAGACACTTTCATCGAGATTAGCATACCAAAATTCAGACACTTTCATGAATTCCCTTGTCTCTGTTTAGTTGAGACGCTTTAAAATAGTGAAAATAAACGGTGAGCGAACTAAGCTATCAGGCAGATTTTGCTCCGCTACCCAGGTTTGATTATGTTGGGTTGTGTGGGGCTCGATTCGATCAACCAATATTGCTCACCAAGTGGTGGAGAGGTGGATATTTGGGTGGAAGGGTTGTGGAAGCTAGAAAGATTAAAGACACAACGATTTATAGTGGTTCGGCCTTCTAACAAGCACCTACATCCACTACCTTAGCTTCCCACTAAGGATTTCACAATCAATCCACTAATTGATTCGTCCCCTTTTCTAGGATTAGGAGGAAACCCTTACAACCGATCAAGCTTCTACCCAAAGCCTTGATCAAAACCCTCTTTTACAAAGAGATAAATAAAGCAAACTTAAACCCTCTAATAGGTGTTTGTTTGCACAATGAAGCACTCACCCAAAACCTAAAACACTTGAGCAAATTTGACAATTTTGGCTCACTAGTGTTTGTCTATACAAGAAATGACACTTTAAGCACTAAGACAATTTCTTGATCATTTGTTGATTGACAATTGAGGCATTAGCCTTCTCTTGATGCTTGGAGGTCCCTTTTATACTCCCAATTGAGTTTATAGCCGTTTAGGACCGTTGGGGTTGAAATAGAGTCGTTGGAGCCTTTAATTCCCTCCATAAATGCAGTTCTGCAGCTCCCCGTTTCGAAACGCTCGAAGCCGTTTCGAAACACCCTCAATATAGAAAGAGCCGTTGCAGTCTGTCAGGGTACCCGTTTCGGAACACCCCTTTGCCGTTTCGGAACGCGTATCGGAACGCTATAAGCCCGTATCGAAACGACCTGCATTTAAAAGTTAGTTGGGAAAGAGCCGTTGGGGTTTATGACCGTTGTGGTCAGTGCCACGTGGGCGTATCGAAACGGCCTAGCCTGTTTCGAAACGCTGGCCCCGTTTCGATACGAGTATCGAAACGATTTGGCCACTGGAGGCACCTGTTTCGAAACGCCCTAAGGTGTTTCGAAACACTTGGTCAGTTTTGTTAAAATTGGCCTTTGAAAACATGAAAAACCTTTATGAAAAATTCCTTAAATATTATTTTAAGTTGTTTGGACTTTGGAAATGTTTTAAATACTTTTTAAATCAGTCCAAAACATTTTTCAATTATTATATCAAAACATTAGTTCTACAATCTCCCCCTTTTTGATATAATAAAACTCTCTTGAAAAATTGTTTGGGATTCTCCCCCTTTAACTTTAAAAATGTGAATAAGAGACTAAAGATATGAAATCAAATAAAGCTCCCCCTTATTCATTTGAAAATTCAATTTTTCAAATCATTTCTCCCCTTTTTGTTATATCAAAAAGAATTTAAAACATTAAGTTCAAAAATGACAATAGAGGTAAAATTTTGACAAAAATAATAATTTGATTTTAAAATGGCTCCCCCTTACTCAAGGCATCATTGAAATGTTAGTCACAACATATATGATCATCTAGTTGAATTTAAACTAAAATAAACAAATGAAAGCAAAAACAACTAGAATTTTACCAACACTTGAATTCAAGGGAGGATGTGAAGCCTTCCTTCTCCAAGTGTTCTTCCTTGTGTGTATGGAGCTCCCCCTCAATGTTTGACTTGTTGAACATCTCCATCACACCTACAATAGACAATCAAGTAATTTTTGGTATCCAAATTGCTTTGGATCCATAGACGTTAGTAGCACAAATTTTAGTCCCCTTAGGAATCCATTTTTCAATGTCATCCTTTTTAATTGAAGTGGTTAGTCCTTTTGGGACCCAAACACTTCTAAAACATTTTCCTTTAATAAATCTATGGGCACTAGATTGTCTAACATAAAAATTTGATTTTCCAAAATTGTTTTTCTTTTCAAGTTCCTTGGAAATCAAATCTTTTTCTTCTTGAACATTTTGAAGCAATTTTTGTAAATCAAAGCATTTTAATTCAAACTCTTCAAGTTTTGCTTCAAGTTCAAGTTTGGTTTTAGAAAGCAAATCATTTTGAATTTTCAACTTTGAAATCAACTTATTGTTTTTCAAAATGTGGCTTTTAAAATCTAAAACCAATTCATCATAGGCATCTTGTAATTCATCAAAAGTATAAGAACATGAAGTAGATGAATTAGAAGTTACCCTTGAATCTTCTTCGATGGCCATAAGGCAAAGGTTGGCTTGTTCATCATCGGTGGAGTCCTCATCACTCCAAGTAGCCACATGTGCCTTTTTCTTATGGCTTGAAGTGCTTGCCCTCTCCTTTCTCTTGGGTTCTCGTTCAAGCTCTCTCAAAGCTTTCTTCATGAACGGGGCACACTTCTTGAAGAGATGAACTATCTCTTCATCTTCATCATTCTCTTCACTTGTGTAGACATGATGGCAAATGGAGGATTTGAGAGCCATGGCACTAGCATTGATGCCAAGCCCTTTGATTTTCTTCTCTCCTATAGCTCTAATTTCTTCCCTCTTTTTCCCATCCTCTTTATTCTTCTTCATGATTTGATGAGTAAGGAGTGACCCCATGAGTTCATCAAGCTTCAAAGTCTTCAAATTTTTGGCTTCGATGATGGCGGTCCTCTTTGAGTCCCAAGACTCGGGAAGTGAGTAGATGAGCTTTCGAACAAGCTTCTCCTCCGGGATGGCTTCTCCATAGCCTTTAAGACCATTTGTGATGGTGGAGAACCTATCAAACATCTTCTCGATGTTCTCTTCCGGATCCATTTTGAAGTTCTCATACTCCAAGGTTAGGAGCCCAATCTTGGTCTCCTTGACTTCATTTGTCCCCTCGTATGTGACTTCAAGCTTGTCCCATACCTCCTTGGCACTCTCACAAGAAGACATCTTCTCATAGATGGATGGACCAAATGCACAAAATAGAATGTGCAAGGCTTTGCAATTTAGCTCCATCTTCTTGCGATCGTCGGCACTCCACTCTGCTTTACTTCTTTTAGGCACGAACGGGCCATCTTCAACTACATCCCGTAGCTTGTAATCTTTTGATTTGATGAAGAACTTCATCTTTGTCTTCCAATGGGCATAGTGAGCTCCGTCAAAGAAAGGCGGTTTGTCGATTGATTGTGCCATTGAGCCGGTTGATGAAAAAGTGATCGAGCTTGCCGGATCTTCTCAATAGGATGTGAATCCTCTTCGATTGAGCCAAGCTCTGATACCAATTGTTGGGTTGTGAGGGGCTCGATTCGATCAACCAATATTGCTCACCAAGTGGTGGAGAGGTGGATATTTGGGTGGAAGGGTTGTGGAAGCTAGAAAGATTAAAGACACAACGATTTATAGTGGTTCGGCCTTCTAACAAGCACCTACATCCACTACCTTAGCTTCCCACTAAGGATTTCACAATCAATCCACTAATTGATTCGTCCCCTTTTCTAGGATTAGGAGGAAACCCTTACAACCGATCAAGCTTTTACCCAAAGCCTTGATCAAAACCCTCTTTTACAAAGAGATAAATAAAGCAAACTTAAACCCTCTAATAGGTGTTTGTTTGCACAATGAAGCACTCACCCAAAACCTAAAACACTTGAGCAAATTTGACAATTTTGGCTCACTAGTGTTTGTCTATACAAGAAATGACACTTTAAGCACTAAGACAATTTCTTGATCATTTGTTGATTGATAATTGAGGCATTAGCCTTCTCTTGATGCTTGGAGGTCCTTTTTATACTCCCAATTGAGTTTATAGCCGTTTAGAACCGTTGGGGTTGAAATAGAGTCGTTGGAGCCTTTAATTCCCTCCATAAATGCAGTTCTGCAGCTCCCCGTTTCGAAACGCTCGAAGCCGTTTCGAAACACCCTCAATATAGAAAGAGCCGTTGCAGTCTGTCAGGGTACCCGTTTCGGAACACCCCCTTGCCGTTTCGGAACGCGTATCGGAACGCTATAAGCCCGTATCGAAACGACCTGCATTTAAAAGTTAGTTGGGAAAGAGCCGTTGGGGTTTATGACCGTTGTGGTTAGTGCCACGTGGGCGTATCGAAGCGGCATAGCCTGTTTCGAAACGCTGGCCCCGTTTCGATACGAGTATCTAAACGATTTGGCCACTGGAGGCACCTGTTTCGAAACGCCCTAAGGTGTTTCGAAACACTTGGTCAGTTTTGTTAAAATGGCCTTTGAAAACATGAAAAACCTTTATGAAAAATTCCTTAAATATTATTTCAAGTTGTTTGGACTTTGGAAATGTTTTAAATACTTTTTAAATCAGTCCAAAACATTTTTCAATTATTATATCAAAACATTAGTTCTACAGATTACATCGACAACTAACCATCAATCGAGTGGGGATTCATCTTTCTAAGACCACCGACATAATCAAAATCAGAGATTAGCGTAGTGAAATTCTCTGTACGAGTACCAACCGACTGTCAAAGTATGCTAGAATCATGCCACAAGGACAGATGAAACGAACCACAAAACAATGAAAAAACGTGTCACAAGGACAAAGAAAACGCGTGACGAAGTCAAAAATTCTTATTAAAATATAAAAAACAAAACAAAAATACGAAATATAATAAATCTGGTGGTCGACAACCAACATTAAAATTAATAGTCAATTATCGGCTAAAAAAATAAAAATAAAAAGTGTTGCAGCGCTGCACTTGAGTTAAGAGAGAGAAGTAGAGATTATTGGTTGATTATTTTAGATTCATGTATCATATAGACTTGTTATATGATCATCTACAACTCAACTTCTATCAACATGATTAATATTCAAACCTTAAATATTATTCAAGGAATGCTGTGCTTTATCCTATTAATCAAAGTGATAAATCAACTTATGTCAACCCAAAAAAAAGTGACAAAAATCATAAATTGGCGATTTGTTGGGGGTAGTGTGTAATATAAGAAATTTATAGGGAATAAAAAGTGAAAAAAACGTATTTCAAATTAAAATTTTATTATTATTCATTCCAGTCCCTGATTCGTGATTCCCACTTCCAGCTTTCGACGCTGAGAGAGAGAAAAATAAATAGAAAGAGAAAGAGAGCAGGCCAGAGGGCTAATAATAAAGGAACCGAAAATCCTGAAACAAAAAAAGGGAAAAGGCAAACCCTAGGAAATTCTTAGCTTTCGATTTTGAAACATTGCAGATTTACATTTCGAGATCTTAATTCTTCAAGAATCCGAAGGTAAGCTTTAATTTTTTTTTTATAAATTACAACTTTAGCAAAATAAAATTTCCGTTTATTTGTGTTTTCAATCTGTTTTTGAATCTTCAAGTATATTTATTTGTTTTTTCAAGTCAATTTGAATTTATTTTCATCTCACACATTGTGTAACATTTCCTTTTTGTACTGAATACAGATAACCTAATCTTTAATGCTATTCTATGCTTTATTTAGCTTAGTCGCTGTTTTATTTGTTCATCTTATTATTTAGTACAAAATTTAATCAAGTATTTTTTTAACGTTGCTTTTTATTTTTTCCTGTTTATGTAGGAACTAAAAATAATGCCAGAATCATTGTTCTAAGTTAATTGAATCTGTTAATTTTAACATATTTTGCTTTGCTTTTACTTAGATTTTGTTATGAGGAATGTCGTGAACTCTTGATCTATTTTTCCGCTGTTTGTGAGGAATGTGCTGCTGTTTCTTTTCGGACTACATGCTTTGCTACATATGCAAAAGTGATCACTTTTCGGACACAATATGGATATGATTTCATTGGATCGGTCTTCTTGTTTGAAAGAGTTCGGGAAACGTTCTTTTGTGACATGGTGTTTTGAGTAGTATGTTATTCGTTTTTTTAATGCACAGTTTCAATTAAAACAATCAAAATACAGATCTTCATAAAAGTGTTGTGTAATGTTATAGTACTCTACCTACAAAATAAAAGCACAGAGTTCTTGTATCTGCAGTGTTTGTTTGCCCCCCCCTTTTTTGTTTTACATGCATATGAAGATATAGCAATTGGAACTAGGGACAAAATTGATTTTGATGTAATGTAAGATGTAAAGTCATGTTGAAAGATACCGTTTGTGAGTGTTTTTTTAAAGGGGAAAATATCTGTGATAGAATGTCTACTTGTCATGCAATGCTGTGTTCCAGACCAACTTTTTTATGTTAAGATCACTGTTTGCTATACGACGATAGGTTTGATGCATGGTACAGTCTATTGTTTTTATGATTTTTTTAATGGAGGGCTTATTGTTTCTTGGTTTCTGAACTGAAATTGATGTCACAACCCTTTTTTGCTAGGACTTTTATGTTTGACTTTGTTCTTATCCTTAATTATCTGTTTCATGATCAGTCTCTCCTGTTCCCTGCACAGGAACTGGTTGATCTTGGCCATGGCGAATTCCAAGGGGTCAACAAATCTAAGAAATTTGATGTTTGCTGGAAAGCATCCCTTACTTCCTCCTAAATGTCCATTTCCTACTGTCTCCTCAACATATAATGATAATGCCCCCACCAATGTAATTGGATCAAAAGTGGTTCAAAAGCCTAGAGAGGGAAGTACACACCATCAGCGCACTTCCTCTGAAAGCTTTCTGATAGAGGAACAACCTTCTTGGCTTGATGATCTCCTTAATGAGCCAGAGACTCCTGTGCGCAGAGGAGGTCATCGACGATCGTCGAGTGACTCTTTTGCATACATCGATGTATCTAATGCTCCTAACCTAGATTATGCAGCTCAGGATGATTATGGTTATAAAAATATGAATTCTGGACTTTCTTGGGCGTCTCAGGACTTTGATCATCACAGTCGCAAAGATTCTCGGCTTAACTCTTTCTATGCTGATGTGAACTTGGTAAAGCAAAAGAATAAGGCTTGGGATTCGTCTTTGAATGCCGTGTCTCATCCAAGTGGGCTTCCTTCACTTAGAGAAAACACATTTGTTCAGGGTTTAGGATCATGTGCACCACGAGAAGTAGAGGGTGCACCAACAACAGGAAATGGGAAACAAGATTCTGCTAAATCTGTCTCTCTTGATGCAAAAGCTTCTT
The DNA here is from genome assembly GCA_958450335.1 of Hibiscus tridactylites. NCBI lineage: Eukaryota > Viridiplantae > Streptophyta > Magnoliopsida > Malvales > Malvaceae > Hibiscus > Hibiscus tridactylites. Next base: position 10,696,644 of record OY288279.1, on the reverse strand, counting down.
CTGAGAAAAAAGATAATTCTCCTGCCAAATCTTCTGCATCTGATAGTGACACAAAAAGAGCCAAGCAGTGAGTAGCCTTTTTTGTTGTTCCACAATTGGGTTTAGTAATACGGTAGTGATATATTGTGTTTTTCTGGTTGCAAGGCCTGCTATTGTTGTTTTTGCTTTTTTTTTGCTCATGCTTGCATTGAGCAAAAGCTCACGCTCATCAATATCTTTTAAAAGTTGCAGTTTATGAGCTCAGGGAATATGTCTAGTTGCTTATAATGCTGCTAATGTTGTTAAATATTGCTTTTTTGCTTGTACTGATCAAATTGACAAGGAGTTTAAGTTAATTCCCAATGGGATTCATAGATGATGCTAGGATATGGATCTGCAGGTTCCCTAAGAATGATTGTATGAATAGATATTTCTTGGATTTGCATTCACTTTCTAGTTGTTTTGCATATCTTGGCTTTTTACCATGGCTTCTTTGGCCAAAATTTCTTTTGTTCTGAGTGGATAACATAAATACATTTGATTATGTTTTCTTTATTCTCATTGGAATACCATATCCCTTTTGTTCTCTCTGCTCATTTTTTGTCTGGTGTTTAAGTTGATATATTTTTTGTTAGTGAGTAGACTTTGATTTACTTTTGCTGTGTAATTCTTAAAACTTTTATATTTTTTTTTCACTTATACTAATGGCATTGGTAGAAAATGTTTGATTACAATACTTTGTTATTGTCTATTGCAGGCAGTTTGCTCAACGCTCAAGAGTGCGTAAACTTCAGTACATAGCTGAGCTGGAAAGAAATGTACAAGCTTTGCAGGCAAGATTAGTCTGAACTGAAATTTTTTAACATGTACTTACATTTGAATTTGGCTTGAAGTTATGAGTGAGTATATGCCTTATAATGAAGTGTTTTACTTAATAGGCTGAAGGATCTGAAGTTTCAGCTGAGCTTGAGTTTCTCAACCAACAGAATCTTATTCTTAGCATGGAGAAAAAAGCTCTTACGCAACGTTTAGAGAGTTTAGCCCAGGAGCAGGCTATCAAATATCGTAAGTGTCTAACTCATGACTCTAAGGCTACAATACGCTAATAAAGGATATAAATGTCTTGTTGTGTTGTGTATGGGAGGATTTTGAGGTATGTACTGACTCATGAGCGAGCCGATTTCACTTGTTTTACCTTCATGTTAGGAGGGAAAATATAGGATGTACATGGTCCTGTCTTATTCTTTTGGTTGGGAAAAGTGATTTTCTGGTTTCCTTGGGGGCACAGGCCCCCTCAACAATGCATTGGGTCTTTCCAAAGCATGAATTATTATGGAGAAAACGCCAATGTGTCTAATAGGCAGTCATTGATCTGTCCTGTGAGGCTGTGACAAACATTAGTTATTTTATTTGGTTAAAACAAAATTTTATAGAAGGAAAATTAAATCATGCAATTACTGTGCTCAGTTGAGCAGGAAGTATTGGAGAGGCAGCTTGGTAGGCTACGAGGCTTGTACCAGCAGCAACAGCAGCAACAACAACAACAAAAGCATCCACCATCAAGCCATCGACGCTCTCGCAGTAGAGATATTGATTCCCAATTTGCAAACCTATCTCTGAAAGAGAAGGATACCAGTTCTGGTCATGACACTATCACTGGTCCACTCCGCATTTAAATCTCTAATCTAGCCAGAGCTTTTTGTGCCACTACTTCAATGGGAGTTGCCATGCTGACCAAATTTGTTGTTTCCACATTCCCTTTGCGCGGGATAAAAGCCAAGTTCATCCACTCTTGGTGCCCTCCCTCTGCCTGATCTTGTTATGTTCCGTCATATCTTACCCTTATTATTTTCCTTTCGGCCAATTAAACCTTGATGTGCACCTGGTAGTCATTGCCAGAAAATTCCATTTCTGGCACATGATTCACCTGAGGTGGTAAACATAAGAACATCCCCCCCCCCCCCCCCCCCTGTCTGTTCATCAGTGGTTATTTATTATGACTGAAATTTTATTTGTCCTTCATTTCGAGTATGCACCCAGCGGATCCCACCTTATAGTGTGGATATCTTTAGGCTGTTTAGATTTGCAATGCGCAATGGCAGGGAAATATTTATTGTAGAATGCTTTGAATCAAATTTATGTCATATTTCTGGGTTCTGTTGGTTATAACTATTTGCATGGTTTTGCCCCTCTGCTTGAAGATAGTTTGGTGTTTGCAGGTTTGCAACCACGGAGCTTCCCTCCTTCTCCCTTGGCATTATCAGGGGTTACTTTTATTATTTTATTCTTTTCAATCGAAGCAAGAGCATTACTAATTCCAGAACTACTTGGAACACGCAGGTTCGAATTTTGAACTCTAGAACTAGTGTGGACATAGTTGAAATCCAACTAGTTTTGTTATGAAAAAGAAGAGTGTGAATCCTTTGACAGCTCATGGTCATTTCTTCATGTGTCTGCAATTTGCCTTTGCATTTGATACTTGTCACATGTTTCATTTTATTTCATAAGTAATGAAGTTAAAATAATCACAAGAGTTTGGAATCGTTTCAGTGTTCTTTTATATGGAGTTGGTCTTTTCATTTGTTTTTTAATATAGTACATGGGTACTTGGTAGTTTTTCCTAACCTTGTTTGCTGAGTTTTTTGAGAGTACATCTAAGCTCACTCTATTAATCGTTTGATAACAAATGATCACTTTTTTTCTCTAAAAATTATAATTATGACGATTAAAAATTTGTTACAAACATGTCATTAAATATTAAATATTAAAGTGATTTGATATAATAACAATTTATCCCTGAGTTTTATATATCCTATGAAATTGATTTTAATTTGAAATAATTTAATAAATATAATTATTTATATTAAAAATTCTATTAATTTAGTATTTGTTCTAAAAATATTATATTACTCTTTTTATATATAATAACAATTTAACAATTTTTTAAATTGCGTGACATATTTGAAACTTTTGAAAGATATATTTCATTTATTATTAAACATACAATTAAATGACCTTTTTCACTTTACTAACAGTGGATAAGATGATTTTTATTGAGATATGAGATAGAGTTGCTTACACAAAATGAGTGAAGGGATGTGAGTTGGAAATGATAGAGTCGAATGGAAAAGGTAGAAAAAGAGTAGAATTGTGAAAGAAGAACCCTTATTTGTATAATAAAGGAGAGGGACTTGGCTTTAGATTCCCTATAGCAATGCAATTAGTTTTTAGGGCAGCTGTAAATGATTCTTTTTTTAATATTACATTATTAGTTAGAATAAAGGTGTATGTGGATAGAGTAAATTGCTTACACTGCAATCTCAGATCTAACTGAATTGAGTTTGAATCCCAAACCGAGTAGAAGTCTCAAATTCTTTTCACCTTTAGTTTGTCACAAGTTTGAACCGAGCACAGAAAATGGGATTTGTACAATTGAGAACCTCAACCCTACAATGCTCATACAACTCTCATTTTCAAACACAACATATTAGCAGAAAGAAAGAGAAAAGGAAGAGAATAATGGTGAATTGGGCATCATGTTGGGCAATGTTAGGCAACCTTGGGTACTGATCAGGCGGGGGCATCACGCATTCATCGCCATTGAAAAGAATCCTTCTAGGAAAACCCCATCCTGCTTTGAAAGTGAACATTTCCGGATCTTTGTGCAGCAAAATTTCACTTTGAACATTCCCACTGTCGCCTTCCTGAAGCAGCACGTCGTTGTAGAACTTTACCCCCCAAAACATACCTGTATCATCTGGCAGCAGATACATAATGTTTCGGGTTAAGAAAAATTCATATTCCAACATATATGCATTAATCTTTTCAATCCACAAAAACTTACTGATGAACTTGTATGGGTTAAGTGGCTCATAGTTGAAGCTGAAAACTTGTTCAACGTTTTTCAGGTTGGGGTGCAATGCGACCAAGTTCCACTCGCTGTAATTCTTCACGATGTTTAGGTTATGCACGGTTATCTTCACTCTCCAATATTGTGTGTAACTTTGCTTCACATGCCAATGAATCCATATCGGACACATATGTTCCGAGCACCTCACCAGAGACGGCGCCTCCCCGTTTGTATCTTTTATTTCCTGCAACAACGACGGCGTTTCACCATAACTGTTCAAAAGAAATAGTCGGAAGTCAGAACCTATGAAATTGATAAGTATGTATATGTATATGTATTAAAGGAGGAGGATTTACTTCAAACATTTTGCTCCAGGTAATCCTTGGCAGCTGCAGCTGCACATTGGACAAGGCACTATGGTGCTATTGTAGAATGCAGATAATGATACACAACACTTTGGAGTAGTTGATGCCAGAAATTGGGAGTACATACATGTCACATTCCATGTCCCTGCAACATACATACATACATGGTGAGTTTCAGTTTAATCCAAGAGAAAAACAGGGCTCTGAACTATATCTATAGTCTATACTTACCGAGAGCTTGTGTCCACCGACGACCTCCATCTGAACTGTACTTACTGGGTGCAACCTCAACCGCAGGCCCACAGGTATAGCCTTGAACTCCGAAAGTGAAATTTTCAGGCATATTGAAGTCGGCTTTGTCGGAGGCGGAGACACTCATCTGAAAGATGGAACCGTACATAGAGGGGTCTTGGATCATGGACGATAGGACACCTCCTTTGCAACAATTGGCGGTTTGCATGTTATATGGGGTTCCAGGTAGAAGGTCGATAATGGAAGGGGTTTTTTCACAACAATGAGGCAATTGGCCACCTTTGAACCGGGAGCAGTTTCCCTGCTCGGTAGCCTCAGCTCCTTGCATGCTCCAAATTGCCTCCTTACCTTTCCAATCCCACCCTACTCTCCACCCCGGCTGCTCTATGTGCCGATATTTTTGGAAATTAAGTATCGATACCTTCACCTGCAAGTTTAAACAACTCAGTCTTTTTAATTCATTTCATAGAAGATTATACTCTAATCATGTGCAGAGTTTAGAAAATTACTATTTGTACCATCACATGTAAGTATATCCAAACAACATAGATTTGCAATTTAAAATTTTGTTCAAACTTTCTCATATTTTTTAATATGTTGTCTTATTACGTCATATATGATTAGTCAATGAAAATAACTTACTACACCATTTGTCTTCCATGCCAGCAATATATTCTATGTTCACATGGAAAAAAAAGTGAAGGTTTATACTTAAAAGATGATGATATAAAGAAAAATAATGAAGTAAATTTTTATTGGTTAGACTCAAGACCATAAATAACATTGTGCGATAGAGTCATATAAACAAAAATAAAATAAAATAATAAAAATAATAACTGAACCCTTCTCATATTTTTAAAATGCTAAATTTCAGTCTTCTTTTCAAGTCGCTATTTAATATAAGTATGTCATTTTTTATTTGTCTAATTTTTTTTATCAATCATGTATATATAAATTATAGATTTAGTTCTTAAAACTCAAATTTGATTATTTATAGTTTCTATAATTTTCTCAAACTGAACTTTTAGTCTTAAATTAAACATCACTAGTGATTTTGTTAAGTTAAATTGTAGTACATGGACTAAATCTAAAACATATGCTTAAGGAGTATTTAATTTGAATATAGTTTTTTGTTCTGATCTTTTATGTTTCTGAGCAGCAAGAAACATGATTCTCCTCTTCACAAAGACGAAATTACCCCTTGAAGGGATGACGTGGGAGACAGCAATTGGTTAGACAATCCTACAGTTTGTGGACCCAATTGCCCCCCGGAAACACAAGCCGAGACAAACAAATGGATATTCTTTACAACTCAGAAACAAGAGAAAAAACAGATTAAGCACAGTGAAAATGGAACATGCATTGGACTTGTTTCAAACTTCAAAAATATATGATTTTGTTTCACTGTTTCATTCAAAACCCCAAATTGAAACAAAGAAAACAAAATCTGAATTAAAAAAAATAAACTACTTGGCGAGATTGAAAATGAGAAACTTACAAAATTTGAACCTGAATCTGACTGCAACAAATCCCATTTGATTGTTATGTTTCCAAAGGGATCCAAAGGATCATATCCAACTGCAATTTTAATAAAAAAAATCAAATTCATAAACCCAACCAAATAAAAGCTCGAAAATAGGAGCCATGGAATAAATATATATACTTACATGAAGGTGGAATTGAGCTGAAAAGAAAGAAGAAGATGAAAGAGAATACAACATGTGGTGACCTTTGAACAACAAAGGAAAAAGGATTCATTTTCATGACTCTCTTTGAATAAAAAGAATGATTTTGTGTTTTTGTTTGTTCAGATTGTGAGTGGGGATAGGGGTTTTTTCTCACTTTTGGTGTTTGTAAATAAATGTGATGTAGGATTTGACTGTTTTAGTGATGTAGAATTTGATTTTAAGAACAAATTAGGGAAATGAATTGTAATTAATGCAGTGAGCTGAGTTTTCTTGGATTTGCCAAATTTGGGGTGCAAAGAACGGGCAATATTTTTCATTTCTGATTTGTTCAATGTTTACATTTATAAATCCACGCGTATTTTCCTCCAAATACATATTAGTCTTTCCAGCCAAAATATGCACATATTCATCGAATAAAGACGGTTCTATTTTGATTAACAAATTAACATTTTAGTCGATTTAGTCGTGAGTTTGTTTCAGAACACAAACGAATTAATCTTGTTTTTATTTAAATTTAATATTTTATCAATTCACTCTTTTTTTCTTCTCTTAAATATTTGTTTTTTTTTTCGAAAATTTTGTATTACTTTCTCAGTATATTATTTTTTATAATAAATAATATTTAATTACTTGACTTAATTCAGAAATATGTTGTTGTTATTATTATTGTTTAGTTTTTTTTCATTGGTTTCACTGTTTAACCCCATCTGAGCAGCTCAAGATTTATTATTTCTTGCCTTACAAACAAATTAGAGTATTAAATCGTAATTAATGCAGTGAAACAAATTTTCTTGGATTTTCCAAATTTGGATGCAAAGAATTCGTCTAGTTGATGATCTGAGTTGAAGTTGGAATTTTGTGGGGGACAAATTTTCTTTTTGGATTATTTTATTAAGTTAATTAGCTAACAATTTTTCTTTTTGGACAGATGAATTTGTTGAAATTATAAATTTCTCAGGAATTTCAAATTAACCATCATTAACAATTAGTAAGCATCTAATAATTCCATGGATTTACTGGTAATTGTTGATTGTAATGTTATGTAAGATTCTCACAGGGATTTAAATTTAGTATATATATATATACTGTAATTGATATTAGGATTTATGGGGTTAGTTTAAGGTTTATGTTAAAATTTTAGTGATTAGAGTTTATAATTTAGAATTCGATAAAAAAAGAGTTTATAATTTAGAAGTTTAGAGTTAGTATTTTAAATTTTAGGTTTTAGAGCTTAATAAGCATGTAAAAAAATTATTGTCATTATATCAAATATTAATCTATTCGTCGAAAATGCAGCTATTTTTTATTATAAATGTGAGGATACTAGCATGTACTTCGCTAAAAATCTCCTTTATAAGTTGATTTAATTTTAATTTTGATCATCGTGAGTCGCCCGCCCCTCCGATTGCTGCCATGTTCCTGGATCCACCAATGGCTCCAGTAGCTAATTTTTTTGATGATTCAGATAAATTCATAAAAAATTATTTTAAGGGTTAACTACTGGAATAATCACTTATGTTTTTCCGTAGTATAGAGTTGGACACCGATTTTAAAAAACGACTAGTAAGGTCACTTACGTTTTCGGGGCGTAAACTTTTGGTCACACAGTCGTTTGTTGTCGTTAAACATTAACGGTTTGTTGTTGTTAAACATTGACGACTTGCTGATCTGGCAGCGAAAAAAATAAAGGTAAACTACTACAATTGCCTCTAAAGTTTATCTCATGTACATTTCTGCTCCCCAATTTTAAAAAATAAACATCATGGTCACTACTGAAAATGTTTCTTTATAATTTCACCCTTGAATTTTTAAAATTTCATTTTCAAGCCTAAAACTTTACAATAAATTAGTACAATAATATTATAAAGTCTTAAATGAAAAATAAGGGCCCAAAGTATACCTTTTTTAAATTTTAGGTGCCCAGAGTATACTCTTTTTAAATTTTAGGTGCCCAAATTGCTCATATTTAATAACTAAACTTTCAAATTACTTATATTTTTTCACTCTGAACTATTTTATTATTATTATTATAACATGACATGTCATTTTTATTATTGTTAAATTAAAAATAATTTAAAAATAAAATAAAATCATTTTATTATTATTAAATTTAAAATATTTTTAAAAATATTAATTCTTAAAATAATTTAGGTGTCTAAAATATATTTTTTTTGTAAAAATATGTGCCCAAAGTTTCCATAGTTACAATTTTAGGTGCCCGATTGTTAAATATGTGTTAAAAAATTGTCAACCAATCGGTACTTGACACGTGGCATTAATTTTATTTTTCTTTTAAATTTTTTTAATAGAAAATATTCAGTTTTTCAAATTTTTATAAAATCTCAAAAATTTAGAAACTTCACAAAATAGTCTTTAAATCCCTAAAAATTCTCAAACTTCCACCGTTGATTGCCATCGCTTTAGCCGTCGGTCGCTGTCGCTGACCACACTCACTTGGTCGTCAGACCAATGCGACCATTTCCCCTAACACGACACGACATTGCCGGAAACGCCCAACGGTGTGCAGCCGAACGTCAAACACGAACGTCGATTTCGTGTTCGACGTTCGGCTGCACACCGTTGGGCATTTTCGGCAACACCGTGTTAGGGGAAATGGTCGCCTTGGTCCGGCGACTAAGTGGGTGTGGTCAACAGCGGCAATCGACGGTGAAAGTTTAGAAAATTTTAGGGATTTAGGGACTATTTTTCGAAGCTTGCAAAATTTTGAGATTTTATAAAAAAATTGAAAATTTTGAGTATTTTCTATTAAAAAAATTTTAAAAAATAAAATTAATGCCACATGTCAAGCACCGATTGGTTGACAATTTTTTTAACACCCATTTGACAGTCGGGCACCTAAAATTGTAACTATCGAAACTTTGGGCACCTATTTTTACAAAAAAATACTTTAGACACCTAAATTATTTTAAGAAGTAATCTATTTTTAAAATATTTTAAATTTAATAATAATAAAATTGGTTTTATTTTATTTTTAAATTATTTTTTATTTAACAATAAAAAAAATGACATTTAATGTTATAATAATAATAATAATAATAATAATAATAATAAAATATTGTATAAGGAAAAAAATAAGAGCAATTTTAATGTTTAGTTATTAAATATGAGCAATTTGAGCACCTAAAATTTAAAAAGGATATATTTTGGGCATCTATTTTTTATTTAAGCCTTTATAATATTATTGTACTAATTGATTGTAAAGTTTTAGGGTTGAAAATTAATTTTTGAAAATTCAATGGTGAAATTTTAAAGAAACCTTTTCAGTAGTGACCATAATGTTTATTTTTTTTAAATTGTGGAGCAGAAATATACATGAGATAAACTTTAGTGGCCATTGCAGTAGTTTACTCTTATTTTTTCGTTGTCTGGTCAGCAAGACGTCTATGTTTAATGGCAACAAATGGCTGAGTGACAAAAAATTTACGCCCTGAGAACGTAAGTGACCTTACTTGTCGTTTTTCAAAATCGGTGACCAACTCTGTATTGGAGAACATAAGTGACTATTCTAGTAATTAGCCATGATTTTAATTTAACACATGTCATTTATGGGTTATAAAAGATTTAATCTAAATCTTACACCATAATCTGAGAAAAATAACTACTGAAATTTTTTATAAAAAATAACTACTGAAATTAATGAGACATTAAAGCTTCAGTATTACGTTTGATAAATTATAAAATCAGGTATTAAAAAATCAAGTACTGAATTTTTAGTATTCAATTTTATTGTGTTGAATTTATATTATAAAATTATTTTATATTTTTGTAACCCCTCGTCCCGGTCTGGTTGGAAGACCGGTCCGAGTAGGCGTCACGGGGAAAACCGAAGCGAAACCCGTTAAGGTTCCCCCTCGGTTAACAACCCAAAAAATTTCTTTTTAATTTAATCTTCTCTAAATGCACATTTAATTCTTATGTGATCACAACAACGAAAGACAAGCATTCGCAAAGCAATAACTCGAACAACCTAAACAAAACAGTCCATTTTTATGTGATTAAACAGGCCGCTTCGAAACACCCTCAAAGTGTATCGAAACGCCTTGACCTGGTCAACAGTTCTAAGCCTACTCGAGGAGGCCGTATCGGAACGGAGGTCAACCGTTCCGAAACACCCTCCCTTGTCAACATCTCGTGGTCAACGAGATTTGACTGTTTCGAAACTACATAAACCCGTTTCGGAACACCTTCATCTCGTCAATTTCTCAAAATTCCAGTAGCGAAAGTGTACCGAAACGGCCCCTACACGTTTCGAAACGCTCGGCCAAAACAAGGGGGCCCGTTACGAAACGCCCTATGTTTGCAGACTGGTTTTAGTTGATTTAAGGCACAAGGGTGCCCCTAAACCTCACTAAAACCTCCAACATTACACCAACAACAATCCTAAGGCAAACCAACATATGAGCATGCTTGAACATCATTATAACAAGACTAAACACTAAAGCACACCATCACAAGGCCATACATCCATACATAACAATAAAGGTGATAGCTTCAACATGTCCAACACTTAGACAATTCTAGGTAACAAAATACTAACATGGTTACAAGCAAGGCATACATCCCAAAAGCCAATTTACCAGGCATAAACGAGGAGTCTAACATGCTCCTAAACAACATCAACAACAACATAAGTCAAAAGCATCATAACACGATTACATGTCACATTGCTTGACCATTACATCTTAATTTAAAAGTTCATACTTGGTAGCTAAACAAACACCACAAACACACTTGGAGGCCCCCTTCTTGCACTTAGCAACCCACGAACTAAGGATCTGCATTGTCGAACAAAGAGAGAGCGTAAGCAATAAAGCTTAGAGAGGGTAAGCTCTTTAAAAACAAACCTCGACAATGTAGGGTCCAAGCACGATCTCAACCAAAGTAAATACACAATTACCAAGGATCCTCAAGAGCCAAATGTTAAAGATGCATGAACAATATTCAATTATATGCCATGCTCATCAAGCTCTATTTCACAACATATGTAAACACATATAAGCATCCAAGTAGAAATCACATTCTACAACACATTGATATACATATCAATCAATATTGGCACCTAGCTATGACCCGAATACGTGGATAAACCCGTTGGAACTCACATCCAACAACCACTTTACCTCACGGTGGGATTACACTCATCACCGGTCTTGCGAAGGGGATTCCACTCATCCTCACGCCCCGTCGATGGGATTCCACTCATCATCGACTATATATACATACAATTTCCGGGCGAACCCGTACTCCTCCTTGGTGACTCAACGCCACCAAGGCCACGCGCGAATTTAGACTCATATGTGCACACTAACATCTTAATGATCGATCATTTGTACTCAAGCATACTAGTGCCAACATTTAACTCATTCCACATTATTCATTTCAATCAATTCCGTGCTTAGCACGTACTCACCATGATCACAATCATGAACCATTTCTATACATGCCATAAGCATCACAAATCATGCCTCATCTCACATGTATAACACATTATACATAAGCAATCATATCACAAATATTACGAGGCATATTCATCGAATACAAGTTCAACCAATGACTCTAGATTAAGTTTAGGATTAGTCTACCACCCTAATCCTAACTCTAGGTGGGTCTACCAAGCCCGACCTAGTCCACATGCTCGAACCAACCATTTAAAAACCACTTTAAACATTTAACCACTCACCTAAGCTTCCAAGCTCCAAGCCAAGCAAGCAACCACCCTCAAGTTTCCGGATTTCTCCCTGAAGCTTCTCCGACGCAAGTTCTCGCTTCTAAACAACCTCAATATAATTCAAATAACCTAAAATCAGCCCAACATCAAAATACTAACCCAGAACACAATTCAAACACAATTCACACAATTTCAAGCCATGAACAACCCCCCATTTTGCAAACTCGGGCAGTCCCAAAACCACATCCAAAACCCATGTTTCCAACACCTTTTACACCCACAAATAATCCCAAATCAACCCCCAACCATAACACTACCAAAAGCCTATCAATTCCAGCCTAAAACAACCCCCAAAACTCACCCAAAACCCTCCAAAACCCCCTTTAAACCCAATTTCGGGAATTTGTTTAAAACCATTCAAAATTCACATATGTGGTACCATTTAGCTCCTAGACTTCATAACTAACCATATTAAATCAAATCATTAAGCTTAACAACATAAAGTTTCCATTTTTAATCAAAATCTTCAAAACTCCATTTTCCAAGAATCTTAACGAAAATGAAAACTAAGTGTACTTTTGAAGAGAGGGAGTTGAGGAGAAGTCAAAAACGGTGTTACCTTTAAAAAATGAGTTGAAATGGAGGAGCTATGTGATGGAATAGTGATTGTAGGGAGAGAGAGCTCTTGGTCGTTCAAATATGAAATGGGGAGGAAGAAGACAATGTTTTACTTTAGTAAAAAGGGTTTTAAAATGAAGTTCCATTATTTACGGTTTTGCCATTAATGAAATGGCAATTCCCTTCTTTTCAAAATCTCAATGCAAGATGTAAAACAATTCAATTTAGTCCAACATTCAATTATTTGTTTTTGAAACTCGAAACTTAAAATATTATTTTAATTATAAAACCGAGTCCAAAATAATATTAAAATATTATTTTCACTCGACCCCTAAACTCGGGTGTTACAACTCTCCCCCACTTAAAGAATTTCGTCCCCGAAATTACCTGACGGAAACAAATACGGAAACTGCTCAACCATATCAACTTTCCTCTTCCACACCTCTTTGTCTCCACAACACCTTGACCAACTCTATGGTCTTACCACGCAACACCTTGTTATCAGAAGCAAGTATCTCAACAGGCTCTTCATTATACGGCAAATCCGGATTCAACTTTATCTCCTCAACGGGCATAACATGAGAAGGATCCGATCTATATCTCATAAGCATAGACACATGAAAAACATCATGGATCTTCTCTAACTAAGAAGGTAACCTCAAACGATAAGCTACAGGCCCAATCCGTTCAACTATCTCATACGGACCAATGAACCTCAGACTCAACTTGCCCTTCCGACCAAATCTCATAACCTTCTTCCACGGAGATACTTTCAGAAACACTTTCTCACCCACGGAGTACTCAATCTCTTTCCTTTTAGAATTCACATAAGACTTCTGACGATCAGAAGTCGCTTTTAAACGATCACAAATCAACTTCACCTTGTCAGTAGTCCTCTTAAGCAAATCTGGCATAGGTAACAATCTCTGACCTGTTTCAGCCCAACAAATAGGAGTCCTACATCGTTTGCCATACAAAGCCTCATAAGGAGCCATCTGAATACTAGACTGATAACTGTTGTTGTAAGCAAACTCAACTAACGGTAAGTGCTTCTCCCAAGAACCCTGGAAGTCAATCACACAACAACAAAGCATATCCTCAAGAATCTGTATCACTCGCTCTGACTGCCCATCGGACTACGGATGATAAGACGTATTGAAATGCAAACGGCTACCTAGAGCACTATGCAAGCAACCCCAGAATCTCGAAGTAAATCTAGGATCCCTATCTGACACAATAGACTTCGGAACTCCATGAAGTCTCACAATCTCACGGATGTACAAGTTTGCCAACTTGTCTAAGGAATCCGTAGTGTTCACTGCTAAGAAGTGAGCACACTTAGTGAACCTATCAACAATCACCCAAACAGAATTCTTCTTCGAAGGAGACAAAGGCAACCCCGACACAAAATCCATGGTGATCCTCTCCCATTTCCATTCCGGAATCTTCAAAGACTGTAACAAACCTGAAGGAACCTGATGTTCTGCCTTCACTCTCTGACAAACCATTCAACGGCTCACATACTCGGCCACATCTTTCTTCAAACCAACCTAGAAGTAATCATTCTTCAAATCAAGATACATCTTGGTACTACCCGGATGCATAGAAAAAGGACTCGAATGTGATTCACTCAGAATCTGACGTCTCAACTCAACATCTTCTGGTACAACAATTCTATCTCTAAAGCACAACAAGCTCTCACCACTGAAACTATACTCGGTCGGTCTTCCTTCGGCTATGTCCTGAACATGAGGAACTAAAGTCACATCTTGCAACTGCTTCTCTCTAATCAACTGAATCAAAGAAGGCTTCACTTGCAACTCGGTGATCAACCCACCATCATCAGACACACTCAATCTAGCAAACATAGCTCTCAACTCAACATCCACTTTTCTACTCAAAGCATCGGCTACTACATTTGCCTTACCCGAATGGTACTCAATGGTCAAATCATAATCTTTTAACAACTCAAGCCATCTTCTTTGTCTCAAGTTCAACTCTTTCTGTGTCATCAAATACTTCAAGCTCTTGTGATCGGTGTAAACTATACACTTCTCACCATACAAATAATGATGCCAAATCTTCAATGCAAACACAACCACGGCTAACTCTATATCATGAGTAGGATAGTTCTTCTCATGAATCTTCAACTGTCTAGAAGCATAAGCAACAACTCTTCTCTCTTGCATCAAAACACATCCTAAACCTACGTAGGAAGCATCACTATAAATCACAAATTCCTTACCTGAAACATGTTGCATAACACTGGAGCATTTGTCAAAGCCTCTTTCAATTTCTCAAAGGCCTTCTGTCTTGCATCTGACTATTCGAACTTAACTCCTTTTTGCAACAATTTAGTCAAAGGAGCAGCTACTCTAGAGAAACCATCAACAAATCTCCTATAGTAACCGGCTAGTCCTAGGAAACTCCTAATCTCGGTCACGGACTTAGGTTGTTTCCACTCGACAATAGCCTCAATCTTCGATGGATCAACACGGATACCTTCGGCCGAAACAACATGGCCAAGAAATACAACCTCTCGAATCCAAAACTCACATTTACTAAGCTTCGCATACAACCGATTGCTCAACAATCTCTGTAAAACAAATCTCAAGTGCTCATCATGCTCTTCTTCCGTCTACGAGTACACAAGTATGTCATCAATGAAAACAACTATAAAACGGTCTAGATAATCTCTAAAAATCCCGTTCATCATGTCCATGAATGCTGCAGGTGCATTCGTGAGCCCAAACGGCATCACAAGAAACTCATAGTGACCATATCTAGTCCTAAAAGCTGTCTTCGGAACATCACACTCTTTCACTTTCAACTGGTAGTACCCGGATCTCAATTCTATCTTCGAGAACACTGAAGCACCTCTCAACTGATCAAACAAATCATCTATGCGAGGCAACAGATACTTGTTCTTCACGGTCAACTGATTCAACTGCCTGTAATCAATGCACATGCGCATACTACAATCTTTCTTTTTCACAAACAACACAGGAGCACCCCAAGGAGAACTACTAGGCCTAATGAAACGACGATCTAATAATTCTTGCAACTGACTCTTCAATTCTTTCAACTCTTTCGGAGCCATACGATACAGAGCTATCGAAACTGGATTAGACCCTGAAACAGTCTCAATCACAAACTCAACATCTCTGTCATGAGGTAAACCCGACAACTCTTCAGGAAACACATCCGGAAAGTCACAAACTGTTCTAATATCTTTCGGTCTAGCTTCACTCATATTCGGATTCATAACATAAGCTAAGTAAGCCCTACATCCGGAGTCCATCAACCTATGAGCCTCTAAAGCTGACACCACATTAGACAAGAACTTAATGTTCTCGCCTACTACTACTACCTCGTAGTCATCAGAAAGCTTCAAGGAAATTCTCTTCGTCTCAAAATCCATACTAGCTCGGTGCTCAACTAACTAGTCCATACCCAAAATAATATCAAAGCCATAGAAAGGAAGTTCCATCATATCAACAGAGAACACATGACCCTGAATCTTCAGTGGACATCTCCTATACATACGTCTAACCACAACTATCTCACCAAAAAAACTAGTCACATGCATACCTACATCTAAGATCTCAATAGGTATATCTAATTTCTGTGCATGCTCACTCAAAATGTAGGAATGTGTAGAACACGAATCAACCAAAGAAAGCAAGGACATAGACTGTAACTCGAAATTACCTGCTATCACATCAGTGTCGTTCTCGGCCTCTCTCTGAGCATAAACTCTCGCTGGTCCTCCTGCCTCTGGCTGCACTGCCACAACATGAGCAAGGTTCCTCTGAGAATCTACCCTAGGTGCATCAGCCTTAGGCTGGAAGTAGCCATGACCGCGCCCACGACCTCTCTGAAAATCATTCGCTCTCGCAGGAGCCTGAGCAATGTTCGGTGCATGTGCCGCCTGATGCGGACAATCCCTCCTAAAGTGGTCCCTCGAACCACAGTTCCAACAAGCATGAAAGTTACCCCAACACTCACTAGCGTGCTGTCTCCCACATCGGGTGCACTCGGGCAAACGCCCACCTTCTCTATGGCCCTGATGGCCCCTACCATGATGGCCACCGCTACGTCTATGGTCAAACTGATGTCCGCCACCTCTATGCCTCTTGGCATCTCTACTGTAAAAGTGGTAATGCCTTTTACCAGAACTAGAACCACCAGATCGTTTGGCCGAACCCAAATTGTGCTCTAAGTCCTTGGCCCTCACGACCAATACATCAAAGTCTGAGTAGTCAGAAGCTAACGTGTACCTCTTGATCTCCTCGTTCAACCCATAGCGGAAGCGGTTACAGCGTTCCACTTCAGTAGGAACCAACTCTAGAGCGTACTAACTCAAGCGAACAAAACGGATCTCATAGTCTGCCATAGAAGCATCTCCCTGAGTAAGGGCCATAAACTCTCGCTTCTTCTCATCTAGATACCTCGGTCCCAAGTACCTCTTTCTGAAAGCGGACTCAAAGAAATCCCAATCAATCTCTGCCTCTAGAACTCCCGTAGTAATGGTGACCCACCAAGTGTAGGCATCACCCTGAAGCAAGGAAATCACACAGCCCAATCTACGTGCGCCCACACAACCAATCTGAGCTAAGATACGAACTGTTTTCTCCAACCATAACTCAGGCCTCTCTGGAGTAGATCCTATGAACTCTTCGGCCCCCAAGCTACGAAGCCTCTCCAAAGGTAGACTGGCATCGTCACACCTAGGCTGAGCTGCAGCCTGAGCTCCCGCAACTGCGGCCTGAAATGCTCCCGTTATACCTTGCACTAGCGGATTCATATCAATTCCGGCCGGACCTTGGCCACCTTGAGGTCCCTCTCCTTCAGCTCCATCCTCGCCTCCAACTCCAGGCGGAGGAGGTGGTGGTGGAGGAGCTCCAACTCCCGCGGCCACCGGCCCTTCTATATGGGCCTCCACACCAATCATCGGCTCAACAGGAGCCGCAACACGTGGTTCCTGACGAACCACCCTCGGCCTACCCCTCAGCCTAGACATCGCTTACAAACGATAACTACAACCACAACAAACAAAATATACAAGATTGGGTTAGCAAGGCAAGGCTTCCAAGTGCTCAAGTACGTTTCCCTCACTTAAAATTCTTTTCCGATGTAATAGTAGCAATGGGACTCCCAAACAACATGCTTTTAAACAAAACAATCAACATACTTGTCATACAAGCAATCATACTTACAAAGCAAGCAAACACCGTGCATATCAATTCAAAACTTAAACTTACCTCACTTACATGCCTAAGGTCTCGGTAACCTTAGGCTCTGATACCAACAAGTGTAACCCCCTCGTTCCGGTCTGGTCGGATGACCGATCCGAGTAGGCCACACGGGGAAAACCGAAGCAAAATCCGTTAAGGTTCCCCCTCGGTTAACGACCCAGAAAATTTCTTTTTAATTTAATCTTCTCTAAATGCACATTTAATTCTTATGTGATCACAGCAACGGAAGACAAGCATTAACAAAGCAATAACTCGAACAACCTAAACAAAACAGTCCATTTTTATGTGATTAAACAGGCCGCTTCGAAACACCCTCAAGGTGTATCGAAACGCCTTGACCTGGTCAACAGTTCTAAGCCTACTCGAGGAGGCCGTATCGGAACGGAGGTCAACCGTTCCGAAACACCCTCCCTAGTCAACATCTCGTGGTCAACGAGATATGACCATTTCGAAACTACATAAACTCGTTTCGGAACACCTTCATCTCGTCAATTTCTCAAAATTACAGTAGCGAAAGTGTACCAAAACGGCCCCTACACGTTTCGAAACGCTCGGCCAAAATAAGGGGGACCGTATCGAAATAGGGTAGCCCGTTTCGAAACGCCCTCTGTTTGCAGACTGGTTTTAGTTGATTTAAGGCACAAGGGTGCCCCTAAACCTCACTAAAACCTCCAACATTACACCAACAACAATCCTAAGGCAAACCAACATATGAACATGCTTGAACATCATTATAACAAGACTAAACACTAAAGCACAACATCACAAGGCCATACATCCATACATAACATTAAAGGTGATAGCTTCAACATGTCCAACACTTAGACAATTCTAGGTAGCAAAATACTAACATGGTTACAAGCAAGGCATACATCCCAAAAGCCAATTTATCAAGCATAAACGAGGAGTCTAACATGCTCCTAAACAACATCAACAACAACATAAGTCAAAAGCATCATAACACGATTACATGTCTCATTGCTTGACCATTACATCTTAATTTAAAAGTTCATACTTGGTAGCTAAACAAACACCACAAACACACTTGGAGGCCCCTTCTTACACTTAGCAACCCACGAACTAAGGATCTGCATTGTCGAACAAAGAGAGAACGTAAGCAATAAAGCTTAGTGAGGGTAAGCTCTTTAAAAACAAACCTCGACAATGTAGGGTCCAAGCACGATCTCAACCAAGGTAAATACACAATTACCAAGGATCCTGAAGAGCCAAATGTTAAAGTTGCATGAACAATATTCAATTATATGTCATGCTCATCAAGCTCTATTTCACAACATATGTAAACACATATAAGCATCCAAGTAGAAATCACATTCTACAACACATTGATATACATATCAATCAATATTGGCACCTAGCTATGACCCGAATACGCGAATAAACTCGTTGGAACTCACATCCAACAACCACTTTACCTCACGGTGGGATTACACTCATCACCGGTCTTGCGGAGGGGATTCCACTCATCCTCACGCCTCGTCGATGGGATTCCACTCATCATCGACTATATATACATACAATTTCCGGGCGAACCCGTACTCCTCCTTGGTGACTCAACGCCACCAAGGCCACGCGCGAATTTAGACTCATGTGTGCACACTAACATCCTAATGATCGATCATTTGTACTCAAGCATACTAGTGCCAACAATTAACTCATTCCACATTATTCATTTCAATCAATTCCGTGCTTAGCACGTACTCACCATGATCACAATCATGAACCATTTCCATACATGCCATAAGCATCACAAATCATGCCTCATCTCACATGTATAACACATTATACATAAGCAATCATATCACAAATATTACGAGGCATATTCATCGAATACAAGTTCAACCAATGGCTCTAGATTAAGTTTAGGATTAGGCTACCACCCTAATCCTAACTCTAGGTGGGTCTACCAAGCCCGACCTAGTCCACATGCTCAAACCAACCATTTAAAAACCACTTTAAACATTTAACCACTCACCTAAGCTTCCAAGCTCCAAGCTAAGCAAACAACCACCCTCAAGTTTCCGGATTTCTTCCCGAAGCTTCTCTGACGCAAGTTCTCGCTTCTAAACAACCTCAATACAATTCAAATAACCTTAAATCAGCCCAACATCAAAATACTAACCCGGAACACAATTCTAATACAATTCACACAATTTCAAGCCATGAACAACCCCACATTTTGCAAACTCGGGCAGCCCCAAAACCACATCCAAAACCCATGTTTCCAACACCTTTTACACCCACAAATAATCCCAAATCAACCCCCAACCATAGCACTACCAAAAGCCTATCAATTCCAACCTAAAACAACCCCCAAAACTCACCCAAAACCCTCCAAAAACCCCCTTTAAACCCAATTTCAAGAATTTGTTTAAAACCATTCAAAATTCACATATGTGGTACCATTTAGCTCCTAGACTTCATAACTAACCATATTAAATCAAATCATTAAGCTTAACAACATAAAGTTTCCATTTTTAATCAAAATCTTCAAAACTCCATTTTCCAAAAATCTTAACGAAAATGAAAACTAAGTGTACTTTTGAAGAGAGGGAGTTGAGGAGAAGTCAAAAACGGTGTTACCTTTCAAAAATGAGTTGAAATGGAGGAGCTATGTGATGGAATAGTGATTGTAGGGAGAGAGAGCTCTTGGTCGTTCAAATATGAAATGGGGAGGAAGAAGACAATGTTTTACTTTAGTAAAAAGGGTTTTAAAATGAAGTTTCATTATTTACGGTTTTGCCATTAATGAAATGGCAATTCCCTTCTTTTCAAAATCTCAATGCAAGATGTAAAACAGTTCAATTTAGTCCAACATTCAATTATTTGTTTTTGAAACTTGAAACTTAAAAGATTATTTTAATTATAAAACTAAGCCCAAAATAATATTAAAATATTATTTTCACCCGACCCTTAAACCCGGGTGTTACAATTTTAGTAAAAATTAACATTGAATATAATTATACTTTTATAATTATAAATCTTAAGTTTTTAAAATTACTTGTTTTATGACTTTAATAGTATTAATAACGTTTTATATTATTTTAGATAAATATAGACAAAAGTTAAAAAATAATTTTGAACAAAAAAATTAAAAACACTTTAAGTCGTAATGATAATTTTAACTTCCAACATTTATATATTCTGTTAATTTATTACTTATTTTTAAGTTAAATTTGACCTTCAACCTTTTAAAAAAATTATATTGTTATTTTTAAAAAAAATTATTAACTAAAATGTTAATTTTTTTTTTATCTTTGTTGATATAGCATTCTATACGGCAATCTATGTATATTTCACGTAGTATTCAAGGCCATGTTTTTGTCATCAATAAGTGACTTCTATCATGATAACATTTTTTTGGTGAGAACTCAACTCTTTTTAGGATCAAATTTTATGTAATTTTTATCGAAAAAAGAGTTTAATTGAAAAATAAATGCTCAAATTATACAATATATTTAATTTTTTTAGCCAAAATAAATATCTAATATTTTATTTTGTAAAAGTAGAATCGTCAACGTCATATTTGTGGGTAAAAGATAAGTGGAAACCAAAACATCGTCATTCGATATATCTATGGTAACATGATCGGCATCCCCTCCCAACTTCCCAAGAGTTTGCTTGTTCCATACCCTATCTGGTTCATCAGCAAGGGATTTCACTGTGAGAATGTTGTCGGTCCCTCTTTTAAGCTATTCCGTGCCCAAGAGAGAGTCGGTCTAGATGTGGCAACTCATTGTGTTCAAAGACAGACACTTTTTGGTTCAGGAATTTGACCGAACAATTTCAGTGCATGGCCCCTTACAACCGAATGGAAATTACTCCGTTATGGAATATGGATGTTCTCGGTAGGCCTAATGTTATGGTTCGGCAGTGAATTTGTTTGAGTTTGTCCATCATTTTTAGGTATCTATAAGAGAGATGAGTGGTAAAAAAGCCTTTGAAGATTGAATTTCTGGAAACGAATTTGATTGTTTTCGATAAAAATGAGGTATAAAACCAAAAAAAGTCGAAGCTCGGAAGCGCTATATTCTCATCTGGAAATCAGGCAGATAGTGAAGAACCCTAACACTCACACGAACGCTGCAATCATCACTGCTTCGACGATGCACCAGCCGGGAATCGAACCCGGGTCTGTACCGTGGCAGGGTACTATTCTACCACTAGACCACTGGTGCTTATTGATATATGGTTGAGAAAAGTATAATTATATAATTTATAATTGTTAAAATAAAATCAATACAACATCATTTTACTTTTCTTTTATAAATCACGACTTCAGTCAACTTTCGGGGTCCAAACTACATTGTCATTTAGTAAAAATGTATAAATTTTGATTCTAGTCAGAGTATTATTTGAACAATATTTTAAGTCTGTTTTGGAAAATAATGTTATTTCAATACTATTTTCAGAATTAATCTTCCTTTAACCTATGTTACGGGGGAAATCAATTTAATAACTTTTTAAAGAGAATTTAATAAAAATATAATTCGTTTTATTTTTTTATAATGTTATCGCATACAATATATAAAATTATATAATATCAATATATCAATTATAAATATAAACTTTGAAGCAATTACTTGAAAGAAGAAGAAGAAAATACTTGATTGTTATTGAAAGTAATTATTAAATTTAAAAAAGATTAGAAATAAAAAAATGAGATGAGAATAACTGAAAGTATCCGAATAATTCAATACTTTTTCCTTCTATTTCTCCTCCGTATATCATTTCTAAAAATCGTTACTTCCTTGCTGACGTGGCACCTATCACAAAATCAGCAAACCTAGTATAAACTAACACTCCAACCAAATACAACATAGCAGTATAAACTAACACTCCAACCAAATACAACATAGCAGCTAATACACGTCATATGAGAAGTATTATAACCTTCAGTCTTGTTCCTTATATACTTGAACAATCTCCTAAATGCCGAGTAGCAGGAAAGAAAAGATGTACCTGACAGTCTAAGCTGGTCAGCGAGCGAATTACGGGGTTACAGTTGGTTCCCTGCTATTTCATCTTCAAGAACACGGAATATGGTAACTTTCAGCACGATCTCATTCGTGCTAATCAGCTCGAATACACAAACATCTCCTTCGTCTAAATTGTTATCCAACACGAACTCAGCCCACCCTTTGCTAAACTTCCAACTGCTCTGCCCATAAATACATCGAACCGGCCACCTTTTCCCATTGGATGCCTGAAGTGTGATAATCCCATTAACTCCATTCAGGTATCTCAGAGCAAAACAACGGGGGACATGCTGCAGAAGCAAAACGGAGTGATGAACTTAGTCGAAAAATATTGCAAAGTATACAACAGATTATATCGAAGCATTAGTTCAAGGCTTACTAGAAATATTCCCTTATATACGTAGGATGGCCGCAAGATGATCCTGCAGAAAGGATTATCGGGTTTGAACATTGCAGCTGCACGTAAAGCAACCTGTTTTCCTTCTGCCGTCACATCTCCTCGCCTCCTGTGAACAATTCCTGGAGAGTTCATGGTTGGAAGCTCTTCTTTCACATTGAATTTGCCTAACGACTCGTATTCATGTATATCTTTGAAAGCGTTAGAGATGAGAAAAAGCCAATTAGGAACATCCTATTATGAAGCATTCAAGTTCAAGAGGCTAACCGGGTTCAATTTCTTGTTTTATTTCTTTCGTGTTCGTCTGTGTTCCACTTAAGAAATATGGTCCACCTTCATCTGCGGCGGTTGTAACCTCAACCCCGCTAAACTGAATTCCTTTGTCTCGAGTGGATTGAAATGTTGCTCGTAAATCATCCACATTGTTTTTCTGATCCAGACATGTACAGTTCTTACATTTCTTCCTATCATGATCTAGACATTCATCAAAATCATTGTCTATCAAAAAGTACGAACTAGAAGATGCAGGCTGAGAATCCGTAATCCCATCAAAGTCACTAACTTCTAAATACTTATCATGGCAAGGTTCATGCGAGTTATTTAGTCTATTAGGCTGATAGGTTATCTCTGAAGCTTTCAGATTATATATTTGAACATTGAAACGTGAATTCCCTTCGTATTTGAAGACCAAAAAATACCCAATGCAGATAGAATAGTATTCCAGAAATACAGTCCAACCGCTGTCAAGCCACGCCCTCTTGTTTTCTTTCCTCAATTCCACTAGCCAGAGACGACCGCCGGGAACGGTAAGCATAGCAATCGAAGAGAGTTCATCCCCAAATTTCTTAACGAACTTATTTGGGATCTTCTGTAAGTACAAAAAACCAAGTCAGCATCTGGTTCGAAATCAACTATGCTAGAAAGACAAGGCATTTGCAACGAAGTGGAATCAAGGACAGATCATATTATCTTTTTAGCTCAATCAAGATAAAAGATCTATTAATAACAAAGATCAAAACACAAATTTCATAATAACACAAAGCAAACATAAATATAATCACTAGCCGACATCAGTTTTACACAATCAAAAGCATGCCACAAACATATTCAGTCTCTTTGCTCATGAATTCGCCAATGAACCAACAAAAAGGTTTGCCACCCCAAACACATGAACAAAATGAACTCAACAGATCTTCCTATCAAGTGTATCAGTTTCGTTAATAATCTTCCATTCACTCCAGGCATGAAAAAGCAGTAACCGAATCTCATTCAACAATAAGCGCATAAGAGATCATATTATTGATTCATCACTCGGTTTTGTTGCAGACAACACAAACATGTTTCAACTGTTCCGAACATTCAGCAGAAAAACGAAAGTCCAAAGGCTAACTTGTTAGCTGTCCATACAAGAGGTGCAAGGTAAAAAGAAAGGTGCCCATTTCCGGGAGAAATATCATTTGAGCCATAAAGTGCTTGTAACAGCCATTGATGATAGCAATAGGGCATTAAAATAATTACAACTTGCAATTCATGGACAGTGACTAAAGAACAGATTTCTGCAGAAAAAAAAATAATAGGAAAAGAAAAACCCCCATACCCATGCCATGTCGAAGTATAAGGCTAAAACATGAAAACAATAAGAAAAACACACGTTATGGACAAAAGGGAAAGAAAACACACAATATAATAAGACAAAGAAGCAAGTGAAAATTGTTTGATCCAAAAGGTAAAGTAGAAATGTAAACAGTTCAATCTTTTCGATTCAGCCTTCTATAAACCAAATAAAGCTTAAACATTCAAACTTTAATTACAGTTTCATGGAACAAAATGGGTTCAATTTTGATGCAAAACCCTCAAATTTATCTTTTTTTTTTAACTTCCATACCAACTAATCAAACAAAAAAGTAGCCTCCATGCAAAAGAGTCAATATCTTGAGCAGAGAAAGAGACAACAAGGGAAAATAAAGAGGAAAGGAGATAAATTTGCAGTAAAGTTTGCAACTTTCCTAGAGACCAAACAGAGAGAGAGAAAGTAGGTAGAAAGAAAACTTAACCAGCTTCTTGTCTTGAAGATTGGAGGCTACCATTAACTTGTAGAAGATGCAAGATTTCTTCTCAGGCAAAGATGGAGTCACTGGCTGTGACATTGTTTTTCTTTTGGAGTTGGCTTCTTCAAGTTGTTGTTTGACTATCAGACACTCAAAAGGACATTGATGAAGAAATTTTACATTCCTTTGATACTTTCCATGCTGTGTACTGGACAGTAAAATTTCTCCCTTTTTTTTCTTGGACCATCTCATTTGTGGGGCCCAACCATAATTGAAGCCACAATCAATTACATTAATATCTGGTGGAATTTTACTTTACATTAAATCCCTGTGGTACCCTTTTACATATTTATATGTTTGCCTTTCAAGTTTACCATTACCAACATTCATAGGCTTGTCTATTTGAACCAAAATGTTGAAATGCTTTAATTAAATGCTCTTAAACTCAACAATGAGTTTTCATAACCTGGTTCATTTCAATATGTTCTTTAGATCAGTTGCAAAGTAAACCTGAGGGGTCAAATGGGTTGAAATTTGTTCATAATCAGCACACAGAATTTGGACACGATATTAAAATACAACATAAATCATTTCAAATACGACTAACATGATACCCTTAATACAGACATCGTCAATTAGAATACACGACTTGTCGTGTTTAATAAGAAATGAAGTGGCATCTCTAAACATACAAATGCAAATCAATAACTAAAAGCAGAGCCACAAATTTTCAGCAGCAAACTCAGAAGTCAAATGTTCAAGCAATATATAAGACTGCAGCATGAAAGGAACAAGAGGAATTCAAGCCAAGTAGTGCAGGGAAAATTCGATTTCAAACCAATCAAGCAGACTATAAAAATCAAGTCTAAGGATCCGTTTTCAAACACGGTTCAAAGTCAACTTCATTGGAGAAATTTATTTACAAACCTAGTCAAGCCAGAAATTTTTTGCATCCATTATCTTAGGCAGCTAAACATCCCGATAAAGCTTATGGACATCAAAACGACACACAGCAGCAAATTTCTTATGGTACCAGATCTGGTACCGTCGTCTGAGAAGAAAAGAGTTACTTAACAGAGTTGACATTTCAGAGATTTCCAACTCTCTATAATCTAGGTTGGTTTAAAACTCTGCTGGCATTTTAGTGAGATTGATGCATTAGTCCAGCGCTTTCCATTACACGAAATACAGTAACTTTGAGCACAAATTCCCTTGCTCTGAGCAGTTCAAAGACACAAACATCCCCTTCTCCCAAATTATTCTCCAGTGTGAATTCATACCATCCCCGACTGAACTTAGCCTTGCCTCCTTTATAAAGACATCGTACTGACCACTGTCTCCCATCAGGAAGCTGAAGTTTAATGGATCCGGAAACCCCACTTAGATGTTTCTCAGCAAAGCACGATGGTAAGTACTGCAAGAGAAAAAGTCGACATGCAAGTTAAGGCATGCTGTAGGATGAAGTAAAAAATGAACGACATCATATTCAATTCTCACCATAATACATCCCCTGTATAAATATGACGGTCGCAGGACGACCCTGCAGAAAGGGTTAGCTGGCTCAAATGCTTTGGCAGCATTAATTGCTCTCTCTCTTTCTTCAGCTGTCACGGTTCTCTTTCGGGCTGAAGCACTTTCATAACATCGAAAGCGCATATCAACATCATCTACGTTTCCAGCAGATGACTCCTGTAAGTCTGCATTTCATTTGACAACCGATCAGAAATTCTGGTTCCTTCAAATAATTTAAATAACAAAACAAAAAAACTTAGTTAAGAGGACTTACTAGGATCAACCTTCCGCTTCCTCCCACGCTTTTTAGGTTCTGGTGGCATTGCACCTGAAGTATGCAGTTTCACTTTATTAGCAGAATCTTTGTAAGTTCAAAAGCACTAAATGAAAAGCCATACCTCGAATTGCTTGATTATTCACACCCTTTGAAGTTTGAGGGTTAACCTCACCACCCCAGTTTATGCAATTGTTAAGTTTAGACCCACTAAGCAAATTCTGCAGTGCTGGAGAGACGCATTCATCATCTTCTAGTTGTTCAAATGGATATTGTTTTCCGTGATTGTATTGAGCACCAACAAGGGCGTTAGTCTGATAGTTTATTTCCGAGTTGTACAAATTAAATATACTAACACTGAAAGCAGAATTTCCTTCGTATCTGAAAACCAAAACGTAGCCAACACGGATATAGTAACGCTCTAGGAATTCCTGCCAACCTTCCTGAAACCAAACCTTGTTGTCGGCTTTCTTTATTCCTACACGCCAAACATGACCATCAGGAACAGTGAGAGCGGCAGCAACAGAAAGTTCATCCCTGAATTTTTTAACAAAGTTATCAGGGATCCTCTGCAGACACCCCAAATCAAGTTAGGCGTATTTATCTGATGAATACTAGAACCGGGATTCAGATACTTTTAGTGAATAATTTGCAGATGAACTTTCTTAACATTTGTGAGCTTAAACCTCATGCTGGGGGAAGAAAACTACTAATCCATCCTTGTACGTAAACCAATACTTGCATCAACATGAGAAGTTTGGATCATTTCAAAGAAAAAGAATATGCATCATAGCACAAATATGCATAATCATAATTAAAAATGAAATCCATAAATACTTTTTTTTTCAAATGACCAAACATCAAGAAACGGGAAAAAATCTTAAATTAAGATGTAGATGAACTTTCTTCCCTTGCTCATAAAACACCATTACGAAATAGCCACGACGTTTGATGCCTACTTGACGAAACTCGTTAGCAATATAACCCAAAGAGAGATGTCAAACAAATAGGTGATGGTCAAAAGATTCCTTGTCTAAGTAATATACACCAAGCATGAAGATTGAAATAAATAACACAGCTTGAATTGTCATGGAATTTTCAAGTTTAGCACAAATTACCTTCTATGAAGTTCGTTTCTTTATCTGAAACATACCTATGTAATACAACCACATCGTACGAGATCCTTCCTAGAATATGTACTAATTTATATAGATCTTCTTGCACTTCTACTTTTCTGGTTACAATAGATTTCAATAGTCTTACAAACATGTAGTTTACCCGAGAAAAACAAACAGGAGTGAAATATCAGTGAATCAGCCTGAGGTACTCTATTAAATCAAACAAATCCAGGAAATAAAGAACTTTATTTTACAATTATATAGACTTGATGTGTCTTCCTTACTCCCCACAATGCATACAAGAAGATCAAAGCAAATGCATAAAAACTACCAGCTTAAAACCGGGCGGATAAGTCCAGTATAAAAACTAATAAGCTTTTCACTCACATGCAGGCAAGATAATGGGAGGTAAACTGAAATGATACATAGAAAATTAATGAAAAATACATTACACCATTTCAAATAAGTGAAAAGTTAGGGCAAATTGAGTTCAGCAACAAACATTACGCTTCATTTTGATAACAACTCTATAAAAATAGAATCTTTCCTGGAAAATTGAACCTGAAAAAAAATCATTTGTTTCTTCAAGTACAATTCTATCACACTCAGATACGTATGTAGTGAGTCAATAGGTATATATACTAAAATGAACACACACACACATATCATGCATCAACAATTGATCTCAGAAAGCATCTCCACGGCTTCAATAATAGCACTTGCCTGATAAAAAGAACTTTAAGTAAAAATTGAGATCTTGGGTTTACTTTACCTATTTCATCCAGTAGGAAAGAAAACTTCTAGAATTATTTGATCAAAATCATATCATACCAGTTATCAAAACTTAAACTAATTTCTTCAAGTCTCCCTAGTTTATGTATAATTCCAACGTGTCGTAACCTTCAAATCTTATCTTCAAAGTTCAAATCAGCAAACAAAAAACCCACAAACCAAGAACTATAAGGGAAAGAAAATATAACAAAGTAACCAATCTCCATCATCCTCTAATTTTCCAAGACTCAACTTTGTCCCACAGAAGAACTTCCTCAAAAACTAAATTACCCCCCAAGGGGAGGGACTTATCTACCTAATTTTTGTCAATAACAATATATGAGCAACCAGATAAAGAAGCATAACAAAAACAAAGATTAAAGAGCAATGAGAAGATTACAGTAAGAGACAGAGAAAAAAAAAAGGGTTTTTAGTATTTTACCAGCTTCTTTTCTTGAAGGGTGGTGGAGAGAATAAGCTTATGGAAAAAAGGGCGTGGCATTTTGGATAAAGGGTCAGATCATATAATGATGTTGAGTTTCAGTTTCAGTTTGAGTGAGACTTGGGTTTTCCTTTTTGAAATTTCAAAGTGAATATAATACATACATATATATATATATATATATATATATATATATGAAATATAATTCTACTCTTTCATCTCTCTCCCAGATTCAAATGAACCAAAAAAAAAACTCAACACAGAGAAAGAAAAAAGGAGAGAACTTTCAGATCTGGGTCTTCCCTTTCTCTTCTGCTTCCCACTGGTTTTTCTCCTAGTCAAATACTGCTTTTAAAGCTTTAAAATTAAAAAACATTAAAAAAATCGACTTCACCTAAAAGTTAACCCAGTTTCATCACATATGTCGACTCACTCACCCACTCACTCACTCACTTCCCGAGTTATATAATTCGCCTGCTTAAAACTCAGGCACTCTCGTGCGTCCAACTCATTCCCCTTTGTCTTTTAGTAGTAAAAGTTTTCTTTTTCTTTTTCACCAACTCGCCAACCGTTAAAATACATACATTAATAGGATTTATATTTGTACACACAATCTGAATAAAAATTTTCACAAGCCTATAGTTTTAATGTTTATAGTTAAAATTATAATTTAGAGGTTATGACTTTAAAATTTAGGTGTTATTATAATTTATATTTTAGAGTTTAGAAGTTTTGGTTTAAAGTTTAGTGTAACACGATTAGTGAGTTAGGGTTTAACATGACATCCCTAAATTTTAAACTCAAACTCTAAATTCTAACAACAATCTATCAATTTTGAACTATTATACATAAATTTCTAAAATCTAAATCTAGAATCTAACCCTAAACTTTAAAAATAAGATACTTGTAAAAATAATTTGTTTCTCCAGCCTATGTATAGAAGAACCCTTTAATTATGTAGTGCATTTAAAACAATATAAAAATATTTTATTAAATTTTGGTTTTAATTTAATTAAAAAGTTAATAATCTAAGTTTATTTAAAACAATGTAAATAAATATTACATTGTGTTCATATTAAGACTATTCAAAAAATTTATTCAGAATAAATTTAAGATGCTTCTGAACACGTATACAAACTCAAAATAATTATACCGCAAAATAATTCAAACATAAAATAAATTAAATAAGTAATATATTTTTTAGAAAAATAAGTAGTATAAAAATTGGAATGAATATAACGTAACCCAAAAAATCTGACTAGTAAATACTAATGATCCGAAATAATTTGTACCCTAAATTTAAATAACATGAACTTAAAATGCACAAATCTAAAATATCCAAAATTTAAAAAATTTGAATTAATCCAACCAAAAACCATCTTGACACTCTAGATCTAATTTTTAACTATTTTAAAGATGTACTCTTTAAAAAATATTTTTAAAACCTATTATTTTTCTTAATTTTGCTTGTACATTTTTTAAAATATAGCATCTCGATATATAATAATCTAACCCAAAATAATTAAGTACATTATTTTGAAGTTTTCTAGCATACAATAAACATAATATAAAATTAAATAAGGATTCGACAGCTTACCTTAACCTAATAAATTAATAATACTAATATTAGTACCTTGCAGCTTGAATGATACCGAAGTTTTGGCCATGATTAAGTAATGCATTCTTCTTTGAATCATAAAAAATCATAGGCATTTAAGTTGTTTTACGCGTACATCTTAACAAAATAATTTCAATAAAATAAAAATATATTTAATATAAACATGCATTAATATTATATTTTTAACATCAAAGATGGTCTTTTTATTTTAAAATAATTATCATTTCATTCTCTATACTATTCTAAAATTTAGGATTTTTTTAATAAGAATGCACTACTTTTATTAAAAGAGAATTTAAGGAAAAAATGCAATGAGAGTGTACAATATAAGCAAACAATCTTGGACCGGACCGGATATATTTCTATAAACAAAAAATACAAAAATTAATGTCTTTAAATCATAAAAAGGTAAAAACTCATAACTCAAAAGCTCGAAACAAAATAGATACAAACATCATCATAACTTGACAATGAAAGATAAAAACAAACAACAAACAAAATTAAAAATGTATATTACAATAATAAGACACGTTGATAATATGATCATTATCACAACTCAATTGCGAACAAGAGCGATGACTATGAGGTCATATCTGAATCTAATTTGAGGGTCTAAACCAGAGAGATCAACATGATGATCAAAAAGTGCCATCTTGATCAGTTGTAACGATGTCAAATCCAACTCTTATAAAAAATTAAATAAAAAAGAAAAAATTAAATAACCAATTAAGAAAGAAAAGACGTATTAAAAGGCCGAGGAAAATGCACCAAATCGTGTCATAAGAACGTGGTTATTGAATTTAAAAGATAGAAAACAGAAAAACAAAACAAAAGAAAAAAAACGTCCAACAACCACCATCAAAGATGGTAGTCGCCGGCCACGTGAAGATGAAAGAAGAAAAAAGAAAATTAAGGATGCTATAGAGAAAAAAGGCACTAGGGCTAGGTTTCATCCTAAATTTAAAAATTTATCCTCTAATTTTTATATTTTGATTTATTTACCTTTACAACGTTATTGATTAATCTAAGTTAATAACATCATCAGTTGTTGGACTCATTGAATAGTCATAGTGAGAAAAATGCTGATGTTTAAGTTCATTTTAAAAGACTCAAGTTTGCGTAGATTTGTTTACAAGATGTGTGTTATCAAAGGATTTAGAGAAAAAATATAAACACATACTATATTGTAATCACCTTAAAACTATTTAAAAACATCATTAATTGTTATAGTTAAAGTGATAAGTGAATTTTTTTTATTGTATTTGACCGCCCATTAAAAATTATGTGAAAGTTTAATAATTGTATTAAACTAATAATAAATTTATATATGAATTGAATGTTTAAGATTATTTTTGAAAAATCAGGTTACTAAAACCATAATCAAAGAGTTAATAAGAAAGAGCCTATCATAGAGTGGAAGAAATTAGAAAAGGAAAGAAAAGAAAGAGAAGATAGCAATTAGCAACAATGGTGAGTTTGGTTGAACTCGTTTTGTGGTGAGTGAGTTGAGTCGGGAGCGGTGAGTTGGATCGAGTGGTGGACCCCAGCAATTCTGTCAGCGAGGAGATCCTTTTATTTATTCCATTCGTCAAAGACAAGGTTTTAAAGGGACACGTGTCATATCAGGGAGGAAAGGGACCACTCCCAGAATCACATGCACACCAAAAATGAATAGACGGGGGTCCCACTTTTATTACTACTTCATAGTTCATTTCTCTCTCACCAATCAAATAATTCTCATTTTTTGTTTATATTTTTGTTTTTTTTATCTATGAAATTAAGGATTTTATTTTGATGCACAAGCTGTGTAAATTTTTTTTACACAATCCTTTTATAAAATTTAAAATCTAAATCACAAACCCTAGTAACCTAAACCCTAAACCCTAAGCCCTAAACTCTAAACTCTAAATTCTAACCATAAACCTTAAATTATATACCCTACATACTAAACCCTAACATAAAACCCTAAACCCTAAACCTTAAAATTAAAGGGCTTGTGTAAACTTTAGTTTACACAGCTTGTGCATCAAAATATTTTCCTGAAATTAAACCCTTTATATATATATATATATATGTATATATATATATTATAACAATTTCATTTTTTAATATTATATTCAACCACCCAATCTCGTCCGTGTATCAACAAATACATATCTTAAAAGGGTTATATTTTGCGTAAATTTTTTTCACACAATTCTTTATATTTAAATTATAAAATTTAAAATTAATTTTTTAATCTTAATATCTTAAATTTTAAGCTCTAAATTTTAATCTTAAATTTTACACTCTACTCCTTAAACTCTTAGGCCGTATTTAATAAAGATCTTTTTAAACCAAAATTAGAAGTTTGAAGTATGTTGAGAGGTTTGATCAGTTAAATTCACTAATTGAGATATCTGATAAATAGATGATTATAATAGCAGATTGATGTAAAACTTTTCATTTTGAAAAAGCTCTTAAAAAGGAGCTTTTTGAGTTAGAGTTTGATTAAAAGATTTGTATAGACTTTTTTATCATTGATAATTATAATATTTTTTCTTCTAAACAACATAATTTAAATAACCAATAAAATTTTAAAAAATCATAAATAAAATTTAATATATACATATAAATTTAATAATTAATAAAATTATATTCAAAATATAATTTTATAAATAAGAAATTAACATATATATATATATATCTAAATTTAATAATTATTAAAATTATATTAAAAAAATAATTTACAAATAAAAAATTAACATGTACATCCTTTATATATGCTTAATATTGATATTAAAATATTAATTTTCACAATCTAATTAATATTAACACATACAAAATATTAATAAGTAATAAATTATTCAAACAAGTATTGAACATAATCATGTCCTTATACATTATTTTGCTTGTTCAAATAATCAAACAACTATCAGTTAATTTTACAAAATACTTCTATACAATCAGCAAATACATTCCGCTAGTCAAATCAGCTATTGTGATCCGTTATCCGCTAATTACCAAACATGGCCTTAAACTTTAAAATTGAAGGCTTGTCCAAACTA
Organism: Hibiscus tridactylites; assembly: GCA_958450335.1. Taxonomy (NCBI): domain Eukaryota; kingdom Viridiplantae; phylum Streptophyta; class Magnoliopsida; order Malvales; family Malvaceae; genus Hibiscus; species Hibiscus tridactylites. The sequence goes on along the minus strand of OY288279.1, from coordinate 10,662,721 downwards.
AAGTGTATATAAGCTTGTGTATCAAAATGTTTTTCATCTTAAAAATCGATATCATTTCTATTAACTTCATTTATAAAATTATAAAAGATGGATATTTTTTTCTTGAATTGCTACTTGCTTATATTAGGGAATAAAAGCTAACAAGATTTGAAAAAATATTTTATGCATTGGTGGTGGAAACGAAAAGTTTCTACAAACACCTTAATTTTATGTTTTATGAACTTGATTTAAGGTTTAGAGTTTAGAGATTTAAGTGTATGTGTTTAGAATTTAGGGTTTAAGGTCAAAATTTAGAGTTTAGAGTAATATAGTTAGGGATTTAGGTTTTAACCTATAAAACCCTAAATTTTACCCATAAAACCTAAATTCTAACCACATCTCTTAAATTCAAAACTTATACACTTAAACCCCTAATCACTAGACCCTAAACGAAGTCTCTAAACCCTAAAACTAAAAATTTTCACAAACGTTTGTATATGAAACAATTATCCATAAAATTACAATTCGTAATAATAAATGCATTTATTGGTAAAGTTATTTCAGGAAGGAAACAACGACAACATGCAATTTGGTAAACCCTTTAATAATATTGCAAAGAAAGGGAAAGACTTGAATCTTATTCATTTATATGTTGCAGTATAAAAAGGGTAATGATATATTTATAGGATCATAAATATTTCATACACATCGGAAGGAAAAGAAATTATTATTTTTTTCAATTGACATTATATATAGAGAGAGATCTTATCAATTCAGAACATGTAATTTACCATAAAAAGTTGGCTTAATAGTAAAAAAAACCTAATTTATACCATTTTTTTTAGTTTGATGCTATTTTTTTAAGACTATTTTAAGACTTAACGTTTCATTCCGTAATTCAGTTTGGGTTTTTTCGATAACGATCATTAAATTTTTTTTGTTATCCAATAAAAACATGCTATGTGGCCTATTTTTTCTATTTATTTAATTTATGAATTTTTTTAAAAATATAAACCTTTTAAAAAACCCAAAGTTTTAATTTCTTTCAATTAAACCCTCAAATTACATCTCTTTCGCCGTCCAGCATCCCACACACGCCGACGGTTCACCGTTCACCCCCAAACGTCGGGTACCTCATCGTTCAATATCTCCCACCCTCTAGCCATCGATTAGAAGCCCAACTGGTCTTTTTTTCTTCATTTTTGGATGTTCGTCGACGAAATAATAGCCGATTCATTCGCCTGTTTTCAACGACGGGATAATGGGGATTTCGGTAGTGAGGGGCCGATGAAGGCAAGGGTAGCCGATAGTGTTTGAACCAGTGGTGAAAGGGAGAAATTTAGAGATCTTGAGATTGAATTTGGGGGTTTTAGAGAAATTAAAGGTTTTGTGTTTTTCTCTATAAAATTAAAGATTTTAAAAAATAAAAATTAAATAAATTATCAAAATATGCCACATGTCGCATTTTTAATGGATAACAAAAAAATTTAACGGCTGTTGACTAAAAGACCCAAACTAAGTTAAGGAATAAAACATTAGGCCCTAAAGTGGTAAAAAAACATTAAGTACCAAACTGGACAAATATGTATAAATTAGGACCTTTTTGACTTTTAAACCTAAAAAGTTTAATGAATGAACAATACACCGCATAAAAGCTCAATGATATCTAGTATAATATACCATAAAAATTTCAGCTATATAAATAGCTTTCTCGTTCCACATTGCACATTTAATTTTCAATTCACATGTAGTTTTGAGATTTCCGAAATTGCTTGCACACCTAATTCAAATTTATGTATATAGCTATACTAAATAAACAATTTAATATCACATTACATATTAAATCAAAACTTATGTTAATTTTGTGTAAAAATAATAACAAAAAGACTTCCAACTTCCAGAACCACTGGTCACGATTAAAGAAAGAATAACGAATACCATCCACTGTGTTTCTTAAACGTCCCAAATACAGATCAACCCAAAATTCCAGCAGACTTGGCTACTGACCGAGTAAAGCCACAAGGGACAAAACATTCTGTACAAACTAAATCTACATCCCTGTACATTTAGAATGCGAGATAAAAAAAAGAAAGAAAACCCTAATTTCCTAAAACAATATATGTATATATTGCAGGTAATCGCAACGGTGCCAGTTGACTATATTGTTCTTCATTTTCTAAGCTTTCATGGATATAATTGAGACGACATCAAACTTTCTCGGTGAAACCAGAAACTGCAACTTCAATATCTTTCTTGCCGTGAAGTTCCGTCACAAGATCCCGCAGCTCAGGGAAAATTGATATGATTACAAGTTCTAATATTGCATAAGCAAGTTGCTTAATGCATGTATTTGACTGCAATGGATAATGACAACGTAAATGTAACCGGAAAGTAAAAACGAAACTAGGGGAAAATATCAATGTGCATAGAACAAAATGACAGAAGGATAAAAACTCAACCTGAGTGAAAAAATAAATGTCTCTTGCACACCGTCTGTATTGCTTATGCCCGATCAAGCTAACTAAGGCTGTCGGAGCTCCATCTGACAAAAAGATTACTCTTTCAGTGGTTTTCACAATTAATTAGGGTTTAGCTCCCGGTAAAATATATGTATGAAACATGTTTAATGAATTTCACAACATAAACCATCACAATAAACATTTTATGGCAACCTATACACAAGGATTTCAGAAATTTAAGTTACAAAATATAATCATTGAACTCTGGACCAAGGGAGTATACCATGTAAAAACAACCTTGCGCAAGCATGTAAAAACACAGATCCAAAAGTCAGGGCAGGTCTTCACTATGATCTGACCAAAAAAAGAACCTTACCGAAAAGCATTTTTTTTATGTTGTTTGCTCTACGAGAAGCCTCAAGTTGTTCCTCAAAGGACCCAGGTTTATTGAAATTACTTCCACCAAATTGGCCGACCTTGTGCAAAGGTGTCTGGGTAGGCTGAGTATTATCAAAATTTCCCCGACTGTTCGGAGTTTTTGTAAAGAATGTACCACCTGGCCACAGAATCTGGGAGAAAAAGGGCTATTAAAAAGAAACAGAGTACAGGGGCTTTACAAAACAGAAAGCCATCAAAAAGTTTATATGCAAGTAGAACCAGCTCTTAATGGCAAAACCCATGCTTTTACAGCAACAAATGCTGAGCCACTTACATCTTGAATCCATCGAATCCCTTGGGAAATAGTGTCCTCCCTCCGAAGCCAATAAATCTGCCTCAAAAGCCAGTCATCAATGGCATCATCCATCACCAGGTGTAATATTTGCCTCGATATCCAAAAGACCTGTCTTCTGCATCAACAAAAAAAATGCACAAGTTTATGCCAAATTATTCCGAAAACAAGTAATTTTGGAACATCAAAGCGCATCATTAAAGTTAAACAGGATCACATTGTCTGAAAGACCAGACAGTTGTCACTGGCTAAAAGGAAACAAGAGAAAGGCTTGAAGCATAACTAATCAATCTCTAAACCCAGGCTATGCTAGTGTTTCATTATGCAACCAGTTTCAGAACTTAAAACAGACAAAGTAGCCACTAGACTCAAGACTACCTATCATACCAGATTGAATTATACAAGGTACAATATTATTTTTAGGATAATCATTATAATTTCCAAATGGTAGAAAACGGCATTTAGCAATTAATTTATCCACAATTATGGAAATAAGGAAAAATTAGCTCACCGCAGCCAGCCTCTTCTCTTAAGCTGAAACACCTTATCAACTAGATTCAGCAAAGGTACACTCACCTTGGGTGGCGTCCACTGCACAAAAACCAATTGGTAAACATTCAAAAATTCCAAAGGCGAAAAAAAGCTCTTGTAAGATCGCGTAAGCTTAAAAAGCTGAATCTATTCAACCAAAAGATCATTAACAATAGCAATGGGTCAAAGCCAGATAGACACCAAAGAAAAGGGTTGCAGCAGCTAAAGAATAGGAGCAACCAACAAAGGAATTTGGTTTCCTAATAATCATACTTTTGCTTGAGATTCTTATGAAAGCAATCCAAAATTTTATTGACAAAGTTGTCAGTTTAGAAGAGTGCTCTCCAAAGAAAACAACAGAGATAAATCATGATACCTCAGGGGGCACTCCAACTGGATCCTCCATATGGCTCGAGGTTCCTGAAAATTTCATTGGAGAACCACCCTGGCCAGACAATTCAGGTTTAACACCTAAATTATGTTTCTCAGAGACTAAATTACCAGACCCTCCACTATGCTCTATCACTCTTGGAGGCAAACTCGTTGAGTTTAACTCACAGTCTGGATGCCAAGCATGACATCGGGAACCAGATCTATCATCCTCACGACCATGGTTACCGTCTTTAATACCACCTTCTTCATTATCAGAAGCGCTATTCACTGCCTCCAAGTTACTTTGCCTTGAAATGTCTTTAGCAATCTCATCTGCGGTCCATGACAAGGTCCTGCCAGTGACTGAAGAAGAAGCTTCACTAGTGGGAGAAGATGAACCGACAACTTTGCTCATTCCGCCATCTGATGCTCCTCTATATTGACGTACAACATCATCCGTAGCATCATCCACATTGACTGTTCATAAAGAAGAGAATTGGAAATGTATGCAAAAATGGCATGATAACCAGAAACAGAAACAACCTACCTGCAAGGGTTCTCATCACCGATGAAGATTTTCCAAAAGAGTAATTCTTCAAAAGCAAATGACAACCACGATTACAATGCGATGTCAATCATCCTAATTCCCACAAATAAAAAACAAAATCGCATCCAATGTGATGTGAAGAAGATACACACCTTTGAGGAAACACTTAAAAAGTCCCACACTTCATGTTGTTCAGCCACATTAGCTATAGACAAGAGATCCTGCAAATAGGCAGCTTAATTGAAGCACAGTTTGAAAGTAAACATACAAAAAAAGAAAGGTTAGGAAGTAAAATACTTCCAGATATTTGTCAAGCTGAATGCAGCGTTGGTGAACAAAAGTGTCCTCGGTGCTTGATGAAAATATCCTTTTGGGAGGCAAGTGTAATGTATAATTAGGAATTTCTTTAAGATGTCGATGTAACCGTTCAAAATTTCTGTATCTGCAGATAAAAAAACAAAAATGGAAGTTAGAGAAGAAGAAAAAACAAATTATTATAGCTTTCCATTATCCCATTGCGAGTACAAGGCCCTTAAATAAATGACTTTTTGTTATACACACACACACACATACATATATTTATATAAGCAGTTGGGTGAGATAAAACCTTCTCTTAACAAACCAAGTTCTGTTTTCTGCATCTGTCACGGCAATTGAATAAACTGCAAACGATTTTGATCCAAGTTTCTCAACGTATGCTCCTATAACCTGCACAGATAGACAGGAATAGCAAATATAATTACAGATCACATAAATGTCTATGACTACAATTCAACACCACCAAGCATAAGAAGCTGTTTTAATTATATCCCATGTCACTTATGGATTCAACTGGCAGTTCAAATTTCAAATTCTCAAAACTTGCAGCAATATAGACAGGAATGCTCACCCGACACCTAAGCTTGGGTATATGAGGCTCCTCATTGCGAAGTACTGCATTTGAGGTAATCCTACCCCTAGATTCTTCATTATGCTTACCAAAATCAGGGCTGTAGAACTCAGAAATAATTGGCTCTCGAATATCTCCTGTAAATGCCTTCTTTGTATCAGGTTCAACAATAAAATTGGAGGAACTACTGCATCTCTTAAGCCTACTTTTATTTCCATCAGCAGATTGTTCACTAGCATCATTGAAATTGTTAACATGATGATCTCCACCAAATAACATTGAACTGTTAAATTCCGGAGCTAACTTTGTGCCTGCTGTGTTACCATCACATAATTGAGCATCAAGATTTAAACTCGGCATTAGCTGCATCACAGTTTTCTCTTCACTTCCTGTAGAAGTTCCAATCTTGTTGGTATGGATTTCACTTCCCAGGTTTCCCGTCAACACAGCACCCTTAGGAATAGATTCGTGAGATCTTGCTTTTAAATATTTTTTCTCCTTCTTTTTGTAGTTTCTTCCTTTCGTCCACATGTTTTCAAGATTTTCAGGGGCAAGAACTTCAGTTCTTCTCTGTGTTGCCGCCTCTAATTTTCGAGCCCAATCAGCCGGTCGAGGCTGCATTGATTCTTCGTCACATCTGTTACAATCTGAATACATTTCTTTCTGATCGTCAATTCTAGCCAACATCAAATCTGTTCCCTGACTATTTAAGGATGCAATTTTGCATGAGGTAGAATCATCAGCACGTACTTCAACTGAAGACTGATCAAAACCTTCCATCACCTTAGTCATATCATCTTTAATGGCAAGTAGAACAAATTCAATTACTTCATTGATATACCTGAAAAAAAAAAAACGTAAGTGGGAAAAAAGAGAGAGAATAAGGCATATTTGTTAAGGCAAGCACCATATCTTAAACCAAGGAAGAATAGACCATCATGAATAACCTTTTAAACACTCCCTTCTTTTGCCTACAATGAGCAAGAGTAAGATTCTAACCAAGAAACCACTCTAGTAGTACAATGTCATTCTATGCTGAGTGGCTTGTATCCTAATTGTTCCACTCTTTCTAAAAACCAAATAAACACTAAATAAGAGTGCACTTCAAAATCAACTGTCAAAATTCTTAACCCAAAAGTTTAGGCACTCACTAAACAGAACTGTAGTTTTATATTAAGTACCAATTGCATTTTCTGCTACCTTAAAAATAAACAAACAATAAACCATAGCTCAATAACCTACCCAGGGCTTGCCAAATTCAAAAGAGGTTGCACAACCAAGCAAGTCACAATCTCACGAGCAATAGTGCGAACCAAAGGACATTGAGCTTCTCGTGGTCTTAATACTACTGCTAAAACTCCACCAATAAGCCGTTGAATAACCTGAAAAATGAAAGTACAAGGAATCAAACAAAAGCAAACCACAAAATTTGAAGGCAAAATATGTTTTCATTGGAACACTCAACTCACACCTTGTACTCACTCTCTGGTGAAATTAGTGCAGGATGAAGCTCTTCAGAATCCATAAGATGGTGTTTCAATCTTCCATCCCTTTCTTCAGATGACAATGTTACCATAACATCAACACCAATTGCAGCTTGGTTTCTTCTAAAAAGATCCAAGTGATCTCCTATCAAATCAACTATATCCCTGAAATTAGTGCAGGATGAAGCTCTTCAGAATCCATAAGATGGTGTTTCAATCTTCCATCCCTTTCTTCAGATGACAATGTTACCATAACATCAACACCAATTGCAGCTTGGTTTCTTCTAAAAAGATCCAAGTGATCTCCTATCAAATCAACTATATCCCTGAAACATTAGACAACTGTTTAAAATCCTTTAACTTTAAAGAAATGTCAACAAATATTTTACAATTGAAAAACCTTCTTAAACTGAAAAACCTACCTTGTCAGCAAATCAACAAGGTTTATCTCTTTCGCCCTTCCTGATATTTCACCGATAGCATCCAAAATCACATCGCGGATCAACTCAGGGGCCTCCCTATCTGGAGTAATCTCCGAATACCATAAATCAATAACAAAATCCCTCAGTATTTTATCAATAAGCTCATTGAGAGAAGCCTCCACCATAGGAGAATCGATTTTCCGCTTCCACTTGGTCGGAGAACGTGAGCTGGAAAGACGAGAATCATTCACGGACAACTGTTTCTTCTCCAAATGAGACAAATACGATGGACGGCGAACTGATTTAACTTTCCATTTGAACTCAACCTCATTAACAATAAATCGCAATCCGGCCACAAAAAGAATAGCTATAGGTAAATTCATCCACATTGATGTACTCGTATCTACAACCATTAACAAAAGCAAGAAAATTACTTATAATCAATTCTAAGAACTTCAATTTATCAATTAATATAAATTTAAAACCTAACATTCAATTTATTGCAATTAAAATGGAATAGCCTAAAGAGCTCAAAGAAGAAGAAGAAATTCTACGGAAACAAAGAATCCATGCAAAGTAAAATCAAAGAATTCACCAAAAACAAATATTGCAAATAACAAAATTAAACAGCTAAAAAGAAAAAAAACTAACGTAGAGCAAACAATTATTCTTGGAACCAAATAAATTAACTTACGTGTCAAGAAGTAAGTTACGGTAAAGGTAGCCAACGCCCACCAAACCGTCCGTACTTTGGCTTCTTCAATCAGATCCTGTATCGTCTCCATCGGCTTCATTTTTCCTGCTTTTCTTTTATTTTTTCCCTCCCTCCCTCCGATTGTATTTAATTTTCCAATTCGCGGAATTCAATTTCTTGAATTTCCAGGATTTTCAATTCTTTTTCTTAACATGGAAGAGAAAACAAACTAATCGCCGGAAAAGGAACAGGAGAATGATTGAACCTTTTCTCTTCGATCAGCTTCCAGCAGGGTTTAATTTGGGATTAGGCGCAACGAAAAGGAAATAAAATAACAGAGGAGGGGAAATAAGAGTATCTGGAATTTGTTTTTCTTTTACTAAATAAATTTGAAAAAGGAAAAGGAAAAAAAAAAAATAGTAACGTTTTTGGGAGATTATGATCGGGTGCGGATCTACGGCGTTTGAGTATTTTCTCCCGAATATTAACCGGCCTGTAGATATCTGCCACGTAATAAAAATGACAGATGTCTCCCTCTTAAATTTCCAAATTTATTTTCTCCATGTGATACTATTTTTCACACGGATAAGGCTAAGTTTAGGTTGTCATACTCATACAAACCAAAATACGGTTCCAAGTGGATATAATAAGACTTAGGTGAGGCCGATGACATGCCATATGTAACAAGTTTGAATATTATTATTAGGAGACTATGTAATATAATATAATAATATCTGTCGACATGATTCTCCCCACTAGAATGTTTGGCGCTAATATATAATTAAAATAAAATAAAATAATATCTTATTTAAATATTTATAAAATAAATACATATCTTATATGTACGGAATTAAAATGAAATGATATGGTCTAAAAATATATTTGTGAAAAATACTATAATAATTAATAAATGATTGTGAGTGGACTCATAAAATGTTTAACATAATTTCTTTTTATGTCATTGGTTTAAATCTCAAAACATAATTTTTAATTGTTTTATTTAAATATTTTTTTATAGAAAAAGACATTAACGTCCTTACAAATAATATTTATTATCCTCTTTAAATGAGGTTATTTTGATCAAATTCTTGTAAGATTACTGTCGAGATAACCAGTAAATCCCACCCAATCAAAATTTTAATAAATAAAATATATAAAAATCTCAGAATCCAACAAGTGTCCCAATAAAAAAAGTGGATGATATTTATCTTACGAAATACGGGTTTGAATCGCTATGTTTACAAGGTGTATGCCCATTGTTAAAAGGTTAAGATTGTCTATGAACATATACTACCTTGTACTTACCTTTAGACCATTCAATATATATATTATATATATATATAATCTCAATTATATTAGATTTGATATACCAAAATCAATTAATACAAACATAAAATTATATAACAATTATTTTAAGGATTAATATCCTATATACTGGTGCACAAGCGCCTTAGTTTTAGGGTAGAGGGAGTTAGTTTAGGGTACAATGTTTAGGGGTTTAGGTGTAAGGAGTTAGATTTTAGGGGTAATTGTTTTAATTTAAAGTTTAGGGTTATAATTTAGGGTTTAATTTTTAGGATAATATGATGAGGATTTAGGTTTTAACCTATAAACCCTAAATTATAACCCTAAACCTTAAATTTAAAAAATTATCCCTAAATTCTAACCCCTACACATAAACCCCTAAACCCTATACCCTAAACTAACTCTTTGTACCTTAAAACTAAGACGCTTGCAGAAACTTTCAATTTCCACATCATGTGTATAAAATATTTATCTTTATTTTAATCCAAACTATTACCCCATGGTTTATACAAAGTAGATCTTGAATTCTCGAATTCAAGAAATCTAGGCTTCAACCGACTAACTTTATTATCAAAATCTTGTCGCCGTGTAAGATTTAATTCTAATTAACTTGAAATTTAAATTAAGGTTATGGTTAGTAAGGATAATTAATAGTGAATTATATTAATTAATAATAGATTGTACTAGTTAGTTTAACTAACTAAATATACTAAGTGATTGTATAAAAGTACTTGATAAAATTAATTGATAGCTTATAATTGTTTACTTATTTGAACAAACAAAATAACATATAAGTACATTATTATATTCAATACTTGTTTGAATAGTTTATTAATTATTGATATTAGGTATCTATTAATATGTATTAGATTGAGATCCACTAATTAGCCGAGTAGTAAAAACACTCATATTATTTTCGTCTTGTATGTGTTTGAATCTCGACGTTTTGCCTTGAAAATGTAAATATATGTCCACTTAAATATTATATATTAGATTATGAAATAATTAGTTTTTAATATAATATTGCTCAACATATATGAAGAAATGTATATATTAAAGTTTTATTTACAAAATTATACCTTTAACATAATTTTATTAATTATTAAATTTAAATGATATTTGAAGCATATGTATTAACTTCATCTAACTGATCAGTCAATTTACTAATTTTGACTCAAACTCTATTCACCAAACAAGACTTAAATATTTATCATAAATTTATATCAAAATATGTTTATATGTATGTGTTAAAATAATGCATATGTAAATCAATGGTTTGAATCCTGACATTTTAAACGAAAAAAAACTATGTTGGGAGAATCTTTTTAAATTAGATGTAACACCCGGGTTTAGGGGTTAGGTAAAAATAATATTTTAATATTATTTGGGCTCGGGTTGGTTTATGAAATAATCCTTTTAAAATATTGGGTTACAAAATTTACCTTTTAAAACGGGACCAAAGTGTTTTAGACTCAAAGTTGAAGAGCTAATTTAAAAACAAGGAAAACTATTCATTAATGGCCTTTTGGGTAATTTGCCCCACTTCAAATTTAAACCCCTTTTTCCCTATCACACTTCCACTATTCATCTTCTTCATCAGATTTTCCAACGTAAAATAGGGTTCTCTACCCAAGTTCACTATTCCATCTTATTCCTCCTCCATTTCAGCTCCAAATCGAAAGGTAAGGATGTTTTTGACTTCCCCTCATCCTCCCCTCTTTAAAAGTACATTCTATTTTCATTTTCATAAGAGTTTGAGAAAATGGAAATTTTGGGAGTTGGGATTAAAAATGAAAGCTTTATGTTGTTAAAGTAAATGTGTTGATTTAATATGTTTAGATAAGTTATATAGAAGTCAAATGGTATGATGTATGTGAATTTCAAGTGATTTTAATCAATTTTCGGAATTGGGTACCAAGGGGGTTTTGGGAGGGTTTTAAAATGGTTTTTCGGGTGTTTCAATGTTGGTTTTCGAGGGCTGATGTTAGTATGATATATGAGGGCTGCTTTGGGTGTGTTTGATGGTTATTTGGATGCTTGAAATGGAAGATATTGGTGGGCTTTAAGGGCAGCTCGAAAATTCTGTTTTTGGGACTTGTTTTGGGTATTGAGTGCTTGATGTGCTGATCCGGGTTGTATCCGTTGATAAGATATTGATTATGAATGTTTTGTTTGTGTTTGAGATTAATTAGAACCGAGTTTGGGCGTCGGAGAAGCTTTGGAAGAGAATCCGGGAATTTGAAGAACGGTCGCTTGCTTGGTCTTTGAGCTTGGAAGCTTAGGTGAGTGGTTAATTGTTTTAAACGGTTTTAGATTGGTTGGTTCGAGTATATGAACTAGGTTGGGCTTGATAGACCCACCTAGAGTTAGGATTAGGGTGGTAGCCTAATCCTAAGCTTGATCTAAGCCTTTGGATGAACTCAAATGTATGAATGTATATGCCTCGTATGTCTTGCGATATGAATGCTTATGTATATTGTTTTATACATGTGAATTGAGGCATGGGTTGTATTGCTTAAAGCATGCATGGTGATGGTTCATGGTTGTGTCTATGGTGAGTACGTGCTAAGCACGGAAATGATTGAAATGAGTGATGTGGAATGAGTAAAATATTGGCACTAGTATACTTAAATACAAATGATCGATCATTAGGATATTAGTGTGTACACATGAGTCGAAAGTCGCGCGTGGCCTTGGTGGCGTTGAGTCACCAAGGAGAAGTACGGGTACGCCCGGAAATGGTATTTAAATATAGTCGGTGATGAGTGGAATCCCATCGACGGGGCGTGAGGATGAGTGGAATCCCCTCCGCGAGACCGGTGATGAGTGTAATCCCACCGTCAGGTAATGGTTGTGTTGTTGGATGTGAATTCCAACGGTTGTCCGCGTATTTGAGTCATAACTAGGTGCCAATGTTGATTGATATGTGTATCAATGAGTTGAGATATATGAGCTGTTTGGATGTTTAAATGCGATACATGTATGGTAGTGTTGAGCTCATGATTATGGCATACATGTGATATATTGCTCATGCATCTATATTTTGTGGACTCTTGGTAAATGTGAATTGCCTTGGCTAGATCGTGCTCGGACCCTGCAATGTTGAGGTTTGTCTTTAGAGCTTACCCTCACTAAGCATTATTGCTTACGCTCTCTTTGTTCAACATTGCAGATCCTTAGTTCGTGGGTTGCTCGGCAAGTGGAGGGCCTCCAAGTGTGGTTTGGACTTGTGTTCATCAAGTATGGTTTTAATGCTAAGACATGTAATAGTTTAAGCAATGGGATGTGTAAGGATTTGTTGTTTGTTGTTGGTTGCTAGGAGCATGTTTAGACTCCATGTTATGTTGCTTTTGTGTGGCTTGTGATGCCATGTTTAAGTTGTTAACCTTGCCTAATTTGCTCTCTTGTATGTTGGTTAAATGCTTTAGAAACCATGTTTAAGGTTGGATGTGTTTGAATGAATGCATGTTTGTGGGAATGTTGCCTTAGAGTTAGACATGTCTAAACCATGTTGATGCATGCTAGTATGTTGGTATATCTTGGGTAAATGCTTGGCTATTGTATGGTGTTTTGGGGATGTTTTGGGGCATCCTTGTGCCTCAAAACAGCCCAGAAAAGTCTGCAGACAGGGGGTGTTTCGGAACGGGTCCCCGTGTTCCGAAACGGCCCCTGTGTAAATGGCCTGCCGTTTCGAAACGGATGAGGGTCGTTCCGGAACGTTTTCGCTACTGGAATTTTGAGAAATTGGCGAGATGAAGCCGTTCCGAAACGGGCCTCTGAAGTTCCGAAACGGTCAAATCTCGTTGACCACGAGATATTGACCGTCAAGGTCGTTCCGATACGGGTCTCCCCTGTTTCGGAACGGTCACCTTGTGGTTGACCCAAGCCCGTTGACTAGGTCAAGGCGTTTCGGAACACCCTTTAGGTGTTTCGAAACGGCCTGCTGTAATAAAGAAAAATGGTCTGTTTGCTTTTGTTTGGTCGGTAAATGTTTCGTTGCTTGTATCTTCCGCTGTGGGACCACACATAGGAATTAAATATGCATCTAGATAGGACTAAAGTTAAAAGAAATTTTCTGGGTCGTTAACCGAGGGGAAGCCTTAACGGGTTTCGCTTCGGTTTTCCCCGTGTGGCCCACTCGGACCGGTCATCCGACCAGACCGGGACGAGGGGGTTACATTAGACATCTACAAAATCTGATCCAAACTAAAGGATCAATAAATTAGACACCGACGATTAAACTAGAAAAATAATTCATATATGACCTAAATTATCCAATATAATCATATGTATGTGTATATACACATATATAATATCATATAACAATATATTTGACCGATTGGTCAATGTGAGAATGGGGTCATGAAGACCGAAAATGATGATCGGCGGTTAAAGGGAGTGAAGAACTGTGTTAAGAGGAGAAATGAGCAAGGATTTGTGTTTTACCAAAAATACAGAGAAAATTGGAATAGGAAATTTTATTAACGATGGATATTTTGGATTACAATGATATTCGCTATTTATAGCCCAAACTAATATCAAACTTAACAAACTAACAATCTTAACTAATTAATAACAAACCTTTAACAAACCAATTAACCATTCTTATTCTAACATTTACCCTGCTTTCTAACTTTTCTGAACTTCTTCAATCTTCTTCATTGAGTAGGAGTTGAGTCCATGAGCTAATTCAATGTCGACTTATCGAGCAAAAGATGCAGAATACAATGAGTTGAAATTGTTTGTGAGCTATTGGTATCCCGGACAAAATGATCCTACAAAACTTTTCTTTCTTCTTCATTCATACTTGCCTTCATTCATTCATTTTCTTTTTTTTCTACTTTCTTCATTGTTCCTTTTTTTTCTACTTTCTTCATTGTTCTTTTTTTTTACTTATTTGAACTGTCTTTTTGTTGGAAGCAAGGCTGTTAGGCGCCGGGCTTTCGAGTGCAATCTGAAGCTTCTCTTGGGCAAAAAGACACCCTTTTATGTCTGGTTAAGGAGAGCAATGCTGTTAAACACTTAACTCTTCCCAGATATTTTCTTCGATGGACACTTGGTTGTGAAGCATTAAGTTCCAAGTTTACCATGGAGAAGCAACAACAGACAACGAAGAAATAAAACACCGACTTATCTTTGAATAAAACTCCAACACTCATCAGATTTAAATGACACCAATATCAATAGCTTCTATCATTATCAGCCGTAACCAGACAATATTCAACAAAAATAGTCAATGACAAAATGAAACTTCAACATATTCTTGAACAAGATCTCATGCATTGACCAGATTCAAGCAACCAAAACAACATCGGTTGAGATGAACTTGCAATGAACATCAACAATGTGATCTCAAATGAAAAAAAATCAAATCTGACTGTAACTGATCAACACAACCCTTTACTAATAGGCACCAACATTCAGTTTACTACAGTGAACTTAGACCAATTAACCCTCAACTTAGCAGTAACAAATATGAGCACCAGTCAACATATTGCAATCACAACCAAAAGATATGGAGAGCGAAAACCAAATTAGTGAAACTTTCACTATGCGCCAAAACCACCAGCAAAAAGAAAATGAACCAAATAGATTCTAGGCCACAATTCACAACCAGTGTGTTGACACTCAATATCTCTTCTTATGTGATTCAAGTATTCATAAGCAAACCACAACTATCAAATATTCACAATCACTGATTAAACTCAACAAATCACAACTCAGTTTTAGTTGTAGACATTGGTAAGATGTGAGCAGAGACAATTGCAGAAGAAAGACAATAACTCAAATCATTAAGAGCAGTTTGGAATTCAAGGTCACTTAATAATCAAAGAGTGGTGTTGAATAAATCAAAGAATCTCACCAGAAAATTGCATGTAAAAATCACTGAATACCAAGAAGCTTTCGATTCACCGTTGGTGTGGAAAAGTCAGCTACCAGATGAAAAAAAAACAAAAGTAATGACGACAAACACGAATCAGATCCGATTTGATTCAACCATTTCAACCTGGAGACAGAAGCGATAAATTCTTATTGAACAAGGTAACAATCATTGTACGAGCGACAGTTGATGACTCAATTAATAGCTATTACGCCAGATCTTTGCTAGAAACGAAGATGAGATCAGTAATCAACAATAGAGACACGAGGATTTGAAGAACACGACAAGACCAAACATATATTGCACCTGAATCACCACACCAAAACACATTTGAAAACGAAAACCAGAAACCAGAGAACAAGACCGTCGGAGCAAAATCGGAGAATGAGAAACGAGCAACCAGCGTTAGATCGAAAGACGAACAAAACTAGATCAGCAGCGGAATCAGAACGGCCTCAAGATCGACGACTCTGATATCATGTGAGAATGATGCCATGAAGACTGAAGATGGTGATCGACGGTTAAAGGAAGTGAAGAATGGTGTTAAGAGGAGAAACGAGCGAGAGTTTGTGTTTAACAAAAAATACAGAGAAAATGGGAATAGAAAATTTTATTAACGATGGATATTTTGGATTACAATGATATTGGCTATTTATAGCCCAAACTAATATCAAACTTAACAAACTAACAATCTCAACCAATTAATAACAAACCTTTAACAAACCAATTAACAATTCTTATTCTAACATTCACCTTGATCATTTAACCTCTTAACACCGTTCTTCACTCCCTTTAACCGTCAATCACCATCTTCGGTCTTCATGGCCCCATTCTCACAGTCAAGCTGTTCATCTTTATTCCCTCATTTTCTTTAGGTCATGGGTTCTAGACCCATTAAGAACACATCATTCCTTCCCCTAGAATCTTCCATTTCCTCTCGTAGAATTAAGATTGAAATTAGAATGTGTAAAAAATATTTTAACTAACCATTCTACGTGGACACGTCCAATAATTGACAAATTAGTTTTAAAAATAAAAATGTGGCTCTAGGGATGGGCATTTTACCAGACCCGGTCGGATTCCGACCCACCCCGACTCGATCGGGTCGGATTTTTTAATAAAAAAATCGAGTTCTGGTCGGGTTGAGTTCGGGTTTAGGGTGAAAAATATCTTACCCGACCCGACCCGAGACTAATTGTGTAATTGTCCCCTAAAATTTTTAGAGATATTTATAATAATAGTCACTCTTTTTATATAATTTTTATAATTAGGTCATTAAATTAAATTTTTATTTACAATTTAGTCCTTAAATTTATACTATTTTTTACCATTAAGTCCCTTAAAATTATATTTTATAATTAGGTCCCTAAAAATTATTTTTTTCTATAGGTCGGGTATGGGTATAAAGTATTTATTTTTGGGTCGGGTTTTTAAGGGATATGTTCGGGTCGGGTGCAGATATAGGATATGTATTTTCGGGTAGGGGTTGGATGGGCCAAAAACTCGACTCGACCCGACCCGTGCCCATCTCTATGTGGCTCCGAAAAATTACATTATAGGCCCTTCTCGCCACGTCTTTCATATTTCTAATTCTAACCAATAAAGAACTGCCCACTCCATTAATTTTGGTAAGAATTTATGTAAGATTGGATAATAATTTAGGTAGAATCGAAACTCTTACTAACTGAGTAAGAATTTATGTTATAACATAAATTCTTACCAAGTTGGTACTAATTTAGGTAGAACCAAAATTTTTACTAACTGTGTAAAAAATTATGTTATAACCTAAATTCTTACAAACTGGGTAAGAATTTAGGTTGGATTTTGCCTTAGGTATAAGGGTGGGCAAAACTCGACTTGACTCGAAAAAACCGAATTATTCGACTTGAGGCGAAAAAACCCGACTCGTTTTGACTCGACTCGTAATTTCATAAACTCGACTCGACTCGGAAAAATTCCAAATAAAGTTTGAGTTATGAAATGGAAACTCGAAAAAATTTCAAATAACTCGAAATTTTTATTAATTAGTTGATCAATTTTCAAGTTCGAATCGATTCAATCAATTATGTCTAATATGTTATGTATATCACATGTGAAAATATGAAGAAATATATATGTATATTATATATGCATATAGAAAGCCGTTGAAATTGGAATAAATATTTGCAACGTCTAGCCCTAAATATATGCAGATAGAAATATATACATGCACCGCTACGTATATGCATATAACAATATATATACAAAGAAATATATATGTACAATTAAATTTGTACAGAAACTAGAAACTCGACTCGACTCGAATTTTATAAACTCGACTCAACTCGAAAAAATTTCAAATAAAATTTGAATCGTAAAATAGGACTTGCAAACTCGATTAACTCAAAATTTTTTGACTCGACTCGACCGAACGCCCAACCTCACTTAGGTAAGAATTTGTGTTTGTGTTGGAGGCCACCTTATTTTAGCCGCACTGTAGGGTGCCTCACGATAGAACCTCCCCAACATATGTTGTTTGCAATATAATTTTTTTGTTAGTTTTATTAATTAGGTGCAAGGACAAAGTATGATCAAAACATTGAGAGAAAAAACGTTTATTAAACTTTTAAATTTAAAAATTGAAATAGATAATTTTTTATTTAACTAATATTTAAATTAAAAAAACTTCAATTACAATTATACACAAATTTTGAGAAGAGGCAAGATCCTTCCTCAACCTATACATGGCTCGAATAGGTGTCACTAAGTCCTCTGGCTCTGGTGTTTCTTGTCATTAAAACCAACTTTTATATAGCATTGGCTGTTGTCAGTGAGAAGGGTGGATTGAGAATTATTTTTAGAAGTTACATTTCTGATTGTGGTCGTGGACAACTAGTTCCAGATAGAATTACAACTCATGTAGGAAGGTGATACAATTAGCAGTCGAAATTAGCTTCAAGCCAGTCTTCTTTGCAAAGAGCTTGATCGATCCCCTATTGTTGCTTTCTTTTCTAGGTTAGCCAAAATTAAATTAAATTAAATTAATATAATCTAATATGTATACACTAAAGTAATAACAAACCTTTAACAAACCAATTAAACATTCTAATTCTAACATTCACCTTGCTCATTTCTCCTCTTAACACTGTTCTTCACTCCCTTTAACCGTCGATCACCATCTTCGGTCTTCATGGCCCCATTCTCACAATCAAGCTGCTCATTTTTATTCCCTCATTTTCTTTCGGTCATGGGTTCTAGACCCATTAGGAACACCTCATTCCTTCCCCAAGAGTCTTCCCTTCCCTCCCGTAGAATTAAGATTGAAATTAGAATGTGTAAAAAATATATTTTTAACTTACCATTCTACGTGGACACGTCCAATAATTGACAAATCAGTTTTAAAAATAAAAAATATGTGGCTCTAGGGATGGGCATTTTACCCGACCCGGTCAGATTTCGACCCGCCCCGACTCGGTCGGGTCGGATTTTTTAATAAAAAAATTGGGTTCTGATCGGGTTTTTATTAAGATTGGGGTCGGGTCGGGTCGAGTTTGGGTTTAGGGTGAAAAATATCTTACCCGACCCGACCCGAGACTAATTGTGTAATTGTCCCCTAAATTTTTAAGGATATTTATAATAATAGTCACTCTTTTTATATATTTTTTAATAATTAGGTCCTTAAAATTAAAATTTTGTTTATAATTTAGTCCTTAAAATTTTACTATTTTTTATAATTAAGTCCCTTAAAATTATTTTTTACAATTCGGTCCCAAAAATTATTTTTTTCTATAGGTCGGGTGTGGGTATAGAGTATTTATTTCTAGGTCGGGTTTTTTAAGAGATATGTTCGGGTCGGATGCATATATAAGATATGTATTTTCGGGTCGGGGTCAGGTGGGCCAAAAACCCGACCCGATCCGTGCCCATCTCTATGTGGCTCCGAAAAATTACATTATAGGCCCTTCTCGCCACGTCTTTCATATTTCTAATTCTAACCAATAAAGAATTGCCCACTCCATTAATTTTGGTAAGAATTTATGTAAGATTGGATAATAATTTAGGTATAATCGAGCAACTACCATGATGGAATGCATGATCTTACCTCCGTTCCGCGTGAGCCAAAATATACATGATGCATGAACATATAATCATCACTATGCCATGATCAACAACACATAAGTCCAACACACGAAGATACATAAATCCATGTATTAACAACAACATATATTGATCCATATTGGCAACACATCTCAAATCATAATGGCACATATAATCTCATATTGGAAATCACATTTCATATCATATTGGCACCTAGCTATGACTCGAATACACGGATAACAAGTTGGAACACATTTCCAACACAACCATTACCTTCGGTGGGATTACACTCATCACCGGTTCTTGCGGAGGGGATTCCACTCATCCTCACGCCCCGTCGATGGGATTCCACTCATCACCGACTAATATATAAAGATTTCCGGGCGAACCCGTACTCCTCCTTGGTGCCTTAACGCCACCAAGGCCACGCGCGAATTTGACTCAACCGTGTGCACACTAACATCCTAATGATCGATCATTGTACCCAAGCATACTAGTGCCAATATTAAACACAATCCATAACCTTTCGCAACATCATTTCAAAACAACTTCCGTGCTTAGCACGTACTCACCATGATCCTCAAAATCATGCAACCACCTCATAACATCATTTCACAAGTCAACACTACATGTATATCATCAAAACAATTATCACATCATATTTCACACATATGTATATCCACATTATACCCATCATAAACATGCATATGACAATGCATCAAAACACGCCTCAACATACATGTATAACAACATATACATAACCACCATAATCTTAATTAAACACGAGTCACCAACATCAAATAGAGTACAACCAAAGTCTCTAACTAAAGCTTAGGATTAGGCTACCACTCTAATCCCAACTCTAGGTGGGTCTACCAATCCTAACCTAGTTCACATGCTTGAACCAATTGCTAAACCATTTAAAACATTTTAACCACTCACCTTTACCTCCAAGCTCAACTACCAAGCAACAAAGGTCTTCAAGCTTCTGGATTCACTTTCGATGCTTCACCAACTCAAGCCCTTGTCTCTAAACAACTCAACACAATCCAAAACAACCTTAAATCAGATCATACAACAATGTAGCAAACCCGGAATACTATTCAAGCATCAAACATAAGAATTCAAGCCATGAACAACCCCCAAAACACCAAACCCGAGCAGCCCTCAAACCCCAACCAAAACTCATGATTTCAACACATTTAACCCACTCAAATGCTTTCAAAACAACCCCTAACTATTACCCTAACATCAACCCCAAATTCCAACATAGAACACACCCAAAACTCAACTCAAAACCCTCCTAAAACCCCACCAAAACCCAAATTCGAGAATTCTTATAAAACACTTAAAAATTCATATATGTTGGACCTCAAGGCTCATAAACAATATATCTAACAATATTAAATCAATAGCTTTGATAAAAACTCATAAAGCTCCATCCTTTAACCAAAACTTTCAAAAACCCAAATTTCAAAATACCTAGTTTTAGTGAAATTTAAAGATACCAAAATGAAGAGGAGACCAAGGCCAAGTCAAAAATATGTTTACCTTTCAAAAAGCTCCAAGAATGAAGAAGAAAGGAGATAGAAGAGTGAGATGAAGAGAAGCTCTCTTCTTGTCGTGGAAATGGTGGAAGGGGGAGTGAAGATGATGACTAAGCTCATTTAAAATAAAAATGAGTTTATAATTTGGAAGACCACTTATTTATCATAATGCCATTAATGAATGGCTAAAATTCTCATCTCCTAAAATCCCTGGAATTGGACTTAGAAGATAGGCCCAACATAGTTTTTAATTATTTTGCAAACATGAAGCCTATTAAAATATTTTATTATTTTAATTATGAAACCGAAACCCGAAACATTATTTTATTATTATATTCATCCGACCCCCAAACCTGGGTGTTACATCGGGTGTGGGTATATAGTATTTATTTTCAGGTCGAGTTTTTTAAGGGATATGTTCGGTTCGGGTGCAGATATAGGATATGTATTTTCAGGTCGAGGTTGGATGGGCCAAAAACCCGACCCGACCCGTGCCCATCTCTATGTGGCTTCGAAAAATTACAATTATAGGCCCTTCTCGCCACGTCTTTCATATTTCTAATTCTAACCAATAAAGAACTGCCCACTCCATTAATTTTTGAAAGAATTTATGTAAGATTGGATAATAATTTAGGTAGAATCGAAACTCTTACTAACTGAGTAAGAATTTATGTTACAACATAAATTCTTACCAAGTGGGTAATAATTTAGGTAGAACCAAAATTCTTACTAACTGTGTAAAAAATTATGTTATAACCTAAATTCTTACCAACTGGGTAAGAATTTAGGTTGGATTTTGCCTTAGGTATAAGGGTGGGCAAAACTCGACTTGACTCGAGAAAACCGAATTATTCGACTCGAGGTGAAAAAAACCGACTCGTTTTGACTCGACTCGTAATTTCATAAACCCGACTCGACTCGGAAAAATTCAAAATAAAGTTTGAGTTATGAAATGGAAACTCGAAAAAATTTCAAATAACTCGAATTTTTTTTAATTAGTTGATCAATTTTCAAGTTCGAGTCGACTCAATCAATTATGTCTAATATGTTATGTATATCACATGTGAAAATATGAAGAAATATATATGTATATTATATATGCATATAGAAAGCCGTTGAAATTGGAATAAATATTTGCAACGTCTAGCCCTAAATATATGCATATAGAAATATATACATGCACTGCTACGTATATGCATATAGCAATATATATACAAAGAAATATATATGTACAATTAAATTTGTACAGAAACTCGAAATTCGACTCGACTCGAATTTTATAAACTCGACTCAACTCGAAAAAATTTCAAATAAAATTTGAATAGTAAAATAGGACTTGCAAACTCGAATAACTTGAAATTTTTTAACTCGACTCGACCGAACGCCCAACCTTACTTAGGTAAGAATTTGTGTTATAACACAAATTCTTACTTGTGTTGGAGGCCGCCTTATTTTAGCCGCACTGTAGGGTGCCTCACGATAGAACCTCCCCAACATATGTGGTTTGCAATATAATTTTTTTGTTAGTTTTATTAATCAGGTGCAAGGACAAAGTATGACCAAAACATTGAGAGAAAAAACGTTTATTAAAATTTTAAATTTAAAAATTGAAATAGATAATTTTTTTTATTTAACTAGTATTTAAATTAAAAAAACTTCAATTACTATTATACAAAAATTTTGAGAAGAGGCAAGATCCTTTCTCAACCTATACATGCATGGCTCGAATAGATGTCACTAAGTCCTCTGGCTCTGGTGTTTCTTGTCATTAAAACCAACTTTTATAGAGCATTGGCTGTTGTTAGTGAGAAGGGTGGATTGAGAATTATTTTTAGAAGTTACATTTCTGATTGTGGCCGTGGACAACCAATTCCTGATAGAATTACAACTCATGTAAGAAGGTGATACAATTAGCAGTCGAAATGAGCTTCAAGCCAGTCTTCTTTGCAAAGAGATTGATCGATCCCTTATTGTTGCTTTCTTTTCTAGGTTAGCCAAAATTAAATTAAATAAAATTAATATAATCTAATATGTATACACTAAAGTAATAACAAACCTATAACAAACCAATTAACCATTCTTATTCTAACATTCGCCTTGCTTATTTCTCCTCTTAACACCGTTCTTCACTCCCTTTAACCGTCGATCACCATCTTCGGTCTTCATGACCCCATTCTCACAGTCAAACTGCTCATCTTTATTCCCTAATTTTCTTTCGGTCATGGGTTCTAGACCCATTAGGAACACCTTATTACTTCCCTTAGAGTCTTCCCTTCCCTCCCGTAGAATTAAGATTGATATTAGAATGTGTAAAAAAATATTTTTAACTAACCATTCTATGTGGACACGTCCAATAATTGACAAATCAGTTTTAAAAATAAAAAAAATTGTGGCTCTAGGGATGGGTATTTTACCCGACCCGGTCGGATTCCGACCCACCCCGACTTGATTGGGTCGGATTTTTTAATAAAAAAATTTAGTTATGGTCGGGTTTTTATTAAGATTGGGGTCGGGTCGGGTCGAGTTCGGGTTTAGGGTGAAAAATATCTTACCCGACCCGACTCGAGACTAATTGTGTAATTGTCCCCTAAATTTTTTAGGGATATTTATAATAATTGTCACTCTTTTTATATATTTTTTATAATTAGGTCCTTAAAATTAAATTTTTATTTACAATTTAGTCCTTAAATTTGTACTATTTTTACAATTAAGTCCCTTAAATTTATTTTTTACAATTAGGTCCCTAAAAATAATTTTTTTCTATAGGTCGGGTGTGGGTATAGAGTATTTATTTTCGGGTCGGGTTTTTTAAGGGATATGTTCGGGTCGGGTGCAGATATAGGATATGTATTTTCGGGTCGGGGTCGGATGGGCCAAAAACCCGATCCGACCCGTGCCCATCTCTATGTGGCTCTAAAAAAATTACATTATAGGCCCTTCTCGCCACGTCTTTCATATTTCTAATTCTAACCAATAAAGAACTGCCCACTCCATTAATTTTGGTAAGAATTTATGTAAGATTGGATAATAATTTAGGTAGAATCGAAACTCTTACTAACTGAGTAAGAATTTATGTTATAACATAAATTCTTACCAAGTGGGTAATAATTTAGGTAGAACCAAAATTCTTACTAACTGTGTAAAAAATTAAGTTATAACCTAAATTCTTACCAACTGGGTAAGAATTTAGGTTGGATTTTGCCTTAGGTATAAGGGTGGGCAAAACTCGACTTGACTCGAAAAAACCGAATTATTCAACTCGAGGCGAAAAAAACCGACTCGTTTTGACTCGACTCGTAATTTCATAAACTCGACTCGGAAAAATTCCAAATAAAGTTTGAGTTATGAAATGGAAACTCGAAAAAATTTCAAATAACTCGAAATTTTTATTAATTAGTTGATCAATTTTCAAGTTCGAGTCGATTCAATCAATTATGTCTAATATGTTATGTATATCACATGTGAAGATATGAAGAAATATATATGTATATTATATATGCATATAGAAAGCCGTTGAAATTGGAATAAATATTTGCAACGTCTAGCCCTAAATATATGCATATATGCACCGCTATGTATATGCATATAGCAATATATATACAAAGAAATATATATGTACAATTAAATTTGTACATAAACTAGAAACTCGACTCGAATTTTATAAACTCGACTCAACTCGAAAAAATTTCAAATAAATTTTGAATCGTAAAATAGGACTTGCAAACTCAAATAACTCGACTCGACCGAACGCCCAACCTCACTTAGGTAAGAATTTGTGTTATAACACAAACTCTTACTTGTGTCTGAGGCCGCCTTTTTTTAGCCGCACTATAGGGTGCCTCACGATAGAACCTCCCCAACATATGTGGTTTGCAATATAATTTTTTTTGTTAGTTTTATTAATTAGGTGCATGGACAAAGTATAATCAAAACATTGAGAGAAAAGGTTTTTTGAACTTTTAAATTTAAAAATTGAAATAGATAATTTTTTTTTAACTAGTATTTAAATTATCAAAACTTCAATTACTATTATACAAAAAATTTGAGGAGAGGCAAGATCCTTTCTCAACCTATACATGGCTCGAATAGGTGTCACTAAGTCCTCTGGCTCTGGTGTTTCTTGTCATTAAAACCAACTTTTATATAGCATTGGCTGTTGTCAGTGAGAAGGGTGGATTGAGAATTATTTTTAGAAGTTACATTTCTGATTGTGATCGTGGACAACTAATTCCAGATAGAATTACAACTCATGTAGGAAGGTGATACAATTAGCAGTCGAAATGAGCTTCAAACCAGTCTTCTTTGCAAAGAGCTTGATCGATCCCCTATTGTGGCGTTTTTTCTAGGTTAGCCAAAATTCAATTAATATAATCTAATAAGTATACACTAAAGTAAGAATATTATGTAAAGCTAAAAACGTTTTTTTGTTAAATAGTGTTACAAATAGAGCAATCACATTCGGTCAGTCAAACTGTTCATATTTATTCTCTTATATTCTATTAGATTATGAGTTTTAGACCCACTAAGAGTACTCTCATTCCTTCCCCTAGAGTCTTTCCTTACCTCCCCTTTAAGTAGGATTAAGATTAAATTTAAAATATGTAAAAATAATAGTGTTATAATAATATTATTAAAGTAAATGTTAATATTTGAATCTATACAAAAAAATAAGTAAATAAACGTCCATGATCACTAGATGAATCACAGCTAAAAAGCTCTTTTAAGTACGAGTGACATGAATAAGAGACCGACAAATCAGTATTAAAAGATACATATAAACTTTGAATAGATAAAACGAATTCAATTGCATCAGAAAATATTAAAGTCAATAATTAGTTGTTCTTTTAGCTGTATTTTCTATCGTTTCATGGATGGACCTTACATCTCGCAAAGCCAATAACTTGTCTCTAAAAATATGTGAACCACCCGCCGATATTTTTAGTAGCTAAAATTAGGCATTTCTCCCTCAATATAATCCCCCCTCCAACGCTTCCATCTTCATTACATAAGCAGCCTTGGCCAAGACCAAGGCGGTAAATAATGGATATTCCTCAACCTCTTCCGGCCTTGGGCTGCTTTCTTTTTCTCTCTTGTTTTTTATTCTATAAAGCACCACCCACTTCCGCTTTAACCGTCAACGAAGCGTCTTATATTGCTCGTCGTCAGCTCTTAACTCTCCCTGAAAATGGTGACCTCCCCGAGGGGTTTGAAAATACAGTGAAAACAACCGAAACTTTCGAAAACGAAAGGCTTAGGAAGGCTTTCATCGCTCTTCAAGCCTGGAAAAAGGCTATGTACTCCGACCCTTTGAACACCACCAGGAACTGGTTTGGGAACGATGTGTGTAGCTACAAAGGTGTGTTCTGTACTCAGGCATTGGATGACCACAAATTGAAGGTCGTCGCTGGTGTTGACCTTAACCATGCCGATATCGCTGGTTACTTTCCGGTAGAGATGGGGCTGTTGACTGACCTTGCGTTGCTCCATTTAAATTCAAACAGGTTTTGTGGTATTATCCCCAGGAGCTTTTCAAGGCTTACGATAATGTATGAATTTGATGTTAGCAACAACCGGTTCGTTGGGCCTTTCCCTGAAGTTGTATTGGTATGGCCAGGAGTTAAGTACATTGATTTACGATTCAATAATTTTGAAGGATGTTTGCCACCGGCGATCTTCGAGAAGGATCTAGATGCATTGTTTTTAAACGATAACCGGTTCACATGCACCATCCCTGAAACAATCGGCAAATCTAACGTCTCGGTCGTGACATTTGCCAACAATAAGTTTTCAGGGTGTATTCCACACAGCATTGGGGGGATGAAGAGATTGAATGAGATTATTTTCTTGAACAATGGGCTTGGTGGTTGTTTCCCGACAGAAATTGGATCGATGGAGAATCTAACTATTTTGGATGTTAGCTACAATTCATTTACGGGTAGTTTGCCGCAAAGTTTATCGAGCTTGAAGAAAATGGAGATTTTGGATATTTCTAACAACAAGTTGACAGGATCTGTGCTTGAAGATGTTTGCAAGTTGCCAAGCTTGTCGAATTTCACGTTTTCTCACAACTATTTTAGTGAGGAGGCGAATGCATGTACATCGCCGGAGAGGAAGAACGTTGTATTGGATGATACGGGTAATTGTGTGGCTGGCCGGATGAAGCAGAAGTTAGAAAATGAATGTCTACCGGTGGTGAGTAAACCGGTTGATTGTAGCAAGGATCAATGTTCTGCAGGGTCTTCACCTCCTAAGCCTAACCCACCAAAACCATCTGTTCAATCTCTAGTGACTCCTATTAGGCCACCGAAACCTGTTGTTCCTTCTCCACCTCTGATACCGGTTCAATCTCCACCTCCTACACCAATTCAATCTCCACCACCGGTACCAGTTCATTCCCCACCACCACCAGTTCTTTCTCCACCTCCGGTACCAGTTCATTCCCCACCACCACCAGTTCCTTCTCCACCTCCAGTAACAGTCCATTCCCCACCACCACCGGTTCTTCCCCCACCTCTGATACGAGTCCATTCCCCACCACCACCGATACTAGTCCATTCCCCACCACCACCACCAATTTCTTCTCCACCTCCGGTACCAGTCCATTCCCCACCACCACCGGTTCTTTCTCCACCTCCGGTACCTGTCCATTTCCCACCACCACCGGTTCTTTCTCCACCTCCGGTACCAATTCATTCCCCACCACCACCGGTTCTTTCTCCACCTCCGGTACCAGTCCATTCCCCACCACCACCGGTACTAGTCCATTCCCCACCTCCGGTACCAGTCCATTCCCCACCACCACCGGTACTAGTCCATTCCCCACCACCACCACCAATTTCTTCTCCACCTCCGGTACCAGTCCATTCCCCACCACCACCAATTCATTCTCCACCTCCGGTACCAGTCCATTTCCCACCACCACTGGTTCATTATCCACCTCCGGTACCAGTCCATTCCCCACCACCACTGGTTCATTCTCCACCTCCGGTACCAGTCCATTCCCTACCACCACCGGTTCATTCTCCACCTCCGGTACCAGTCCATTCCCCACCACCACCAGTTTCTTCTCCACCTCCGGTACTAGTCCATTCCCCACCACCACCGGTTCTTTCCCCACCTCTGATACGAGTCCATTCCCCACCACCACCAGTACTAGTCCATTCCCCACCACCACCAGTACTAGTCCATTCCCCACTACCACCACCAATTTCTTCTCCACCTCCGGTACTAGTCCATTCCCCACCACCACCAGTTCATTCTCCACCCCCGGTACCAGTCCATTCCCCACCACCACCAATTAATTCTCCACCTCCGGTACCAGTCCATTTCCCACCACCACTGGTTCATTCTCCACCTCCGGTACCAGTCCATTCCCCACCACCACTGGTTCATTCTCCACCTCCGGTACCAGTCCTTTCTCTACCACCACCGGTTCATTCTCCACCTCCGGTACCAGTCCATTCCCCACCACCACGACTAGTTTCTTCTCCACCTCCGGTACCAGTCCATTCCCCACCACCACCAGTTCTTTCTCCACCTCCGGTACCAGTCCATTCCCCACCACCACTGGTTCATTCTCCACCTCCGGCACCAGCCCATTCCCCACCACCACTGGTTCATTCTCCATCTCCGATACCAGTCCATTCTCCACCATTACCAGTTCATTCTCCACCTCCGGTACCAGTCCATTCCCAACCACCACCAGTTTCTTCGCCACCTCCGGTACCAGTCCATTCCCCACCACCACGACTAGTTTCTTCTCCACCTCTGGTACTAGTCCATTCCCCACCACCACCAGTTCTTTCTCCACCTCCAGTACCAGTCCATTCCCCACCACCACCACTAGTTTCTTCTCCACCTCCGGTACCGGTCCATTCCCCACCACCACCGGTTCATTCTCCACCTCCGGTACCAGTCCATTCCCCACCACCACTGGTTCATTCTCCACCTCCGGTACTAGTCCATTCCCCACCACCACCGGTTCATTCTCCACCTCCGGTACCAGTCCATTCCCCACCACCACCAATTGTTTCTTCTCCACCTCCGATACCGGTCCATTCCCCACCACCACCGGTTCATTCTCCACCTCCGGTACCAGTCCATTCCCCACCACCACCGGTTCATTCTCCACCTCCGGTACCAGTCCATTCCCCACCACCACCGGTTCATTCTCCACCTCCGGTACCAGTCCATTCCCCACCACCACCGGTTCATTCTCCACCTCCGGTACCAGTCCATTCCCCACCACCACCGGTTCATTCTCCACCTCCGGTACCAGTCCATTCCCCACCACCACTGGTTCATTCTCCACCTCCGGTACCAGTCCATTCCCCACCACCACCGGTTCATTCTCCACCTCCGGTACCAGTCCATTCCCCACCACCACTGGTTCATTCTCCACCTCCGGTACCAGTCCATTCCCCACCACCACTGGTTCATTCTCCACCTCCGCTACAAGTCCATTTCCCACCACCACCGGTTCATTCTCCACCTCCAGTACCAGTCCATTTCCCACCACCACCAGTTTCTTCTCCACCCCCGGTACCAGTCCATTCCCCACCACCACCAGTTTCTTCTCCACCTCCGGTACCAGTCCATTCCCCACCACCACAACTTGTCCAGTCAACTCCACCACTACCGGTCCACTCTTCGCCACCACCAATCTACTCTTCACATCCACCAGTTGTCAAACTCGCACCACCTCCTAAAGCAGATTTTGTTCTTCCACCAAACATTGGATTCCAATACTCATCACCACCTCCACCAATTTTTCCGGGCTACTAAATAGTACTATTGCCTTTATGTATTTCTAATGTATATTTTCCCTCTCGGGTGAAAATGAAAATAAGTAAAAATGATCTTAATTTTTCTTAATGGGTTTGCAATTTCCTTTTAATTGTGCATACTATATATATATATATTCATCTATTCAATGTACACTAAATTAAACAAATAATGGTAATATTAATCAAATGCCTTTTCTCTTATACATTACAAAAATTTATGTATTATTTGATAATTAGCTGATAATTATCCTCCTCTGGTACCGGTTCAATCTACACCACCAGTTCTTTCTCCTCTTTTGGTACTAGTTCAATCTCCACCACCACGAGTTCTTTCTTCTTCTCTGACATTAGTTCAATTTCCACCACCTTCAGTTATTTCTCCTCATTCGACACTAATTTAAACTCCACCACCAATTTCTTCTCCACTTTTGGTACCGGTTCAATTTCCACCACCACTAAATCTTTCTCCTCTTCCGACACCAATTCAATCTCCACCATCGGTACCAGTCCAATCCCCACCACCATCAGTTCATTCTCCACCTCCGATACCAGTTCATTCCCTACCACCACCAGTTCCTTCTCCACCTTCGGTATTAGTATTGTGAAACCGATATTTTAATTTTGATATAACTAAAGAACCTAAGGACTAAAGTGAAAATGTCAAAACGAATTTTTAAGTCTTCAAATATCCCCATTTTATTTAAAAATTTGCCTAAGTTAAAAACTAAGATTTCTAAATATTTTCTAAGTCTTCTTAAAGCCGAAATAGTGTTTTTCGAGTCCCTGTTTCGAAACGGCCTAAGGCGTTTCGAAACGTTTTCACCACTGCCAACCCTTGTTCCTAAACGGGTATCGAAACGGCTTTAGAACATATAGACCCGTATGGAAACGAATTCAAGTGTTTCGAAACGGTTCTTCATTTTGGTTTGAAAAATATGACCGTTGCAAAGTTTTTAACTAATTTTTCATAAACTGTTAAGGTGTTTCGAAACGAATTCAGACCGTTTCGAAACGACCCTTAACAGTGGCAAAAGTGTTTCGAAACGAGTTCAATACGTTTCGAAACGGGCTCTTAAATGCACCCCAACGACTCTTTCTATTTTGGTCCGTTTCGAAATAGGTTCCCGCGTTCCGAAACGGGTGGTTGCAGACTACATTTATGGAGGTGAGATAACACCCCCAACGGCTCTATTGATGAATGCAACAACCACAATGGCTAGAAATCAATGAGAAGGTATAAAAGGGACCTCTAAAAGCTCCAGCAACAACTATTGATCCAAAAGAAAACATCCAAACATCAAATCCAAGCATTTGTGTCTAAATCCCAAAATTGTCTAGAAACCCCAATTGTAATTTTAATTCTTATCTTTTTCAATTGGGTTGAGTGCTTGTAATTGGGCTACAATTTGTATTGAGAGATACTATCTTAGCCATAAAACTCTTTGTTATCTTTGTGTGAGGATTGGGTTAAATTTTGGGTAGAAAATTTAACCGAAAATTGTAAGGGTTGCCTCCTTAGCCTAGAGAAGGGGAAGAGTAATTAGTGGAATTGTTACAAATCCTTAGTGAAGCTAAGGTAGTGGATGTAGAGTTTATTTGGAACTTGAACCACTCTAAAATTCCTTGTCTATCTTTTTAATTTGCAAATTCCACCACCTAAACCTTTAAAAATCCAATTCACCCCCTCTTGGTTCATTTCGATCTTTCGACCCACTCAACAATTGGTATCAGAGCCTACCTCTTTGAGGATTAACAACCACAAGAGGAGTTTCTAGGAAGAGTGTGATCATCAAATATCAAGAGATGGCTTCAACCTCCGGTTCGAGCATGTATGAGTCTCAATCCACTACAAAGCCTCCCTTCTTCAATGGTGACAACTATTCTTTTTGGAAGAATAGAATGCGTCTCTTCATCAAGTCCAATGACTACTTAGTTTGGGATGTCATTGAAGATGGCCCTTACATTCCATTGAAGCAAGATAGTGAAGGCAAGATGGTCTTGAAGAAAAAGGTGGAGATGAGTGAAGAAGAAAGGAAAAAGATTCAAGTAAATGACAAAGCTCTCCACATGCTCTTTTGTTCATTCGGTCCGGACATCTATTCCAAAGTGTCATCCATTGAGAGTGCCAAATAAGTGTGGGACACTCTTGAGACTACCTATGAGGGAACCAACGATGTCAAAGAAACTAAGATTGGAATTTCAAGATGGAGCCCGATGAGACAGTGTCCAAGATGTTTGATCGGTTCTCCACTATAGTCAATGGGCTCAAAGGTTTTGGAGAGATCATACCGGAAGACAAGCTTGTCCGGAAGATACTCTATTCACTTCTCGAATCTTGGGATGGGAAGAGAACCGCCATCATAGAAGCTAAAAATTTTAAGACTTTAAAGCTTGATGAGCTTGTGGGTTCTCTCTTTACTCATGAGATTATGAAGCAAGGAAGGGAAGAAGAGAAGAAGAAAGAAGAGAAAAGAGTAGAAAAGCTAGAGATTGAAAAGAAGAAGAAGATGGGAATAGCTCTTAAAGCTTCACTACATGAGGAGAGCTCTTCTAGTGATGAGGATGAGCTAGAAGAATTGGCTATGATAGCCAAACGATTCTCACGCTTTATGAGGTCCAACCGGGGAAGAAAAATCCAAAGAAAAATGGACTTCAAAGGCAAGAACAAAGAAGAAGCAATGGATCAAATCATTTGCTTTGAGTGCAAACAACCCGGCCACATACGTTCGGAGTGCCCTCAACTCAAGAAGAAGGGCTTTGAGAAGAAGAAGAATCTCAAAGCCAAGCTTGCTACTTGGAGTGACGAGGAGTCATCGGAGGATGACGAACAAGAAGTGGCCAACCTTTGCCTCATGGCACTTGAGGAAGATTCCTCCATGGTAACCTCTAACTCATCAACTTTAGATTTTACATATGATGAATTGAATGATGCATATGATGAGTTACAAGAGGTCTATGATGAATTAGTTGAGAAATATAAGGAGTCGGTCATTAGGAATAAGGAAATTATTTTGGAACTAAATGAGAAAAATGACTCACTCTCTCAAGCTAATTCAAAATTTGAGAAAAAGATATTAGGGTTGAAAGATGAACTAAAATTTTTTCAAGATGAAAATGTTGACCTTAATAATCTTTTGTCTCAATGTAATAGTGAACACCAAAAGGTGTTGGATGAGCTAAACGAGCTCAAAAAGTTTTTTAAAAATGTTGGTAGTGTCAAGCATGAAATAGGTGAATCTTCAAGAACAAACCAACCTAAGAAAAAGACTAACTACTACAAACAAGGTAGCTTTCCTAGACATAGTAGGACTAAAAGAATTAAAAGTGTATGGGTTCCTAAGGAACTTGTAAAATCTAATAATATTGTTGCTATGTCATCTTGGATTCCTAAGGGAACCAAGGTTTTGGGAGCTAACACTCATGGACCCAAAATGATTTGGGTACCAAAAACAAAAGCTTAATATCTTTGTTTGTAGTGGGAGCATTGCTACAAGGCCAAAGCACAAAGTCAAAACTCATGGTACCTTGATAGTGAATGCTCAAGGCATATGACCGGAGACAAGAGTAGATTCATGGATCTAAAGCCAAAAAGTGGAGGAGTAGTAACATTTGGTGACAACTCCAAAGGCCACATTAAAGGTATTGGCTCCATAGGTAATCACTCTACTATTCTCATTGAAAATGTCTTGTATGTCGATGGTCTTAAACACAACTTATTGAGCATAAGTCAATTGTGTGATAAAGGATTTAATGTTTTATTTGATAAAAATGGATGCAAAATTGTAGACATTAAATATAATAATATTATGCTCATAGGTCATCGCATAGGGAACATATACATGGTGCATCTAGATGACATTCATACATCTCATGCATGCTTAGTAGCACAAAATGAAAATGATGCATGGTTGTGGCATAGGAAATTAGGACATGCTAGCATTAGTGTTTTAGAAAAACTAGTTTCCCTTAATCTAGTTAGAGGTTTACCCAAGATAAAATTTTCAAATGATAAAATTTGTGATGCATGCTCTAAGGGTAAACAACATAAGTCTTCCTTTAAATCCATTGATGATGTTTCTACAAGTAGATGTTTACAACTTATCCATATGGATTTATTTGGGCCAATTAGGACTATGAGCTTGGGTGGTAAGTCTTATGCTTTTGTACTAAAGATGAGGCTTTGGAAAAATTCATCACATTTTCAAAACTAACCCAAAATGATCTTGAACTTAAAAGTTCACATATTAGAAGTGATTATGGAATCGAGTTTCAAAATTTAGGGTTTGAAGATTTTTTAAATGAAAATGGTATTAGCCACAATTTTTCAGCTCCTCGAACTCCTCAACAAAATGGGGTAGTTGAGAGGAAAAATAGAACTTTGCAAGAAATGGCTAGAACTATGCTTTGTGAAAATAATTTACCTAAATATTTTTGGGCGGAAGCCACAAACACCGCTTGCTATATTGTTAATCGAGTAATGATTAGGCCAATTTTAAAGAAAACACCTTATGAGATTTTAAAATCTAAAAAGCCTAACATTAGCTATTTTCACCCTTTTGGTTGCAAGTGTTTTGTTTTAAATAATGGAAAAGACAACTTAGGTAAATTTGATGCAAAAAGTGATGAAGCTATTTTCATAGGTTACTCTTTAACCTCTAAAGCCTATCGAGTATTTAACAAAAGAACTTTAGTAGTAGAAGAATCTATTCATGTTGTATTCGATGATAACCTCCTTCCAAGGAAGGATTCTTGTGATGATGATGATGATGTAGGAATCATAAATGCCTTTGATGGAGGACAAACTTCAAAGGAGGATGAGATTCCAACAAAAGAAGAGGACACACAAGATCCACCTCTTGAAGCCTTGAAGGACTTGGCTCTTGAGGAAAAGGAAGTGAGCTACCCAATGGAGTTCAACTATGTCAAAGATGGTGAAATCTTGGGTGATCCATCCAAGGGGGTAACCACTTGATCTTCTCTTAGATTAATGAATCATGTTGCATTTATCTCATGCATAGAGCCTAAGAATATAAAAGAAGCATTGAAAGATGACTTTTGGATTATGGCTATGCAAGAAGAGTTAAATCAATTTGAGAGAAGTAACGTTTGGACATTAGTTGATAGGCCTAGTAATCAATCTACCATAGGAACTAAATGGGTCTTTAGGAACAAGCTAGATGAGAGTGGTAACATTGTGAGAAATAAAGCTAGACTAGTAGCACAAGGTTACACTCAAGAAGAAGGAATAGATTTTGATGAAACCTATGCACCCGTAGCTAGAATGGAAGCCATTAGGATGTTGCTTGCATATGCATGTTATCATAATTTCAAGCTTTTTCAAATGGATGTTAAAAGCGCGTTTTTAAATGGTTTTGTAAATGAAGAAGTGTATGTGGAACAACCACCGGGTTTTGAAGACTCAAAATTTCCAAATCATGTTTTCAAACTCACCAAAGCTCTTTATGGTTTAAAACAAGCTCCTAGAGCTTGGTATGAAAGACTTTTAAACTTTTTAATTGAAAAAAGGTTTTGAAAAAGGTAAGGTGGACACTACACTTTTTATAAAAATGTATAAAAATGACATATTAGTAGTTCAAATTTATGTTGATGATATTATTTTTGGTTCTACTAACAAATGTCATTGTCAAGAGTTTGCTAAGTTAATGCAAGGTGAATTCGAGATGAGCATGATGGGGGAGCTCTCATTCTTTTTGGGACTCCAAATCAAGCAAAAGAAGGATGACACCTTCATCAATCAAGCAAAGTACATAAAGGATATGCTCAAGAAGTTGGGCTTGGAGAATGAAAAGCCTCAAGCCACACCTATGAGCTCATCTACAAAGCTTGACAAATATGAAGGAAGTAAGTGTGTTGACTCTAAGCTTTACCGTTCTATGATTGGATCATTTCTTTACCTTACCGCAAGTAGACCGAATATCTTGTTTAGTGTTTGCTTGTGTGCTAGGTTTCAAGCTAGTCCTAGAGAGTCTCACCTTATAGCCGTTAAGAGAATCTTTAGGTACCTTAGAGATACTCATTGTTTAGGTCTTTGGTACCCTAGAGACTCTACCTTCAACCTTCATGCTTATTCGGATGCAGATTATGGGGGTTGCAAAATCGATAGGAAAAGTACTTCGGGAACTTGTCAATTCCTAGGTAGTATGCTCATATCTTGGTTCTCTAAGAAACAAAATAGTGTAACCTTATCTACCACCGAAGCCGAGTACATATCCTTAGGAAGTTGTTGTGCTCAAGTCCTTTGGATGAAGCAACAACTCTTAGATTATGAAATTAAAGTTGAAACCATACCCCTAAAATGTGACAACACTAGTGCTATATGTTTAACAAAAAATCCCATCCAACACTCTAGAACCAAACACATAGAAATAAGACATCATTTCATTAGAGATCATGTCCTTAAAGAAGATGTGGTTATAGAGTATGTAGACACCTTAAATCAATTAGCGGACATATTTACAAAACCTTTAGACAAAGAGCGTTTTTGGTCCCTTAGGAGAGAGTTAGGTCTAGCTAGCCTATCTTGACCTTTTAGGACCTCTTTTGTGCTTAAAATTGCTTGATCTTGTGAAATGCCATGTTTATGTGTTTTGACTCCTAATTTCATCCATGCTTATAGCTAGGGGGAGTATGTTTATCTTTGCATATGTTTTGTCTGCTCATTCATGTCATTCATGCAAGTTAGGCCTTAGAAAAACTCAATTTTCTGCACTTTTAGAGCCTCATCTGCACTTCTAGGCCCAGGTGTATCGAAACGGGTCAACCTGTTTCAATACGGATGCTTTAAAATCATGTCTGAGAGAAGGGCGTTTCGAAACGCCTCAAAAGGGTTTCGAAACGTTTTTGCTACTGCCAAGGGGTGTATCGAAACAAGTTTCGATACGAGTCAACGAGGCTTCGATACGGTCAACCCCGTATCGAAACGGTCAGCTGAAATTCTAAAAATGGTCAAACTCTCGTGCTCGCGTTCTGAAACGGTCAGGACCGTTCCAAAACAGTTTCACAGACAGCTTTAAGTAGGGCTTTTAATGATAAAGTTCACTTTAAATTAAAACTCTTCAAAACCCTAAAAACCCTAACCCGACTTTTTCCCTATAAAAACCCTCTAAACCTCTTTGTTTTTCACCAAATCTTGAGGGGGTTTTCTCTAAAACACTAGTCTAAGCAAGATTCATCATCATTGTGCAAGGATTTTCATCCATTCATCCAAAATCCCAAACTAAGGTATTTTTCCTCTTTTTCTTTTTCCTTCAATTTATGTTCGAATCTTAGGTTAGAAAATTTTATTTTTGTATAGTTTATATGTTTTTATGCTTGGGTTTTTAATATCTTGTAAAAAATTCAAAATCTTAAATTTTATGATTCGAATATAAAAATTTTCACTCGTATTTTCTTTTACTGCTTTTTTCTTTTAAAATTTTTCTTTGTTTTAATTTTTTTAAAACCTAAGTGGGATTTATCCTTGGATTGAATTTAGAAATCTATGCATACACTCAATTTTTTAAAACTTGCTTGCTTAATGTTTTTAGGATGGCGTCGGAAAATGTTAGCAAAAAGCGTAAGTCCGTTCAATCCGGTGAATCGAGTATGCATCCGAATCTCGCTCAGCTCTTTCAAAAATCTCTTCGAACTCCGGAGATGCGAGCTCATTTCAAATATGTACAGGATTACGAAGTTCGTCGTGAGCGTGTGATTGATCTCGATTTCCTTAACTCTGAGCGATTTCTTTTCCGTTACCTCGAGCGTTTGAGCGAATGGGATCTTCTTCCTTTGTTGAGCATCCCGGACATTTGCTACAAACACATGGTACTCATCTTTTACTCCAATGCTCGTCTTATTAATGATGAAACAAATACCGAGGTTGTTGGGATTGAATCTTATATTTTAGGGAAAAAGTTTGTTGTTAATGTCCCTCTCTTGGAGTCTACTTTTTCCCTTAAGGATGAAGGTCTTGAGAATGAGCGTCACTTTGGTGCTAACACCGGTCAAGTGCTTACTTTGGATACGCATGATCGTTTTCTCCACTTGATGGTTTCATGGTTCCTTCGCCCCTCCGGAGGTAAATATTCTCATATCCGTCAAGTTGACTACTTTTGGCTTGAATGTTTCCGTCGTGGTGAGCGCCCTAATGTTGCTAAGATCATATTTGCCGAGATGGTTAACAATGTTAAGCTCATTGACACCGATGCTTTGAAATCATTTACTTATGGCACGATCTTAAGTCACATCTTTAGCAAGATTGGTCTTGATTGCACCTACGACTCTCCGGAACCCCGCAAGTCAAAAATTGGCGAGTCCTCTCTCCGCAAGTCCGGTTTTCATTATGTGAACAATGTTTGGGAACGTGTTGATAGAGCCGCACCTCCTCCTCCTCCTCCTCCCGTTGAACCTCAAGCTCCAGTTGCAAACAATGAAGCTCTCACGGCTTTGATTACCGAGTGGTTCAATGCCATGGACACTAACATGGCTTCGGGTTTTGCTGCCATCAACACTCGCTTGCAAAATGTAGAGGATCGACTCAAATCCCTTGAGGCTTCCCACTCGAACAAGGATTTA
Organism: Hibiscus tridactylites; assembly: GCA_958450335.1. Lineage (NCBI taxonomy): Eukaryota > Viridiplantae > Streptophyta > Magnoliopsida > Malvales > Malvaceae > Hibiscus > Hibiscus tridactylites. The sequence continues at coordinate 10,624,444 of OY288279.1, read as the reverse complement.
TCCTTCTCTACCCTCTATGGCCAATGGATGAAGTTTCGCCGTTCTCAAGTCAAGAGCAATGATGAGACTTTGGATGATGATGATGGTGGTGACGAGGCCTAGGATATTCATCTCATATCATATTATCTATGCATTTTAGGATTAAGTTTGCATCTTTATGTTTCATTATGTTTTAGGAACCTATGCTTTTGATCTTATTTGGGATTATGTTTTGAACTTAATGTTGATTTATGTTTTGGATATTTTAATTTTATGAATTAATATTATTGTTGCTTATTACTTAATGCTTATTGGTACTAATCATTTCTCTTCTCTATGAGCCTTATTTATTATTTTTGATCTAACAAAAAAGGGGAGAAGAAATTTAAGAGCCAAAAATTCGTTTTAAATGTTTAAAGTGTTTTTAAGTTTTAAAACTTGAATTTCAAAGTTAAAACCTTTTTAAAACTTTAAAAACCTATCTTAAATTAAGGGGGAGTTAGAATATGTTCAAAATTTTCAAAACTCTTAAAAATTCTAACTTTGGTTTTGTTATATCAAAAAGGGGGAGATTGCGAAATCGATATTTTAATTTTGATATAACTAAAGAACCTAAGGACTAAAGTGAAAATGTCAAAACGAATTTTTAAGTCTTCAAATATCCCCATTTGATTTAAAGAATCTGCCTAAGTTAAAAACTAAGATTTCTAAATATTTTCTAAGTGTTCTTAAAGCCGAAACAATGTTTTTCGAGTCCCTGTTTCGAAACGGCCTAAGGCGTTTCGAAACGTTTTCACCACTGCCAACCCTTGTTCCGAAACAGGTATCGAAACGGCTTTAGAACATAGAGACCCGTATCGAAACAACTTCAAGTGTTTCGAAACGGTTCTTCATTTTGATTTGAAAAATATGACCGTTGCAAAGTTTTTAACTAATTTCTCATAAACCGTTAAGGTGTTTCGAAACAAATTCAGGCCGTTTCGAAACGACCCTTGACAGTGGCAAAAGTGTTTTGAAACGAGTTCATTACGTTTCAAAACGGGCTCTTAAATGCACCCCAACGGCTCTTTCTATTTTGGTCCATTTCAAAACAGGTTCCCGCGTTCCGAAACGGGTGGTTGCAGACTGCATTTATGGAGGTGAGATAACACCCCCAACGGCTCTATTGATGAATGCAACAACCACAACGGCTAGAAATCAACGAGAAGGTATAAAAGGGACCTCTAAAAGCTCCAACAACAACTATTGATCCAAAAGAAAACATCCAAACATCAAATCCAAGCATTTGTGCCTAAATCCCAAAATTGTCTAGAAACCCCAATTGTAATTTTAATTCTTATCTTTTTCAATTGGGTTGAGTGCTTGTAATTGGGCTACAATTTGTATTCAGAGATACTATCTTAGCCATAAAACTCTTTGTTATCTTTGTGTGAGGATTGGGTTAAATTTTGGGTAGAAAATTTAACTGAAAATTGTAAGAGTTGCCTCCTTAGCCTAGAAAAGGGGAAGAGCAATTAGTGGAATTGTTGCAAATCCTTAGTGAAGCTAAGGTAGTGGATGTAGAGTTCATTTGGAACTTGAACCACTCTAAAATTCCTTGTCTATCTTTTTAATTTGCAAATTCCACCACCTAAACCTTTAAAAATCCAATTCACCCCCTCTTGGTTTATTTCGATCTTTCGATCCACTCAACAATATTCTCCACCACCACCACTAATTCATTCTCCACCTTTGGTATCAATCCATTCCCCACCACAACCACCAGTTTCTTCACCACCTCCAGTACCAGTCTATTCCCCACTACCACCGGTTTCTTCTCCACCTTGATACTAGTCTTTTCCCCATCTCCAACACATGTCCAGTCCCCGCCACCACTAGTCTTCTCCCCACCACCACAGTCCACTCCCCGCCACCACCGATCCACTCTTCACCTCCATTAGTTGTCAAACTCGTACCACCTCCCAAAGTAGATGTTGTCCTTCCACCAAACATTGGATTCCAATACTTGTCACCGCCTCCACCAATATTTTTGGGATACTAAATAGTACTATTGGCTTAATCTATTTCTATTGTATATTTTCCATCTCGGGTGAAGATGAAAATGAGCAAAAAAAGATCTTAATTTTTCTTAATGGGTTTTAAATTTCCTTTTAATTATGCATAATATATATATAACACCCCTTTCCCGGCCTGGTCGAGAACCAGGTCGAAAAGTGTTACCGATGAACAATACGATGATCTGTGCGATAAAATTCCAATCAATAACAACCCATAATCATTGCTTTTCTTAATAGACATTACCAAACATATATCTTGTCCAAATTATTCACTTCATAGCGATGATTACTCAATTAGGACCAAATTTTAACTTTTATAAGCTTTAGGGACTAAATTGTAATTTCAGTAAATTAAAGGTGATTTATTGCAATTGACCACATCACAATGTAATTTAACTTTATATTAGTAAGCCTGTAAATTTTCATGTTATTTAGAGTTCATTTACTCATCCAAATAAGTCATCCAAAATTTAGTGATCAATTTGTGAACATTGTAAAACTTCAATCTATGTCTTTTAACGAACTTAACTAACCCTGTATCGAAAAATCCTGAGCCGTTTCGAAACGGGTGTACGAGAATTGAACCTAGACTGATTCTACCCTAGCCCCGTATCGAAACATGTAAGCTCTATTCCGATACGGGTTGACCTTGACTATTGACCCTTTTCGATACAAGTTAGGCCCGTATCTAAACGAGCTTTGACAGTAGAAAATCGTATTAAAATGGCTCTAGACCGTATCATACGCCTTACTTTACCTTGTTTTCCAATAACCTTATTAAAGAGGCTGTATCGAAACACCATCTACAACACCCCTCACTCTGGATTAGGGGCAATGAGCGTTATATCAGATTCGTATTAACTTTACAATTAGGCAGCGGAAGGACGTGTAATATTTTTTTTATATTCGAATGTTATCTAGGTGGGCCTACTTATTATTGGTTGTTTAATATACTTATAAACCATATTGAATTCTAAATCTTAGATTGTCCCACCTTCGACATACAACATACATATATGCCACTTAATTCTCATTATTCAATTCGAAGAGTTCATTTTGGATAAATCAATTTGATTCCAATGTGATCGCGTAGAGAAAATTTCAATTATAAAACCAACATTTTAATTCTAACATATGTTCATATATGCATCATCAGCCATAACATAGTAATCGTTTCCCTTATACAAAAGGTTTCCCGAGGTATCTATCATCGGCTAAAACCTATCGGTTGCCTATACAAAAAGTGACAAAAAGAAATCGAGCCCCAAAACATATACTAAGGGCTAATCTATACCACATATATGTACCCCTTTACTTACATAACAAAACGAGGGAAACTAGTCTCAAGAGTTTAAACATTATTAAAATAATAGTTCATGAACATGACCATTAGAGCGAATTGAACTAGCATGCTGACAGTTAAACCACCCATCATGAGCACAACAAAGACAATGAAAGACATACTCAATCTTCAAGCTAGCTGATATCAGAGGGTAGATCAATCACGCTACTACCTGTAGTTTTTGGGAAGAAAGGAAAGTTCGAGTGATAAGTACTTATAGTACTTAGCGAGAAAATCTTAGTCTATCCAATTTCAAATTCTTATTTAAGTGACCACACAATAGTCCAAAATCTTAATTAACATTTTTCTCTATTCCAATCGAATAGGCCAATAGCCAACAATTAAATTGACAAGCAATTTGACAAGCAATTGCAACAATTTGAATTTAACATTCCAATGCATCAAACATTATACAATCAATATAAGCAACTCAATGTACCAAGTCCAATTTATCATACACATCCAATCGAACAATTTGAGTGTATCAAGTATATTTTTGCATTCATGCCACATACAATTAACATGGATCAATCCAATTTGATGACTTCATTTAAATTCGTACATAATTCGAACTAACATGATTCATATACACACTTTTCGATCAATAGAATTTTCAGATATACAAGCAACAACAAATTGTAGCAGATTAACAATTAAATTCGAATTTATAAGTTACATGCTTAATTTCCATTTTAATAGCAACTCACTAAAGTCAAGAATTTCAGTTTCGATGTACAAGGGATTTCTTACTTATTAATTTAATTCTTATGCCTTGGTTCGTATAGTAAGCTAGGTATTTGAGTCACGTGTTACAAGATGTGAATCAAATTCACCATATAATAGGTACCCAAGTACCAATTCATATTATTGTATTACATGCCATCTTAGTGTCAATTTACACTAAGTGAATGAGTACACTTACGTACCAATATAATCGAGTACACTAACGTGAGGAAGAGCACGTGTTCTAATCCTCATCCCATATCATTCATCTTCATCTATATAAAGGAGTGTTGGGTGAGAACATAGACTCATCAATACTCTTCACTCTTCTTCATTGAGAAGTAATATAATCAGTTCGAATAGTGTATGGCAAAGACCGGAACCGATATGGATGAAAATTCGAAGGGAATGGCGGACGGGAGTATTTGGCGACGACTAAATAGGGAACAAGGCAGCGGTGGTCAATTTCAGTCCAACCCACAAATGGCCATTGACGAGTCGCAACAGGTTTGGACCTTGTATGTGGGAGGAATTTCAGAGACATTGCACTGGAAGGGTTTATGGCAAGTCTTTGATCGCCATGGGGTTGTGCGAGATGCGTTTATACCAGAAAGAGGGCTAGAGACGGGGCACATTTTGGATTTGTTCGAATGGCGTCACAGGGGGATGCAGATAGAGTGATTGAACGGCTTCACGGAAAATGGATTTATGGTGCTAGATTGCGTGTGGCGTTGGCGTGGAAGGGCATAAATGATTTGAAGAACGCGTTGAAAAGGAAGGAAACACAGCAGCCGACGAACGTAAAGATGTCGGGTTCAAAAACAGTGAAATCAATGATGCAAGGGGATTGCGAGAGTGGATTAAATCGACGGGTGATTGAAGGGGTATTAGATGAGGATAAATGGGCAATTCTTCAATGGTGCGCGATCGGATGGAGTGTTAGACCCTGGAATTTGAAAACACTCGCGGATCGATTGGAAGTGGAGAAGAAAGAGGGATTTTCGATCATGAGACTCTCGGGGTCAATGATCTTGTTAATGTGTACATCGGCAAAAATTCGCGAGGAAGTAATGAAGATGGACTGCATCAGAGAATGTTTCTCCAAAGTGATTGAATGGTCACCGTCAATTACAACTGACTCACGTCGAGTATGGTTGTCCATGGTGGGGCTGCCGATCCACTTATGGCACAAGAAAACATTCACGAACATAGCAAGCTTATGGGGGTCTTTGATATGCATGGATGACGACACGGAAACCCCCTCATCCTTCGATTGCGGTAGAATGCTGGTGGAAACGACAATGGTGGAACACATTGAAGAAACCATCACCGTGAAATTAGCAGCTGCGGAATACATGGTTCGGGTGTTTGAGTCCGATGGACAAGGTCCTACGATCGAATGCGGCTGTTATGAGGGTAACGTGTCACAATCGAAACATCTCAATGAGGGAAGCAGTACTAGCCGTCCGACGAAGGTTCAGGTTAGAGGGGTGGAGGAAAACAAGGTAGTAGTGGAAAACTCAAATCCGATTGGGGGGGTTGACACAACAGAAACTCAAGGCGAATTGAACATGGCAAATACGCTAGTCAATGCAACGACAGCAACATTGCCGGCGCAACAGCTGATCACACCGATCAGCTCCGATAGTTTGGAGAGTGAGAAGACGAATCACAATAGGACTCTAGCGGAGAGTCCCGATATAGCTGGAGTGGTAAATTGTGATTCAAACTCAAAGGAAAACATGGAGATTGCGGTAGTTGGTGATAGCGTTAATTCCAAAATCATCACATTTGAAAATTCTACACTCAACACAACAGCACAGGGATTGGGTCAAACAGAATTGATTCGTGTGGGGAATTCCTATTGCAAAGTTCGACGGGTGGTGAGAGGTGAGGTCACTGGAATTTTAGGCAACTCTCAATCTAGCCGTGGTCGAGGGTCAGGGAAGAAGGCCTCAACGGTGGACGCCATTAAGCAGGGGCATGAGAATTGTGAGTTTCCAGTTGGGCAGCAACAAATTACGAGTGAAGCGGAAGCAACAGTGAAATTGGGGGCGTTGATTGGTGTGAAATCAATTGGAAGGGAAGAAGACATAATTAACGACATTTCGCGGGTTATCACCGGGGAGTGCCGGGGTTTTTGACTCATGAAATTGTTAACGTGGAATGTAATGGGTTTGGGCGGGAGTGCGAAAAGGCGATATGTTCGCGAGGTCATTCGGAAAAATCACTGCGACATGGTGTTGTTACAGGAGACTAAATTGGAGGAGATTCCATCATTGTTGGGAGCTAATATGTGGTATTCGAATAACTTTGAATTGGCGTTCTCACCATCGGTTGGTGCATCCGGAGGTATATTGGCCAAATGGGAAGGTACGAGGTTTATTTTAGAGTCAATTCATATTGAACGCCACTATGTTTTACTGTTAGGAAAATGGAATGTTGAAGAATTTGTCTGTGGTATAGTAGCGATATATGCACCTTGTGACGTATCTAGTCAATCTGTTTTGTGGGACAATTTGCTGGCTAGTATGTGCACATTTCAGGGACCTTGGTGCGTGGCAGGAGACTTCAACGCCATATTGAAAACTTCGGACAGGATTGGGGTATCGGATAGAGCAGCTGAAATGGAAAATTTCGCGAATTTCGTCAACAATGCCGATTTGATGGATTTACCGATGTCCGGTAAACGGTTTACATGGTTTGGCCCTGGTAATAGATGCAGCCGGATTGACAGGTTCTTAATTTCAGCAACATGGTTTGATACTTTTAATAGCATACAGCAAGTGGCTTTGTCGAGAGGAGTATCTGATCACACGCCGTTGATATTGGCTTGTGACGATTGTGATTGGGGTCCAAGACCCTTTCGCTTTTTCAATTGCTGGTTAGAAGGAAAGTCTAATGTGCTGGACTTAGCTAGGGAATGGTGTCGTTTGACTACAGTTGGTTTGGGAAAAGATAATATCGTGGTGAAGCTGAGGCACTTGAAGTCGTTCTTGAAACGATGGAACAAAGACACATTTGGTGATGTGAACTTGATAATCGAGAAGTTACAACAGCAAATAGACAAGGCGGATGATGTGATGATAGCGGAAGAGAGAGTTAGTGGGGTAGAGTGTGAGCGGCGACAATGGATGCAAGCACTTTGGAAAGCGATGCGTAATAAAGAAGCAATGTGGCGCCAAAAATCTCGGGCAACTTGGTTGAGGTTAGGTGATTGGAACACAACATTTTTCCGTAGAACGGCAAAGTTACGTACGGTTAGGAACTTTATACCGGGGTTGTTGATTGACAGGAGATGGGTTACAGCACCAGCCACATTGCGTGCCTTTGTTGTTAAGGCGTTCACTGCCCATTTTGCTAGTGATGCTCGAAGTGGAAGATGGGAATTTGATGGTCAGTTTCGTCGTGTACAAGCAGATGCAAGTTCAGTGTTGACATCACCTTTTACAATTGATGAAATTAAGCGAATTTTGTGGAATTGTGATGGCTCAAAAGCTCCGGGTCCGGATGGCTTTACACTCGAATTCTACAAGAAAAGCTGGGAGGTGGTGAAAGATGACGTGTTGAATTTTTTCACTCAATTTCATGAGCGAGGAACATTGCCAAAGGGAGCGAACTGTACGTTTATTGTGCTATTACCTAAGGTGGCGACACCTCAAGTGCTAGGTGAGTATCGACCGATTGGGTTGGATAATTCAATGTATAAACTACTAGCCAAATGCTTAGCGACTCGGTTACAAACAGTGCTGAATTCTTTGATTAGCGACACTCAGTCGGCTTTCATTAAAGGCCGTCAATTGGTAGATGGTGTCTTGTTAGTGACGGAGGTAATACATTCTCTTCGATGTAGTGGCGTGGGGGGTTTTATTTTAAAGCTAGATTTCGCCAAAGCATATGACTGCGTGAGCTGGTTGTTTTTGGATTCTGTACTCGCAAAGATGGGCTTCTGCGCAACATGGCGTCAATGGATACATGTTTGTATCTGTTCAGCGCGTTTATCTGTTTTACTGAATGGGAGTGCGACGAATGAGTTCAGGATTGGTCGTGGTTTGCGACAAGGTTGTCCCTTGTCACCGCTACTGTTTGTGATTGTAGCGGAAGCTTTACATTTGATGTTGATCAACGCGGAAACGAGAGGGTTGATTAGAGGAGTGGAGGTGGTTTCAAACATACGGCTGACACACCTCCAGTTTGCCAATGATACAATATTATTTATTGATGCTAACATCGAGTATGCACGTAATGTGAAGAGGATATTGCACTATTTTCAGATATGCTCTGGGTTACAAATAAATTTTGCAAAGAGTTCTTTATATGCGATCGGCGTGGCGGAGGAGTTGAGTGCATCAGTGGCTAATGTTCTGGGTTGTAGGTTGGGGGAATTACCATTTGTCTATCTAGGCTTTCCGTTGGGAGCTGATCCGAGGCGTATATCAGTGTGGGATCCGATTATAGCAAACTTCAGACGCAAGCTAGCAGGGTGGAAGCGCAATTCTCTGTCGTTTGCAGCTAGGGTGACTCTTGTTAACTCGGTACTTTCTTCACTCCCTATTTTCTACTTAGGCTTATTTGTTGTGCCTAAAGGGGTAATTGAGAAGCTGGATAAATTACGTAGAGCGTTTCTTTGGGGTGGGGTTAATCTTGAGAGACGAATGAGCAGGGTAGGATGGGACACTATTTGTCGGCCACGACATTTAGGGGGTTTGGGGGTGGCGGACTTGAGAGTGAAGAATATGGCGCTGCTGTCTAAATGGGTTTGGCGATATGCGTGTGACCGCGATTCACTTTGGCGTCGTCTAATAGCGGCCAAATATGGGGAAAATGTTCAGTGGTGGAGATTTAACACGGAAAATCTATCTTCTATGTCGGTTGTTTGGCGTCAAATAGTAGCTAATGCTTGCTGTCCGATTGTTGATTCACACGTGGGGGGAGGTAATTTTCAGTGGAAAATCGGTAATGGACAGCTTGTTTTGTTTTGGTTTGATGCTTGGGCGATACAACAGCCTTTAAAGGAGGTGTTTCCACGCTTGTTTGCCTTGGCGTTGAATAAATTAGCTTGGGTGCAGGATTATACAACGGATGGTCATTTTGATCATGCTCATTGGGAAGGTTTTTTCCGGAGGCATCTATGGAGTTTCGAATAGGAACAATTACGTTCTTTGTGTGATATGGTGAGTAGAGTTCGCATAAGAGCTGATTGCATTGATACGCTGATTTGGACTCCGGATGAACATGGGGAATTTTCAGTACAAGCTATGACTAAGGCGCTGCTATTAGAGAGGGTGGGAGATGGTGATTTCGGAGGTTGTTTCGCATGGAAGGTTCTTGTTCCACCCAAGGTACAAGCTTTCCTATGGTTCATTTGGTTGAAAAGATTATCGATTGCCGATTTTTTGCGTATTAGAGGGGTGCCTTTGGCGGAAGGACAAGGTCTATGTCCGTGGTGCGTAAGGGTGGAGGAGTCGATCGCCCATTTATTTTATGATTGCCCATGTATTCAACAGATTTGGGACTGGTTGCGTGATTGGTGGGGTATTGCATTACCATTACCGGCGTGTTTCTCGGATTTTTTCGTAATGAATTTCCATAGCTCCTTTCATGGTTGTCAACTAAAGTGGTGGGTGGCTAGTGTAAGTGCTATGCTTTGGTCGCTATGGCTCGCCCGAAATGAGTTCATTTTTAGAGGCAAACGATCGACGGTAGCGGAAGTGTGTTTTCTTGTGAAACTTAGATCTTTCTATTGGATAAAGGTAGATGCCGATGGCGACATTATGCCTGAATCGGTTTGGTGGTCGTGTCCATCGACATGTGTGGTTAGTCGTCGACTAAGGAAGGTGCGAGCTGGGTTGGTATGGCAGCCACCTATTGTGGGAACATTGAAATTCAATGTCGATGGCTCGGCGCGGGGCAAGCCTGGACCAGCGGGCATCGGGGGCGTTATGCGTGATGCGGACAGCCGCATTTTGGCGATCTTTTCCGGGCCTGTGGGATGTTTGGACTCCAACGTGGCAGAAGTGAGGGCTATCAAACTCGCAGTGAGGTTGGTGGCGGAAGGGGTTTGGCGTGAGAGGTGCGTGGTAATCTAATCGGATTCACAAGTTGCATTGAGATGGGTAACAGGTTTGGCAAAACGTCCGTGGAGATTATGGGAATCGTTTGTATCAATTGATCAAGCGTGTCAAGCCATTTCGGAGATACAATTTCAATACACACCGCGGGAAGCGAATGGTTTTGCTGATGTACTCACAAAGGAGGGAGTGGATAGGAGTTCTTTATTCTTAGCTTGTATTTAGGTGTTCTTTTTTAAGACGAGCAATTACGTACTCTTTTCCTCCATTAGGCTTAGGGAGGTTTTTAATGAGGCGTAAGGGCTGCGTCGAGCTGTATGACTTTTATCTTTAATAAATTCATACAGTTGATGATAAAAAAAAAAGAGTACACTAACGTACCGATTCTTATCGAGCTCTAGACTCTAGGCATGTCGTACTACCTGGATAGACTATACATACCAAGGGCTTTGCCAGTTACATTTTAAATTAAAATTCATATACTTTAGAAATCTAATTTCCAGAATACATTCATTAATCCTTTCGATTAATTGTACATATAATTTCAATTCCAATAATACATACAATATCACTTCCAAGCATCTTATAAATTGCATCACAATTCACATATCCACAGTTCAAATATATGATCTCAATTTCACATCATATAGTTCTAATTACAATCAAAATTGTCCAAATCATATAACTTGTAAATCCAACATTTGATCACTTATTATATTGCTCATCAATGGATCAATAACCAAAGCATATACATATTTTCAACAATTCCAGCAACCAATCATAGAAAAATCAGCATAATTCGAATCATTATAGTTCCAATTGGATTCAAATTAAACATGATAATTATCAAAGTTTTCAATCAAGGCATATACCATTCGAACACACAACAACATACACCAAAACCAAATTCCTTTATAGCCCTTCTTCCCTTAATAATTAACCGACCATTATTAAGTTCAATTTCATGCAATTCTAAGATAAGAATTAAATTAAATTAGTTGAGACACTATTCTCAACTCTAAAGGTTGTTTCACTCACAATCACCGAGCTAATTCTGGATCCGAAGGCTCTTCCCACGTTCCGATGCTGCTCCAGCTATCGGTTCCTCGTCGATCCTTTCTCCTCTAGGCTCTAGTACATTTTATACAATCATACGAACAAAATTTCAGAATCTATTGATTCAATTTAAACCTTAGATTTATCACATTTTAGTTTTGGTCCCTAAACTAATTTTAACCTCGGACATTGTCGAATTAGTCTATTAATTCTGTTAAAATTCTTAACCCATCATTCGATTTACTTAATTACTCATGTCAATTAAGAAATAGCAAGTCTCTCATTCAGGTTACTATCTTTCTCTTATCAATTTTTTTATCAACTTAATTTAAAATGTCATTCAAGATTTAACATCTCCTATACTAAACAGTTTTGACCATCTCTTTTAATTTAATTCCCATTTTCATTATAGAACTCGAATTTAAGCCCTGTTTGTTTCTAAACTCAATTAACATCCCCAATGTGTGCCTATTAAAATTTCAGGCCGAAATACTATGTGCATTAATTCCTATGGATTTTCAAAGTCTACTATCCATTTAAAAGCACTACTGGACATATTTGAGTGCTATTCACAAATTCATTCCAGATTTTGCTATAGATCTCTAAATTCGATTTTGTAAATTTTATATTAAAATAGACATGTTAAAGTAGATGATGTTAAAATTTCAAGCTCAAATTCCTATTACTCTATTTTTTTTATATAATTTTTCAAAGTTGAGTGTTTCAACTAGTATAAATTCTAGCCAGCTTTGAACTTAGTGTTTTAAAGGTTTTCTTACACTCATTATCTTCTAAATTTTCCTCATCCTAACTCATTACTCATGTCTTAAAATTTCCAGCAACATTACATCTTAACTAATAATTTTTCCATGGATTATCAATTGTACAAAACTACTTCTTTCTCAAATATTTTCACATATTCGAATAGAGGATGAGAAAATCTACTTACTTATTCGAATAGAGGATGAGAAAATCTACTTACTTTTGATTTTTATTTTGTGATCATATGCCAATAAGATTTCCATGCAAAGCTCCCTCTTCTTCACCATGAGCTCTCTTCCAATTCTCTCAATTTCTCTATTTTATTTTTAAGTGTGAAATGCAGTTTCTTGCTTAGTGAGGTTTGGTAGCCGGTTTTGAGGAGATGGGGCATTGATGAGAGTTGACACTAGTGTCAATGTCTAATGCTAAGAAAGGTCTAAGCTACCCTCAATTATCCCATCATATTTAATTTAAGCATGGGCAAATCAAGAATAATGAAATTTAGCATGCAAACTCCTTACTTTCATATTATTTCGATTTGGTCACCTTACTACTTGTCAAGCTTCTTTAATTTTCCTTGAATTTCAATTGAATCCCTAATGTAGCTACTTCTAATTTAATTATTTAATGTTTCTAATCTAATTAAATTACTAATTACCCGAATAAATTCATAAAACTTCTAGGCTAATTTTTGGGATGTTACACCATCATCTGTTTCGATACGCCTAACTTGTAAGGACAAATTTTAGCTGGTTTTTAGCTAAATTAACCCACTAGTAGATGTCCAAATGCAATGAAATTTTACGCGTGACATTTCAATACTATAAACTACTAGCATGCCAAATTTCATGATCATTCAAATATAATTACTAGGTTTTTACCTTTTGATCCAAATATGCCATTTTGGTCACTTTTTAACACAACTTATACGTCACTTTTAAGCCTATAACCAAAATATAAACCATACACAGCACAAACATGTCAAAAGGGACTTAAGTGACTAGTTCAACTACATTGCCACCATCCCAGGAGTTCTTAGGGACAAAATACATTACTTGCGACTTGTAGTGACTCGTCTAACTCCGACTTCTCCGATCTTCAACGACAATAAATTCTTTAACCTGAAATGCATAGAAAAAAATACATTAGACTTTCAAAGTCTAAGTGAGGTAGTCTTAAGAAACATTAAAACGATGGTTTGCAATTCTAAACCAAGCATTAAACAACATCAATGCAATGAATCTATATTATCAATGCAATGTTCATTTTCAATACCAAATTTCCTCTTGTTTCCTTATTAAGCCTTGGATCGAGTCAAGATAATGGATACACAAATTCCTACGCCTCGCCAAATCAATGAGTGGTCTAATCCCTCTGCCTCACCAATGACCAATACCATAACATCCCTCCGCCTCGCCAAATCAATATAAGCCTTAGCTCTAGGACCGTAGTCTACCCGTACACCGAGCTCATAATTTTATGGAATGCCAATTGTATCTGTAAAGTTCTTAAAAGTCCTACATTTTATGCCCATTTTAGCTCATATTGTCACTTTTCTTAAGCTCATTCTTGTTCATATTTAGGTTTTCATACATGTTTTACAATATCTTTGCTTCACTCAGCTTACTACAGTGTTTATGATTATTTGTGGAGAAAAAATATTGTTTTCGGTTGCATTTGCATTACAGGTTACAAGAGACTACCGCCGGAACCCGCCGCGGCAGCTGGGGAGAAGAATGATCAGAGAGAAGGAGGAAGCAAAATGATCACATCCAGTCACACATGACCAACCATCGTTGTAGAGAAGAACTGTACTGATGCAGTTCAAAGAATAGCCCGCCGAGACAGATTGCCGCGACAGCAGCACATTGGAGAATGACCAAAAGGGAGTACGATCTGAAGAGGAGAATGCACTGAATCAACAAAACCAAGTCACATGAAGAATAGAGTCCAGGAGAGCCAAAGATGACGCGAGAAGACCCAAACAAGGAAGAAGCTTGCAGCCCAAGAAAGCCCAAAAGAGGAGTTATTTTGGAATAAAATATTCAGACATTTAATTGCATATAATTCCAACTCAACTTTTTCCCAAAGAGAGACTTCTTCCCCAAGTAGGGTTTTATATGTAACTGCCTATATAAAGGCAAGGCTTGACCGATTGGAGGATGGGGGAGAGAGATTAGGGTTTTGAGTTTATTTTTGTGTTTTCTTTATTTCCATTATGTTCTAAACTTTCCTTAGGGTTAAGATTGTTTTGTTTAGTAGTTGTGAGAATGGTTGTAATTAGTTAAAATTTTTGTTATGCAATTCAATTCAAGGTTTGTTTATCCTATGTTCTTAATCTTTGTTTGCAATAGAATTGAGAGATCTTTGTGAGCACATCTATTTGTTTCAATTCGAGAGAGTTAAAACTCAAGAAAGGGATAAACACGATTCCCATCAACTAAGGTGAGAATCAACTTAGCTTAGAGATAAGTCTAGGTTTAAGGCGGCTAAAAAGGAACGTGGGAAAATTGTTGTTCAACTTAGGTTTACGCCGAGAGGTATTGTCAAAGAGTGGGCATCAACAGTATTCGAACTTAGAGATGAGTTGGAATTAGACCAAGACATTCTGCCGAACCTTGAAGGCCCGCCGAGTTCCCTGCCATGGTAGTGTTCTATCTGTCACCCGCCATGGTAGAGATATCAACTTTGCATTACAAGACTTTTACGAGTTCAACGTAGTTTCACACTATGACACAACTCAATCTGACCCATCTTTTTATTCTGATTTCTCAATCCTTTCATTATATATTTTCTTTAAGTTTATGCAACTTTTGCAAACCAATCCAATTGAATTGTGTTTTTACTTTTCTTTGTGCAGGAATTTAATCACCGAAGCAGCTTCCAATCCCTGTGGAGACGATATCTTAAATACTATAACTTGACAGAAGTGTACACTTGCACTCGATTCAGAGAACTCCTTTACGCTCTACAATATCCAATGTCTTTTCGAATCCAAGGTTTCAATGACAACATCAATATTCAATATTCAATTATAGATTCAATGATCAATGTTTCAACGTTTCCATCTATGAGCAATGTTATAATATCAATATCTATGACCTCAATGACAATTTCAATGACCAATGTTTAATTTACCATATTTCAATAGCAAATTACTATATCAATTTTGATACACGAGGACAATGATAATATCCATGTTTGATGTACTTACCAAACTTACTGAAACATACCGATATGTCCATTTATCAATCTGAAGCAATATCTTTAGAGATAATGTTAGTGATTAAATTAAAATTGACAATAATGGATTCGAGAAGGCTCCTCGCCTATTACCGAAACTCTGACTACACTCACCTTGACAATTCGAAGCTCCTATGGATCTCGGATGACGATTCCTTTATTCCTAGCTTTCGATGGTGATGAGGGATGATTCCTTTCCACTTTGTGAGCTAGGAAAAGCAATAGGAATGTGTTAAAAATAATATTATGATATCGTAATCAATATAATGATACCAAAATCGATATTTAATCTTAGAAATAACAATATCTATGAGATTTCTATGGATGGCTAAACCTATAATCAAGATTACTCTCTCGACCTCTATGGATTTCAACAATTGTTTGGGGAATTTAGCTTACCCGATCAAGAGCAATGTTTTGATAATAATGATTCGAAGAAAACTTAAGCTTAGGTCCAAGCTCCAATGGAGGTGCTTGCTTAGTCTTGGTGAAGGAAGAAGATGATAGTAGCTAAGTTTGGTTTCGGGTAAGGCTTTCAATTTCCAATTCTTTCTTTTAGCTATTGTTAACCGATAGCTTTCCTTCAAGTGAAAGAAGCTCACCAAATTAACCCACGTATGTGGTGATTTAATTGAGGAGGGGCTAATCGCAAGGTTAGTCCCTTAACTCTCAATACTTTATAATTTTATCCCCAAACTTCTGATTTCCATAATTTAGCCCCTAAACAAGTTTCAATACTATTCATTAAGGTCCATTTTCAATAAATTGACTTAATTAGAGTCCAATGTCAATATAATTGACTACATGGTCAGAGTCAATACAATATTTGGACTTTTACGGTGTAGGGTTTTCGACCACCATAAACCAATTCCGACTAGACTGGATTTCGAGGTGTTACAACTCTCACCCTTTAAGAAAAATTCATCCTCATATTTTACCTGAACTGAAGAGATGATGATGTTGTTGTTTCATAGTCTGTTTAGGTTCCCAGGTAGCTTTTTCAACGGTGTGGCTTCTCCAAAGCACTTTACCCAATGGTACAGTTTTGTTACGAAGCCTATTGACTTCTTTAGCAAGAATCTGAACCACTTCTTCCTCGTAGGACAAGTTTGGTTGAATCTCCACAGACTCATGCTCGATGATGTGCTAGGGATCAGAATGGTACTTTCGGAGCATCGATACATGGAATACATCATGGATTTTACTTAGTTTTGAGGGCAATTGCAACCGATATGCCACATGACCAACTTTTTCAACAACTTTAAAAGATCCAATGAATCGGGGACTTAATTTTCCCTTTTTGCCAAACCTCAAAACCTTTTTCCATGGAGAGACTTTAAGAAATGCTTTCTCTCCCACTTCGTACTCAATGTCTCTTCTCTTGAGATCGACATAGGCCTTATGTCGGTCAAAGGCAGCTTTCAAGCGACCATAGATGATGATAACCCGTTCTTTAGTTTCCCGAAGTAAGTCAGGGCCCAATATTTTTCCTTTACCGAGTTCATACCAACATAATGGAGTTCGACATCGCCTGCCATACAATGCCTCATACGGAGCCATTTGAATTGAAGCTTGGCAACTATTATTGTATGCAAACTCAATGAGAGGTAAGGATTTCTCGCAAGATCCACCAAAGTTGATGATGCATGCTCGAAGCATGTCTTCTAAAATATGTATAGAAGAGTTCATTAACAACATCGATTTTCAAGGGTTTAGTAGAAAATTCTTTCGACAAATACCTGTATTAGCCTCTCTGACTGGCTGTCAAATTGAGGTTGGAAAGGCGTGCTAAGATTAACTTTGGTGCCCAGAGCTCCTTGCAAGGTTATCCAAAATCGAGATGCAAAACATGGATCCTGACTAGAGATGATGGACTTAGTTACTCCGTGGAGTCGAATCACTTACTTGATGTATAAGTCAGCTAATTTAGGAAGACCGTAGTCCATTCTAACCGGTATGAAATGAGATAACTTGGTGAAACGATCTACAATGACCCATATGGCATCATGTTTTGTAGGAGTTAAAGGATGACCACTAACAAAATCCATAGTGATCTTTTCCCACTTCTATTGTGGTAAATCGATAGGTTGCAACAATTCGGTAGGAACACGACGCTCTGCTTTAACACGTTGGCACGTGAGACATTTAGATACGAAATCGACTATGGCATGCTTTATGCCTGGCCACCAATATAGTTTACGAAGGTCCTTATACATCTTCACGGACCCGGGGTGAACGGAGAAAGAACTTGAATGAGCTTCAGTAAGAATGTCAATGCGAAGAGATTCATCATTAGGTACACAGATTCGGTCACGGAAACACAAGAGCCCTTCATAATTAATTCTGAACTCAGGATTATCTGATAGCTTAGAGACAATGGATTGGAGCTCAGGATCTTGTTCCTGCAAAACCTTGATTCATGAAATGATGGTAGACTGAACATGAAGTTCAACTACAAGGTAACGATGCTTCCAAAGTCAGAAGTAAGCATTAATTTCCCGAGAGGCTACAAAACAACGACATTGCAACGAGTCAATGTGCCACACAACACATATAACTATATATTTGTTTTCAATACTTACCAAGCAAAGGTTTGCGGCCGAGTGCTTCAGCTACAATGTTGGCCTTGCCCAGATGATAATCGATGACAAGATCATAATCTTTAAGGAGTTCCATCCATCTTCATTGTCGAAGATTTAACTCTTTTTGCGTCAATAGGTACTTAAGACTTTTATGGTCGGTGAAGAGATAACATTTTTCTCTGTAGAGATAATATCAATGCAAAGACAACTGTAGCCAACTCAAGGTCATGAGTAGGGTAATTCATCTCATGCGGCTTAAGTTGTCTCGAAGCATAAACGATGACTTTGCCCTTCTTGCATCAATATACATCCTAACCTGAGATGCGATGCATCACTGTAAACTGTGTAGTCTTTTCCAGACTCAGGTTGGGTCAGGACTGGTGCATGAGTCAAGACTTGTTTCATCTGATCAAAACTCCGTTGTTGATCCTTGGTCCAAACAAATGGAGCTTCTTTCCTCAAAAACTTAGTCAATGGAGCATCTATCATAGAGAACCCTTTTACGAATCTTCTATAATAGCCAGCGAGCCTAAGAAAGCTTCTGACTTCTCCAATATTCTTTGGTGGATGCTAATCTACAATAACTTGAATTTTATTCGGGTCTACGTGAATACCCGAAGCCGACACAACATGTCCAACGAATGCAACTTCGGTGAGCCACAACTCACACTTAGAGAATTTTGCATACAATTACTTCTCTTGTAAAGTTTGAAACACGATGCGAAGATGATCTTGATGTTTTGCAACATTCTTGGAATAAATCAGTATGTCATCTATGGACACCACTACAAATTTATCAAGATAGGGTCTAAAAACCCGATTCATCAAATTCATAAAAGCTGCTAGTGCATTGGTTAACCCAAAGGGCATCACCAAGAATTTGTAGTTTCCATATCTCGTATGGAAGGCAGTTTTAGGTACATCACATTCTTTCACTCTCATTTGATAATATCTCGACCTTAAATCGTTCTTGGAAAACACATAGGCATCATTCAATTGATCGAATAGGTCATCTATTCTAGGTAGATGATATTTATTCTTAATGGTTACCTTATTCAACTATCGGTAATCAATGCACAATCGCAAAGAACCATATTTCTTCTTTACAAAGAGAACCGATGCTCCCCTAGGAGAAGAGCTCGGTTGAATAAAACCTTTAGTTAACAATTCTTGAATTTGAGCTTTCAATTCTTTTAATTCAACGACTGCCATTCAATATGGTGCAATGGAAACTGTAGTAATCCCAGGTTGCACTTCAATACCAAACTCCACTTCACAGTTTGGGCGTAATCCCAAAAGTTCATCAGGAAATTCACATACAGTGTCAATGTCCCATAATTGAGATTCATCTTTGGCTTCTAATGTCAAAGCACACAATGAAGGATTCTTCATATTCATCAAAACAACGCTTTCCTTGCCAAAACCTTGGAGATACAACTTCCTCTTCACAGTTTGGGCGTAATCCCAAAAGTTCATCAGGAAATTCACATACAGTGTCAATGTCCCATAATTGAGATTCATCTTTGGCTTCTAATGTCAAAGCACACAATGAAGGATTCTTCATATTCATCAAAACAACGCTTTCCTTGCCAAAACCTTGGAGATACAACTTCCTCTTACAACAATCTACCTAGGCTTGATGCTCACTAAGCAAATCTAAACCTAGGATGACATCAAAATCATGGATCGGTAAAGCCAACAGATTGGATGGGAAAGGAATCCCTTGAATCATTAAGGGACAGTTTTTGTATACTACCCTCACGGTGACACAATCTCCTAAAGGACTGGTTACAAGGATTCTCGATGATATTGGCTCAGAAGACATGGTATAATTCTTGACTATTATGGTGCTTATAAAAGAGTGAGTAGAACCAGGATCAGTCAATGCATATAAATGATACGAATATAACTCAATGGTACATGTGATGACATCAGGCTTATCCTCCTCCTCCCTGCTCGTCACATGATACATCTGGGCAGGGGCTTTAGTGTCTTGCTTGTTAAATGGTTTCCCCGAACAACTTGATCTTCCAAAAGTTCCCGATGATCCTTGCTTTGATCCCTTACCTCGAAAGGATTGAGCAAGAGAGGCAACAATAGTAGGAGTAGCTGTAGACTTGGTTGCATTCAGTGGGCAGTCACGGATGAAGTGACCTTGCTCACCACAATAATAACAAGCTCCAGTCTGCTTACGACATTGACCCGATGGGTGCTTATTCTGGCAGTAGTTGCAAACTAGATGTTGGGTGCTTCGATTCGAACCTTCAATGCTATTAATAGATGTTACCTTAGCAAAGGATTGAGTACATATTGAGGCCTATAAATATTTCCAGAACGAGAGGGCTGCGGATAAACATTCTACTTAGGGCCTTGATATTTTCCTTTCTTGTTCTACTTGGGAGGTGGAAAATCATCCCTAAACCTCTTCTCCGATTTACCAGACCCATCGACCCGTTGAGCTTTCTATGTAACTTCGGTGGCCTTAAGTCAGTTCACCAGATCTTGAAAATCAACAATGCTCAATGCAGTAAACATAAGGCGTAACTCATTATTGAGCCCTACAATGAACATTCAGCACTTCTCCTCCCCCTTCTTGATATATTCATCATCATATCTACAGTACTTACAGAAGTCATGGATGTACTGCTTGATCTGTTGTCCGCCTTGCTTGAGGTGGAGGAAGATACTTCGCCTTTCTGCGAGATAGAACTCACTGATGTATTTCTTACGAAATTTTTAAGGAAGATCTCCCATGTTACAGCATCCTCGGAGACTGTCAATGTAGTAGTCTCCCACCAATGGAGTGCCTCATCAGCCAACAACGCAAGAGCACACTCGAGTTTTGCTTGTCTGAGCACTGCAACTGCTTGTTCAAGATCTAATGAGTGTTATCCAACCAATACTTGGAAAGTTCAGGGTTGTTATCATCTTGACCGGTAAAGGTGTAAGCTCGGTACTGAGATAGTTTATCGATAGGAACCCGAGTATGTTGAATAATAGGAGCGATGGGTTGTGCAACTTGCTCAGCCCTCATTGCAGTCATAAACTGCTTGAACATATCAGCCATGTTCTTATAACATTTAGCCTGAGCCGTGGGCACTATAGGCTCAGCATTCTGAGCAGGAAGATCCTTTGGATCCGGGGGATTCGAAGGATTCATAGGATCTCCTCCTCTTATCTCCTTTGCATGAGTCGAGGAGCCAGTGGCAGGCTCTTCATTATTAGCTTCATTAGTTCTAGACATATCTATATTACAAAGAGACTAGATTAGTCGACAAGTCATAATATACACAATATATAACTCCTAGGTGGCAAAGTAACACAATAACAATGCAATAAGCTTCAGTTTAGTCCTAGAATCGACTAAATTCTAGCTCTAATACCACGAATGTAACACCCTTTTTCCAGCCTAGTCGAGAACGGGGTCGAAAAGTGCTACCGATGAACAATACGATGATCAGTGCGATAAAATTCCAATCAATAACAACCCATAATCAAAGATTTGCTCAATAGACGTTACCAAACATATATATTGTCCAAATTATTCACTTCGCATTGATGATTACTCAATTAAGACCAAATTCTAACTTTTATAAGCTTTAAGGACTAAATTGTAATTTCAATAAATTAAAGGTGCTTTGTTGCAATTGACCATATTAAAATGTAATTTAACTTAATATCACCAAGCCTGTAAATTTTCATGTTATTCGGAGTTCATTTACCCATCCAAAAAAGTCATCAAAAATTTAGTGATCAATATATGAACAATGTAAAACTTCAATCTATATCTTTTAATGAACTTAACTAACCCTGTATCGAAACACCTAAGCCATTTCGAAAAGAGTGTATGAGAATTGAACCTAGACTGATTCTGCCCTAACCCCGTATCGAACGGGTTGACCTTCGTTGACCTTGACTATTGACCTGTTCCGATTCAGGTTAGGCCCGTATCGAAATGAGCTTTGACAGTAGCAAATCATATCGAAACGGCTCTAGACTGTATCAATATGCCCTGCTTTACCCTGTTTTCCAGTAGCCTTACTAAAGAGGCTGTATCGAAACACCATCACCTGTTTCGATATGCCTGACTTGTAAGGACATATTTTAGCTGGTTTTTAGCTAAATTAACCTACCAGTAGATGTCCAAATGCAATGAAATGTTACATACGCCATTTCAATACTATAAACTACTAGCATGCCAAATATCATGATCATTCGAATACGATTACTAGGTTTTTACCTTTTGAGCCAAATTTGCCATTTTGGTCACTTTTTAACACAACTTATAAGTCACTTTTAAGCCTTTAACCAAAATACAAACCATACACATCACAAACATGTCAGAATGGGCTCAAGTGACTAGTTCAACTACATTGCCACCATCCCAGGAGTTCTTAGGGACAAAATACATTACTTGTGACTTGTAGTGACTCGTCTAACTCTGACTTCTCCAATCCTCAACGACAATAAATTCTTTAACCTGAAATGAATAGAAAAATAAATGCATTAGACTTTCAAAGTCTAAGTGAGGTAGTCTTAAGCAACATTAAAATGATGGTTTGCAATTCTAAACCAAGCATTAAACAACTTCAATGCAATGAATCTATATTATCAATGCAATGTTTATTTTTCAATATCAAATTTCCTCTTGTTTCCTTATTAAGCCTTGGATCGAGTCAATATAATGGATATGCGAATTCCTACGCCTCGCCAAATCAATGAGTGGTTTAATCCTTCCGCCTCGCCATTAGCCAATACCATAACATCCCTCCGCCTTGCCAAATCAATATAGGTCGTAGCCCTAGGACCGTAGTCCACCCGTACACTGAGCTCATGAATTCTATGGCATGCCGATTGTATCCAATGTCCTTTCGAATCCAAGGTTTCAATGACAACATCAATATTCAATATTCAATGATAGATTCAATGATCAATGTTTCAATGTTTCCATCTATGAGCAATGTTATAATATCTATTACATTAATGACAATTACAATGACCAATGTTTAATTTACCATGTTTCGATAGCAATTACTATATCAATTACGATACACGAGGACAATGACAATATCCCAGTTTGATGTACTTACCAAACTTACCGAAACTTATCGATATGTCCGTTTATCAACCCGAAGCAATATCTTTAGAGACAATGTTAGCGATTAAATTAAAATTGACAATAATGGATTCGGGAAGGCTCCTCGCCTATTCCCAAAACTCTGACTACACTCACCTTGACAATTTGAAGCTCCTACGGCTCTCGGATGACAATTTCTTTACCCCTAGCTTTCGATGGTGATGAGGGATGATTCCTTTCCACTTCTTGAGCTAGGAAAATTAATAGGAATGTGTTAAAAACAATATTACGCTATCGTAATCAATATAACGATTTCAAAACTGATATTTAATCTTAGAAATAACAATATCTATGAGATTTCCATGGATGGCTAAACCTATAATCAAGATTACTCTCTCAACATCCATGAATTTCAACAATTGTTTGGGGAATTGAGCTTACCCAATCAAGAGCAATGTTTTGATAATAATGATTCGAAGAAAACTTAAGCTTATGTCCAAGCTTCAATGGAGGTGTTTGCTTAGTCTTGGTTAAGGAAGAATATGATAGTAGCTAAGTTTGGTTTCGGGTAAGGCTTTCAATTTCCAATTCTTTCTTTTAGCTATTGTTAACCGATAGCTTTCCTTCAAGTGAAGAAAGCTCACCAAATTAACCCACGTATGTGGTGACTTAATTGAGGAGGGTCTAATCGCAAGGTTAGTCTCTCAACTCTCAATATTTTATAATTTTATCCCCAAACTTTCGATTTTTATAATTTAGCCACTAATCAGGTTTCAATATTATTCATTAAGGTCCATGTTCAATAAATTGACTCAATTAGAGTCCAATGTCAATATAATTGACTACATGGTCAGAGTCAATACAATATTTGAACTTTTACGGTGTAGGGTTTTCGATCACTGGAACTCAATTCCGATTAGACTGGATTTCGATGTGTTACAATATATATATATATATATATATATATATATATATATATATATATATATATATATATATATATATATATATATATATATATATATATATTCATCTATTCCTTTTACACCACTTTAATAAAAAATTGGTAATTTTAATAAAATGCCTTTTCTCTTATACATTATAAAAATTTATGCTTTGTTTGATAATTAGCGAATAATTATCCTCCTTTGGTAGCGGTTCAATCTCTACCACCAGTTTTTCTCCCCTTTCAGTACCAGTTTAATCTCCACCACCACTAGTATTTTCTCCTCCTCTAGCACTAGTTTAATCTCCACCACCTCTAATTTTTCTCCTCTTCCAACACCAATTCAATTTCCACCACCAGTTCCTTCTCCATCTCTAGTACCAGTTCAATCTCCACCACCACTAAACATTTCTCTTCCTCCGACACCAATTCAATCTCCACCACCGGTATCATTCCATTCTCGACCACCACTAGTTCCTTCTCCACCTCCTGTATCTGCCCAGTCCCCATATAACACCAAAAAATTGGCCTAGAATTTTCGACTTCATATGATTGAAAAATATTTTTTTGGTGTTCAAATAAGTCTTTGAATTTTAAATATGTAAAGGTGTGATAGGGATTTGTGATTAAATAAGAAGAAATTGTGATTTGTGGACTAAGGTAAAAAGGGTTCAAAGTAGGTTTAGTGACCTAATTATGAAAGAAGGAAAGTTGGTGGGCAAAGTGTAAGCGAAAGATCTTAGTACTTTGAGTAAAATCAAGGAAAGATCAATGGCCTATGGTTAATTAAACCATGTAGTTGCTTCAGCCTTCATTCAAGAGGAATGAAGATGGAGGACTAAAGGCTTGATTTCACCATTTCCAAAAATGGTGAAGCAAGCACCTAGGTGTCATGCTTTTATAATTTAGCCCTTTAATTAATTTTCTTAGAACTAATTTGCCTTAGGGCATCTCCAACCTTCACCAACACTATAATATTATTTTGGTGTCAAAAATAATATAAAAAATTGTAAAAAGTGAAAAAGTAAAATTAGTGTAAAGAAATTAACTCCAACCTTTGCACTAAAATGGTGCAAACTAAAATATTTTAATATTATTTCAACATTATATTAAATCATATTCATCCATTTATTAATGTATAGTTTCATTATAAATTTTAAAGTAATATGTTTTATCATGAGAAATATCAAATAAAAAATATTTGTTAAAATTTAACTTAAGAAAAATTAAAAAAATCTTACACATTAAATAGAAAAAATACAATAAATATTAAAATATAACTATAATTATAAATATAAGAGAAAATTATAATTGATATAAAATTATTAATAAAAATATAGTTCAACATAGACATTAAACATAGAACGTAAACAACACATTACAATACCATAAGCCATTAAACAACATTCCTTAAACGTATTCAAATAACTAATTTTCAGAATTACTAAATCTTTCCCACAAATGTTCAATTAATCAATTTCTAAGTTCAAGATGTGCATGTTTATCTTTTATTTTCCTATGTCGGGCGAGAAAATCTTCATTTAATCCAGAATATGCGAGTCTATTCGAGCTGGACAAAATAAGATCATGACCAAACGTGTTGAAGATGAAGCAACTCAACAAGAATTTGGATCTTTTAGTGGATTAGGAGGCAACAAGTTAGATTAGGAGGAAGCGGGTCTAGTCTCCCTGAGTATTAAGCTGAAGTGATTTCTTATGTTGTTAAATTGTTAACGTTATCTATCGTATGCTGCAATCTATGTTTTAATTTTAGTGAAATTTATTAGACATTTAAAAATTAATCTATGATACAATGTGTTTTATTAAAAAAAAATTATATTCTATTTAAGTTTTTAATCTATGAATATTTCGTAATTATTTTTATTGATATACATTTAAAAATAATTTAAGTTTCAACCTAAAATGTTATGAAAAATCATAACAATTAAAGTTGCAACCTAAAATGTTATCGATTTATGTTCCAACCTAAAATGTTACCATTACATATAATATTTTAATTTTAAAACTTAAGCTTGAAATATTACCCCAAATAATAAAAAATTAGTAAAATTTTAAGTTTCAACATAAAACATTATACAAAATCATAACGATTTATGTTATAACCTAAAATGTTACCAATTTAAATTTTAACCTAAAATGTTGTTAATACATATAACATTTTAGTTTGGAAACCCTAAACATGAAATATTACCAAAAATCATAACAATTTATGTTGCAACTGAAATTGTTACTAATATATATATATATCATTTCAAGTTGGTAATCGGGTAAAAAAAATGATTACGCTGTATATTAGTCTTATTTAACTTTCTGTATAGCAGACCTACCGATAAAAATGATATGATTAGCTTTTTTAAATTAAAAAACAAAAAATGATATAGAAAGATTTGGTGTTGCTACAGTACCGCACCAAATATGGTGAGGTGCTGAAGACAACACTAAAATTATGACATGGGAATTTACAATTTGATGATGTTAGGTTGGAGAATGAACACTGCTAAAAAATATAGTATTTTAGTGAAATAGTATTAAGGTTTAGGGGTGAATAAAATTCGTCTCGACTCGAAAAAAATGATATATATATTTTTAATTTTTAGTTATTCGAGTTATTCGAGTCAACTCGATTAACTCGAAAAATTTTCGATTTCGAGTCGGTTTGGAATGTGCCCAACTCGAAAAATTGAAAAACCGAATTTTACAGTTTTGCAATTTAGTCACTGATTTCATTTTTCTTCAATTCCTCCTTCATTTTAATTCCATTTTTGACCAAATTTGAACCACTTATTTCTAAACCAGCATAGAATACGTATTTATCTTCAATTTATATTTTTGAAAATAAATTTAATATTTTTTCAATTCAGCCCCTTAACTTTGTATGATTTCCTCATTTCTTCAATATCTCCTTCGTTTTAAGTCAATTTTGACCAAAATTGAACCACATGCTCCTAAACCACTGTAGAAACTAGAATACCTATTTAGCTTCAATTCATATTTTTAAATTAAATTTCTTACTTTTGTAATTTAGCCCCTCAACTTTGAATGTTTCCCATTTCTTTAATTTCTCTTTTGTTTTAAGTCTATTTTTTTTACCAAAATTAAACCACATGATTCACTAACACTATATAATATCTATACAACTTCAATCCATATTTTTAACAAATTCATTCTTTTTTTAATTTAGCCCTTTAGCTTTATATTTTATTCAATTTGATCATTCAACCGAATTTTTTGTAATTTTTTTCTTTACATCAATTCATTGACTCATTTATACCCACATCAGTACTTTATCCTTAAAAGTTCATTATTTAAAAATAATATTATAAATATATTTTAGAAGTTTAGATGATATTTTTTTTATTAAATAACATTACAAATCTTACTTATGCATGTGAACAATAATATGAAGAAATATATATATATATATATATGCATATCTTATATAAATAGAGAAAGTCGTTTAAATTAGAATCAAATCGTACTATAACATGATAAATAATTACAATTAAATTTGTATAGAAACTCGAAAACTCGACTCGACTCGAACTCGACTCGAATTTCATAAACTCGACTCGAATCAAAAAAATTTCAAATTAAGTTCAAGTCGTAAAATATGACGCGTCAACTCGAATAACTCGAAATTTTTTGACTCGACTCGCTCGAACGCTCACCTCTATTAAGGTTGGAGGTGCTCTTGGGGAATATTTGGCAGATTCAAATTAAAAAGTTTATAAAAAAAGGAAATAAGGGAAATGAATCATATTCTTCAATTTTCGGTAAAAAAAACAACAAAAAGAAGCAACAAGCTTTCCATTGGCAACTTTCTTTCGTTATTCTGAGAAAGACTGATCCGAAAATATAAACTAGAATTTAGGTATTCATCGAATTGGAGAGATCAAAATCAAAATCTGAGTTTGTAACGATCGAACTTAGAAATTTAGAGAATAGGGGATTTCAGAAAGAAAGAAATGAGAGGGAAAAAGAAGATAGATTTTCATTCATCAAGTATATTTTTCTCTTTACATCATTTTCCCTTATATATTAGCTGTCTATAAGCTCACGTATTATTTGTCTACATGTGGCAGAGGTCGATAACCTTCAACAGTCCTAGTACCAGACGGTTATGCCAGCTCACATTCTTCTCACACCCAGTCGATCCAATCTTGGGCTTGATTCATTCTTTTGCATTTAGGCCGTCTATGAGTGACCCAGTCTTGAAGATAGCAGCCCCCTTAACGATCCTCCTTTTGAATAGTCAACACTGATCTTGGTCAAAATTCCCAATTCAGTTTCAGACACGACCATGACATCTCCCCCTGCTTCAGAGGATCCTTGTCACCAAGGATTGAAGTCTGGAAATTGAGCTTTGAAGGTGTTGTAATTTTTCCAAGTGCCATGCTCTGCTCCCAAATTGAGCCACTGTATCAGTAGCTGTGTAACGGCTCGGTTCTGTCGCTTCACCATTCTCTTATCCAAAGTAATCCCTGGATAAACCTTCATCTGTTCTTCATGGTTGAGTTCGGGCGGATCCTGAGAGGTAAGTGTTTGTTTTTCCACCTTTTTCTTCAGCAAACTTACATGAAACACGAGGTGCACTTTTGAGTGTGCCGGCAGCTCCAATTTGTATGCTATTGATCCAATGAATTGAATTAATTATGATTAATTGTGATGAGCTCTTCATCTCAAATAAGATGATAGTGTTAATTTTAGGAGATTCAAGTTTAATTAATTTTGATATATATATAAATAATTTTAATTGAATTTTTTAGGAGAATTCAACAATTAATTGAATTGAATTGAATTGATGATGGTGAAATTGTTTTGAATGTTATATGGTTTAGGGTATAGGTTTAAGAGTTTAAGGGTTTAAGGTTTAATAGTTTAGGGTTTTAGGTTGAGGGTTAAGTGTTAAATTATTTTTTATAAAGAATAGGGTCAAATTAAAATAATATTTAAATAATGAGGGTTCAATAGAAATACGGAAATAGGTAAGGTACTAAATATATAGTTTACCCTTATTAAAAATAAAATTTTAATATATAAAAATAATTTAGTTGAATTTTTTAAAATAATTATTAATTGTATGATGGGTGCTTGAAATTTTAAATCTTTATTAATTAATTTAATGATGTTCAGCGGTGTTCAACATTAGTGGTGCTCAACAGTGTTTGTTGCACGTTGTAGAGTTTTCCTAATATATATATATATATATATATATATATATATATATATATATATATATATATATATATATATATATAATGGGATTGGATCTACTTACATAGTGTAAAAGTCATTTAGTTTTACACTAATCTATAGTTATTGGATGAGTGAAAGGATTGATGAGATTAACAGTAGAAAATGTAAAGATTAACACTTGAAAAAGAATAAGAAAATAATCTTAGTCATTTATTACCAATTCAACGGTCTAAAAATGTGTAAAAATAATTGAATTTTATAAAATGTAAGTAGATTCTAACCCTACATATATTTTAACTTTTTTAATGAGTTTGCAATTTCCTTTTAATTGTGCATACTATAATGGTAATATTAATCAAATGCCTTTTCTCTTATACATTATAAAAATCTATGTTTTGTTTGATAATTAGCGGATAGTTGATAATAGATTATATTAGTTGATAGTCGATAGTATTAGCTCATTTGGCTATCGGATTGCATTAGCTAATTGTATAAAAGTGTTTGGTAAAATTAGAGGTGGCAAATGGGTCATTCGCTTCGGGTTCACTTCGGTTCTAATTACATTCGATTTAAGTTTGGTTTGGGTCGGTTCATATCGGTTCGATTGAATTTCTGTTCGGTTTATATTGGGTCGGGTCGTTTTCGGGTTAATGAGAGATCTATCGATTTCAGTCGGGTTTTCAGGTCGCGTTAGATTTTTACACCCCATATATGGCTTTATACATCCCGTATATTTGACTTTTTGGTAAGTTGTGCGGCAGTTCACTTCTCATCTTTCTTTATTTCGGGCTGCCTTCGGTTTGGTTATTTTCAGTTTAGGTGAGATCAGTTCATATCCATTCGATTCGGTTGAAAATCAGTTTAGATCATTTTTGGTTCAACTAAAATTTGGTTTGATTTTGGGTTGGTTCTGTAGAACTGGATTTTTGTCCAAGCTTATATATATAGTATAATAATGATAATAATAATATTAAAAATAAATAAATAAATAAATAAAACAGATAATAATAGAAACCTAAAATATATTAAAGTCCAAAAATAATACAAAGTCCAAATATATATACAAAAGGCCCAATACATTATAAAAGCCCGAACCAAAAGCCAATGATCCATTACAGTAGTTAACAACTCAGACCCAACCCATTACAACTGTTGACAACCCACTACAACCCATATCCAGCCTAACAATCACAAAACCCCTCTAAGCCTCTTTGTGTTTCTTTTTCCCGCTCAAATTCGAGCCAAAATGGACACGTGTCATGATGGTATTGCCCCCTCCTTTTTTCACTCGGATTCCTATCGACCTAGGACCAGTTGGCATCGCCAGCCGTACAAAGATGATGTCACGTCTAACAACATGTATAAATACATGCGAAGAGAGAGAAAGACATTAATTAATACAATAACAATTGCACAATAATTACCAAAAAAGAAAATGAAAAGTCAGAGAGAGGGAGAGGTTACCTGAGGAGCCTGAGTCGATCAGAGAAGACAACCGAACACGGAGACCTTGTCGGGAGCTCACCGAAACCATCAGAACACCGAACCGAGGTATTTCTACCTCTGTTCTCTACTTTTTCCCCTCTTTACCTGTTCGAAAAACACAAAAACAAGTTAAAATCCCTAAAAACCGAACTCAAATCTGTCTAAAATCAGATCTCAGCATGAAACACATTTTTAAACCAAAATTCTAAGCATAAATCAGATCCATAACATACATTAAAACCTAGATCTAGGATAAAACAGATCTAAATGTCTAAGTGTCAGATCTAGTTCGAACTTGTAAAAATATAAAAATGTAAATAAAAAAATAAAAAGATGAGAGATCGAGGGCTTATCTTGCTTTGCCGTTGTCGGAAATGTCATCGGAGTGAGGGTTTGAGTACTAGACCCGTTGTCGGAGTCGAAAAACAGAGAGAATAGGTTACTGATTTTAGGTAGATAGCCAAGGATTGGGTGAAGCGGGGTGTTTTGATGAAACGGTACATAGATCTAGGATTATGGTTAAAAAAGAGTTTTTTGGTAGAATTAGGGTTCCGACGACGGCGGAGGTCAGAGTTGCAGACGGTGGCCGGAAAAGCCAGGTCTGGACGGAGAAGATGATCAGATAAGGTCTGGTCATCGGAAAAGAGAAGAAGAAAGTCAGACGGTTGTCTGAGGTTGCAGGGTCGCCAGAGAAGGTCCGGTAATCGGAAAGAGAAAGGAGGTGACCGGAGATGATATTCAGTGATCGATATCATCCCGGCGGCCAAGAAACTCATCAGAGAAATTTTAAGGGGTCTGTGAGGATCAAAATGAAGGGTTTCGAAGGGTTCATGGTGTGTTTGTGAAAGAAATGGATTTTGATCTAAAAAAAACAAGTTTCAGGAAAGTTTAGGTGTTTGTGAAGATTAAACCAAGGAATTTTGAAGTGTTTTTGGTTTGTTCTTGAAGTAAAAGAGTTTTTGATCTTCAAAACAATTTTGGGGAATTTTTTTGGTGTTTTTGAAGATCGAACGGAGGAATTTTTGAAGAATAAGGGATGAACAGAGATGAGAAATTGGGTATTGATCGAAATGGGTTAGGGTTTCTAAGGTTTTTGGTGTTTGAATTCAGAGGATTTAGAGTGAGAGAGAGAGACAACGGATCAAATGACCGTTCCAACTCGGCCTAGGGCTATTTATACCGAGTTGGGAACGGTGCCGTTTTGAAGGTCGGGTCACAGAAGATCCGCGTGTTTTCACACGGGTTTGAATACGGGTCCGTAACCCGTCGACTTAAAACATTGGGTTTTTTTTTTTAAATTCAAACGGGCTAAAGGATTTTGGGCCTTGGGTCAACGGTTTGGGCTTGGTTTAATGGGTCTTGCTTAGCTTTTAAGGTCTTTAGGTTTGGGTTTTTAGATTTTGATTTCTTCACAAATCAGTCCTTATTTGTTTGTAATCTGGTCACCCAATTCTCAATTTAGTTCAATTTAGTCCTTTTTCTAGAATTTAATTATTTTGATTAATTATCTTATTTAATTGCCTTAATTAATTATTTTATTTAATTGCTTTAATTGTTTTAATTAATTTAAATGCTTGAATGTTTTTTTAAGCATCATACCATATATTGTTCGGGTAATTAATCACATGCTAAATAGGATTATAGCCATTAATGTAGTTTACTTAATCATAATTGTATAGGGAGATCATTGTAGAAAATAAGTGGATATTTGAAACAATGTTAGAATACTCAATATTGGCTAGTGTCACAAGGTAGAGTGATGTTAACCAATGAGTATTCCGACAAAAGTTTCTATTTTTCACTTTAACTTAGAAAATGGAAATAAATCATTAATTAGGTAAATTAAAAAATAAAATAGGATTAATGATTAGAAGCATAATAATTAGGAATGCTGTTAATTTTTGGGTTTGATAAAGAAAGTGACCAATATTATTTTGGGTGTTTTCTTTTATGTCCAAAATTAATAATATTTATAGAATTTTAATTAAATTAATTAATGCAGCCTAATTAGGGTTTACTTAAAAATGACAAGACAATAATAAATCATGCATTAAACCTTTTGTGTCGAGGTACTTTTTTCGAATATAAGTTGAAGTGTCCTAATGTAATTGGATGTTTCATAATTATATTCAATCGGAATATATTTTCTTACAAAAGGATATTCCCATTCGGAATAAAATTTATTTTACGGTTAAAAGATTTAATTAAATCCAGATTAATGTTCGAAATGCCAAAATGCCACGTGTAATTAATAAGGTACCAACAACGGGCGTTCGTAGGGGTGCTAACTCTTCCCTACACGTAATCGACTCCCGAACCCGAATTTTTCAAAAAAAATCTCTAGTGCGTTTTTATGGTGTCCGGCCTATCAAAGTGGCCGGTGGCGACTCTAAAACGATTTTCAAACAAATAAAAGGGATTTTGACTAAAAATGGAAAGTTAATTAATTGCAAGATAAAATTGGTCAAAAACCTAACCGTGAGGTTGTCTTTATTCCAAACTTTAAAAAGCGGGCTTTAAAAAAACGGCCGCGACATGTTCAGTTTATTTTTGGTTTCGGATCAATTTCAGGTTAGCATGTTCAGGTGCATTTCGGGTCTCGGGTCGGGTAAATCGGTTCAGGTCTCGGTTCTCAGGTCAAGTTTGCCAGATCTAGGTAAAATTAACTGATAGTTGATAGTTGTTTAATTATTGACAAGCAAAATGACATATAAAGTAATAATTATATTTAATACTTATTTGAATAATTTATTAGTTATTAATATTTTATATATATTAATATTAATTTGATTATGAATTTTTTTAAAATCATTAATAAGCATATACGAATAAATGATGTATATATTAATATCTTTTTTGTGAAATTATGTTTTTAATATAATTTTAATAATTATTAAATTTTAATATATATATATTTATTGTAGAACTAATTGTTTTGATATAATAATTGAAAAATGTTTTGGACTAAATTGAAAAGAATTTAAAATATATTTTTAGTCAAAACAACTTGAAAATATGTTTAAGGGTTTTTCAAGGCTTTGGAATGATCTAAAGTGTATTTAAAGTAGTCAAAACCATGTTTTAAGTGTAATCGTACCGATACGGTATGGTACCATACTGATACCCTTTAGTGTTTTAACTACAGTGATTTTCCAGTAGCTAAAACCTATACCGATACACTTTTCTGTATCGATACGGTGTACTTTAAAATAGCCAGCGACTAGTTCACCTACTGATACGCCCAACTACCCCAAACAGTCATTTTCCAAACGGTCTTTTAAATTGCAAGACCGTACCGATACGCTTACTATGCGTATCGATACACACCAACTGAAGTGCTCAACGACTACTTCCTTATCGAGACCGTACCGATACGGCTTGATGAGTATCGATACGCCAAGCTGCAGAACTGCATTTATGGTGGAAAATAAAGGCTTCAACGGCTTTAACTCAACATCAACTGTCCTCAACGACTACAAACTCAATTAGGAGTATAAAAGGGACCTCCAAGCATCAAGAGATGGTTAATGCTTTTATTGTCAACAACATTATGATGTCAAATTGTCTTTAGAGCTAAATTGTATATTTTCTTGTATAGACAACACTTGTGAGCTTAATTGTCAAATTTGTTCAAGTGTATAGGTTTTGGGTGAGGGTTTAATTGTGCAAACAAATACCTATTAGAGGGATTTCTAGTTTGTTTTGAATTCTCTTTGTACAAGAATGTCTTAGTTAATCTTTGAGTAGAAAGATTAACCGGTTTGCAAAAGTTGTCTCCTTAGCCTAGAAAAAGGGAAGAATTCTTAATGAATTTAGTTGAAATCCTTAGTAGGAAGCTAAGGTAGTGAATGTAGACTTTGGGTTAGAAAACTAAACCACTCTAAACCTTTGTGTTCAAATCTTACATTTTTAGCTTCCACGAAAACATCCAAAAATTCACTCTTCTCCACACTTAGCAAGCATTTTGGTTGTGACCATCGAGCTCAACATTTATAAAATTATATTTTAAATATAATTTTATTAATTATTAAATTCAGATGTATATATTAATTTTGTATTTATGAAATTATCTTTTTAGTTTTAGTAATTATTCAAATTTATATTATTTAGAGAAACTTTTTAATTTTAATTTTTATCTTTTTAAAAGAGTCTTGACAATTTTTTATCTAAACCTCTAACTAAAAAGCTTTTAAAAGGTGTCTAAAGTATTTTTTTTTGTAAAAATAGGTGCCCAAAGTTTCGATAGTTACAATATTAGGTGCTCGGCTGTTAAAAATTTGTCAACCAATTGGTGCTTGACACATGACATTAATTTTGTTTTTTTTAATTTTTTAATGGAAAATACTCACATTTTTCAATTTTTTATTATAAAATCTCAAAATTTTACAAGCTTCACAAAACAGTCCCTAAATCCCTAAAAATTTCCAAACTTTCGTCGTCGATTACCGCCGCTTCCGACGCTGACCACACCCACTTGGTCGCCGGACCAAGTCGACCATTTCCCCTAACACGACGTGCAATCGAACGTCGAACACGAAATCGACGTTCGTGTTTGACGTTCGGCTGCACGCCGTTGGGCGTTTCAGGTGACGTCGTGTTAGGGGAAATGGTCGCCTTGGTCCAACGACCAAGTGGGTGTGGTCAGCGACGACGATCGGCGGCTGAAGCGGCGACAATCGATGGCGGAAGTTTGGAAATTTTTAGGGATTTAGGGACTGTTTTGTTAAACTTGTAAAATTTTGAGATTTTATAAAAATTTTAAAAATCTGAGTATTTTCCATTAATTTTTTAAAGAAAAATAAAATTAATGCCACATGTCAAGCACCGATTGGTTGACAATTTTTTAACACCCATTTAACAACCGAGCACCTAAAATTGTAACTATGGAAACTTTGGGCACATATTTTTACAAAAATACTTTAGACACCTAAACTATTCTAAAAAGTAATATTTTTAAAATATTTTAAATTTAATAATAAAAATAATTTTATTTTAAAATTATTTTTAATTTAAAAATAATAAAAAATGACATGTCATGTTATAATAATAATAAAATAATCTAGAGTGAAAAAATAGGAGCAATTTGAAAGTTTAGTTATTAAATAGGAGCAATTTGGGCACCTAAAATTTGAAAACGGGTATACTTTGGGCACCTATTTTTCATTTAAGCCTTTATAATATTATTGTACTAATTGATTGTGAAGTTTTAGGGTTAAAAAATGAATTTTTAAATATTCAAGGGTGAAGTTATAAAGAAACTTTTTATGTAGTGACTATAATGTTTATTTTTTAAAATTGGGGAGCAGAAATGTACATGGGATAAACTTTAGTGGCCATTGCAGTAGTTTACCCTTATATTTGCCAGGTCGGCTAACCGCCAATGTTTAACGGCCACAAACGGCTGAGTGACCAAAAGTTTACTCCCCGAAAATATAAGTGACCTTACTGGTCGTTTTTCAAAATCGATGATCAACTATGTACTAAAGGAAACACAAGTAACTATTCCACTAATTAATCCTAAAAAAAATCCAAGGATAAAGTTAAATTTTATTTTAAGATGATTAAAATTGAATTATTGACAATCGGAAGATGTAAAAATTAAGATTATGCTATTTAATAAAGAGGGGCAAGACCTGTGCCTCGATGACAATTCCTGGACTGTTTGCAGGTTTCATTAAAAAAAATTCTGATGAAGTTCACGTGCGTAAATGTCATTAATAAATCAAAACAAAGCAGCGGTGTGTAAACGGTAAACTAAGAGATTGTATATGGTGGACAAAATGAATTAGAAAAAATTCGATTCGTTTTGACCTTACTCATAATTCTATAAGTTCAACTCGACTTTAAAAGTTTTCAAATAAAGTTTGAGTTATGAAATAGAAATTTGAATAACTCAAAATTTTTAGTAATTAATTTTTAAGTTCGATCAAATCTTTTAATTCTTTCTGATATATTATGTATATCACATGTGAAAATATGAAGAAATATATATATATATATATTGTATATGAATATAGTAAGTCGTTTAAATTTGAATAAATCCGTATTATAATATTATAAATAGTTACAATCAAATTTATACATAAACTCAAAAACTAGACTTGAATCAAAAAAATTCAAATAAAATTTGAATCATAAAATAAAAGTCGTAAACTCGACTAACTCAATTATTTGAACGCGACCGAACACTCAACCTTAATTGTACATACTATTTTGCAACCTGTCTTAGGTTAGATGATGCTATTTGGCATCTTTAGCCAGCGGCTTAAACATGTTGGTTCATCTAAATCAACATAATCAAGGCACAAGAAAAGATGTAACTACAGATGAAAATGAAGAAAGTAGTACTCGAGTATCATCTAACCTAAGACAAGTTTAAGGATATTAGCAGAATGATCTATTTGTAACAAGTTAGCAGAATATATGCATCAACTGCTACTACTCTATAAAGATAATTTTTTCTTTCTGAAATTAACTCTATCATAAGCATGCATTAGCATAATTAAAAAAAAACATAAGCTATCATTATGTTATTTTTTTTAATTTGATGAGTAAAAATGAACACTTATAAAATATAAGTGACCATTACAAAAATTTAAGGTTTATGACTTAAGGTTAATATTTAGGATTGAAGCTTATGGTATAGGGTTTATGATATATTTTTAAGGTTTAAGGTTTAAGATTAAGATTTAATATTTAATTTTTTAATGTTAAAGCATAAAAAAAAACACATAAAAGGGACAAAGAATTTTCGTTCAAGATTTATCTAAATTACAGAAAAACATGATTAAACTCCATTAAGTAAAACCTAAGTTGTATATTCCTTTATTTCAAAGCCTTCCAAATAGAACCACCCACCAATCTTTTCGGTAGCTAAAATTAGAGAAATTCCCATAATATAATCCCCCTCCCTCGGTTCCATCTTCAGTGCATGAGAAACCTTGGGCAGGCCAAGGTGGTCAATAATGGATACTCATCAAGTTCTTCCGGCCTTGGGCTGCTTTCTTTTCTTAACTTATTTTTTCTTGTGTAAAGCAGCAACCACTTCCGCATTATCCGACGACGAAGCGTTTTATATCGCTCATCGTCAGCTCTTAAATCTCCCGGCAAATGGTGATATTCCCGACGGGTACGAGTTTACGGTGCAAACAACCGAAACTTTCGAAAACGAAAGGCTTAAGAGGGCTTACATAGCTCTTCAAGCCTGGAAAAAGGCTATATACTCCGACCCCTTGAACAACACGGAAAACTGGTTTGGGTCCAACGTGTGTAGCTACAAAGGTGTGTTTTGTGCTCAGGCATTGGATGACCCCACATTGAAGGTCGTCGCCGGTGTCGACCTTAACCATGCCGACATCGCCGGTTACTTTCCGGTAGAGATGGGGTTGTTGACCGACCTTGCATTGCTCCATTTGAATTCAAACAGGTTTTGCGGTATTGTCCCCAAGAGCTTTTCAAGGCTGACGATAATGTATGAATTTGATATCAGCAGCAACCGGTTCGTTGGCCCTTTCCCTGACGTTGTATTGTTATGGCCACAAGTTAAGTTTGTTGATTTACGGTTCAATAATTTTGAAGGTTGTTTACCACCGGCGCTCTTCGAGAAGGATCTGGATGCATTGTTTTTAAACAACAACCGGTTCGGTTGCTCGATCCCCGAAACAATCGGCAAATCCAACGTCTCGGTCGTGACATTTGCCAACAATAAGTTTTCAGGGTGTATTCCACGCAGCATTGGGGGAATGAAGAGATTGAATGAGATTATTTTCTTGAACAATGGGCTTGGTGGTTGTTTCCCGGAAGAAATCGGATCGATGGAGAATCTCACTATTTTAGATGTTAGCTACAATTCATTTACGGGTAGTTTGCCGCAAAGTTTATCGAGCTTGAAGAAAATGGAGATTTTGGATATTTCTAACAACAAATTGACGGGATCTGTGCCTGAAGATGTTTGCAAGTTGCCAAGCTTGTCCAATTTCACCTTTTCTCACAATTATTTCAGTGAGGAGCCGAAGGCTTGTATATCTCCGGAGAGGAAGGACATCGTGTTGGATGATACGGGTAATTGTGTGGCTGGCCGGATGAAACAGAAGTTAGAAAATGAATGTCAACCGGTGGTGAGTAAACCGGTTGATTGTAGCAAGGATCAGTGTTCTGCAGGGCCTTCACCTCCTAAGCCCGAGCCACCAAAACCACCGGTTCAAGCTCCTCCAACGCCAAAACCAGAACCACCGTCGCCTGATCAATTCGATCGATCTCCGCTGATTCATGTTAGGCCACCGACACCTGTAGTTCCTTCACCTTCACCTCCACCTCCGGTCCCAGTTAAATCGCCTCCACCACCAATCTTCTCACCACCACCACCAGTGCACTCTCCACCCC
Organism: Hibiscus tridactylites; assembly: GCA_958450335.1. NCBI lineage: Eukaryota > Viridiplantae > Streptophyta > Magnoliopsida > Malvales > Malvaceae > Hibiscus > Hibiscus tridactylites. Next base: position 10,585,522 of record OY288279.1, on the reverse strand, counting down.
CACCACCTGTTCTCTCTCCACCACCACCAGTGCACTCTCCACCCCCACCAGTCCTCTCACCACCACCACCACCTGTTCTCTCTCCACCACCACCAGTGCACTCTCCACCCCCACCAGTCCTCTCACCACCACCACCACCTGTTCCTTCTCCACCCCCACCAATCCTCTCACCACCGCCACCACCTGTTCCCTCTCCACCCCCACCAGTCCTCTCACCACCGCCACCACCTGTTCCTTCTCCACCCCCACCAGTCCTCTCACCACCGCCACCACCTGTTCCCTCTCCACCACCGCCCGTGCACTCTCCACCCCCACCAGTCCTCTCACCACCGCCACCACCTGTTCCTTCTCCACCCCCACCAGTCCTCTCACCACCGCCGCCACCTGTTCCCTCTCCACCACCGCCCGTGCACTCTCCACCACCGCCGGTCTTCTCACCACCACCACCAGTCCACTCCCCACCACCACCCATCCATTCTCCACCTCCACCAGTACAATCCCCGCCTCCGCCGGTTGTCAAACCTGCACCACCTCCCAAAGAGAATGTTGTCCTCCCACCAAATATTGGATTCCAATACTCGTCGCCACCTCCACCCGTTTTCCCAGGATACTAATTAGTACCATAGACTTAACATTGTTACCTTGTTTTTTCTAAGTGGGTATGCAATTTCCATTTAATTGTAGCATGATCAACAAAAAAGCTCTTATATATATATATTAAACTCCATTATTAGCATCATCTGCCCCCTTCACACGATTTTAAACAAATAATGGTAACATTAATCGAATAGAATTTTTTTTGTTCCTATTTATGTCCACGCTAAAAAAAAATTAGTTTTATGGTTTGAGTTTAGGATTAAGGTTTAAGGATTAATAGTATAATATATTTTTAGAGTTTAGGGTTTATAATTTAGGTTTTATAGAAATTTTAGTGTTGACATAATATTTTTGTCCTTACTCTTTTGTGTTACAAATAGAATAGAAATTATATTTTTTTTAGTGTCTTTATATATATGTCTCACCATTAAAAATATGGTTTAAGATTAGAATTTAGTGTTAGAGTTTAGTATTAGGATATAGAGTTTAATTTATAAGGTTTAAAATAGGCAGTGACAAGCGTACTAGAGCAAAAAAGAGATTGCAACAACACGTCGAGACTATCACCAAGCTTTAAACAGCTGCTGCCTCTGCATTTCAGCTTTCGCCAACTGATCCGTCATGCCGTCACACTCTCTTGGTGCATAGAGAAATTGCATTGCTCCAATCGAGCATACTAGCTTATCAATCCCATCAAAAACATCCCACCAGCATCATGGCCTGAACAATATGTTTTTAATCCAATTTATCGCCTCAAGGAAACATATACCTACAGTAAGGCACCTCAATTAGAGAAACCGAGAGAAGGCCGGTAGCATTCATGGGAGTGGCATCAACCCTGTTTGCCCTATTCACACTTTCTTCCCATGAAGCCAAACCAACAATTGGATATTCTATGACTGCTATGTTAATCAAGACAAAGCCATGATTTGGGGTTGCGGGAAACATAAATGTTTGAAAGAAGTGGAGGATCCAGAAATATTTTTGAGGTTTTGGGCACACATATATTAATATCATATTCGAATTCAGTTTGTTTATTATTTAATGTGTTCAGGCTTTGCATTGTTAGTTTTCCCGAACATGTTCATTTATATATATTCGCGAACATAAACAACTAAGTGTAAATAAGTTAACAATACTTATTTATAACATTGTAAATAAGTTATCAATGCAAACATTAGTAAATAAAAAAAACAACGGTGTAAATAACTTATTCACCCTAACTATATGGTGGATTTTCCCATGTGGTTAATACATATATAATTTAAAGTTGGTTTAAAAAAGCAGAAAACAATGTCCTCCGTTACAACTTACAGAGACAAACCTATATAATTTAAAGTTGGACAATTTTATGCAAACATTTGCTTACCCCCAATATCATGTGAATTGAGTACAATCCTGCATAACAAAGGGGGAAAAGTATACCATTCACGCTAGCCATAAAAACATATTAGTGAACCAGAAATCTCTAAATTACAATATGCAAAGCAATGTGATATATAATATGTAACACCATGAATTCTAGTCTAGGAAAATTAAGCCAAATTGTCTGAATTAATGACTTAATTAAATTGAAAATTAAACTAAATTACATTGATTAGATTAATTAGGACCTAAATGCAAGATAAGTGAAAATTAAGCGTCGAATCTTAAAGAAATTAAAAGATAATTGAATTAAGGACTTGATTGAAAGAATAAGTGAAATTGGTGACCAAATTAGAGTGACCTAGTCGAATAGTGTAGGAAATTATGAGATTGCATGATAAAAATATGGGTAATCTTCACAAATAGTCACTTTCGTTTTGGGTTTGTTTTACTTTAGTCACCGGAATTCAAAATACATCAAACTCACCACGTACGTTTCAAATCGTTACTGTTTTGGTCACTGGACCGTTAACCCTCCGTTAATTAAAAATAAAAATTTCTAATTTGACCCCCAAACTTTCAAAACTTCATTTTTTACCATCTTCCCCAAATGTTTAGTTTTGAAAGTTTCCGTTTAGGTTTTCTTTATTCTCGTACGTTTGGCGATATTTTGTTTATCTGTGAGCATTTTAAAAACTGCAGTGAAAAGTGAAAACGAGAAGTAGAAAATGAAATTCATTTTCTGTGTTGCAAATTATAAAATAGAAATCATAATTCGGCTCTTTTAGTTCCAATTATTGAATTCTTACTGATTTTCTTTTTTTTCTTTTTGTGCAGCCACTGATCCTGATAGTTTCAACAATAGTGTTGCAGGAAATCAGGTCGGTGGTAGGCAAGTTATATTTTTTTAATAATGTTATCCGTTTTCTATGACCTTTAGTTTCGAACGTGATTAAGCACTGAAAAGTAGAGTTTCTTTTATTGCGTTACATCCTTCAACATAGGAATCATGTGGAGGCCGGGTGTTGGCTGTTTTTAAATTTCAATCTTGACTTCAATGTGTTTAAAGGATGTAAAGCTGAAAACCAAATCTTGGATTAGTTATAATTTCCATTCTAGTTTTTAAGCAATAGAAATTTTGAGATCAGAATGCAGAATCTTGCTACCTCTTGCAATAATGATGAGCGTTTACTTGTCTGTTTATGAATTTTCCATAGGCTATTAAAAAAGTTGGGTGCTGATTACATATTTTGTTTATTTTTGCTAGGCTGTCTTGGAGACTGTTGCTAGAGTCAAGTCCAAGAAAAATGAGACCAAGGAAGAGAAGTAAGACTTAAAACAGTACCTCTTCTGCTATTGTAGGCATTTTGCTTTGCCTAACCCACAATAGTGGACAGCTTACATTTTTTGAGCCTTATGTCAGGTCATTTCAGCTCCATGACGTTTTCCATTTGGATGATGAAAACCGAGCAGATGATGCACCAACATTGATAGATAGAAATGTATGTCTAGTAAAAGTCTCATAAAACTCCTATTCAGTTGTTAATTTGCTTTGCTGTTTATGTTGAATTATGGTAATGCTGCCTGAAGCAATTGTATTTTTAGTATAGTTATACTTTAAGTACGTTACATGTTGATCATGTTGGCATACTTCTCTTCAGGACAATGTCTTTATAATATCCAACCCAAAGTCGAAGTATCCTGTTTTACAACTAGACTTAAGGTTATACTTCTATTGTATATTTATGTATTTTCTTTGTTGCCATTACAGTGGTAATGAGACCAACTTTAATTTTTCCAAAATCCTTGTGCAGGTTAATATCGGATCTGATAATTGTCATTGTCTCTGCTACATGTGGTGGCATTGCTTTTGCTTGTGCTGGACAACCGGTATTACTGATGTGCCATTGACCAGATGAATGATGATTGAGTATTGGTCAATGAACACGTTGGTATTTATGTAACGACATTAGTTATGCTAAACGTTTGGGGAAGATGGTAAAAAATGAAGTTTTGAAAGTTTGGGGGTCAAATTAGAAACTTTTATTTTTAATTAACGGAGGGTTAACGGTCCAGTGACCAAAACAGTAACGATTTGAAACGTACGTGGTGAGTTTGATGTATTTTGAATTCCGGTGACTAAAGTAAAACAAACCCAAAACGAAAGTGACCATCAGTGAAGATTACCCTAAAAATATATATTCCTAAGGTTGCCCTTGATTAAGCTATTAATTAAAAGTTAATTAAGGCCAATTTAGTCATTTCAAATTTCCACTATCTTTTATGAAAAGCTATCATCTTCTTCATTTCTCCCATTACCCGAATTGAAAGAGAAAATGTAACACCCCTCGCCCGGTTCAGGAGCGAGGAGCGTTACCGGAAACGGAAAACACGAAGTAAGAAGCCATTTTTAATTAAATTATTCGTATTAATGCGCAAGCGGAAAGTGGGCTAACAAAAACTTTTCTAAACATACAAGACTAAACCGAAATTTCATTTAACCAAACTTATCAATTTACAAGCCAATTTAAAATTTGCTTATCATCTTAATAAAGATCCTATTTTAAAATCATCATTACTTATTCCATTCGAACATTAAGCTAACTATGTTATTAATTTAACTCTAACCATTAACTAAAAATTCACCCACTAATTCATTAACAAGAATTAAATCAAACTTACCGATACACTTAAACAATTCATTGCCATGCCATTCGAATTCTTGTTATATTAGTCTAGGTGGTTTTCAAATTACACCAACATTACCAATAATTAGAACATCAATATTAACATGCAAGTCATGTTCGAATTCATAAACCATGATATCAAGATTTCCATTAACTATTCCATTACAAAATAACATATTACCCAATGCTCCTAAGCCATGCCAAGCTATCGAGCTATGTACAACAAAAAGAATAACGCTAGACCACTAGCTTGACTTACATATATACAACAAAAGAATGAGGCTTGCTAACTAAAAACAAAACATGATTTTAGCCTCCTAATTAAGCATCAAGGAGCATATAACTTCAAACACCAACGTAAACTTAGGCTATGACCAAACAAAATGAAACGAACCCTTAGACAAACTTCGAAGCCACCATCTAGGAGTCTAAAAATGAGACTAAGATCATACATTTTTGGTCTTGTAATTTGTCCCGATCGAATGCTAGCTTTAGATCCAAGCTACCCTGCTAAATTGGGAAGAAGAAAACAAGGGAGCGTTAAGTACAAAATTGTACTTAGCGAGGTAATGCTAAAGCTAATTCATTCTTGGATTTATATGTGATCAAGCATTGAGTTTACTTAGCTAGGGTTGATAGCATAGAATTAACACCTAACTAAGCTTAGCAAAACCAAACACAAGTGACTTTATACATTACATATACACACATTCATAGCTTCATACTCGAACATATTTCAATTAATATTAATTTATCCACATGCTTCATTTTCAATTCAGTCAAAGACCATATATCAATTCAGTTTCCAACATGCTTATTTTCATGCTTCATAATCGAAATAACCAAAAATCATACCAATTATAACATTGCATTATAATTAGCCATGAGCAAAAATCACCAATCTTCATTAAGCATGTCATTCGAATGGGTCACAAACCATTGTCCATAAATCAAAATTATCAAACATATCACATTTCATTTTCAATTCAATCGAAAGGGGCCATTACCCAAATTGCTTATATTCGAACATTGCAAGCATCTCATGTGCATTTTATCACAATCGAAAGAACCAATGTCCATAAAATTCATCCATTAATTTCACATCATATCATGCCAATACAATATCAATCCATTTATCCATTTCATAAGCTTCCCATAATTAGGTATTTCCATTTAATTTTAATTAACTTGCCCTAGGTAGAATAGAAGAATCAGATAATCAAGTCAATGGTTGCACAAAGCAACAAACAAGAGAGCTCGGACTCTAGGCATGCCGTACTATTTAAGACCTCTAATCGATCGAGGGCACATTATTCTTATTAATTTATCATTCATTTTTCAACGATATCATTCATTTTTAATTTAGCATATACATTTTGCATAATTTGATTTACATGTTTATTCTATCATATAATTGTACCAATTCACATATATCATGCTAATTAATTTCATGCCACATTCGAATAGCATCAAAACATACACGGGCATCAACTTCACATGAAATCACATGCATATTGAGCATAGCAAAAGTACCATATAGAGGCAGTCCACATTTTCATACATTCAAGCATTATCAAGGATCCAATTCATGCATATACAACATAACAAATAAATCACATAAGGCAGTCCACATTTTCATACATTCAAGCATTAACAAGGATCCAATTCATGCATCAATTTTCCTTTAATCTCATTCCCTTACTAAACATGTTACCAATCATAAATTAAGTCCATTTCATGCATAAAATCATAAATTACATAAATAAACAAAGTGGTTAGGACACTAGTCCCAACCCTAATATGATTACACTCACAAACTTCTCAAGCTTGGCCTTTGATTAGGATGCCCTTATTCCTTCCCCTTGATTGGTCAATCTTTGCTTCCTCCAAAGAATCCTCCCAATTTGAATCTTAACACTCAACACAAAATAAATACAAACCACATCAGAGAGAAATTCAATTACATTCACTCCTTTAATACATTTATAACATTAATTCTCAAATCTGTTTTTCTATTGAATTAGTTGGAGGACCAGCTAGTATTTTGATCATAAATTCTTAATTACTAATCCAAAATTCACTTATTATACACCATTAGAAAGGTATTAAACTCATATTTTCAATCATATAAACCTCACATTTTTATCTGTTCTGAGTTAATACAGTTTATTACTTGAATATGTCCCTTTCAACAAACTTGGACAACTTGCACTGCCCAACTTTTTTAATCCATAACTTCCAATTCACATACTGAAATCCAATTCCCTTTTCTCTCAGTGTTTCTAGACATTTCAAAGTTTTTACCATAAAAATTTCAGTTCAAAATATTCTAAATCCTATTTTTGGTGAATTTTCAAAGTTACAGCTTATGGTTTGAGTGTTCTGGACAGTTTACTCATTGGACACATTTAGCTTTGAATTCACTTAATTACCTTAGTCTAATTCTAAATTCACCCAATTCATGATTTGTACTATCTTTTTACAACATTTTTAAGTCCATTTTTAATTCTTATTATCAGTAGACAAGTCCTTGCAATTAATGATTTTATTCAAAACAGTCCATAATTCCATTATTTTCGAATACATGTTCAATGTTGATTCTAATCAAAATTTCCTCATTTTAATTCATTTTTCCAGCAATCCAAGACTAGTTCCTTATAGAAATTTCCGTTCTCTTCAATTTTGTCCTAATAGAAATTTTCCAGTTTAGTCCCTAACTATTCCAATTTTTCATTTAATCATGAATTTCTATTCTTCCCTCAAAACATTCATCTTTTAATCAATTCACCATTTCACAAATAATTTTTCAAAAACTTCATTATCTCAACTTAACATAATCACCATGACTCTAACCATTTCATGTTTAAACCAATTTTTTTTGATCAGCAACTGTATGATTTTATTTATTAAGCAAAAATGCATACAGCGTGACGGATCCTACGCCTCGTTAAAAACCTCCCTAGTGGAGGAAAAGAGTACGATAAGATCCGTCAATGAACATAGAAAAAACCAGGCCTATCATAAACAAGCCACAAAAAGCGAACATCGATCCATGCCTTCCTTCGCTAGCACATCAACAAAACCATTTGCCTCCCTAGGCACATGACAAAACTGTATCTCAAACGAGACCTTACAAGCCTGATCGATCATAGTAAATACCTCCCACAACCGTCAAGGACGTTTCGCCGAACGTGTAGCCCAACTCAAAGCGACTTGCGAATCCGACTCTATAATCACACAACTTTCACGCCACTCCCTGTCCATAACCAAACTTAACGCAAATGCTATCGCTCGCACTTCAGCTTCATTTGAGTCCATCACTCCTAACGGTCCCGAGAACAATCCCAAAATCTTGCTCACCCTGTCACGCATCACTCCACCAAACCTCGCAGAACCCGGTTTACCCCGCGCCGAACCATCAGTATTAAATTTTAAAACACCCTGCATTGGCGGCTGCCAACATACTCCTGCCCTCACCTTCCGCGGTGACGGACTAACTACAAACGCAGACGAACATGACCACTAAACCGATTCGGACAACAACTCACCCTCGACATCAACCTTAATCCAGTAATAAGATCGCAGCTTAACCAAAAAGCACAACTCATCCATCGACATACATTTACCACGAAAGATGAACTCGTTTCTAGCTAACCATAATGACCACAACAATGCACTAACACTCGCCACCCACCATTTTCTCATACAACCAGTAAATGAACAATGAAAGTTTACAACAAAAAAATCGTCGAAACTCACCGGGAAAGATATCACTACACCCCACCAATGTCGCAACCACTCCCAAACTTTCCGCACACACGGGCACTCATAGAAAATATGAGCGATACATTCCTCCGATGATACACACCATGGACATTTTCCTTGCTCGTCGCGCAATGGCACCCCCGTGCTCTCAAGAAATCTGCCGTAGGCAACCTTCGTAACCATATAAACCAAAGGAACGCCTGGACTTTAGGCGGGACCAGCACTTGCCAAGCAAAACAATTGCCCATAGCGTCATCGCCAACCTTATCCAGCATCAACAATTTCAACAATGCACTAACTGAGAATTCCCCATGTGTTTCCGGTCTCTAAATTAGAGTATCAAGGCGAAATTCCCATAAGCGAACCTCACTAACCAAGGCACATAACTCCCGCAACTGCTCAAGTTCGAACACCCTCAAGTGACGCCTAAAGAACCTTTCCCATTGCCGATGATCGAAACTTGCACCCTCCGAATAATCACTAACCCATGCTAGCTTATTTATCGCCAAAGAAAACAGTCTCAGAAACGTATCTTTCAAAGGTTGCTGCGTTATCCACGGATCAAACCAAAACAATGATGTCCGCCCATTGCCTATTTTCCATTGTTTAAACCAATTTTAAACTTTCATGCATGATTTTTGCACTTATTCGAACAACTAGAAGAAGGAATGAAAACCCACTTCTTTGGCTTTGCTACCACTAGTTAACTCTTCTTAATCCTAGCTTAATTCCTTCAACATGCAAGCCATTTTCTTCTCCATTAGAGCTCTATTTTCAGATTTTTCAAGCTTCCATCCTCTCCCTTTTCTCTCAAGTTACACGGCAACAAGGAAGAGAAATGATGGAGAGAAAACACTTTCCTTAATTTGGGGGATTTGATAGGATTTGGTTTTACTTAATTGCCCTTCTTAACATATCTATTATAAACTTTTTACTAAGGGCAGCCCCAAGGAATAACCATTTTTAACATGCAAATTTTTTGTTTTATTTTCTTTTTAATTTAGTCATCAATTTCCTCCACAAACTCTTTCTTTATTTCTTCCATTTTGGTCTGATTTTCACTAGAGAAATGTATCCCCTCTAATTAATTTTAAATTCTCTAATCTTAGTACTCTGATCGAGTTACTATTAATTTATATCCAACTAAATTATCAACTCGACTCAATTCCTTAATTCGAAAGCCCAATTTCCCTTTAATTCGAGTTGGTGCAATAATTTCCCAATTAAAGGAAATTCAAGGACTAAATTGAATGTTTTACTTAATTATGAACTTAATTGCTTGCTAAGAATAAATTAATATTTAATTTAACGAATTAAATTCTAGGACGGAAAAGTGGATGTTACAGAAAAATAGAGAGAGAGAAGTTTTGAGAGAAAAAAAATCATTAGAGACATTTGAAAGCTTGCATGTTGAGTGATTTCAAGTGGAAAACAAAAACTAAGAAGCTAGGTAAGTTTATCCTTCCATAACCGAATTAGAGTATTGTTTAAATTAATGAAATCTTGATTGTTGCATGTTGGAATGCTATTGAAATGTTGCTGGAAATTATGTTTGTATGATCTCTAGATTGTAAGAATGTTAGATAAGGAAATCGATCATGAAATCAAGCTAGGAACTAACTGGCCGAATCATATAGGATTGAATATTGTGACCGATTGATGAATATAAGAATCTAATGGTCTAATTCGGAAAATGTGATATTATTAGGACTAGAATTGATTACTGGAAATGCTGGATATTATGAATATGATTTGAATTAGCATGTTGATCAATTGATAAAATTGTAAGAAGTTAGAAATTAAGCTTGTATTAAAACTGGTCATGTGGATTGTGTGATATGTTAACTAGTGACGAAATTGTGAAATTGAGAAAGATGGGTATTGAACTGGAAAAAATTAATGTAGGACAAAACTGTTAGAAATCACAAGTCTACTAGTGGCTCGAAGTGACAAACAAGTGAATTTGTTATTAATCTGATGAAATTTGATATTAGAGTGAAACTTGTCACATAGAAGCTTAGTTGATAAAATTAGGGGTTGTTTTAAACAAATTGGTGATTTTAGGGTTTAATTAGATAAGTTTAGGGACTGAGAATGTTAGCTAAATATAAGGGAGGTACTGGAATGAATACCAGATAAGCTAAAGTACATAAATTGTGGCTGAATAGGTTGTCTAGATGTGTTCATTGACACATTATTGAAATTTGGATTAATCTGGAAAATCGGTTAAATAGAGGACTTAACTGGACTTATTAAGGTCTAATCTTGATATGAAAATACAGGGTAAAACAGAGGAAACTATGGTAGAAAGTACTAAAATGAACTAGTGAAGGATCTAGGTTAAACAGCTCACTAAAGTGGACCTAGATAAAATTTGACAGTTTCAAAACTGTAAAATTAACCCGAATTTAATTAATAAAATTTATTGATCTCGAAAGAATAAAATATGAGCCTTATATGGTTAGATAGGTAATTGAATTAGCTTTTCAGTGGTATAAATTAATTGAAAATCTAATGTGTACATTAAAAGTTATGAACATATTAGTAAGCAGTGTGCAAACTGCCAGGACAAAAACTATTTTGTATAGTAGTTCAATTGAGCTTAAATTAATCATGTATTGATTCTAATGGTTCTTTTATGTTATGAATGACTTGCTAGAGCAAAGAATAGAGGGAGTTACAAAGGGAATAATCATTCAAGACTAAGCTTGGAGTATAGTAAGTGTAACTCCACTTAGGGTTAGGACTTAGGTCCTAACCAACCTCTTTTATTATGTTAATGCCATGTATCCTGACTTAATTTATATTGGTAATTAAGTGAATAATAAGCTAATTAAGAACTTGTGTGATATCACGATGAATTGTGGTCTTGAATTGAAATGAAAACCTTGATTGAATTGTGATAATTCATGTCTAAATTTTATGTACTCATATGCATTGCTTATGCCAAAGGTATGTAATGGCATGCTAGCTTGCTTGGATACAAGGTATGTTAAATCATGCATAATTAAGTTGTGATTGTATGCCTTATTGAGTGCTGAATTGGTTCGAATGGCTTGGTTTTTGGAATGCTTGTTCTTCAGTTAATGGATGTGCAATTGTTTGCAACTTAAACGACTTAATTAAGACCTTGGTTGCTAGTTATGTTTAGGTAGCACGACATGCCTAGAGTTTAGAGCTCAATCTAATATGTGGTGTAGAAGACACCTTAACACGATAGGTACCTTGTGTACCCTAATATGTAATGTAGCAGACACCTTCTTGAATAAGTACCTTATGTACTCTAATATATGGTGTAAAAGACACTTTAACATGATCTGGTACTTGTGTACCTTAACACGTGACTCGATTACCTAGTCTTAACTAACTACCAAGGCAAGCTTGATTATAAGGAAATTGATTGAAAAACATTGAAAGTATGACTATTGAATGAGTATTGTGACTCTAGTGAATACATATGATATGAAATGAAATTATAAGTTTGGATTGAAATATATGTTACCTTAATTGCATATGATTTGAGAAATTCACTTACATGTATGTGGATCTTATTTGACTAGCTTCAGTGTCACCTTAATTGAGATTATTTGATATTCAATTGACTTAATTATGTTGAGTTCGAATGATGTTTTAGAAGACTAGCTAGGCTAAACTTTCTTACAATGATAAGTTGATTCATATCGTTAATAATCATGTAATATGATAATTAATTGTTACCTCACTAAGTACGTCTAAGTACTTACCACTCTTGTTTCTTATTCTTCCTAAAAATCGGGTTTAGAGTGTTTAAAGCTATCGATCTTGAGCTGAGTAATATACAAGTGAAGAATCGAAAGTATGGTTTGCTTTGCCTATGTTATACTCTTTGTTGGTGGCCTAGTGTTATGTCTAATGTTACAAGTCTTTTGCTTATTGCTTGTTTTGAAGATGTATATGAGATGTGGGTAGGAAACCAATGAACCAAATGTGATGTTGGTAGTATTTTGTATGTAAATATGTAAAGACATGGATGTATGAACTTAAGGCTATTAGCCTCACTTTTGTTATGTAAATATTCATAGGCTAATGGTTTAATGTTTTGAATAGTTGTCTTGCTCAATTGGTCTTTTAGATTATATCGATTTTAGATTAACACACACACATATATATATATATAATTCGGTTGTGAAACATCATAGATAATCCAAATTGGTATTTGATCGAAATTGAGCCTTGTATGTAATAGTTTGCATTCGAATGCCTTTTTGTCCTTTAAGCATGTGATCAAATTGTCTCCTTGCCTATTGATCTTGTTATTCGGATGGTTTAGGATCTAATATGTTTGCCGATTAGTTAATTTAATTAAAATGGTATCTTGTCTTAAGCATGGCATTGTGATTAGCTTGGGTAGGTAATGAATAGATAATTGTAATTCGATTAATAAGATGTATTGTTTGTAATTTGACTATATGAACCTTAACGTATGAAAAGAAAAGTTTTAAATTGGCCCTAAATCATATGATCATGTTTTGTTTCTTGCATCCGACACTCCTCGTTCCTAATCCAGGCGAGGGGTGTTACATAATACCCACAAGGTTACAATAAATTCGAGACAACCTAATTTGTGCCTATTACCAATTTATACTCAATCAATAAACAATAAAGAAAAAAATCAATGCATTTGTTAAATTAATATAAAAATTATTAATTCATAAAGTCATCTCTCTATTAATGTAATCTCTAATTCAAAACTCATATTTAGAAAAAGTAAACATCAATTCAATAAATATTTAATTATTTTATCATTATTTGACATTTGTATTGTTATAATTGTAAGGAATATAAATTATTTGCCCCTCTTTGGTGCCTCTATTTATGCCCCACGCTAAAAACTTGGTGTTAAGGTTAAAGTTTAGAGTTTATGATTAGAGTTTAGGGAATTTAGGGGTATAATGTATTTTTAGGGTTTATGGTTTATAATTTAAATTTTATGGTTAGAATTTATAATTTAATTTTTTAGTGGTGGGGCATAGAAATGTGCATCGCTAAGGGGCAAAGAATTTTTATCCACAGAGAAATAACAAAATGTCTTGAACTCTTGAACTCTTGTAAATGAATTGAGCTCAATTGAACTTGTTTGTGTACTCCAAAAAAAGAATAAGTTACTACTATGGACATTTTTAGTCAATTTTTTATTATAATTTATATGTGGGTAGACAAACAAAATTCTAGGGTGAGTAAAAATAAATTTTCATAAATTTCAGGTGGGCACAAATGAAATTTTAGGGTGGGCACCATCAATAAAATAAATAACTAATAGGAGAAAATTCAGATTTCAGGGTGAACATGTGTCTACCCTAATTATAATGTACATCCGTCACTGTTTGAAAGTGAGGGTAAATTAATAAATAATCCATATAATTCTGTCTCTGATGTTAATATCCTCTGCTCCCCGGTCGAGGCCACTCACAAAAACGCCAGAGCCAACCTCACAATGCTCTACCGCTTCCTCCTCCCCTACTACTCGATCCATAGGTGCCTGCAATCCGATTGAGAGAGACCCCATAAGGGCGTCGCAGTAGTTTCTCTTAGTTTTGTGTCCAACAGATATTTATTTGTTGCCGAATTAAAAGATTACATGTCTTGGAATATGTTTAGATTAAAGACGAACTCAGAAATTTAACTTAGAGGTTAAAATAAAATTATTATATTATCTCATTTTTTATGAATTCAAATTTAATATTTATTTCGGTACGTAGTACCTCTCGACTTAATACAAAAATTATAAAGGTTAGCAGTGATATAAATCAGCGCATCACATGCCATAAAATCACAACTTATACTATTGAAATATCCTAAAAATTATATAGAAACTTTGATATAATTTTACACATTCAAAAAAAAAATCTAATTAATTTTAATTCAAATAAAAAACAGAACTAATATTATATCAATAATATTATACCGTATAGACCACTCTTCGTAGCATTCCACTTCCCCAAGACTTGCAAAACAAAAGCAAACACACGGACGAAGTCGATACAGCTTTCATCCAAGACCTTGAACACAGGCTAAACTCACCGTCGTCGAAGCCGAAGGAATACGCTTAATTGATCTTTTGGTGTTGAACTCGGCTGATGTAGTTTCAGACAATACTCCATTTTCTAACATTTCCTACTTAGGTCTAGGGAAAAGAGAAGAGAAATATGCTCATTATGAGTATTGAACCTACAATTTAAGAGAAAATGAGTTGAAATAAAAGATAACGATGAATGAGATACCGATACTTAAAATAAATCAAGGTTATGTCTCTTGATAAATAGATTTAATGAAAAGATCTATCCCTTGTTGAACAAATTTATTGCTTTTGGTGTAATTTTGTGTCTATTCAGTTATAACTATTAACTTTTCATCAAATTCTTTCATCAAAAAATTTAATATTTTCATTCATTTTTCTATCCTCATATAAAGGAGATATTTCCAAAATATTTCACACAACAAAAATATTATTTACAATGTCAAAAAATATATGCATGAAAAAATGTTTTTGATTTCCAGTGATAAAAGAAGGTAAGGTTGCGCTCAATTGTTCATTACAGTTGTATGAATATTTCTTAGCAAGAGGAAATATGTCTCGGAATTGTTGCAGTGAACACAAATGAATGATGCTAAGCCCGTGGAAACACCAATGGTAGTTTCGCCAAAGCTTCGCAAATTTGACAGTAATGCATTTGATGATGTTGCGAAGTATCGAAGTATTGTTGGCGCATTGTTGTATGTCACTCACACACGCCCGGATATTTCTTACGCTGTGAATAAGGTGGCACAATATATGCAAACGCCCACTGTTGCACATTGGTGTGCCGTGAAGCGGATATTACGCTATTTAAA
This sequence comes from Hibiscus tridactylites, assembly GCA_958450335.1. Taxonomy (NCBI): domain Eukaryota; kingdom Viridiplantae; phylum Streptophyta; class Magnoliopsida; order Malvales; family Malvaceae; genus Hibiscus; species Hibiscus tridactylites. The sequence continues at coordinate 10,570,238 of OY288279.1, read as the reverse complement.
GGGAACAATTGAATTTGGGTTGTGGTTCTCTTCACAACACAGCAGCTTACCCAATCTTGTGGCTTTTTCCGACGCGGATTGGGGTAGCGATGAGGACGATAGAAGATCAATATCGGGTTATTGTGTGTACTATGGTAATCATTTTCTCTCTTGGAGCTCAAGGAAACAACACTCGATTTCGAGATCAACGACAGAAGCAGAATATCGAAATTTAGCGGACACTACATCCGAAGTGATGTGGGTACAAAACTTGCTGGGAGATATGCACATCTCATTAGCTGATTTACCGAAAGTTTGGTGCGATAATACAAGCACGATTGCTATGGCGGCGAATCCGGTGATGCATGCCAAGACGAAGCATGTTGATTTGGATATCCATTTTGTTCGTGAGAAAGTATTGGGGTGTATGTTACAGGTTGGTTATGTGCCTGCTATCAACCAAATTGCCGATGTGATGACAAAGCCACTGACAATATCTCAGTTTGAATTCTTTCGTGAGAAGCTCAATGTTGTTTCTCTTGAAGATTTGAAGAGTGAGATGAATGTTAGAGCTGCTACTAAGTAGACTGTTGGCCCAATTCTATTTCTGTCCAGATTTCACCAGAAGGTTCCAATTCCAGCTGGCCCATATCGATAATTTGTTAAGTTGTTAGGAAATTGTTAAAGATTAGTTATCGGGTCTGTTTAGGCTATAAATTCTCATGGGTCTTAGCCCAAAAAGGCAACCCAATCTGTATTCTTTATCTCTTTGAGAAATAAATAACAAAAGTAGACCGATTCCCCTTTTCCTGTTCATCTCCTTCCCCGTCTTATGCTTCATTCATCAGATTCAATTCCGTCGTTCTTGTTTCAACAGTACTACTGTTGAGAACGTTTGTAACTGTATCGTGTAAGATGGACATCCAATGTTACTCAAACACTAAGAAGATGACGAATTTGTCATAAGATTTAATCTGTCTTTTCTTATTTAAGAGAATTAATTTTATGGATTTGGACTTAATTTAAAATTTATATTTAGAGTATAGATTGTAAAATACTCTAAATTTTAAATTCTAACATAAACTAAAACTTCTACACCATAAACTTAAATTCTGAACTAAATCCACTCTAAAATTAACCAATTTACGAGAGAAAAAAGCACCGTCTTGAAATATTTTCTCTGCCATATAATATTAAAAAATAAAAAAAACAACGTTATCTGTATATTCCTTTATTTCATAGCCTTACAAATTGAACAACCAACCAATCTTCTCGGCAGCTAAAATTAGACATGTACCCATCAATATAATCCCCCTCCCTAAGTTCCATCTTCATTGCATAAGCTGCCTTGGGACGAGCGGGGCGATCAGTAATGTATATTCGTCGAGCTCTTCCAGCCTTCTCCTGCTTTCTTTTACTCTCTTTTTTATTATTGTACAAAGCAGCACCCACTTCCGCATTATCTGACAACGAGGCGTCTTATATCGCTCGTCGTCAGCTCTTAACTCTCCCTGAAAATGGTGATCTCCCCGAGGGGTTTGAAAATACAGTGAAAACAACCGAAACTTTCGAAAATGAAAGGCTTAGGAAGGCTTACATCGCCCTTCAAGCCTGGAAAAAGGCTATGTACTCCGACCCCTTGAACACCACCAGGAACTGGTTTGGGTCCGATGTGTGTAGCTACAAAGGTGTGTTCTGTGCTCAAGCATTGGATGACAACAAATTGAAGGTCGTCGCTGGTGTTGACCTTAACCATGCCGATATCGCCGGTTACCTTCCGGTAGAGATGGGGCTGTTGACTGACCTTGCGTTGCTCCATTTAAATTCAAACAGGTTTTGTGGTATTATCCCCAGGAGCTTTTCAAGGCTGATTATAATGTATGAATTTGATGTTAGCAACAACCGGTTCGTTGGGCCTTTCCCTGAAGTTGTATTGGTATGGCCAGGCGTTAAGTACATTGATATACGATTCAATAATTTTGAAGGATGTTTGCCACCGGCGATCTTCGAGAAGGATCTGGATGCATTATTTTTAAACGATAACCGGTTCACTTGCACGATCCCTGAAACAATTGGCAAATCCAACGTCTCGGTCGTGACATTTGCCAACAATATGTTTACAGGGTGTATTCCACGCAGCATTGGGGGAATGAAGAGATTGAATGAGATTATTTTCTTGAACAATGGGCTTGGTGGTTGTTTCCCGGCGGAAATTGGATTGCTTGAGAATGTCACTATTTTGGATGTTAGCTTCAACTCATTTACAGGCAGTTTGCCGCAGAATTTATCCAGCTTGAAGAATATTGATATTTTGGATATTTCTAACAACAAATTGACGGGATCTGTGCTTGAAGGTGTTTGCAAGTTGCCAACCTTGTCCAATTTCACCTTCTCTCACAATTATTTCAGTGAGGAGCCGAATGCTTGTATATCGCCGGAGAGGAAGAACATTGCGTTGGATGATACGGGAAATTGTGTTCCTGGCCGGATGAAGCAGAAATTGGAAAATGAATGTCAACCGGTGGTGAGTAAACCGGTTGATTGTAGCAAGGATCTATGTTCTGCAGGGGCTTCACCTCCTAAGCCTGAGCCACCAAAACCACCGGTTCAAGCTCCTCCAACGTTGAAGTCAGAACTAAAACCGTCACATGAGCCATCTCCGGTGACACCTACTAGGCCACCAACGCATGTAGTTCCTTCACCTACACTTCCACCACCAATTCAATCTCCACCACCAATTCCTTCTCCACATCCGGTACCAGTTCAATCTCCACCACCAATTCCTTCTCCACATCCGATACCAATTCAATCTCCACCACCACAAAGAGTCCAGTCACCTCCATCACACGTCCAGTCGCCTGCACAACCAATCGTCACCCCACCCCCACCGACACCAGTGGTTCATTCAACTCAACCACCAGTTCCTTCTCCATCCCCGGAACTAGTTCAATCCCCACCACGACCAATTCATTCCCCGCCACCAATACCAGTCCATTCACCCCCACCAGTTGTCCACACGCCTCCATCGTCAGTCTTATCCCCACCCAACCAGGAACATGTGGTTCCTTCACCTCAACCACTAGTACATTCTCCATCCCCGATACCAGTTCAATCCCCACCACAGCAAGTTCATTCCCCGCCTCCAATACCAGTCCATTTCCCTCCACCAATTGTCCACTCGCCTCCACCGTCAGTATTATCCCCACCCCACCCGACACATGTGGTTCCTTCACCTCAACCACTAGTTCCTTCTCCATCCCCAGTACAAATTCAATCTCCACCACGACCAGTTCCTACCTCGCCTCCAGTACAAGCTTATTCTGCGCCACCACCTATCCAATCATCTCTACCATTAGTCTTATCCCCACCCCACCCGACACCCGGGGTTCCTTCACCTCATTCACCAGTTCCTTCTCCATCCCCGATACCAGTTCAATCCCCACCACGACCAGTAGCTTCCCCGCCGCCAGTACCAGTCCATTCTTCACCACCACTTGTCCAATCATCTCCACCACCAGTCTTATCCCCACCCCACCCGGTACCTGTAGTTCCTTCACCTCAACCCCTAGTCCATTCTCCATCCCCGATACCAGTTATATCCCCGCCACGACAAGTTCTTTCCCCGCCTCCAATACCAGTCCATCCTCCATCACAATTTGTCCAATCGCCTCTACCACCACTTGTTCACTCGCCTCCACCGTCAGTCTTAACCCCACCCCACCCAGAACACGTGGTTACTTCACCTCAACAACTAGTCTCTTCTCCATCCCCGACACCATATCAATCTCCACCGCAACAAATTCTTTCCCCGCATCCAATACCAGTCCATTCTTCACCACCACTTGTCCACTCGCCTCCGCCGCCAGTCTTATCCCCACCCCACCCGACACCTGTGGTTCCTTCACCATCCCCGGTACCAATTCAATCCCCACCACGACCAGTTTTACCCCCTTCTCCAGTACCAGTTCATTCTTCGCCACCACCTGTCCAATCATCACCACCACCAGTCTTTTCCCCACCCCACACGACACATGTGGTTCCTTCACCTCAACCATTAGTTCCCTCTCCATCTCCGGTACCAGTTCAATCCCCACCACCACTAGTTCCTTCCACGCCTCCAATACCAGTCCATTCTTCGCCACCACTTGTCCAATCACCTCATCCACCAGTCCTCTCCCCACCACTAATTGTCCATTCCCCGCCATCATTTGTTCATTCCCCACCACCACATGTCCAATCACCTCCACCACCAGTGTCATTTCCACCCCACCCAGAACATGTGGTTCCTTCACCTCAACCACCAATTGAAACTCCACCAAGTCCAACTCCTTCCCCGCCTCAAGTACTAGTCCATTCTTCACCACCACATGTCCAATCATCTCCACCACCAGTCTTATCCCCACCCCACCCAGCGCATGTGGTTCCTTCACCTCAACCAGAAGTTCCTTCTCCATCCCCGATACCAATTCAATCCCCACCACGTCTAACTCTTTCCCCGCCTCCAGTACAAGTCCATGCTTCACCACCACATGTCCAATCAACTCCACCACCAGTCTTATCCCCACCCCACCCAGCGCATGTGGTTCCTTCACCTCAACCAGAAGTTCCTTCTCCATCCCCGACACCAATTCAATCCCCACCACGTCTAACTCTTTCCCCGCCTCCAATACAAGTCCATGCTTCACCACCACATGTCCAATCAACTCCACCACCAGTCTTATCCCCACCCCACCCAGCGCATGTGGTTCCTTCACCTCAACCAGAAGTTCATTCTCCATCCCCGATACCAACCCAATCCCCACCACATCCAACTCCTTTCCCGCCTCCAGTACCAGTCCATTCTTCACCACCACATGTCCAATCATCTCCACCAACAGTCTTATCCCCACCCCAACCGGAACACGTGGTTCCCTCACCTCAACCAATAGTTCATTCTCCACCCCCAGTACCAGTTCAATCCCCACCACGTCTAACTCTTTCCCCGCCTCCAGTACAAGTCCATGCTTCACCACCACATGTCCAATCAACTCCACCACCAGTCTTATCCCCACCCCACCCAGCGCATGTGGTTCCTTCACCTCAACCAGAAGTTCCTTCTCTATCCCCGATACCAATCCAATCCCCACCACATCCAACTCCTTCCCCGCCTCCAGTACCAGTCCATTCTTCACCACCACAGGTCCAATCATCTCCACCAACAGTCTTATCCCCACCCCACCCGGAACACGTGGTTCCCTCACCTCAACCAATAGTTCATTCTCCACCCCCAGTACCAGTTCAATCCCCACCACGTCTAACTCTTTCCCCGCCTTCAGTACAAGTCCATGCTTCACCACCACATGTCCAATCAACTCCACCACCAGTCTTATCCCCACCCCACCCAGCACATGTGGTTCCTTCACCTCAACCAGAAGTTCCTTCACCATCCCCGATACCAATCCAATCCCCACCACATCCAACTCCTCCCTCGCCTCCAGTACCAGTCCATTCTACACCACCACATGTCCAATCATCTCCACCAACAGTCTTATCCCCACCCCACCCAGAACACGTGGTTCCCTCACCTCAACCAATAGTTCATTCTCCACCCCCAGTACCAGTTCAATCCCCACCACAACTTGTTCATTCCCCACCTCCAGTACCAGTCCATTCTTCACCACCACATGTCCAATCATCTCCACCACCAGTCTTATCCCCACCCCACCCGGAACATGTAGTTCCTTCACCTCTACCAGTAGTTCATTCTCCACCCCCAATACCAGTTCAATCCCCACCACGACTTGTTCATTCCCCACCTCCAGTACCAGTCCATTCTTCGCCGCCACTTGTCCAATCTTCTCAGCCACCAGTCTTCTCCCCACCAATAATTGTCCACTCCCCACCACCATTTGTCCATTCCCCACCACCATCTTTCCAATCGCCTCCACCACAAATGTCATCCCCACCCCACCTGACACATATGGTTCCTTCTCCATCCCCGATACCAATTCAATCTCCACCACGCCCAACTCCTTCCCCGCCTCCAGTACTAGTCCATTCTTCACCACCACATGTCCAATCATCTCCACCACCAGTCTTATCCCCACCCCACCCGGAACATGTGGTTCCTTCACCTCAACCATTAGTTCCTTCTCCACCCCCGGTACAACTTCAATCCCCACCACAACTAGTTCATTCCCCACCTCCAGTACCAATCCATTCTTCGCCACCACTTTTCCAATCATCTCACCCACCAGTCTTCTCCCCACCACTAATTGTCCACTCCCCGCCACCATCTGCACATTCCCCACCACCTCATGTCCAATCGCCTCCACCACTAGTGTCATCCCCACCCCACCCGACCCACATGGTTCCTTCACCCCAACCACAAGTTCCTTCTTCATCCCCGCCTCCAGTACCAATCCATTCTTCACCACCACATGTCCAAACATCTCCACCACCAGTCTTATCCCCACCCCACCCAGCACTTGTGGTTCCTTCACCTCAACCAGAAGTTCCTTCTCCATCCCCGATACCAATTCAATCCCCACCACATCCAACTCCTTCCCCGCCTCCAGTACAAGTCCATTCTTCACCACCACATGTCCAATCAACTCCACCACCAGTCTTATCCCCACCCCACCCAGCACATGTGGTTCCTTCACCCCAACCAGAAGTTCCTTCTCCATCCCCGATACCAATTCAATCCCCCCCACATCCAACTCCTTCCCCGCCTCCAGTACCAGTCCATTCTTCCCCTCCACTTGTCCAATCATCTCATCCACCAGTCTTATCGCCACCCCACCCGACACATGTGGTTCCTTCTCCTCAACCACTAGTCCCTTCTCCATCACCGGTACCAGTTCAATCCCCGCCACGACCAGTTCTTTCCTCGCCTCCAGTACCTGTCCATTCATCGCCACCACTTATCCAATCGTCTCCACCACCAGTCTTCTCCTCACCACCTGTTGTCCATTCCCCACCACCAGTCCAATCGTCTCACCCACCAGCCTTATCTCCACCACGACCAATTCCTTCCCCGCCTCCAGTACCGGTCCATTCTTCGCCACCAGCTGTCCATTCATCTGTACCACCGATCTTATCCCCACCCCACCCAACGCATGTGGTTCCTTCATCTCAACCACAAGTTCCTTCCCCATCCCCAGTATCAGTTCAATCACCACAACGACCAGTTTCTTCCCCGTCTCCAGCACCAGTCCATTCTTCCCCACCACATGTCCAATCATCTCCACCACATGTCATATCTCCACCCCACCCGGCACCTATGGTTCCTTCACCTCAACCATTAGTCTCATCTCCATCCCCGGAACCAGTTCATTCCCCACCACGACCAGTTCTTTCTTCGCCTCCAGTACCAGTCCATTCCTCACCACCACTTGTCCAATCGCCTCTACATCCAGTCTTCTCCCCACCACTAATTGTCCATTCCCCACCACCACATGTACAATCGTCTCACCCACCAGTTTTATCTCCACCACGACCAATTCCTTCCCCGCCTCCAATAGCAGTTCATTCTTCGCCACCACCTGTCCAATCATCTCCACCACTGGTCTTATCCCCACCCCACCCAACACATGTGGTTCCTTCATCTCAACCACAAGTTCCTTCTCCATCTCCGGTACCAGTTCAATCACCACCACGACCAGTTTCTCCCCCGTCTCCAATACCAGTCCATTCTTCCCCACCACATGTCCAATCATCTCCACCACATGTCTTATCTCCACCCCACCCGGCACCTGTGGTTCCTTCACCTCAACCAGTAGTCCCTTCTCCATCCTCGGTACCAATTCAATCCCCACCACGACCAATTCTTTCCTCGCCTCCAGTACCAGTCCATTCTTCGCCACCACTTGTCCAATCGTCTCTACCACCAGTCTTCTCCCCACCACCAGTTGTCCATTCCCCACCACCACATGTCCAATCGCCTCCACCACTAGTCTTATCCCCACCACCACTTATCCATTCACCACCACCGACACATGTTCTCTCTCCACCACCACCGGTGCACTCTCCACCACCACATGTTCTGTCTCCTCCACCACTAGTTCACTCCCCGCCTCCACCGATTGTCAAACTCGCACAACCTCCCAAAGTAGATATTGTTCTCCCACCAAACATTGGATTCCAATACTCGTCACCACCTCCGCCAATGTTTCCAGGCTACTAAATAGTACAAGTTTGTTAATGTTTTTCTATTATATGTCCTCTCTTTCGGGTGAGATGGAAAGAGAGAAAAAGATCTTAATTTTTTGAACGTATTTGCAATTTTCTTTTAATTGTACATGTATAGGCGTGGTGGGTTTTTGGCCGCCCCGACATCGTCTTAAAATTTAAAATTTTTAATTCAAACTCATCTTTCCTTGAATTTAATATATTTTAATATGATCTAATCTCAACCCGACATAAAAGTAGTATAATCCAACACCAACTTGATTTTAAATTTTTTACAAAAGATATGATAAACATGTCCCGATCTAGAAAAAACTAATAAAATATTAAACATACTATATAATAATATGATAAATATATTTATATATATTTAATTGAAAATATACCGGTTAGAAATTTTCACCTTAAACATGACTCCGACTTAATCTTTAGCAAAAACCACCCCACCTTGAAACAAAATTCGAAAAGGAATTCATTTGAATCATTACGAGTTATGTTAGGTCGGGAGGAATTGCAATAATTGTATCATCTCTATAAGAAACTCCATTTTTAGTATCATTTATTTGGATTCGTGTAAAAAAACATATCAACCTTATTTCTTCCGACAACATCCTTTAGTGCTAACATTTTTACTTCTGAGCCCAATCCCTAATGTTCCACAATACTATATGCATTCTACCAGGCTCAAAGAACTCCACAAGCAAGGATGAAGACATAACTTTATGTTAGGAGGGGCGAACATATAAAATTCTAGAGGGCAAACTTATAAAATGTTAGGGGTGACGAAAATAGATTTTCAATAAGAAATACATAGAAAATTTCTAAAAAAATTTAAAACATATAAAAATTTCAAATTTTTAGAAGGACGACCGCCTCCTCCATCCCTCTCTAGGTTGTTGTCACTAAATTTTCACCTTAGTTTTTAATAATTTAAAAAAAATAAAAAAGAAAATAATAAAAATTCCTTTTAAAGGCTCACTTTTTAAGTAAATAAAGACCCATCTTCAAAAAGCCCATTTTAAAAGCCCACTTTTAAATAAAGAGAACAAAACTCATTTTCTTTATGTTGAAGCCATTTTTTAAAAGAAAAAAAAGGAAAAAAAGGAAAAAAATAATTATGATGTATAATAATTATGAAAAAGGGGAGTAAAGTGAGGTAAAAAAATAAATGTGATACAAAAAATAAAGGGGGAACCAGCGCGCGGGTTGGTTCCCCAAACCAAACCCCTTCCGCGACTTCACGGTGGTCGGTCGACGCCGTTGGTACCGTCCGGTCTGCCTCGCTGCCGCCGACCCAATGCCACCAACCACGCTCGCCGCCGCAGCCTGTGCTCGCTGGAATCTGGAAAAAACCGAGATAAGAGGTCAAACTCTAGGCTCGAATCAAGGGGAAAATTCAGCTCGAATATTGGATCAAATAGGATGAGGATTGATGGCTTTTACCGAGAATCAAGCTATTGGTCGGATTTATGCTTCAATTTGGGGATTAAATCCTGATTTGGATTGAATTTGAAGCTCAAATTCAAGTATAAATAACCCATATTACTTGTTCATCACACACAAATTGAAGAAAAAACACTTGAAAAGGCTTGGGAAAAATCCGAAAAATCCTCTGAATTTTTCAAGAGTTTGATGGAAATTTTTGGAGTAGAAGTTCGAGTTTGAAGCAATTTTCCGGAGGTGGTTTGGAGCATTTCGAGAAGCCCAGATTCGAGTTCTTCGTTCATCGTTTTCTTAGTAAAATTTTTATCTTTCTTTTCGTTTATTTTTCTGTTGATTTTTATGTTTGTTCTTGGATGAATTTTTGGTGTTTGTGTTGTTTGTGAATTTTAGGTTACTTTTTCAAAGTCGGAAAATCATTCACGATTATGGTAACTTTTTCGTTTTAAAATTCTGTTTTAATTTTAGTTTGATCTTAAAAAATTTTGCATGTTTAAAAAATATTTCGAGAATTATTTTGATCTTTAGGAATGTAGAAATCAATTTAAAAGATGTTTAGATTTAAAATGCTTGAATAAATTAAATAAATGTGGTTGAATTGAAAAACTTGAAATTAAAGATTTAATTAGGAAAAATAATAATGTGAGGTGTAAGATAATAAAAGGCTTGATTTTTTAAAAAAATATATAAAAAGATTTTTCTTATGAAATTTAGTTGTAAATAATAAATGGGAAAATGATTTTAAAAGAAAATTAATAAAGATGTTTTTTTAGAAAAAAAAGGAAAAAGAAATAAATTTTTCAAGAAAAAGAAAATAAAAATGTTTAAAATAAAAGTTTAGGGTCTAAAATAAAAATAAATTTTTGAAAAGGATAAAACATAAAAAAGTTCTTTAGAGAAAAATAAAGTTTATTTTTAAAAGGGATCATTTTAAAAGAAAATGTTTTAAAACATGAAAATGAGTTTTTTTTAAAAAGAGAGAAATTCTTTTTGAAAAGAAAACATAAAATGATAAAAAAAAATAAAAAATAAAAAAGGTAAAAATGCAAAAGGGTCTTGACTTTTAAAAAATAAAAGAAGTAAAAAAATTAAGGTTTTTAAAAAGAATAATAAAAAGGATAAAACTCAAAAAGAATATAAGTTTGATTTCTGGACTAAAGCTTAGATAGAGACATGTTTTGTTGAAAAATATTCTTCACAAAAATAAAATACACTTTAGCATATTAAAACCTTAAATTTAGAGTAAAAGACTTAAACATTTTTTAGGGCTTTTAAATAATCGAACTTAGAATTAAATAAAAATGCTCAACACACTTAAATCTCTTTGTTGTTTGCAAAAGTGAAATTAATTTAATGTGGTGTCTTATCAAACGGGAAAGACGGGTTAGCGCCAAAAATGTTGGCGGTGATTAAAGTTCATCTCCCAGGCGATAAGGCCATTAAAATAGACTAATATTCGTTAAACGGACAAGTAAAGTCGAACCTTCGTGAACTTGCAAATTCCAATTTTAAAACCAATTAGGTACCAATTTTGGGCGTCGTGGGGATGCTAATCCTTCCCCACGCGTAACCGACCCTCGAACATATTTTCTGATTTTTCGTAAACCAAAACCGTTGTTTTATTAAAACAAAATGTTTTATTAAAATAACACTATTTTTAAAAGTGATCCAATCACACTTTTTTCAAAAAAGATTGGTAGTGACTCCGTTGATTTTAAAAATTTGTTTTCCAAAAAGTCGAAGCCTCCCTAAAAAGGCGGCTGCGACAGCTTGACGACTCCTCTGTGGATGTGTTTTTGTTTTTAAAATAAAAACAAAAGAGAGTCAAGCCACAAATTGGTTTTAAATGGTTTTTTCAAAAATGTTTTTTTTTCTAAAAATATGGAATTTGCAAGTTCACAATAGGTTCTATTTATTTGTCCATTTAAATGAATATAATTCTATTTTATGCATTTAAGAATTAATTCCAAGCTCTATTCCCGAGCTTTGTCTCGTTCGTTTTAAGTGGGGGGAACACACTTTGCTCATGTAAGAATATCAATTCTTCGTATGACCATAGCAAGTACCTTCGGGATTCAATCTCTTTGCCTTCGTAAGGATATTGATTCTTCGAGAAGGCTTTAGTAGTGAGTCCTCTTGAGTTGAACTCGATTCGTTTGTAGCCTATAATGGGTGAGAATCGAGGGTCTTGCTACTCTTAGTAGAGGACGACAAGGACAACAAGGACAACTCGGGTACCCTTTTAGAACCAAACAAAGTTTGAGAATTTAGAGCCTACCTCTAATAGACACATGTGGTTCCTTCACCTCAACCATTAGTTCCCGCTTCATCTCTGGTACCAGTTCAATCCCCACCACCACTAGTTCCTTCCACGCTTCCAATACCAGTCCATTCTTCACCACCACAAGTCCAATCACCTCACCCACCAGTCCTCTCCCCACCACTAATTGTCCATTCCCCGCCACCATTTGTTCATTCCCCACCACCACATGTCCAATCACCTCCACCACCAGTGTCATTCCTACCCCACCCAGCACATGTGGTTCCTTCACCTCAACCACCAATTGAAACTCCACCAAATCCAACTCCTTCCCCGCCTCAAGTACTACTCCATTCTTCACCACTACATGTCCAATCATCTCCACCACCAGTCTTATCCCCACCCCACCCAGCACATGTCGTTCCTTCACCTCAACCAGAAGTTCCTTCTTCATCCCCGATACCAATTCAATCCCCACCATGTCTAACTCTTTCCCCGCCTCCAATACAAGTCCATGCTTCACCACCACATGTCCAATCAACTCCACCACCAGTCTTATCCCCACCCAACGCATGTGGTTCCTTCACCTCAACCAGAAGTTCCTTCTCCATCCCCAATACCAATTCAATCCCCACCACATCCAACTCCTTCCCCGCCTCTAGTACCAGTCCATTCTTCACCACCACATGTCCAATAATCTCCACCACCAGTCTTATCCCCACCCCACCCGAAACATGTGGTTCCCTCACCTCAACCAGAAGTTCCTTCTCTATCCCCGATACCAATTCAATCCCCACCACATCCAAATCCTTCCCCGCCTCCAGTACTAGTCCATTCTTCACCACCACATGTCCAATCATCTCCACCAACAGTCTTATCCCAACCCCACCCGGAACATGTGGTTCCCTCACCTCATCCAGTAGTTCATTCTCCACCAAGTACCAGTTCAATCCCCACCACGACTTGTTCATTCCCCGCCTCCAATACCAGTCCATTCTTCACCACCACAAGTCCAATCATGTCCACCACCAGTCTTATCCCCACCCCACCCGGAACATGTGGTTCCCTAACCTCAACCAATAGTTCATTCTCCACCCCAGTACCAGTTCAATCCCCACCACATCCAACTCCTTCCCCGCCTCCAGTACCAGTCCATTCTTCACCACCACATGTCCAATCATCTCCACCACCAGTCTTATCCCCACCCCTACCGGAACATACTGTTCCCTCACCTCAACCAGTAGTTCATTCTCCACCACCAGTACCAGTTCAATCCCCACCAGGACTTGTTCATTCCCCGCATCCAGTACCAGTCCATTCTTCGCCACCACTTGTCCAATCTTCTCAGCCACCAGTCTTTTCCCCGCCACTAATTGCCCACTCCCCACCACCACATTTCCAATCGCCTCCACCACAAATGACATCCCCACCCCACCCGACACATATGGTTCCTTCTCCATCCCCGATACCAATTCAATCTCCACCACGCCCAACTCATTCCCCGCCTCCAGTACTAGTCCATTCTTCACCACCACATGTCCAATCATCTCCACCACCAGTCTTATCCCCACCCCACCCGGCACATGTGGTTCCTTCACCTCAACCATTAGTTTCTTCTCCACCCCCGGTACAACTTCAATCCCCACCACGACTAGTTCATTCACCGCCTCCAGTACCAGTCCATTCTTCGCCATCACTTGTCCAATCATCTCACCCACCAGTCTTCTCCCCACCACTAATTGTCCACTCCCCGCCACCATCTGCACATTCCCCACCACCACATGTGCAATCGACTCCACCACTAGTGTCATCCCCACCCCACCCGACCCACATGGTTCCTTCACCCCAACCACAAGTTCCTTCTTCATCCCCGCCTCCAGTACCAATCCATTTTTCACCACCACATGTCCAAACATCTCCACCACCAGTCTTATCCCCATCCCACCCAGCACTTGTGGTTCCTTCACCTCTACCAGAAGTTCCTTCTCCATCCCCGATACCAATTCAATCCCCACCACGTCCAACTCCTTCCCCGCCTCCAGTACAAGTCCATTCTTCACCACCACATGTCCAATCAACTCCACCACCAGTCTTATCCCCACCCCACCCAGCGCATGTGGTTCCTTCACCTCAACCAGAAGTTCCTTCTCCATCCCCGATACCAATTCAATCCCCACCACATCCAACTCCTTCCCAGCCTCCAGTACCAGTCCATTCTTCCCCGCCACTTGTCCAATCATCTCATCCTTAGTCTTAACCCCACCCGACACCTGTGGTTCCTTCTCCTTAACCAATAGTCCCTTCTCCATCACCGGTACCAGTTCAATCCCCGCCACGACCAGTTCTTTCCTCGCCTCCAGTACCAGTCCATTCTTCGCCACCACTTATCCAATCGTCTCCACCACCAGTCTTCTCCCCACCACCATTTATCCATTCCCCACCACCAGTCTAATCGTCTCACCCACCAGCCTTATCTCCACCACGACCAATTCCTTCCCCGCCTCCAGTACCAGTCCATTCTTCGCCACCACCTGTCCATTCATCTGTACCACCGATCTTATCCCCACCCTACCCAACACATGTGGTTCCTTCATCTCAACCACAAGTTCCTTCTCCATCCCCGGTATCAGTTCAATCACAACAACGACCAATTTCTTCCCCGTCTCCAGCACTAGTCCATTCTTCCCCATCACATCTCCAATCATCTCCACCACATGTCGTATCTCCACCCCACCCGACACCTATGGTTCCTTCACCTCAACCATTAGTCTCATCTGCATCTCTTGTACCAGTTCATTGCCCACCACGACCAGTTCTTTCTTCGCCCCCAGTACTAATCCATTCCTCGCCACCATTTGTCCAATCGCCTCTACCACCAGTCTTCTCCCCACCACCAGTTGTCCATTCCCCACCACCACATGTACAATCGTCTCACCCACCAGTTTTATCTCCACCACGACCAATTCCTTCCCCGCCTCCAATAGCAGTTCATTCTTCGCCACCACCTGTCCAATCATCTCCACCACCGGTCTTATCCCCACCCCACCCAACACATGTAGTTCCTTCATCTCAACCACAAGTTCCTTCTCCATCTCCGGTACCAGTTCAATCACCACCACGGCCAGTTTCTCCCCCGTCTCCAATACCGGTCCATTCTTCTCCACCGCATGTCCAATCATCTCCACCACACGTCTTATCTCCACCCCACCCGACACCAGTGGTTCCTTCAGCTCAACCCGTAGTCCCTTCTCCATCCCCGGTACCAGTTCAATCCCCACCACGACCAGTTCTTTCCTCGCCTCCAGTACCAGTCCATTCTTCGCCACCACTTGTCCAATCGCCTCTACCACCAATCTTCTCCCCACCACCAGTTGTCCATTCCCCACCACCACACGTCCAATCGCCTCCACCACCACTTATCCATTCACCACCACCGACACATGTTCTCTCTCCACCACCACCGGTGCACTCTCCACCACCACATGTTCTGTCTCCTCCACCACTAGTTCACTCCCCATCTCCACCGATCGTGAAACTTGTTGGAAAAATTTGATAATTTTGGAGCTTTGAATAAGAAATTGATTCAAATGTTGTTGAGGAAAATGTGGAACCAATTGTTGGTTCGTAAATGTGCAGACGTGTACGACGTGGGTAACACAAATGTCTGAATCGGTCTGGTCCTTCGTGGGCTTGTAGATATTTTGACCCAAATTTAAAATGAATTTTCCTCAAATAAAAGCATAAATTTGCCAAATTTTATCTTGAAATTAAAAGGGTAAATATTAGAAGTTACCTTTAATTCAGATAATAATTTTGGAAATTGCTTTATAGGAGAATCAATTGATTCTCAATATTGAATGCTCCATTAGGTCAAAATTTCCACTTATACCCTCATGACACTCCTATAAATAAAGAGTAAACCTTCTAAGTTTTACACAACTCAAAACCACAGAAAATATTCATTGTTTTACTCTGTGGATTTTACAAGTGGTTTTCGGTGATAGGCGAAGGCAAGGGTCACTTCGTGATCTCCACAGTAGTGCAACTGTGGTTGATCTTATGTTGTTGTATCCTGGGAGACAAACGACCAATGAACTCGAGCACCATAGGAGTGGCCGAAAATCTGTCTTAAGGAAACTGCGTTTGTGCAGGCCTCAACACGTTTCTTTTGGTTCCAAATCGGTTTGATTTATATATTCTTGTATTGTTCTTAATTTTGTATTGTTCGTTTAAATAATATTATTTTATATTATTATTTATTCTTGGATTAACGTTTACTTTCTAACAATCTTAAGACAGATTTTTCTAAAGTTTGAATTCAAGACGAACATCATGCTTAAAAGCATGACCAAATTTGCGTTAATGAGGTGAGAAGATTGAGCTACTGCTAACTCTAATCATGTGGTACAATGACAGACAACTCATTGTGCATGTTTTATTGGAAAGATGTTTTGGTATAAGGTAATTTTAAATCTTTAAATATATGGTATATTACCTTATTAATCATATGTGCATATTTTATGGCAATATTAAAATCTTTATTATGTTGCAAATATTATTATGGTTTTATTACCTAATAAAGGTAATCCTTATATATATTTTTTACATCATTATGGTAATATTCATGGTACTTTTATTATGGTATTAAGGTAAGTTTTAACATTCCTTAATAAGGTTTGGTCAAAATATCATTAAGATATTTTATAGTGATGTTAACGCCTTAAATCAAGGTAATATTTACCATTTTATTACCTTACAATTTTGGCTTTAATATTAAATAGTAAATATGGCATGAATAAAGGATATCTTATGTCATTTATGGAAATACTGTGGATTATTTATTTTTGTACTAATAATTTCTTTTGAGAAATTTTATAGAGACGAACAGGATATTCAGACGAAATCTTGATTTGTTTTGGAAACAAAGATCTCGTAAATAATTCGTTTCAGAAATTAATTTCTGCCGTTTTAACGGATTTACGTGATCTTTCTAAAACAAGAATAAAAAAATTAAAGGATCGCTTCCTTTGATTTTATTGCCTTGATATCTTTGGTTTGGGTTTTAGTGCTACTAATCCCAATATTTACCAAAAGATATATGAGAAATAAATCACTGAATTTATTTCTTCGTTAGAATCTTGTGTTGATTCTAATTTTGGAAAAGGAAGATAAATCATTGGATTTATTTTCAAGAGAATCTTGTATGATTCTAACGTTGTAAGGAAAATAAATTATTGAATTTATTTCCGTAAGAATCAAGTATGATTCAATTTTTGTAAAAGGAAATAAATCATTAAATTTATTTCTATGCTAGAATCATGCGTTGATTCTAACTTGTTAAGAAAAATAAATCATCGAATTTATTTCCATAAGAATCAAATATGATTAATTTGTGTAAAAGGAAATAAATTATTAAATTTATTTTCTGTACTAGAATCATGTGTTGATTCTAACTTGTTAAGGGAAATAAATCGTTGTATTTAATTTCGTGAGAATCTAGAATGATTCAACCTTGAAATAAATTGGTGAATTTATTTTGAAAAAAAAAATAACTCAAATTTATTATCAAGTATGATTTTATTTTAGAAATAAATTGGTGAATTTATTTCGGAAAGTAACATTGGTTACCAAATTTAGAGCGCTGATTTTGACTAAGGTCTCGAATCAAAGCATAGAAGAACTTGATTCTCTATGTCAAAATTAAATTCTGAAAGCCTATTCTGATGCATGCTATGAAGTGCACAATGTTTAAAAATGGCTAAAGAATCGAGAGGGTCGTTGGACCATAAATAGAAGATTCCAAATTGTTGTGAATCAAAGGTAGTGATTCCGATTGATCATCCATGCTTGGAATGATTTCAAGAATAAAATCCAAAAACGGTGATTGAAAGGAAATTTAAAAATGCATGTCTAGGATTGGTTCTTTGAGAGACTTGGTATTTAAGCGTGCCTAGTGCCCCACCTCTCTTTCATAAGTTACCTACCTGGTGCATTGTTTATTATTGTTCTTTCTATTAATACCGTGTGAACTTTTGTTTAGGGTTTAGTTTACTAAATCTGCGTCGCCTAACAAAAGTTAGAAATTATATTTCTATTTCTGATTTTAGTCTTTAACTAAATTCCTAACGTTTAACAGATTCATAATTTTTGGTTCTGGATTGTGTCTACGTGACACAATGGAAAAATCAGTGAAATTTATTGGAAAAAATTTCATACATGGCAACAAAAGATGTTGCATAATTTACCATGATAAACCTAGTTAAATATCTGAAGGATGATCCTCCTATTATTAGAGAGAATAAGGTAAATATTGTTACCACCTTCAAATGTTACTAAGGTCAATATTGCTAAGATAAATATTATCATGGCAAACGTAGTAGAAGTCAAAAACGACTTCAAATTGTAAATTGGACGGTGTGTTCAAGAAGCAAAATTTCATGAAAAAAATACTTCAGTTGCCATAAGATGAGGAACAAGTCTTCGGACTATAGACTTTCAAATGAGGGCAATGTTATTACCATAACAATTGATATGACAACATATTGGTTGAAGGAATATGTTTATTACCTTCATTGATGATAGCACAAAATAATGTAAAGATGAAGCTATAGTGAAAATTGTTCTCTATGAGCATGATGTTGAATCCTAAACTTAATTAAAGGTTTAAGATGAGGAGAAGCTCTATATGAGTAACGTTGGTACTATAATGTGCCTAACATGTGGGGGAAGCTGTTCTATAAGCTAATTACCTTTTAAACAAGATTCTCGTTGACTAGACACCATATAAGTTATGAAAGGTAATTAAACCTTTCTACAACTACTTGAAAATGTGGGGGTGTCTTGCAAAAGTAATGACCCATTACTAAAGCAACTGAGAATAGATCCCTAAAAATTGTGGATTGTATTTTTATTGGCTATATAGAACATAGCAATGTATATCGATTTCTTGTGTATGAATCGAAGAACCTTGAGATTCACAAGCATACGATAATGGAAGATGTATTCCCTTGTAAAGCTAGGGAAGTTGGTCAAAGTTCAATGAACCGAACTTCGAAGATTATCGATAAAGATGACTCAAATGATCAACAATGGTTTGAGCTTGAAATAGAGCCGCAAAGAAGTAAATGAGCAAGGGTAGAAAAATTCATTGGATTATTTTTCTAAACTTTATGTTAGAGGTTGAATCCCAAACGTATAAAGATGTTATACATTCATCTGAAAGCATTTTATGTAAGGATGTCATTAAGAGTGAATTTGATTCCATCATGCAAAATCATACGTGGAAATTAGTGGATCTTTCTCTGTAAATTAAACCACTAAGTTTTGAATGAATTTTCAAAACGGAAAATGAAAGTAGATGGAACAATTGATAAGTATAAGGCCAGATTGGTAATAAAAGGTTACCGAATGCCTTAACTATTTCGATACATAATCTCATGTATCAAGGATAACCTACATAAGTATGATACTTACAATTGTCACTTTGCGAAATCTAGACGTACATCGAATAAATGTTAAAAGAGCTTTTCTAAATGAAGATCTTGATGAAGAAATATACATGGAACAACCTGAGGGTTATGTAGTTTCAAGTCAAGAGAGAAAAATATGTGGGTTGGTGAAGTCCTTGTATAGACTTAAACAAGCACCAAAGTAAAGACATGAGAAGTTCGATAATGTCATGATGACAAACGACTTCAAGATAATTGAGTGTGACAAATGTGTATATGTAAAAACTACTAACATTGGATATATTATTATATGTTTGTATGTTAATAACATATTCATTGTTGGAAGCAACAATAAAATGGTAAACGTACCAAAGACTTGTCAAATTCAAGATTGACATGAAAAATATGAGATTAACAGATTTGAGTTTGGGCATCCAAATCAAACGATCACTTAAAGGTCTCATATTGACGTAGTCACACTACGCGGACAAGAAAAGTTTGGCAAGGATGTTTCCGGCATAGCCAGAACTCCAATAAATACATGCCAACTTTTGTCCAAGAACAAAGACCAAAGTGTTGACCAAGTAGATTCAATAGACCAGATATTGTTTCTACTGTGAGCAGTTCATGTAAATTCACAAGCAATTCAAGTGAAAATCACTGGAAAGCAATTGTGAGGGCATTGAGATATCTTAGATATACTCGAGATTATGAATTGCATTATTCCAGAGATTCTTCTATTTAGAAGGATACTCCGATGCGATTGGATATCTGATATTCAAGATATCAAAGGCATAAGAGGATATGTCTTCACTTTGGGAGGAGGAACCGTGTCATGGAAATCCTCAAGAAAAATGGTTATAATCAAATCCATAATAGAATCTGATTTTGAAGTTCTAGACAAGTCTAGAAAAGAAGTCGAATGGCTTTAAAAATTTCTTGGAGGATATTCCTGAACGACCAAAGCCAATGCCCACAATAGGTAGGACATAGAGCTTTTTGTATAATGGTAAGTCGAGACATATGCGTTGTCGACATAATACCGTTAGACAACTGATCTCAAATGAAGTTATCTCTATTAGTTTTTTGAAATCAAAGAATAACGTTGTGAATCCATTAACCAAAGGGTTAAATTGAGATCAAGTTGAGAAAAATCTAAAGGAATGAGACTAAAGCCCATGTAAATTTAAGGTGCTATGTGAAGGAAAACCCTACCTAGTTGACTGGAGATCCCAAGATCTAGGTTCAAAGGGACAACCTAATTGCATAGACCTGTGCGGTCACTGTAGGTGCTCTTATCCCCAAGTCCATTCCTATGATGTAAACGGTGATCAAAGTAGTTTAGGCTAAGCAAATGCTTTTAATGACCATTGTGTGCTTTTGTGAGTCAAGCAACATAAGTCACCTATGTGAGAGTGGAGTGGGGCCGCTTCAATGAGACTATTGGGCATAGTTCTTTCAAACTCTTGCAGAACCAGGCGATGTCCACGGCCATATGGACATACCCATGAGAACTAATACTCTTGTCAGAGAGGTAGTTGTGTGAAGTATATCATCGTTTACACAAACGGCAGAACAGTTCAAGGACATTATGTCTACTGGTCAGCTAGTAAAGTAAATATACTTTCACAAGGGAAGGTTCAAGGGTGAACACCTACCTATCCTATGCAGCTATCGATCGTAGAATCTATCACCACATCGAGTCAAAATGTTTTGATTAAATCAATTTCATTCATGTGGGGGATTGTTGGAAAAATTTGATAATTTTGGAGCTTTGAATAAGAAATTGATTCAAATGTTGTTGAGGAAAATGTGGAACCAATTGTTGGTTCGTAAATGTGCAGACGTGTACGACGTGGGTAACGCAAATGTCTGAACCGGTCTGGTCCTTCGTGGGCTTGCAGATATTTTGACCCAAATTTAAAATGAATTTTCCTCAAATAAAAGCATAAATTTGCCAAATTTTATCTTGAAATTAAAAGGGTAAATATTAGAAGTTACCTTTAATTCAGATAATAATTTTGGAAATTGCTTTATAGGAGAATCAATTGATTCTCAATATTGAATGCTCCATTAGGTCAAAATTTCCACTTATACCCTCATGACACTCCTATAAATAAAGAGTAAACCTTCTAAGTTTTACACAACTCAAAACCACAGAAAATATTCATTGTTTTACTCTGTGGATTTTACAAGTGGTTTTCGGTGATAGGCGAAGGCAAGGGTCACTTCGTGATCTCCACAGTAGTGCAACTGTGGTTGATCTTATGTTGTTGTATCCTGGGAGACAAACGACCAATGAACTCGAGCACCATAGGAGTGGCCGAAAATCTGTCTTAAGGAAACTGCGTTTGTGCAGGCCTCAACACGTTTCTTTTGGTTCCAAATCGGTTTGATTTATATATTCTTGTATTGTTCTTAATTTTGTATTGTTCGTTTAAATAATATTATTTTATATTATTATTTATTCTTGGATTAACGTTTACTTTCTAACAAAACTCGCACAACCTCCCAAAGTAGATATTGTTCTCCCACCAAACATTGGATTCCAATACTCGTCACCACCTCCACCAATGTTTTCAGGCTACTAAATAGTACAAGTTCGTTGATGTTTTTCTATTGTATGTTCTCTCTTTCGGGTGAAGATGGAAAGAGGGAAAAGATCTTAATTTTTTGAACGCATTTGCAATTTTCTTTTAATTGTATATGTATAGGCGTGGTGGGTTTTTGGCCGCCCCGACATCGTCTGAAAATTTAAAAGTTTTAATTCGAACTCGTCTTTCCTTGAATTTAATATATTTTAATATGATCTAATCTCGACTCGACATAAAAGTAGTATAATCCAACACCAACTTGATTTTAAAATTTTTACAAAAGATATGATAAACATGTCCTGATCTAGAAAAAAAACTAATAAAATATTAAACATACTAGATAGATAGATAGATAGATAGATAGATAGATAGATAGATAGATAGATAGATAGATAGATAGATAGATAGATAGATAGATAGATAGATAGATAGATAGATAGATAGATAGATAGATAGATAGATAGATAGATAGATAGATAGATAGATAGATAGATAGATAGATAGATAGATAGATAGATAGATAGATAGATAGATAGATAGATAGATAGATAGATAGATAGATAGATAGATAGATAGATAGATAGATAGATAGATAGATAGATAGATAGATAGATAGATAGATAGATAGATAGATAGATAGATAGATAGATAGATAGATAGATAGATAGATAGATAGATAGATAGATAGATAGATAGATAGATAGATAGATAGATAGATAGATAGATAGATAGATAGATAGATAGATAGATAGATAGATAGATAGATAGATAGATAGATAGATAGATAGATAGATAGATAGATAGATAGATAGATAGATAGATAGATAGATAGATAGATAGATAGATAGATAGATAGATAGATAGATAGATAGATAGATAGATAGATAGATAGATAGATAGATAGATAGATAGATAGATAGATAGATAGATAGATAGATAGATAGATAGATAGATAGATAGATAGATAGATAGATAGATAGATAGATAGATAGATAGATAGATAGATAGATAGATAGATAGATAGATAGATAGATAGATAGATAGATAGATAGATAGATAGATAGATAGATAGATAGATAGATAGATAGATAGATAGATAGATAGATAGATAGATAGATAGATAGATAGATAGATAGATAGATAGATAGATAGATAGATAGATAGATAGATAGATAGATAGATAGATAGATAGATAGATAGATAGATAGATAGATAGATAGATAGATAGATAGATAGATAGATAGATAGATAGATAGATAGATAGATAGATAGATAGATAGATAGATAGATAGATAGATAGATAGATAGATAGATAGATAGATAGATAGATAGATAGATAGATAGATAGATAGATAGATAGATAGATAGATAGATAGATAGATAGATAGATAGATAGATAGATAGATAGATAGATAGATAGATAGATAGATAGATAGATAGATAGATAGATAGATAGATAGATAGATAGATAGATAGATAGATAGATAGATAGATAGATAGATAGATAGATAGATAGATAGATAGATAGATAGATAGATAGATAGATAGATAGATAGATAGATAGATAGATAGATAGATAGATAGATAGATAGATAGATAGATAGATAGATAGATAGATAGATAGATAGATAGATAGATAGATAGATAGATAGATAGATAGATAGATAGATAGATAGATAGATAGATAGATAGATAGATAGATAGATAGATAGATAGATAGATAGATAGATAGATAGATAGATAGATAGATAGATAGATAGATAGATAGATAGATAGATAGATAGATAGATAGATAGATAGATAGATAGATAGATAGATAGATAGATAGATAGATAGATAGATAGATAGATAGATAGATAGATAGATAGATAGATAGATAGATAGATAGATAGATAGATAGATAGATAGATAGATAGATAGATAGATAGATAGATAGATAGATAGATAGATAGATAGATAGATAGATAGATAGATAGATAGATAGATAGATAGATAGATAGATAGATAGATAGATAGATAGATAGATAGATAGATAGATAGATAGATAGATAGATAGATAGATAGATAGATAGATAGATAGATAGATAGATAGATAGATAGATAGATAGATAGATAGATAGATAGATAGATAGATAGATAGATAGATAGATAGATAGATAGATAGATAGATAGATAGATAGATAGATAGATAGATAGATAGATAGATAGATAGATAGATAGATAGATAGATAGATAGATAGATAGATAGATAGATAGATAGATAGATAGATAGATAGATAGATAGATAGATAGATAGATAGATAGATAGATAGATAGATAGATAGATAGATAGATAGATAGATAGATAGATAGATAGATAGATAGATAGATAGATAGATAGATAGATAGATAGATAGATAGATAGATAGATAGATAGATAGATAGATAGATAGATAGATAGATAGATAGATAGATAGATAGATAGATAGATAGATAGATAGATAGATAGATAGATAGATAGATAGATAGATAGATAGATAGATAGATAGATAGATAGATAGATAGATAGATAGATAGATAGATAGATAGATAGATAGATAGATAGATAGATAGATAGATAGATAGATAGATAGATAGATAGATAGATAGATAGATAGATAGATAGATAGATAGATAGATAGATAGATAGATAGATAGATAGATAGATAGATAGATAGATAGATAGATAGATAGATAGATAGATAGATAGATAGATAGATAGATAGATAGATAGATAGATAGATAGATAGATAGATAGATAGATAGATAGATAGATAGATAGATAGATAGATAGATAGATAGATAGATAGATAGATAGATAGATAGATAGATAGATAGATAGATAGATAGATAGATAGATAGATAGATAGATAGATAGATAGATAGATAGATAGATAGATAGATAGATAGATAGATAGATAGATAGATAGATAGATAGATAGATAGATAGATAGATAGATAGATAGATAGATAGATAGATAGATAGATAGATAGATAGATAGATAGATAGATAGATAGATAGATAGATAGATAGATAGATAGATAGATAGATAGATAGATAGATAGATAGATAGATAGATAGATAGATAGATAGATAGATAGATAGATAGATAGATAGATAGATAGATAGATAGATAGATAGATAGATAGATAGATAGATAGATAGATAGATAGATAGATAGATAGATAGATAGATAGATAGATAGATAGATAGATAGATAGATAGATAGATAGATAGATAGATAGATAGATAGATAGATAGATAGATAGATAGATAGATAGATAGATAGATAGATAGATAGATAGATAGATAGATAGATAGATAGATAGATAGATAGATAGATAGATAGATAGATAGATAGATAGATAGATAGATAGATAGATAGATAGATAGATAGATAGATAGATAGATAGATAGATAGATAGATAGATAGATAGATAGATAGATAGATAGATAGATAGATAGATAGATAGATAGATAGATAGATAGATAGATAGATAGATAGATAGATAGATAGATAGATAGATAGATAGATAGATAGATAGATAGATAGATAGATAGATAGATAGATAGATAGATAGATAGATAGATAGATAGATAGATAGATAGATAGATAGATAGATAGATAGATAGATAGATAGATAGATAGATAGATAGATAGATAGATAGATAGATAGATAGATAGATAGATAGATAGATAGATAGATAGATAGATAGATAGATAGATAGATAGATAGATAGATAGATAGATAGATAGATAGATAGATAGATAGATAGATAGATAGATAGATAGATAGATAGATAGATAGATAGATAGATAGATAGATAGATAGATAGATAGATAGATAGATAGATAGATAGATAGATAGATAGATAGATAGATAGATAGATTAGTGCTAATTTTTTTTTTACTTCTAAGCCCAATCCCTAATGTTCCACAATACTATATGCATCCTGTCAGGCTTAAAGAACTCCACAAGCAGGGATGGACACATAACTTTATGTTAGGAGGGGCGAACATATAAAATTCTAGAAGGTGAACTCATAAAATGTTAGGGGTGACAAAAATAGATTTTCAATAAGAAATACATAGAAAATTTCTAAAAAAATTAAATCATATGAAAATTTCAAATTTTTAAAAGGACGACCGCCTCCTCCATTCCTCTCTAGGTCCATCCCTGCACTCAAGTAACAACGCTAAGCAAGAAAAAAAACAGCAAAACAATCTATCCTCCTCTATCTCCCACTCTACTTGAAAGTTAGGATTAATTACATTTCAATCTAACAAACTCCGTCATTGCTTCCTTTTTTTTGCTAAGCAGAATATTTTATTTATCAAATTTTAGCCATAGTTGGGAGCCTCGTTAAAAACCTCCCTAATCCTAATGGATGAAAAGAGTACACCTCAACATGGCTTACATTACAAAACAGATCTCACAATATACTTCTTGACCCAAAAATAAAACTCGACTCATCACCACCACGCTTTAAAAAGGACTCTTCTGCCAACACCAATCTTTGCCAGGTTGTCTGCAAAACCATTCCTTGATCTTTGAACATGTTCGAATGTGACAAAAGATATTTGCTTCACCAATCTATCAATTTCTTCAAAGTGCTTCCACCATCGCCACAACCTTATAAGGGAGTTCGCGATCCAATTTAACACGACTCGAGAATCAGATTCAATTATCAATTTAGCTTGACCAATCCAACATGCATCAATAAACACCAAGAGTGCTATTCTAATCGCCATTAATTTTGCGAAATCTGATCCAAAGTTGTCCACCGGGCCAGAAAACAAGGCACGCACATTGCCCTCTTTCGATCTTAAAACTCCCTCGCAACCTGCTGCATTATTATAAAACGAACCATCCACGTTAAATTTTACAGACCCGATTTCAGGGGGAATCCAATCAGCATAGTCTTTATTCATCTTCGGGGCAAGGCAGTTACGTGGATTCGACCACCAGTCTTCATCATGTAATAACAATTCTGCATTCACCGCCTTAATCCATATCAACGCCCTCATCTTTGAATAGAACATAATGTCTTTGCTTGAAATGGTTTTACCCCTAAAAACTTTGTCATTTCGAGCTAGCCACAAGCTCCATATTGCAGACGCGATCGTTATAAACCAAACAGATTTAGTAACCCCTGACCATGTGGAGGAAAAGCAAAACAAAAATAACTCATCAATAGTCGAAATATTATTCCAGCAAATCGACCACCATTCGCAGAAAAACCTCCAAAAATTTCTTGCATAAGAGCAAGCCACAAATAAGTGAGAAACACTCTCCACTTCTTCCCCGCACCAAGAACAACCAAAGTCAGCTTCTACCTTCTTCACTCCTTTTTTCAGAATAAATTCTTTAGTTGGAATTCTCTTAATTTTCAACATCCAAAGAAAATTTTTAACTTTTGGAGGAACTTTTATTTTCCATATAAGGTCAAAGTTAAAATCAGGTTCGGCCAAATCAGCATTTATCAAAAGGTCTGTAAGTTTGCTTACTGAAAAAAGACCTGCTTGATCATGTACCCAAAGTACTTTGTCTTGAATCTCACTATTTAAGCATTGAACCAGCAATCTATCTTTGAGAATGAAAAGGCTCTCCAGTTCTCTATCTAATAAAGGTCTTGAGAACAATAACAATAGGTTCACTTCACTGAGCTTTCCTCTCCCTGCAATTGAAGCCACTGTTACGCCCTTCAAAATTGTTAATCTATACAGTCTAGGGAATGCATCGCGAAACGAACTATCACCACACCAGCAATCTTCCCAGAACAAGATCGATTCTCCATTCCCCAACTTCCAACAGACATCTTTAGGTGCCAACCATTTGCTGACTTTTGCATCATACAAGTTTCGAACTATTCCTTTCCAAACATTAGAAGCTTTTCTAGACATATTGTTAGACAGAATCCAGCTAGGTTTCGATTCACCATATTTTGCTGAAATAACTTTTCTCCACAAAGCATTTTTCTCCGTAATGAACCTCCATCCCCATTTTGAAAGCAACGCCTTGTTTTTAGCTTTAATATTGACAACACCTGCTCCTCCCTTAGACTTTGGAGTACAGATTTTACCCCAGTTAACTCGGATAAGCTTTTTGTCCCCTGTCCAGTTTCCCCATAGGAAATTTCTCCTAATTTTGTCTATTCTAAGAAGCACCTGCCTAGGGACTTCAAAAATTGATAAGTAATATAAAGGCAATGCCGAAAGGACATAATTTATTAGAACAATTTTTCCAGCAAAAGACAGTGAATTGCATTTCCAACCTGACAACTTTACTCTGAATTTTTCGATTACCGAATCCCAAGTGGAGATTCTTCTTGGATCAGCTCCTAACGGGATGCCTAAGTAAATAATAGGAAGTGACTTTATGTTGCAACCACATAGATTAGCCAAATTCTTCAATTTATTTTCCTCCACATTTATCCCAACCAGACATGATTTTTTGAAGTTTATGCTCAGGCCAGAACACACCTCGAAACACCTCAAAATTCTTTTAACATTGATAATATGATCTTCACGTGGTCTAAGAAAAAGTACTGTGTCATCTGCAAATTGAAGATGGGTAATAGAATCAAAAGGAGTTAGGCTCTTAATACCTTCAATCAGCCCTTCATTTTCAGCCTTTTTAATAAGAAGATTCAAAGCTTCATTAACAGTAATGAATAAGAACGGAGAAATGGGATCTCCCTGTCTCAACCCTTTGCTCAGCTTGAACTCCTTCGTTGGAGAACCGTTTACCAGAATAGAAACTTTCGCATATGAGATACATTCAAGAATCCAAGCACACCAATTAATACCAAAACACATACGGTTTAGTACCATAATTAAAAAATCCCAACGAACACAGTCATAAGCTTTGGAGAAATCCGGTTTAAGACAACCCCCTCTCTATTGCACTTATCTTGTTGAATCGAGTGTATTATTTCATTGTCAATCAAAATTCCATCAAAGATTTGTCTTCCTTTAATGAACGTGCATTGAGTTTCACTTATAATCCTCTCCATCACCCCACTCATCCTTTTCGATAGCACCTTGGACACTATTTTATACATTGAACTCACCAAGCATATCGGCCTAAACTCAGAAATGCACCTTTGATTTTAGTTTTGGGAATTAAAGCTATGAAAGAGGAATTTGAGTTTTTAGGAAGTTTCCCTGTCTTGTGTAGCAACGCCAAAACCCCCCAAGAGATCGTCTTTTACAAGATCCCATCATTTCTTAAAGAAGCAAACATTCATAACATATGGTCCAGGGGTCTTAGATTCATCACAACTCCAAATTGCCTCCTTCACTTCCTCCAAAGAGAACGGTTGTTCCAAAAATTCTGCTTCTGCCAAGGTGAGTTTCTTGAAATCCAGATTAAATAGAGCATCTCAGTTCCTCGATTTTGCTTTGAATTGCTTAAAAAAGTGGTCGTAAACCTTTTGTTTCATCTTGTTCGGCTCATCTAGTACTTCATGCCCCAGGTTACTTACTCTAATTAAATTATGTTTGGCTCTCATCTTAGATGTTCTATGAAACAGTTTTGTATTAAGATCCCCCTGTTTGAGCCAACCCATTCTTGCCTTCTGCCTACAGAGATCTTCTTGAGCTTTAAGATAATCCCACAGCTCTAGCTTTAGCGAAATTAATTCTTCCTTCTTGGCCCGATCAAGTTCTCCCTCATCTCCAGCTTGCTCAATTTCATTAATGCGGCTTTCCATAGAAGCGACCTTTAAATTGTAATTTTCACAATATGCATTCCAATTCTTCAGAGCTTCTTTAACCACTTTCAGTTTTGCTGGTAGATTTTTTCCTCTCATCTTTACATATTCCATTGTGTCTTTGATCACTTTTAGGCACCCTTCTTTAGATAACCAAGCATTAATAAATTTAAAGGGTCTGGGGCCCCAATTGATACTCTTATTACAAAGTATTAGCGGAATATAGTCTGACAATTTATGGGGTAAGCCACTTAGCAGCAAGTCCTCTTTAGATTGAAACCATTCCACATCCACCAGAAATCTGTCGATTTTGCTACGTCTGTTTCCCAGCCCTATCCAAGTGAATTTTCTCCCAACAAGAGGAATTTCAATCAATTCGCAACTATCTATAAAGTTGTTAAAATCATCAATCCCAGTAGAATTTCCTCCTTGCCTAGATCTCTCATTTTTATTTATAACAGTGTTGAAATCTCCTCCCATAATCCAGGGATGGATCCAAATCTCTCTAAGGCTTATAAAATCATTCCATAATATTCTTTGATCTGCTACACTACAGAGAGCATACACGTTAATCCACAATGATACACAGCTATCTTCACACCATTTACCAGAAATGATAATGTACTTGGGAGTAGAGTCGGTCGAGATCAAATTGAATTTGCTTTTATCCCAGATTGTCAATAGTCCCCCTGAACGTCTGATAGATGTTGTCGATTGAAGACTAAATTCATCGTCATACCACAATCACCCCACCTCGAATTCAGTAAAATTTTCCTTCTTAGTTTCTTGAATCATCACCATCTCTGCTCTTTGCTTACAAATTAAGTCACGAACTGCTGAATTTTTTGTAGTAGACCCTAGACCCCTTACATTCCAGGATAGTATCTTCATTTTAGAGACGGGTCTCCTCGCTCCCTCTACAAATTCACCTTAACATCGTGGTCAGTTTCTTCCAGAACCGCTAGCTCTTTCACGACCTCGCTCTCATCTCCTCTTATTTTTATCCCAAGGCTTTTCCCAACCGCCAAAGTCTTCTTGGCTTCTCTGGTGAAAAAATCCCACCTTGCTTGTAGGTCAGAATCAGTGATGGATCTACCTTCAAGGCCTTCTCCTTCGTTTTACTTCCCCTTCATACGTCTTTTTGTTCGATCTCGTTTCCTCCTTTCAGCATCGGACAGAAACATGTCTTGTAGCTCCGACAGGGAACCATATTTTCTTTCTCTCTTTTGGTTCCCTTTTCTCAGACCTTGGAATTCTAGTAGCTCGAGCCTGACCCCGCAATCTTCTACCAATCTTTCCTCTAAGCCATCACTCTCACAAGGAACAATTTCTCCTGACAATTTTTCGGGTTCGTTATTATTATCTTCTTGAAACTCACAAGACTCGGAATGGTTAGAAGACTCAGAACGTTCCAGACTTTTACACCTCTTCTCCTCTAAACTCAAATTGTCTGAGATACTTCTATTTATTCCCAGGCCCATGAAATCTAGATCTTCTCTTATTTTTTCCGCAATTGGGTCCTGCTCTTTGGGCTCAGATTGGACATGTGCTTTATTTTTGCCATTTCCCACTATTTTCGCCCAACTAGGTCCACAGCTGACTGGCCTTCTATCGATTTCAAAGGTTGAAACTTTCTCATTAAATCTATTTAGGCAATTTTTTATTGAGAGGTCTTCCCCAAATTCTTCCTCGGCACTCCCGCCCAAAACATTCTTATCTACTGACATCCTCTTCTCTTTAATAACTGAATTATTTGTATAGTTTCCCGACGGCTTTTCATTTATTGAGCCCACCTTTTTCGAGAAACTTTTTTCTAGCATCGTTGGACATCTCACCCCGGACCGAGCTTGAGGAAGAATCTGAAAAGCTTCTCGTCGATGATGCATCCTGCTTCTTTTCCGGCTGATTTCTTATTCCAGTACCTTGAGTATTGTTGCTAACCACATATGACAGTTCAGAAACCCATAATTGGAATTCTTTATTACCAGCTTCCACTATTACTAATTCTTCAATTCGTTGTAACTGGTTTGCAAGATAAGCAATGTAATTCTTTCGCCACCTTCTGACTGATTAGCATTCTCCCCTACTGTAACTAAGGATCCCCATAGGCTTGCGATTCTCATGAACGTCTCGTGGTTCCAGCAGTGGAGGAGAGTTCCTCTTACTTCTACCCAAGTGATTCGTTCTAGTAACTTGAAACTTTCAGACCACCTTTCTATTTCGACAAACACTTCTTCCAAAAGGGACCAGTTTTTCTCCTCCAAGATCAACTGCAGTTCCTCATCCTGTATTTCAAGTAGAAATCTTTTTCCCCCAGACTCTTCACCCCTATCTCGCCAAGCCCCCATCTTTGCAGTCTATCTTTCACATCTGATGAAGAGAAAACCGTTGCCATCGTTCCTATTAAACATTTACCCAACTTCCAAAGGGATTCCTCCTCTACGTGACCCTGGATCTTTTACGAAACTTGGTCTTTGTTGGCATTTTGATATGTTCCTTGAGTTGAAGGATTTTCCTGACTACTGTTAGAGATTGTCTTGCCTTTTTCAACCGGATGCTGCCTCGCTATTCCTCTAGACAATTCTTCATTCATCCTTTTCTTCTTCCAGTATGAAGTCCTGCTTTTGAATCTAGCCAACGCAACAAACAATCTGAACCCGTAAAGTTTGAAGTCGTTCAACCTTTCAATTGCTCTTTATGCATCCTTCCAGTTCGAAAACCTCACAAAACCAAAGCGTTTGCCTTTCTTATCTAGTTTCTTAGCAATGAATGAGTCCACCAGATCGCCATGTCTTCCAAACGTTTGTCTTAATCCGCTCCAGTGTAGCTTTGTAGGGATGTTGCTGACGAACAGAGTAACTGTTCTTCTTCCACTTCTCTCCGGAGGTGACCACCTTGTCGCCATAATCTAAACCATCACTTATCACACCCATTGCTTCCTTTTCGTCACCATTGATTCGAGACTCCAATTTTCTGTACATATCCCATGATTTTTTTCTCCTTCTTTAATATAACTTTTTAAAAGTTTTCATTCGGAATCCGAAAGATGTAGGACACACTTCAAGCTTTTAATATTTTTTCTTTTTGACAAAAATCTCTTAATATTATTCTATCTCGGGTTGTAATTATTTATGCAACATAACAATTGCTCTTAATAAGAAAACAATATTAGAATTCCTAGTTTACCATAATTACTAGTTTCTAATGTGTCCAACACATATATATCAGCTGCACAATTAAGAGTTTAAAAATCCCAAAATATGTTTAGATTAGGGGTGAAGTCTAAAATTTGACATTAATGATTGAAATAAAATTATTAAAGTTTTGAGACAGTCCCAAATTCTATTTTTAAAAGACTAAAATTAAATTATTTTATTTTAAAAAAAATAAGTTAAAATATTATTCCATTATGATCTATGATACAATTTATGCATTCAGATAATAAATAAATCTAGTTATTTTTTTACTAGATGAATATAATATTTGTTAATTAAATTAAAAAAAAAAAACTCAAAATAATGTTACATTAATAACGATACTGGTGGTTTTATACTTCGATAAAAAAAAATAACGATACTAGTGATCTTGTAAAAATCAAATTAAAATTTATATATATACAATATATTCCAATAAAACAATTGTAAACATGAACCATAGAAGAAATTTGGAAATATTTGTAAATTATTTTTGTATTATTTTTCATATCATAATTGTATTTTAACATTTCGTTGATTTCTTTTATATATAATTATTATATCAAGACGAACCTAACATGTGGTTTTATTGAAAAAGCAGATAATGTTCTTCTTAAAAAATCTGAATTCAAACTACTTTGATTGTAAGGTGGGAGTATATTATCAAAGGTTTAAGAGTAGGTATGATTACAAAATGCTAATGAAGCTGAATCTATCTTGAGGTATTTTCATGAAAAAATAAATTGTAGAAAGAAAAGAGGGAAAATATTGTACCAAAAAACAACAACCCACAAATACAGTGAAGAAACTAGAGAGAGCATGTCCAAAACAACAACAAAAATAGCAGGGAAAATATTACATGAACATAACAAAAAAAAATCATAATAGCTCATGAGTTTGAATTTTTCAATAAAAGAATAAAAGGAAATATTAAAATACGAAAAAAATGAAGAATAATTTATGAAGCACAATTACGGTAAATATATTCCTTTATTTCATAGCCTTTCAAATTGAACCACCCGCCAATTTTTTCGGCAGCTAAAATTAGACATTTTCGCATCAATATAATCCCCCTCCCACAGTTCCAACTTCCATCTTCAATGCATAAGCAACCTTGGACAGACCAAGGTGATCAGTTATGGCTCCTTCGGCCTTCTCCTGCTTTCTTTTACTCTCTTTTTTATTATTGTACAAAGCAGCACCCACTTCCGCATTATCCGACAACGAGGCGTCTTATATCGCTCGTCGTCAGCTCTTAACTCTCCCTGAAAATGGTGATCTCCCCGAGGGGTTTGAAAATACAGTGAAAACAACCGAAACTTTCGAAAATGAAAGGCTTAGGAAGGCTTACATCGCCCTTCAAGCCTGGAAAAAGGCTATGTACTCCGACCCCTTGAACACCACCAGGAACTGGTTTGGGTCCGATGTGTGTAGCTACAAAGGTGTGTTCTGTGCTCAAGCATTGGATGACAACAAATTGAAGGTCGTCGCTGGTGTTGACCTTAACCATGCCGATATCGCCGGTTACCTTCCGGTAGAGATGGGGCTGTTGACTGACCTTGCGTTGCTCCATTTAAATTCAAACAGGTTTTGTGGTATTATCCCCAGGAGCTTTTCAAGGCTGATTATAATGTATGAATTTGATGTTAGCAACAACCGGTTCGTTGGGCCTTTCCCTGAAGTTGTATTGGTATGGCCAGGCGTTAAGTACATTGATATACGATTCAATAATTTTGAAGGATGTTTGCCACCGGCGATCTTCGAGAAGGATCTGGATGCATTATTTTTAAACGATAACCGGTTCACTTGCACGATCCCTGAAACAATTGGCAAATCCAACGTCTCGGTCGTGACATTTGCCAACAATATGTTTACAGGGTGTATTCCACGCAGCATTGGGGGAATGAAGAGATTGAATGAGATTATTTTCTTGAACAATGGGCTTGGTGGTTGTTTCCCGGCGGAAATTGGATTGCTTGAGAATGTCACTATTTTGGATGTTAGCTTCAACTCATTTACAGGCAGTTTGCCGCAGAATTTATCCAGCTTGAAGAATATTGATATTTTGGATATTTCTAACAACAAATTGACGGGATCTGTGCTTGAAGGTGTTTGCAAGTTGCCAACCTTGTCCAATTTCACCTTCTCTCACAATTATTTCAGTGAGGAGCCGAATGCTTGTATATCGCCGGAGAGGAAGAACATTGCGTTGGATGATACGGGAAATTGTGTTCCTGGCCGGATGAAGCAGAAATTGGAAAATGAATGTCAACCGGTGGTGAGTAAACCGGTTGATTGTAGCAAGGATCTATGTTCTGCAGGGGCTTCACCTCCTAAGCCTGAGCCACCAAAACCACCGGTTCAAGCTCCTCCAACGTTGAAGTCAGAACTAAAACCGTCACATGAGCCATCTCCGGTGACACCTACTAGGCCACCAACGCATGTAGTTCCTTCACCTACACTTCCACCACCAATTCAATCTCCACCACCAATTCCTTCTCCACATCCGGTACCAGTTCAATCTCCACCACCAATTCCTTCTCCACACCCGATACCAATTCAATCTCCACCACCACAAAGAGTCCAGTCACCTCCAGCACACGTCCAGTCACCTGCACAACCTATCGTCACCCCACCCCCACCGACACTAGTGGTTCATTCAACTCAACCACCAGTTCCTTCTCCATCCCCGGAACTAGTTCAATCCCCACCACGACCAATTCATTCCCCGCCACCAATACCAGTTCATTCACCCCCACCAGTTGTCCACACGCCTCCACCGTCAGTCTTATCCCCACCCAACCAGGAACATGTGGTTCCTTCACCTCAACCACTAGTACATTCTCCATCCCCGATACCAGTTCAATCCCCACCACAGCAAGTTCATTCCCCGCCTCCAATACCAGTCCATTTCCCTCCACCAATTGTCCACTCGCCTCCACCGTCAGTCTTATCCCCACCCCACCCGACACATGTGGTTCCTTCACCTCAACCACTTGTTCCTTCTCCATCCCCAGTACAAATTCAATCTCCACCACGACCAGTTCCTACCTCGCCTCCAGTACAAGCTTATTCTGCGCCACCACCTATCCAATCATCTCTACCATTAGTCTTATCCCCACCCCACCCGACACCCGGGGTTCCTTCATCTCATTCACTAGTTCCTTCTCCATCCCCGATACCAGTTCAATCCCCACCACGACCAGTAGCTTCCCCGCCGCCAGTACCAATCCATTCTTCACCACCACTTGTCCAATCATCTCCACCACCAGTCTTATCCCCACCCCACCCGGTACCTGTGGTTCCTTCACCTCAACCCCTAGTCCATTCTTCATCCCCGATACCAGTTATATCCCCGCCACGACAAGTTCTTTCCCCGCCTCCAATACCAGTCCATCCTCCATCACCATTTGTCCAATCGCCTCTACCACCACTTGTTCACTCGCCTCCACCGTCAGTCTTAACCCCACCCCACCCAGAACACGTGGTTACTTCACCTCAACAACTAGTCTTTTCTCCATCCCCGACTCCATATCAATCTCCACCGCAACAAATTCTTTCCCCGCATCCAATACCAGTCCATTCTTCACCACCACTTGTCCACTCGCCTCCACCGCCAGTCTTATCCCCACCCCACCCGACACATGTGGTTCCTTCACCTCAACCACTTGTTCCTTCTCCATCCCCAGTACAAATTCAATCTCCACCACGACCAGTTCCTACCTCGCCTCCAGTACAAGCTTATTCTGCGCCACCACCTATCCAATCATCTCTACCATTAGTCTTATCCCCACCCCACCCGACACCCGGGGTTCCTTCATCTCATTCACTAGTTCCTTCTCCATCCCCGATACCAGTTCAATCCCCACCACGACCAGTAGCTTCCCCGCCGCCAGTACCAATCCATTCTTCACCACCACTTGTCCAATCATCTCCACCACCAATCTTATCCCCACCCCACCCGGTACCTGTGGTTCCTTCACCTCAACCCCTAGTCCATTCTTCATCCCCGATACCAGTTATATCCCCGCCACGACAAGTTCTTTCCCCGCCTCCAATACCAGTCCATCCTCCATCACCATTTGTCCAATCGCCTCTACCACCACTTGTTCACTCGCCTCCACCGTCAGTCTTAACCCCACCCCACCCAGAACACGTGGTTACTTCACCTCAACAACTAGTCTCTTCTCCATCCCCGACTCCATATCAATCTCCACCGCAACAAATTCTTTCCCCGCATCCAATACCAGTCCATTCTTCACCACCACTTGTCCACTCGCCTCCACCGCCAGTCTTATCCCCACCCCACCCGACACCTGTGGTTCCTTCACCATCCCCGGTACCAATTCAATCCCCACCACGACCAATTTTGCCCCCTTCTCCAGTACCAGTTCATTCTTCGCCACCACCTGTCCAATCATCACCACCACCAGTCTTTTCCCCACCCCACACAACACATGTGGTTCCTTCACCTCAACCATTAGTTCCCTCTCCATCTCCGGTACCAGTTCAATCCCCACCACCACTAGTTCCTTCCACGCCTCCAATACCAGTCCATTCTTCGCCACCACTTGTCCAATCACCTCATCCACCAATCCTCTCCCCACCACTAATTGTCCATTCCCCGCCACCATTTGTTCATTCCCCACCACCACATGTCCAATCACCTCCACCACCAGTGTCATTTCCACCCCACCCAGAACATGTGGTTCCTTCACCTCAACCACCAATTGAAACTCCACCAAGTCCAACTCCTTCCCCGCCTCAAGTACTAGTCCATTCTTCACCACCACATGTCCAATCATCTCCACCACCAGTCTTATCCCCACCCCACCCAGCGCATGTGGTTCCTTCACCTCAACCAGAAGTTCCTTCTCCATCCCCGATACCAATCCAATCCCCACCACATCCAACTCCTTCCCTGCCTCCAGTACCAGTCCATTCTTCACCACCACATGTCCAATCATCTCCACCAACAGTCTTATCCCCACCCCACCCGGAACACGTGGTTCCCTCACCTCAACCAATAGTTCATTCTCCACCCCCAGTACCAGTTCAATCCCCACCACGTCTAACTCTTTCCCCGCCTCCAGTACAAGTACATGCTTCACCACCACATGTCCAATCAACTCCACCACCAATCTTATCCCCACCCCACCCAGCGCATGTGGTTCCTTCACCTCAACCAGAAGTTCCTTCTCCATCCCCGATACCAATCCAATCCCCACCACATCCAACTCCTTCCCCGCCTCCAGTACCAGTCCATTCTTCACCACCACATGTCCAATCATCTCCACCAACAGTCTTATCCCCACCCCACCCGGAACACGTGGTTCCCTCACCTCAACCAATAGTTCATTCTCCACCCCCAGTACCAGTTCAATCCCCACCACGTCTAACTCTTTCCCCGCCTCTAGTACAAGTCCATGCTTCACCATCACATGTCCAATCAACTCCACCACCAGTCTTATCCCCACCCCACCCAGCGCATGTGGTTCCTTCACCTCAACCAGAAGTTCCTTCTCCATCCCCGATACTAATCCAATCCCCGCCACATCCAACTACTTTCCCGCCTCCAGTACCAGTCCATTCTTCACCACCACATGTCCAATCATCCCCACCAACAGTCTTATCCCCACCCCACCCGGAACACGTGGTTCCCTCACCTCAACCAATAGTTCATTCTCCACCCCCAGTACCAGTTCAATCCCCACCACGACTTGTTCATTCCCCGCCTCCAGTACCAGTCCATTCTTCACCACCACATGTCCAATCATCTCCACCACCAGTCTTATCCCCACCCCACCCGGAACATGTGGTTCCCTCACCTCTACCAGTAGTTCATTCTCCACCCCCAATACCAGTTCAATCCCCACCACGACTTGTTCATTCCCCACCTCCAGTACAAGTCCATTCTTCGCCGCCACTTGTCTAATCTTCTCAGCCACCAGTCTTCTCCCTACCACTAATTGTCCACTCCCCACCACCATTTGTCCATTCCCCACCACCATCTTTCCAATCGCCTCCACCACAAATGTCATCCCCACCACACCTGACACATATGGTTCCTTCTCCATCCCCGATACCAATTCAATCTCCACCACGCCCAACTCCTTCCCTACCTCCAGTACTAGTCCATTCTTCACCACCACATGTCCAATCATCTCCACCACCAGTCTTATCCCCACCCCACCCAGAACATGTGGTTCCTTCACCTCAACCATTAGTTCCTTCTCCACCCCCAGTACAACTTCAATCCCCACCACAACTAGTTCATTCCCCGCCTCCAGTACCAGTCCATTCTTCACCACCACTTGTCCAATCAACTCCACCACCAGTCTTATCCCCACCCCACCCAGCGCATGTGGTTCCTTCACCTCAACCAGAAGTTCCTTCTCCATCCCCGATACCAATCCAATCCCCACCACATCTAACTCCTTCCCCGCCTCCAGTACCAGTCCATTCTTCACCACCACATGTCCAATCATCTCCACCAACAATCTTATCCCCACCCCACCCGGAACACGTGGTTCCCTCACCTCAACCAATAGTTCATTCTCCACCCCCAGTACCAGTTCAATCCCCACCACGTCTAACTCTTTCCCCGCCTCCAGTACAAGTCCATGCTTCACCACCACATGTCCAATCAACTCCACCACCAGTCTTATCCCCACCCCACCCAGCGCATGTGGTTCCTTCATCTCAACCAGAAGTTCCTTCTCCATCCCCGATACCAATCCAATCCCCACCACATCCAACTCCTTCCCCGCCTCCAGTACCAGTCCATTCTTCACCACCGCATGTCCAATCATCTCCACCAACAGTCTTATCCCCACCCCACCCGGAACACGTGGTTCCCTCACCTCAACCAATAGTTCATTCTCCACCCCCAGTACCAGTTCAATCCCCACCACGTCTAACTCTTTCCCCGCCTCCAGTACAAGTCCATGCTTCACCACCACATGTCCAATCAACTCCACCACCAGTCTTATCCCCACCCCACCCAGCGCATGTGGTTCCTTCACCTCAACCAGAAGTTCCTTCTCCATCCCCGATACCAATTCAATCCCCACCACATCCAACTCCTTCCCCGCCTCCAGTACAAGTCCATTCTTCACCACCACATGTCCAATCAACTCCACCACCAGTCTTATCCCCACCCCACCCAGCGCATGTGGTTCCTTCACCCGAACCAGAAGTTCCTTCTCCATCCCCGATACCATTTCAATCCCCACCACATCCAACTCCTTCCCCGCCTCCAGTACCAGTCCATTCTTCCCCTCCACTTGTCCAATCATCTCATCCACCAGTCTTATCGCCACCCCACCCGACACCGGTGGTTCCTTCTCCTCAATCACTAGTCCCTTCTCCATCACCGGTACCAGTTCAATCCCCGCCACGACCAGTTCTTTCCTCGCCTCCAGTACCAGTCCATTCATCGCCACCACTTATCCAATCGTCTCCACCACCAGTCTTCTCCCCACCACCAGTTGTCCATTCCCCACCACCAGTCCAATCGTCTCACCCACCAACCTTATCTCCACCACGACTAATTCCTTCCCCGCCTCCAGTACCAGTCCATTCTTCGCCTCCACCTGTCCATTCATCTGTACCACCGATCTTATCCCCACCCCACCCAACGCACGTGGTTCCTTCATCTCAACCACAAGTTCCTTCTCCGTCTCCAGCACCAGTCCATTCTTCCCCACCACATGTCCAATCATCTCCACCACATGTCGTATCTCCACCCCACCCGGCACCTATGGTTCCTTCACCTCAACCATTAGTCACATCTCCATCCCCGGAACCAGTTCATTCCCCACCACGACCAGTTCTTTCTTCGCCTCCAGTACCAGTCCATTCCTCGCCACCACTTGTCCAATCGCCTCTACCACCAGTCTTCTCCCCACCACTAATTGTCCATTCCCCACCACCACATGTACAATCATCTCACCCACCAGTTTTATCTCCACCACGACCAATTCCTTCCCCGCCTCCAATAGCAGTTCATTCTTCGCCACCACCTGTCCAATCATCTCCACCACCGGTCTTATCCCCACCCCACCCAACACACGTGGTTCCTTCATCTCAACCACAAGTTCCTTCTCCATCTCCGGTACCAGTTCAATCACCACCACGACCAGTTTCTCCCCCGTCTCCAATACCAGTCCATTCTTCCCCACCACATGTCCAATCATCTCCACCACATGTCTTATCTCCACCCCACCCGGCACTTGTGGTTCCTTCACCTCAACCAGTAGTCCCTTCTCCATCCCCGGTACCAATTCAATCCCCACCACGACCAATTCTTTCCTCGCCTCCAGTACCAGTCCATTCTTCGCCACCACTTGTCCAATCGCCTCTACCACCAGTCTTCTCCCCACCACCAGTTGTCCATTCCCCACCACCACATGTCCAATCGCCTCCACCACTAGTCTTATCCCCACCACCACTTATCCATTCACCACCACCGACACATGTTCTCTCTCCACCACCACCGGTGCACTCTCCACCACCACATGTTCTGTCTCCTCCACCACTAGTTCACTCCCCGCCTCCACCGATTGTCAAACTCGCACAACCTCCCAAAGTAGATATTGTTCTCCCACCAAACATTGGATTCCAATACTCGTCACCACCTCCACCAATGTTTCCAGGCTACTAAATAGTACAAGTTTGTTAATGTTTTTCTATTGTATGTTCTCTCTTTCGGGTGAGATGGAAAGAGAGAAAAAGATCTTAATTTTTTGAACGTATTTGCAATTTTCTTTTAATTGTACATGTATAGGCGTGGTGGGTTTTTGGCCGCCCCGACATCGTCTTAAAATTTAAAATTTTTAATTCAAACTCGTCTTTCCTTGAATTTAATATATTTTAATATGATCTAATCTCGACCCGACATAAAAGTAGTATAATCCAACACCAACCTGATTTTAAATTTTTTTACAAAAGATATGATAAACATGTCCCGATCTAGAAAAAACTAATAAAATATTAAACATACTATATAATAATATGATAAATATATTTATATATATTTAATTGAAAATATATCGGTCAGAAATTTTCACCTTAAACCTGACTCTGGCTTAATCTTTAGCAAAAACCACCCCACCTTGAAACAAAATTCGAAAAAAGGAATTCATTTGAATCATTACGAGTTATGTTAGGTCGGGAGGAATTGGAATAATTGTATCATCTCTATAAGAAACTCACATTTTTTGTATCATTTATTTGGATTCGTGTAAAAAAAACATATCAACCTTATTTCTTCCGACAACATCCTTTAGTGCTAACATTTTAAATTCTGAGCCCAATCCCTAATGTTCCACAATACTATATGCATTCTACCAGGCTCAAAGAACTCCATAAGCAAGGACGAAGACATAACTTTATGTTAGGAGGGGCGAACATATAAAATTCTAGAGGGCAAACTTATAAAATGTTAGGGGTGACGAAAATAGATTTTCAATAAGAAATACATAGAAAATTTATAAAAAAAATTTAAAACATATAAAAATTTCAAATTTTTAGAAGGACGACCGTCTCCTCCATCCCTCTCTAGGTTGTTGTCACTAAATTTTCACCTTAGTTTTTAATAATTTAAAAAAAAGTAAAAAAGAAAAAAGAGAAAATAATAATAAATCCTTTTAAAGGCTCACTTTTTAAATAAATAAAAACCCATCTTCAAAAAGCCCATTTTAAAAGCCCACTTTTAAATAAAGAGAACAAAACTCATTTTCTTTATGTTGAAGCCATTTTTTAAAAGAAAAAAAGGGAAAAAATAATTATGATGTATAATAATTATGAAAAAGGGGAGTAAAGTGAGGTAAAAAAAAATAAATGTGATACAAAAAATAAAGGGGGAACCAGCGCGCGGGTTGGTTCCCCAAACCAAACCCCTTCCGCGACTTCACGGTGGTCGGTCGACGCCGTTGGTACTGTCCGGTCTGCCTCGCTGCCGCCGACCCAATGCCACCAACCACGCTCGCCGCCGCAGCCTGTGCTCGCTGGAATCTGCAAAAAACCGAGATAAGAGGTCAAACTCTAGGCTCGAATCAAGGGGAAAATTCAGCTCGAATATTGAATCAAATAGGATGAGGATTGAGGGCTTTTACCGAGAATCAAGCTATTGGTCGGATTTATGCTTCAATTTGGGGATTAAATCCTGATTTGGCTTGAATTTGAAGCTCAAATTCAAGTATAAATAACCCATATTACTTGTTCATCACACACAAATTGAAGAAAAAACACTTGAAAAGGCTTGGGAAAAATCCGAAAAATCTTCTGAATTTTTCAAGAGTTTGCTGGAAATTTTTGGAGTAGAAGTTCGAGTTTGGAGCAATTTTCCGGAGGTGGTTTGGAGCATTTCGAGAAGCCCAGATTCGAGTTCTTCGTTCGTCGTTTTCTTAGTAAAATTTTTATCTTTCTTTTCGTTTATTTTTCTGTTGATTTTTCTGTTTGTTCTTGGATGAATTTTTGGTGTTTGTGTTGTTTGTGAATTTTAAGTTGCTTTTTCAAAGTCGGAAAATCATTCACGATTCTGGTAACTTTTTCGTTATAAAATTCCGTTTTAATTTTAGTTTGATCTTAAAAAATTTTGCATGTTTAAAAAATATTTCGAGAATTATTTTGATATTTAGGAATGTAGAAATCAATTTAAAAGATGTTTAGATTTAAAATGCTTGAATAAATTAAATAAATGTGGTTGAATTGAAAAACTTGAAATTAAAGATTTAATTAGGAAAAATAATAATGTGAGGTGTAAGATAATAAAAGGCTTGATTTTTTAAAAAAATATATAAAAAGATTTTTCTTATGAAATTTAGTTGTAAATAATAAATGGGAAAATGATTTTAAAAGAAAAATAATAAAGATGTTTTTTTTATAAAAAAAAGGAAAAGGAAATAAGTTTTTCAAAAAAAGAAAATAAAAATGTTTCAAATAAAAGTTTAGGGTCTAAAATAAAAAAAAAATTGAAAAGGAAAAAACATAAACAAAAGTTCTTTAGAGAAAAATAAAGTTTATTTTTTAAAAGGGATCATTTTAAAAGAAAATGTTTTAAAAAATGAAAATGAGTTTTTTTAAAAAGAGAGAAATTCTTTTTGAAAAGAAAACATAAAATGATAAAAAAAACATAAAAAATAAAAAAGGTAAAAATGCAAAAGGGTCTTGACTTTTAAAAAATAAAAGAAGTAAAAAAAAATTAAGGTTTTTAAAAGGAATAATAAAAAGGATAAAACTCAAAAAGAATAAAAGTTTGCTTTCTTGTTTTAGAAATAAGTGAAAACTTAGGATTAGGGACTAAAGCTTAGATAGAGACATGTTTTGTTGAAAAATATTCTTCACAAAAATAAAATACACTTTAGCATATTAAAACCTTAAATTTAGAGTAAAAGACTTAAACGTTTTTTAGGGCTTT
Organism: Hibiscus tridactylites; assembly: GCA_958450335.1. Lineage (NCBI taxonomy): Eukaryota > Viridiplantae > Streptophyta > Magnoliopsida > Malvales > Malvaceae > Hibiscus > Hibiscus tridactylites. The sequence goes on along the minus strand of OY288279.1, from coordinate 10,525,997 downwards.
TAAATAATCGAACTTAGAATTAAATAAAAATGTTCAACACAATTAAATCTCTTTGTTGTTTGCAAAAGTGAAATTAATTTAATGTGGTGTCTTATCAAACGGAAAAGACGGGTTAGCGCCAGAAATGTTGGCGGTGATTAAAGTTCATCTCCCGGGCGATAAGGCCATTAAAATAGACTAATATTCGTTAAACGGACAAGTAAAGTCGAACCTTCGTGAACTTGAAAATTCCAATTTTAAAACCAATTAGGTACCAATTTTGGGCGTCGTGGGGATGCTAATCCTTCCCCACGCGTAACCGACCCTCGAACATGTTTTCTGATTTTTCGTAGACCAAAACCGTTGTTTTATTAAAATAAAATGTTTTATTAAAATAACCCTATTTTTAAAAGTGATCCAATCACACTTTTTTCAAAAAAGATTGGTAGTGACTCCGCTTATTTTAAAAAGTTGTTTTCCAAAAAGTCGAAGCCTCCCTAAAAAGGCGGCTGCGACAGCTTGGCGACTCCGCTGGGGATGTGTTTTTGTTTTTAAAATAAAAACAAAAGAGAGTCAAGCCACAAATTGGTTTTAAATGGTTTTTTCAAAAATGTTTTTTTTCTAAAAATATGGAATTTGCAAGTTCACAATAGGTTCTATTTATTTGTGCATTTAAATGAATATAATTCTATTTTATGCATTTAAGAATTAATTCCAAGCTCTATTCCCGAGCTTTGTCCCGTTCGTTTTAAGTGGGGGGAACACGCTTTGCTCATGTAAGAATATCGATTCTTCGTATGACCATAGCAAGTACCTTCGGGATTCAATCCATTTGCCTTCGTAAGGATATTGATTCTTCGAGAAGGCTTCAGTGGTGAGTCCTCTTGAGTTGAACTCGATTCGTTTGTAGCCTATAATGGGTGAGAATCGAGGGTCTTGCTACTGTTAGTAGAGGACAACAAGGACAACTCGGGTACCCTTTTAGAACCAAACAAAGTTTGAGAATTTAGAGCCTACCTCTAATAGAGCCATGCGGAAAGCCTAGGGTGTTGAGTCGCAAGAATAATCCGTGGAGACATGTCCTGAAATGTTGGAATGATGGCCCAGAATTATCGTGCATTTAAATTATTTTTGACTGTTTCATTTGTTTTTCCTTGCTTTATTAATCTATGTTTATTATCTTGTTTATTTTACATATGCATCATTTCATATTAGAAGGGGTTGATTATGGAAAGTTGTTCAATTATGAATGGAAAGCTCTTAAAGGTTGAGGAGGACCAAGCATGTGAAAACATTGGCGACCGAAGCTGCAACCCTTCGTTAGTATATCAAGCCTGTTGGAGAAGTTGGACCAAGACTCATGTGGCTAGTTGAAGAAATCAAGGACTTAGGCGTTCAAGCATAAAAATATTTGTAATTCCAAAAGATGTAATAAAATTTTCTTATTTAATAAAGAGTCAAGCTTGTCTCATGAACAGATTTTCAATGGAATTGATGGCCCTTCAACTGCAGTCATGCATTTGCATTATCTTGTTTGCCTTGTTGTTTGCTTTTTGTGAATTCATTTGTGCATACATTCATTCATAAACTAACTTAATAATAAAATGACATAGCATCCAAAATTGCTAAGGCAACTTATAAATACGGTACACGAGCCCAAACCCGAGCCATGAACTCTGAGGAAAGGTTGACAATTTTAGAGGCGAACCAAAAGAAAATTCAGGATAAGCTAGAGAAAATAGAGGTTGACATGAAACAACAAGTTGAGGCAGTTCATCAGAAGACGGTCAGTTCGATAGTTGCTATGCTATGATTCAAGGACCCAGATGTGGTTGAAGAAGAAGGGAATACTACTGCCATTCCACGATTCCCAAGAATGACCTTTAAGAGGGAGGCTGCTTCTAAGGCCAAAATACTCATTCATGTAGCTAAATCTTCCACTCATGTTCCAAATGTAGAGGCCAATAATTACGAGGTGCCTAACCTCGATGAAGTCGCTGATAAGGCTCGAACTGAAAAGAAGTTGGAAGAAAAGTATGCAAAGTTAGAAGGGGTGGTCAAGCCCTTCCAAGATGGAGCTGCTTATGGTGGAATGGATGCCAAGGATCTGAGCTTGGTAACTGATTTAGTTGTTGTAGAGTGTCCACAAGTCCTATATTTTGTACACATTCGTGCCCGTGTTATTGCTATTCTTAAGCTCATTTGGCATATTTAGATGCATTGCATGCATAATAACAATATTTTCTCTCTTACCATGCTGTTATTGAATGCTTTATGTTTGGTTAAGAAAAGATATTGTTTTAGTTTAGTTTGTTATTCTAGGTGCTATAGCTGCGTAGAGGAGGAGAGGACAGGAAAGCTGGGAACAATAGGAGCTGTACTAAAGCAGTTCCAGATGCCGCCCGGGAAGGAGTTGCATCAAATTAGCTAAGATGGGTCGTGATTGAAAGAGGGTAATTCCCTAAGCCCAATGAGCCCAGTCTTGCAATTCTCTGAAGCTTGTAGCGGCGGGTAGAGCTGATCAAAGATTAATAAGTAAGAGTACTTATCCTTACTTGTGGGAGAAGGCAACGTCCAAAGAGTCCACATTTAAGTCAAAAAGGAGTCAGCAATTAATGTAAAATTACTTTAAGAACTTATACTTCAAGGAGGACTCAAACTTAGGCCATAAGCCCTATATATACCCAATGTATGTAAGGGTATAGGGGCATGAGAGGATATGGGTGCGTAAGCTTATGCTTAAACGCTCGGATAGATGGAGAGGTTGCTAAATAGATGGGAGGTGTTGGAGGTCACGGCTCAACACCCCTAGGGTTTAGGCTTTTACATGTAAAGTAGTTGTGAGAAACGGTGGTAACAGTTTAAGTGTGTTTTCAATAAAATTCCAAGTTTGCTTAATCCATGCACTTCTTTCTTTCAATTAGTTCTAACCGTTCAGTTGAGAGAATCCATTTAGGGGGCACGAAAGTGTCAACTTCACGAAAGGGTTAAGCACGGTCACAACATGAAGAGGCGTGTCTAACTTGGTTCCAAAAGTTCACAAGTTTCAGCGGCTAAAAGGGATCACCAACCGAATTGGCTAGCTCGTGTTAGGTTTACGCTGAGATTGCTAGGTATTGCCTACATCACGCGAGCATTCGAGCATCCTTTCCTAGACATAGGGAGGATCATTGTCGACTATCCCGCCGAACTTGGAGTATCTGCCTGACTTACCGCCATGAATTATTTCCATTCCACCCGCCGAGACAGTGAAAGTTGCAAAAGCAGTGACCCGCTGTGGTCGCGTGATAGGGTCATAGCTATTGCCCGCCATTACCCGCCGAGGCAGCAAATCATGGCAGCGCAAAACACTCTTAGACTTTGCAACGCAGTCTCCACGCTACTGAGCTGCAATTGCCTTACCTAATCTATCGACCAAATCTCTCCCTATCATCCTTATCATCACTATCTTTATTTTTACTTGTGTTTTTATATTTCCACATTGTGAGATTTAATTGTGCATTTACTAAATCCTTGTGTAGGAAACCATTCATAGAAGCTGCTTCAATCCTTATGGGAGACGATATCTTTAATACTATAACTTGACAAGAGTGTGCACTTGCGCTCATAAATAGAGAACACCCAAACACTTTACAAGTTTTTGGCGCCGTTGTTGGGGATTTGCAAGAGCAACTGCGCTTGAATTTTTGCACTTCTACTTTAGTTTTTGCACATTAAATCTCTGTTTATTTTATAGCTTAAAAATGCCTCTTTGTTTTCTTTGGTGTATGTCCCGCCAGGGCGGCAAAGATGGCAGCCAACATCCACCTGAGGAAGGGAAGGACATGCCCGGACGAAAAGCCAAACGCAGAACCCTCAGGAAGTGGTTATGTTTGGGAAAAGAGCAACCCGACATGACCTAATTTTTATTTTATTTTTATTTTTAATTTATTTTTATGCATTAAGATTATATTTAATTTTCAGTTATTGTTATTTAATTTTTTTTTCTTTTAATTTATTTTAAGTTAGGAATGAAGGCAAGACCAAGAAGGATGAAAGAATAAAGGAGAAGCCCAACTAGCGGCCAAGAAAGCCCAAGGCATATGAGCATAACGGCTAGTGGCTTCATAACAGCTAGCCGCAACGGCTACATTTGCAATAGCGAGCGGAATAGCTATATGCGTAACGGCTGGAATCCTGTTATTCGCGCCGCAATCATTATCGCCCGTTGGCAGCGTGCCCGCCAAGGCAGCGGAGAGAAGCGGCTATATAAGGCCAACTATTCTCTCCCCGTTATTCACTTTGCTCTCTCCTTTACTCTCAATTCTTTCTGCTATCTTTGCTTTCAATATTTCACTAGCTTTACTTTCTTGCAATTTCCTTCTTTCGTTCTTTAGGAAAATACAACTGTCTCACAGCTATGACCACATCGCAACAACCCGCCTCCACCTCCAAGCCTATATTCCACGGGTTCTTGAACACTATTGTCGCGACAACCTACAAACAGTACCCATTTTTGGTGGCTCTTTTTTACTCACACGCTCCCCAAATTTAAATTTTCCCACTTTTCTAATCTCAATCAGACATTAGAAGCTTGAAGTCCCTGAAGAAAGGTTAACTCAATTAGGCGGAATGTGTTCTAGAGACGAACTCCTTTTCTCAAATATTCACGTGTGATCCAAATGGTCTTTTAAGGCTTGTAATGTAGGCTAGGCTCGGGTTGCCAAAGAAAGAATATAAAGGCTCAAATTCATATTTTAAGGGTGATTAAACCAAAGATCAACTTTTTCTGATGGAATCTTTGTTCTTCTTCTTTTATTCTTTAGATCACTCTAGACTGCCCATTTTGGGTTTTCACCCTAGAGTTCATTTCCTTTTCTGGTACAATCTCATTTGAAGGATTTCAAATTTTCCTCTTTTCTTTTCTTTTCTTTTCTCTTCTACTCTTCTCTTTTCTTTTTCTTCTTTTTTTCTTGTTCTTTTCTTTTTCTTCTCTTTTCTTTTTCTTGCTTTATCTTGTTTTTCCTTTTTGTGTCATTTTCATTTACAGTTTAGGACATTCATCCTAATCTAACACGTTTCTTTCAAACATTTTTTCATTTTATGTGCCCCCGGTGTAGGGAGTGATCCTTGGTTAGGGTTAAATCACAAGGAAAATAATATTAGGCTCAAAGGGGAACAACAAATAAATTTTTCTTATTCGTGAAGGGAAATGAAGGAATGCCAAATGTCATTTCACACACAAATACCGTCGAAGAAAAGCAGTCTTCAATTGGTAGATGTTTTAGAGTTATCAGTTCATTCAAGGACCCTAACAGCAATGTTAGAGAGGAAAATTCACTCAAATATGTATATTAAACCTGAACACACATTTTGCCCCTCTATCTCGGGATTAGATTCAAGAATCATTCATACAATCAATAATAGGGATTCTACAAAGAAGATGTATGCTTTAAAAAGAAATGGATAAAAATGCAAAAAGGGAAAAAGATGAAACAAAAATGAGAAACGCTTGCCACTTGAAAAGAATGCATTTTTAAACAAATAAACTGACATATATGCCCTTACAAAAGATCCCTAATGCTCGCAGGCAAAAGCAAGAGGGTTGGTTCTAAGCATGATTTCAACTGTTTAGAGAAAATTAAGTTTTATTCCATGAAAACACAAATCACGGCCAATCTTGCCTCCAATGACTTTGTGACAAAACTCTAAGCACCCTCGTACTCGTCATCTTCTTCTCTCTCGAGTCTTCCACTTCTGATGGATGCCAATATTAACTTTCCATTCATAACCATGTCCGCAAAACCTTCGGTGGCGTGATTTAGCATGTAGTCATAGAAGGGTCCATCTAGAGTCTCCACAAACATTGGAGTAACCTCATTTTCCGAAAACGGAGGTTGAACTTGGGCTGCCACATCTCGCCATCTTTGAGCATACTGGCGGAAGTGTTGAGATTTTAGGGGCTCGATTCGATCAACCGTTCTAGCTCGCCAAGTGTGGAGAAGTTGGATAATTGGGTGTCTAAGTGGGAGGTGAAAAATGGGCAATTTGACACAAGGATTTATAGTGGTTCAACCTTCTAACCAAGGTCTACATCCACTACCTTAGCTCCCCACTAAGGATTTCCAACAAATTCACTAAGAATTTCGTCCCCTTTTCTAGGCTAAGGAGGAAACCGTTACAACCCTCAAAGTTTTGTACCCAAAGCTTGAAGGTACACTCTTTTTACAAAGAAAGACTTAGATAACTAGAAATCCCTCTAAAAGGTGTTTGTTTGCATTTCTAAGCTCTCACCCAAAACCTAAACACTTGAGCAAATTTAACAATGTAAGCTCACAAGTGTTGTCTAAGCAAGAAATGAACAATTAAAGCTCTAGACAAATTTTGACATCATAATGTTGTAACAATTGAAGCATTTTTTTTATTACAAGATGCTTGGAGGTCCCTTTTATACTCCCAATTGAGTTTGTAGCCGTTACTAGCCGTTGGGGATGATTTGGAGCCGTTGAGGACTTTATTTCCCTTCATAAATGTTGTTTTGCAACCATCTGTATCGATACACTTGGATCCGTATCGGTACAGCCTTCATTAGAAACTAGTTGTTGGGCTCTTGCTAGCTTGGGTGTATCGATACGCTTGAGGGCGTATCGGTACGGGTTCACTTTTAAATGACCGTTGGGAAAATAGCCGTTGGGGTGGTTGAAAGGGGATCGGTACGCTTACCAGGCGTATCGAAACGATCCCGATCCGTATCGAAATGGCCAAGCCTGTTTCGATACGGGTTTTGGCAGTGACCAAACTGGGGCAAAAAGGTATCGGTACGGGTACAACTGTATCGATACGGGTAGCTTGAAAAGTCAAGTTTGGCTCTTTAAAATTAATAAAAACATTGCCAAAAACCCTCTAAAATATCTCAAACATAATTTCAAGTTGTTTGGACTTAAAACCAAGTTTTAAATTCTTTTCAAATTAGTCCAAAACATTTTTCAATTATTATATCAAAACACTAGTTCTACAATCTCCCCTTTTTTGATATAATAAAACTAACTTGAAAAATTGTTTGGGATTCTCCCCCTTTATCTTTAAAAATATGAATAAGAGATTAAAGATATGAAATCAAATAAAGCTCCCCCTTATTCATTTGAAAATTCAATTTTTCAAACCTACCATTTCTCCCCATTTTTGTTATATCAAAAAGAATTTAAAACATTAAGTTTCAAAATAACAATAGAGGTAAAAGAAATTTGACACACTTAAAATTTTGGTTTAAAATTGGCTCCCCCTTACTCAAAGCATCACAAGAATGTTAGTTCAACATATATGATTATCTAGTTGACTTAAATGAAAATTAATCAAATAAAAGCAAAAACAACTAGATTTTACCACACTTGAACTCAAGGGAGGATGTGAAGCCTTTCTTCTTCAAATGTTCTTCCTATGTGTGCATGGAGCTCCCCCTCAATTTTTGACTTGTTGATCACTCTCCATCGCACCTAGCAAAAGACAATCAAGTAATTTTTGGTATCCAAATTGCTTTGGATCCATAGACATTAGTAGCACAAAATTTAGTCCCCTTAGGAATCCATTTTTCAATTTCATCCCTTTTTGTTGAAGTGGTTAGTCCTTTTGGGACCCAAACACTTCTAAAACATTTACCATTCATAAATCTAGGGGCACTAGATTGTCTTACATAAAAATTTGATTTTCCAAAACTATTTTTCTTTTCAAGTTCATTGGAAATCAAATCTTTTTCTTTTTGAACTTTGAGAACCAAATTTTGTAAATCAAAACATTTTTGTTCAAAATCTTTCAATTTTGCTTCAAGTTCAAGATTTGTTTTGGAAAGCAAATCATTTTCAATTTTTATTTTTGAAATCAACTTTTTGTTCTTTGAAAATGATGCCTTGAATTCCAAAAGCAAATCATCATAGGCATCTTGTAACTCATCAAATGTATATGAATTTGAAATAGATGAGTTAGAAGTTACCTCCCCCTCATTAAGTGCCATCAAGCATAGGTGGGCTACTTCATCATCGGTGGAGTCTTCATCACTCCATGTGGCCACATATGCTTGTTTTGAAGATGATCCCTTCTTTTTGGATTTGTGGGAGTCCTTCATCTTCTTCATCGATTCATGCTTGGATTTTTCCATTTTGCTCTTCATGAACCGGGCAAATTTGTTGAAGAGATAGGCCATCTCTTCATCTTCACTTTCCTCCTCACTTGAATCTACATGATGGCATGTGAAGGATTTGAGAGCTACGGTACTAGCATTGATGCCTAGCTCCATGATCTTCTTCTTCCCCATCGCTCTAATCTCTTCCTTCTTCTTCTCCTCTTCTTTGTTTTTCTTCATTATTTGGTGAGTGAGAAGAGACCCCATGAGTTCATCAAGCTTCAAGGTTTTGAGATTCTTGGCTTCGATGATGGCGGTCCTCTTTGAGTCCCATGACTCGGAAAGGGAGTAGATGAGCTTTCAGACAAGCTTCTCTTCCGGGATGGCTTCTCCATAACCTTTAAGACCATTGGTGATAGTGGAGAACCTATCAAACATCTTCTCGATGTTCTCTTCCGGATCCATCTTGAAGTTCTCATACTCTAAGGTTAGGAGCCCAATCTTGGTCTCCTTGACTTCATCGGTTCCCTCGTATGTGACTTCAAGCTTGTCTCATACTTCCTTGGCACTCGCACAAGAAGACATCTTCTCATAGATGGTTGGGCCAAATGCACAAAAGAGCATGTGCAAGGCTTTGCAATTAAGCTCCATCTTCTTGCGATCGTCGACACTCCATTCCGCTTTGCTTCCTTGAGGCACGAACGAACCATCTTCAACTATGTCCCATAGCTTGTAATTTCTTGACTTTAAGAAGAATTTCATTTTTATCTTCCAATGGGCATAGTGATTTTCGTCGAAGAAAGGCGGTTTGTCGATTGATTGTGCCATTGAGTCGGTTGATGAACTAGTGACCGAGCTTTCCGGATCTTCTCAATAGGATGTTAATCCTCTTCGATTAAGCCAAGCTCCGATACCAATTGTTGAGATTTTATGGGATCGATTCGATCAATCGTTCTTGCTCGCCAAGTGTGGAGAAGTTGGATAATTGGGTGTTTTAGTGGGAGGTGAAAATGGGCAATTTGACACAAGGATTTATAGTGGTTCAACCTTCTAATCAAGGTCTACATCCACTACCTTAGCTCCCCACTAAGGATTTCCAACAAATTCACTAAGAATTTCGTCCCCTTTTCTAGGCTAAGGAGGAAACTGTTACAACCCTCAAAGCTTTCTACCCAAAGCTTGAAGGAACACTCTCTTTACAAAGAAAGACTTAGCAAACTAGAAATCCCTCTAAAAGGTGTTTGTTTGCAATTCTAAGCTCTCACCCAAAACCTAAACACTTGAGCAAATTTAACAATGTAAGCTCACAAGTGTTGTCTAAGCAAGAAATGAACAATTAAAGCTCTAGACAAATTTTGACATCATAATGTTGTAACAATTGAAGCATTTTTTTTATTACAAGATGCTTGGAGGTCCCTTTTATACTCTCAATTGAGTTTGTAGCCGTTACTAGCCGTTGGGGATGATTTGGAGCCGTTGAGGACTTTATTTCCCTTCATAAATGTTGTTCTGCAGCCATCCATATCGATACACTTGGATTCGTATCGGTACGACCTTCATTAGAAACTAGTCGTTGGGCTCTTGCTAGCTTGGGCGTATCGATACGCTTGAGGGCGTATCAGTACAGGTTCACTTTTAAATGACCGTTGGGAAAATAGCCGTTGGGGTGGTTGAAAGGGGATCGGTACGCTTACCAGGCGTATCGAAACGATCCCGATCCGTATCGAAACGGCCAAGCCTGTTTCGATACGGGTTTTGGCAGTGACAAAACTGGGGCAAAAAGGTATCGGTACGGGTACAACCGTATCGATACGGGTAGCTTGAAAAGTCAAGTTTGGCTCTTTAAAATTAATAAAAATATTGCCTAAAACCCTCTAAAATATCTCAAACATAATTTCAAGTTGTTTGGACTTAAAACCAAGTTTTAAATTCTTTTCAAATTAGTTCAAAACATTTTTCATTTATTATATCAAAACACTAGTTCTACAGGAAGCTCTCATTGGGCTTTTGTTCCATATTCTGCAACACAATCCTGCTTGGGGCCATATCTGTCACATACTCATATTGTTTGAGGAAGGCTTTCGACAGATCCCTCAAAGTGCGTATGTTGACCCGACTCAGTTGCGCATACCATCGGATAGCAGACCCAGATAGATTGTCTTGGAAGCAATGAATCAAAAGATTCTCCTTTTCTAAATGTGGAGACGTTTTTCAACAGTACATGGTCAAGTGTTCCAATGGGCATGTAGCTCCATTATACTTCTCGAAGTCAAGGACCTTGAACTTTGGAGGTGCCACCAAGTCCAAAACTAGACTCAAGTCTCTAGCATCCTTGCCACCATAAATGCTTCATTCTTGATAAACTTTAAACATTTCCACTAGCTTCTTATAGCGGTCTTCCCATTTTTTCTTGACCTTTGTTATGTCAATTTCTTCAATGAAGTCAAGCATCTCGGGGATACAAACCTCATCGGTGTTACCTTCAGTACGGGCATAAGATTCTAAGATCTTGACTTTAGGTGAAGCCACTTCCTTTTGTACGAAAGTCATTCCCGGGAAAGTGTTGGTGTCATCTCTCCCTTCTGGGTCTTTGAACCCAAGCATGGCTGTTGTTGCGTGTAAATAAGACTATCACAATTGAGTGCAAGTATACACGACGCAAGTAATATAGTGATACGAAGAATCAAATATCGTCTCCATAGGGACTGGAAATACTTCTAACTTTAAAACTCTACACAAGAAAAGAAATAGATTTAATAAAGTGTTTTGAGACTTCTTGAAGATAAACTAAAATAGATGAAGAAATCATATTGATAAAGTAGGTTGGTATTAATTTGTTCAATAGTACAGGTGTTGCATTGTTTAGAGGACTTCTGTTGCTTATGTCGTCGAGCCTATTGCGGTAGCACCTGTCGCGGCAGAGGTCTGATGTTGTCGCGGCAACGATCAACAACTATGTTACTTCAAGTTCGGAAAGAACCTCTGTTGTGACTTGTCCTATCCCTAGGTCCAAGTTCTGTCAGCGAACATGTCTTGGATGATACCTCTCAGCGTGAATCGAAGGATGAACACCGATTTTTGTGAATTCTTCTTTAGCCGCTTAACCTTGTACCTATCTTGAGGCCAAGATAGTTTAACCATAAACTAGAAAACTATATTTAATCCCTTCTTTTACTCAACTCTCCCGATATTAAGTAAATAGATAACCTCACAATGCTCTCCTGATACTCTTATGAGATGTTTAAACCAGAGTAAATAAACTTGAAGTTTTATTGATTGAACAGAAAAACCTAAGAAACTATTTAACCCTTACAACTACTTTACAAGATCAACCCTTAACAATGGGGAAGGTTTAGAACATGATGAATAAGAGAAAAGCTAGGGTTTATGATGGAAGACGGCTAGGAGCTAGGTTATCTTTCCTTTGTCGACATACAAGCATATATATAGGCCTTGGGTGTAAGCTTTTTTAATGGCCAAAAATACTAGTTTGAATTAAAGTACAATTTATTTAAAGACTAAATCGCTGAGTAAACATCCTTTAGTTCGCCCTATCTTCTTACTTTGACTTTCTCCTCAAACTTTTGGGCAAGGCCTTCCTTGTGCTTCTGGGCTCCAAAAATTATGCGAGTGGTCTACAAAAATCAGGCTTGAAATCCTCTATCAGTCGAACTCCGCTTCGCATTTTCCATCTTTGTTGTCTTCACTATCGCCACTTCTTTCACGATAGTGATGTATGAGGCAGTTTTCTTCAACCCTTCACTCCATCTCTGCAGTTGTCTTTTGTTCCTCTACTACCCTGGATGCTGCCACAACAGGTACCTGCAAGAATTAACCGAAATCAGCAGTATCTGTGCAAAATTATCTATATGTGATGTTTATGCAAATTCTATCCTAAAATGTAACTAAACATGCTTAAGTGCATCAATAATATGGATAAATGAGGGTTAAAATATAGAACATTTATGCACTCAACACGCCCCCAAACTCAAATTATTGCTTGTCTTCAAGCAAATGTAATCTAACTAAGAATGAAACTTTTTGGCTTTGGCTTACCTCAATGAACAACCATTACCTACAGCACATTCACCATCAAGATCAATACCTTTTCGGATGTTTACGGATTTATCTGGAGCAATACTATAACTTTGTGTGAGTGTGTGCATGTTTTGTGAACAAATATGAGCCTAGACTCTTTAGCAACCAGAATAGTTACTCAACTCACTTGAGTTTTACTTCAAAATATTTTTTTTAACTAGAGCTAATTTCGGACACCTCTAGTTTTCTTCCTAACTTAGATTGAAGTTTTTTTCTATTTCTACTAGAGCCGGTTTCGGGAACCTCTAGTTTTCTTCCTAGAGCCAGTGTTAGGCACCTCTAGGAGTAAATCTAGTTTTCTTCCTAGAGCCAATGTTAGGCACCTCTAGGATTAAGTCTAAGTTTTTTTTCTAACTCAAGTGGCTAAGCTTCCTATTATAAGTTTACTAACAGAGTCTTAACAACATATAAGTCACAAAAGTGTTTTAAGAGTTCAGAACTATAGTAAGGCTCTAAATACTTCCTAAAACATTCTAAAGCTACTGTCACGACAGTGAAGACCGCGACAGGTAAGAGAAGTTCAGAAACTTAAGTCAATTTTTTTAGACACAAAAATAAATAGTTATAAACACAAAATATAATTAGTTCATTAATAATAAGAGGACTGCCTACCCCCAAACTCGAGGGTTGCATTGTCCTCAATGCATGACAAACAAAAACAGAAAGAAAATTATCACAAATAGAAAATAAAAACATAGAAGACAGAAGAGTAAGAAACTTAAGTTGAAGTGCCAACATTGATGTCGTTACTGTTGTCGTCTATGCAGAGTTGTTGGCGGGCAGTTACTTTTGAGCTGAGGCTGCCTTCGTAGTTGGAGGATGAGGTTGCCTTTTTCTTTGCCTCTCGAGGTGGTTGGATTCTGGTAGGTGAAATTTTTGGAGCTTTGTCCAGAATCTCGAGCTCACTATCACTTTTGTTGTTGCTTTTGTTGTCGTCTCCACTGTCGCGGCAGGGTCCCTCTACATCTAGATCAAGCTTCTTTTTCTTCATAGGAGGAAAGTCTTTTGCTATTTGGCGTACAACAGAAGGTTTAGAATCTGAATCATCTTGCCAAACTGAAGAAGAGGAGAAGCCCTCGAAATATTTTGGATCAATTTTTGGCACTGGTTCCTTTCTCTTGGCTCCTCGAAAGGGCTGCTTTTTCTCCTTGGGAGAGGTAGGAGTAACCAAGGGTGATGCAGACCTTATGTCGCCTGATCCTGTCGCGGCAGATGGTGAGGCGAAAGCAGCTGTCGGTGTGGCCTTCTTGGGGGAGGTGACAAGTGATGGGGCAGAAACAAGATTTTCTAGAAAAGGAGGAAATTGTACGTTGGGGAAATTAAGTTCAACTTTAATAAAATTTACTATTGCAGTGTGGAAGTCCCTCATATACTCCATAAATCCTTGTTGTCGTACCTCCATTCGTTGCAGCAGGTGGATGATGTGGCTGGGAGAAGTGCATGTTGGTATGTCAATTGGCTCTGTCGTATGTTGTGTTTGTTCAGGTTCTGTCGAGTCAGGTTCTGTCGTGGGCTCTGTCGTGGCATTAGCGACTAATTTTTTTGAAAAACACTTGTATGTATGATTATGGTGGGAAGGATATTTTAGAAATTACAATTTAGGGGTTAAAAGATGATGAATTTTGAATTAACAAAATGGTGTTTTGAAAATTGAGGGTTCATTTGAAATAGATAAAAAGTATGGGGGTTTAAAAAAATGGGAGTTTGAAAAAAAATATTTGAAAGTAGGGGTAAAAATGGAATTTTTAGAAATTGAAGGGTAAAAATAGATTTTAGAAAATTATTGGGAAAAATATTAGGAGTTTTAGAAAAAAATATTTAAAATAGAGGGATTTGAAAAAAGATTTTAAAAAATAGAAGGAGTCGCCACCGGCCACTTTGAAATGGTAGACCGGACACCGGAAATGGAAACCAGATATTCGAAAGGGTTCGAGAGTCGGTTACACGTGAGGAAGGGTTAACACCCTCGACATGCACAAAATTGTTACCAAAACTTTACTGCTTAATTAAAATCAAATTTTAAGAATTAAAGTGACAATTTTAACCGAGATTTGATTATGTACGCGAGTAAATTTCAAAAATCCTAATATTCGGGAACGAACGTTTGAACCAGTACAACTACGACTGGTATTGGCCTCGTTCGTTTCCGAATAAAAGGACATCACATTTCTGAAAACGGTTTTAGATTTTTAAAAAAGGAAAACTAAATGCAATGAATACAAGATTAAATCTAATCTAAAGTCCTACAGCACCAAAGGAGTCGATATCCGAGCTTTCGAAATATCGTTCCCACGTGGAAACCAGGACCGTGCGTGCTATAATTATAATGACAAGTTAAGAAAATGCATGCTAAAATATATTCGAACAACATGAAAGAAGCTAAGCTATGTGCACATTTAAACCACGTATTTACGCATGATGAAACCATACATTAAGAAAAATTAAACAAGACTAATATTAAAAAGCATACGATCATATACATATAAAAACATACGTACACCACAAATCATACATTCACATTAAACAAATGTACACAATATGGCAAAGTCATGAATTCGGTATGAACATATATTAAAATGGAGAGAAATGCATAATAACAATATTTAACAAAAATAAAAATGCTAAAAAGGCAACCTGACAGAGCCACAATTGTAATAAATCCATTTAAAAAACTAATTAAAACATGAAATGGGACCAAATTGAAAGAAAACGAAAAGCCCTAAGGACCAAAACGGTGATTTGACCACCTGAAAATCGATTAGAATGAAAACATGGATGAAATTGCAAACATTAGAAAAACTGAAGGGACCTGGGATGGGATTTTCAAACACGGAATGGCCTGGGGCGATATTACGAAAACGTGGAGGGACCAAAGAGGGTATTAACCCTATTATTTTGTCTAAAATTACTATAAAAGAAACTCATTTTTATTAGAAACCCTTTTCCTTTTTTTTCTTTAAAACCAAATTACCGTCCCCTTTTTCCTCTTCCTACGAAGGCTGTCAGTGTCGTCCCGTGTTCGCGTCGCCCGTTGCTTTCCGGCAACGGTAAACCTGTAACACCCGTGTTTTGGGGTCGGGAGTCGGGCGTGTGAGTCGAGTTTGAGTCGTTAGACTCGGTTTAATTAAAATGGGCTTAGTTTTATTTTAAAAAGGATTTAAATCTCATTAATTGCATTTTCGTAATTATCCAAAAACAAGGGAAAATATGAGTTTTTGAAAACAAAAAGAAAATGGTCTTCTTCTTCCTTATTTCATTTTCAATGACAAGAATCCCAAAGTCACTATTCCATCAACGCTCTTCATCGTTTCAAGTGATTTTAACAAGGTAAACACGTTTTTGACTTCTCCTAGTTATTTCGAACACTTCCATGGTTTTAGATTCTGAAAACATCATCTTTTTAGATTTCAAGTTTTCAAACTTTTAAAGGAAAAATAAGGATCTTTAGGGGGTTTTCGTTTAGCTCTTGATTTGATAAGTTTATTTAATCTTTAATCTAGTCCAAAGGTGTTTTAAAACTTAAAATGGTGGGGTTTTGGTCAAAATCCCGAAATGGGTTTTGGGGAGCTTTTTAAAGGTGTCTAAACTTATGTTTTTGAAGTGGTTTTGTGATGGGTTGAAGGGCTGATGATATAGTTTTGTTAGAGAAGTGTTTTGAAGGTTTTTAAGGGTGTTTTGGGTGTTGGAATTGGTAGTTTACAACTGGGTTTAAAGGGAGTGCGAAAATGGGATTTTGGTTGTTAGCTTGGACCTGAAATTATAAGGTTTTGGCTTGTGAATGTAGTTTGGGGTTGTGGCTGTGTTTGGTGATGATTTGGTTGAGTAATGCATTGTTTTTGGTTGGTTAGAAGCAAGGGAAACCACTGGAGAGACTTCAGGCACGAATCTGAGGAATTTGGAGAATTGAGACTGGTGTTCGGCTTCTGTTTGGGTTGCAACGGTGAGTGGAAATGTTTAACCTTGTTTCGCTTTCGAAATGGGATTCTTGGGGGTTTGGGTGGAGCCTTGAGGGCTCACATAAGCCCAAGTGTAAGTTTACTAATCCCACCTTATTGGTTATGTGTTGATGCGTGACTATTTGTTGTGGTATCATGTGCATTTTGGATTGCTTTACATCCATTATTGTATGTGTAGTCGTGTTGATGTCGGGCCTCACGTGATGGTTGTCATAACTACGGTGATGAGTGGTGCCACGGGTAGTGACTAGTAGTAGAGTAAGGTGATGAGTGGTCTCATCGGAAAACTACTAGTCGAATGGTGATGTGTGGTCCCACCGTGTGTGTTGGTTGTGCATGTGCAAACCACGTAGTTTTCTTGTTGTGATACCTTTCATGCATTCAATGGTTTACTTATCATTTAAGAAAAAGTGTTTTTGAAACTGCATGATTGTTGAGTTTTAGAGCTTCGCTCACTAAGTTATCAAGTTTACACTCTCCTTTTTCCAACATACAGATCGTTAGAGTTCGGGAGGCAAGTGGGCAAGGGAGGAACTTTTGGAGTTCTCAAGTAGCTCAAGTACGATTTAAGTAATTGTAATAATTCCTAGACATTGGGGGTATTTAGACTTATATGTAGTTGGAGTTCAAACTTTCTTGTTGTCTTTTGATGTCCTAGCATGTTTGGTTGTTGATGCCATGTGTTTGTATGAGCGTTGTTAAACTCATAGATGTTGGCTTGTTGTTATTGCCTTGTTTTGGATTGTAAACTATGTTATGCTTCGTCAACGCTTGTTGTTTAATGGTTATGTCTATGAATGCTACGTAACCTTGTGAGCATGTAGACCTTGAGAGTGAATACATGTGCCCTTTTGGTTTATTAAACTCTTTATGTATGTTTTGAATGCAACTTCTCTTATGTATGAATGCCTTGTTGTTAATGCTCAGTTGTTTGTTTGAATAGTTCCATATGCTAGTTCTTGGTTGCTAAGTGTTGTATGATTGGTTGTTTGTGGCTAGGGGAGTCGTAAATTGCATTTAGAGTTGGGTCTTGGTTCGTTTTGCTGCAAATTTGAGACTTGCAGTGCATGGCGTATCGGTACGCCCAAGGGCCGTATCGATACAGTCTTACACTTTGGGACTCAGATTTGGCTTAGCGTACCGATACACGGGGGTGTATCGATATGCCAAAACCTCTCTGGAAATCTGAGATTTTGACGAGATTTTGGCGTATCGGTACGGGCTCTAGGCATATCGGTATGGTTGTTTATCGTTGACCGCAAGATGTTGACCAAGGAGGCGTATCGGTACGGTCAACCAGTGTACCGATACGGTCTCCCTAGGTTGACTTGGGGCAGTTAACCTGGTCAAGGCGTATCGATACCCTCTTCTAGTGTATCGATACGGTCTACTATGTAAACTAAAATGGGTTGTTTAAAGTACGGTTATGGATGGTTGTTTTTAATTCGTCGTGTTTCCGTTGTCGTGTTCATATAGGGAATATTGATGCCTTTAGACAAGATAAAGTTAAAAGAAATTTTCTAGGGTTGCTAACCGAGGTGAGACCTTAACGGGTTTCACATCGATTTTCCCCATGTAGCCTACTCGGACCGGTTAGTCGTCCAGACCGGGACGAGTGGGTTACAAAACCCAAAAAAAATGACTAAGCTTTTTTCCCTCGAACCCCAAATCTAAAAAAGGTTTTACAAAATTTCCTTCCTCAGATTGTTTTGGGTTTAAAAACCATAAAAAGAAAAAAAACTCTCTAACTCCCCTTTCCTACATCTCCACCGGTTCACCCTTCTCGGTTTTGGAAAGAAGAGTCGAATGGTTTATCACCGGGGTAGATCGAGAAGGTGAGAGAAATTGAAAAACCGCGAAGGTGAGAAAAATCTTCCCCTCTCTTTTTATCTTTCCCTTTTTTTCATGCAATCGAAAGTTGAAAGTGGAAATACCTCTGAGACTTTCAAATATTTTTATTGATCTTTTTCTGGTAAAATGTCGGGGGCTTTACAACGTTTGGGGTTCGGTTTATATGACGGAAATTACAGAGGAATAAAACAAACGTGGTTGACTTTGGGCTCTGTTATCGTTGTTGCCATGATGTTGGTTGCCTCCTTGTCTAGTTGACCTTAGGGTCGTTTTTTGTTTCCATTTGCATTTTGGGTTATTCTGATCACTGGCCTTTTTTGTGTGCATGTCGGATTGTCCCGATCGAAAGTGTCGGGGTGTGCATGTGGCAGAGAGTCTAAAACGGTAGAGGGCTCTGGTGCGTGGGGCAGTCGTACGAGCGCGTGGGCGAGCGAAAGGTCGTACGTGGGTGCGTGAAGCTTCTGGATCCTTCCGGGCATCGTTGTGAGCCGTTAGATCGAGATTCAATCTAACGGCTGAGAAAATGGTTCGCTAGGGTTTATTGTGAGACCCGATCTGGGCCGTTGGATGCCTTCAATCTTGACATCCTCTTCAATCTCGGGGATGTTCTTTGCTCTACATAGGGTTGTGATCAAGTGAGGGAAGAATAGGGGACCTTTATCCTTCTGTGCACACTCG
Organism: Hibiscus tridactylites; assembly: GCA_958450335.1. Taxonomy (NCBI): domain Eukaryota; kingdom Viridiplantae; phylum Streptophyta; class Magnoliopsida; order Malvales; family Malvaceae; genus Hibiscus; species Hibiscus tridactylites. Next base: position 10,507,340 of record OY288279.1, on the reverse strand, counting down.
AAGATTCCATCGAGAATGTACTTCCCCACGTTGATCTGTCATTCATTTGTAATGGAATGAACGAGGGTCAGCCTTTGTCTATCCACTGTCGTGTTGTGTGATGTGGGCATGAGGCGTTTCTTCACGAAGTGGTTCCATAGCTTGGCAGCAGGTGTGAGTTGAGTCCTTCGAACAGTCCACCGATGTTTTGGATCATCATTCCAGCTAGTGCCTTCTGTGGTGAGGTCTGCCATGATGCTGTCATATTCTACTGGAGACAGATTATCGACGAACCGTCTGTGTGCGTCCTCTTGCATGGCCACGTAAATGCCATACAGGGAATTAATATAAGCTAGTTCTAACTCAATTGTCTTACCCTTGATGGTGACTTGAGATGTGTCCTTGGTGGGATTTGCAGCATAGAACTCTCGAACGAGGGTGACATTCATTTCCTATGGTTGCTCAGCAAACATCTACCATTTCAGACCAATGATTCTCTTTATGATGAACCCCTCTAAACCCAGATCTCCTCTCTTCTTCTGTTAAGTAAAACCCCTCTCTTCCCACATTTCTCTTTTCTAGAAAGATTCGTAGTATCGTTTCTCCGTTTCAACAGAGTTGAACCTTCTTCGGATTCTGCTGTGTGTGGGAGTGGAGACTGTTGCGGCAGAGGTGGAGGCAGAGCTTCTACGGGTTGATCTTATCGTCATTGTAAGGGTATTGTGGAAACAAAAGGAAAGAAAATACAGAAAGCTAAAAAAATTCGGAACAAAGTAAAGAGAGTAGAATGAAGGTGAAAATGAAATGGGAGTGAGAGTTTATATAGAATGGGATTTCTGCCCGTTGAAGCTGTAACGGGTGGCGTGGAAAATGGAGTCAACTGTCATGCGATTTCTGGATGCGTTTGTTACGCGTTTCTGTGTTTTTCTCGCGTCTGCTGCGTGTCTACCGCGACAGCTGGTGACAGTCTGTCATTGCATGTCTGTCACGACAACTGGTGACGGCTGTCACCAAGTCTGTCACGACAGCCTTATTACCGTTGAGCTCTTTCTTGGGCTTCTTGGGTTGAGGTGAGTGTGATGGGCTGGTCCATTCTTTCTCTTTCCTCTGTTTCTTTTATTTGCCTAAAAACTGAAATAAACTAATATTAAATTCTGACTTCCTAAAGCAATAAAAATATAAAAAAAATATAAAAAAAATAAATTAAGTTAAATTAGGGATGCCTTGAGGGGCATCTCCTAAAGTAACCACTTCCTGTTCTCTTGAGGCTTCAGTCCCCTGATAGTGCTTAAGTCTATGTCCATTGACTTTGAACCGGTGCCCATCCTTAATAGATCTTATTGTGGTGGCACCATGTGGAAAAACTTGAACTACCTGAAAGGGTCCAGACCATCTAGACTTTAACATCCCTGGGAATAGCTTCAGCCGGGAGTTGAACAACAACACCTTTTGGCCTGGTGTGAACTGTCGTGGTAGAAGTTTTTTGTCGTGCCACTTCTTTGTCTTGTCCTTATAGATTTTGGCGTTGTCATATGTCATGGCTCGAATTTCTTCAATTTCGTTTAAATCCAAGAGCCTTTTCTGCGCTTATCTATCCCAATCCATGTTGACTGTCTTGATGGCCCAGTATGTTTTATGTTCTATCTTGACATGTAGGTGGCAAGTTTTTCCATAGATGAGTCGGTAAGGTGACATTCCCAGTGGTGTTTTGAAAGCAGTCTTGTAAGCCCATAATGCATCATTTAAGTGGAGAGACAAGTCCTATCTAGATGGCTTAACCATCTTTTCCAGAATGTTCTTCACTTCTCTATTGGAGATCTCAGCCTGCCCATTGGTCTGGGGGTGATATGTTGTTGCGATTATGTGGGTCACTTCATACTTCTTCAATGCGTTAGCAATCACCCTATTATCAAAATGCCTACCTTCATCACTAATGATTGCCCTTGGGATGCCAAACCTGGTGAAGATGTGTTTGTGTAAAAATATTTGGACGGTTTTGGCATCATTCTTTTGTGTGGCAATAGCTTCTACCCACTTGGACACATAATCTACTGCCAGCAGTATATACAGATTCCCACAAGAAGCTGGGAATGGTCCCATGAAATCGATTCCCCAAACATCGAAAATTTTGACTTCGAGAATGTTCTACAGGGACATCTCATGCCTTCTAGAGATATTTCATGTCCTTTGGCACTTGTCACAACGCTTGTAAAAAGCTTGTGCATCTTTGAACATTGTAGGCCAAAATAAATCAGACTGTAGAACCTTGGCAGCAGCTTTTTTTCCTCCAAAGTGTCCTCCATAAGGAGCAACATGGTAGTGGTGGAGTACTTCCTGTTCTTCCTTTGGTATGCATCTCCTGATAATCTGATCTGCATAATGTTTGAACAGAAGAGGTTCATCCCAATAATAATGTTTTGCATCATTTTGGAACCTCTTCCTTGCTTGATAGTTAAGTTTATAAGGTAATAAACCACTAACGAGATAGTTTACTATGTCGGCATACCAAGAAACGTCAAAAAATTTACATGTCGTCGTGGCTGTTGCGGCAACACTTGTGTGTACTTCCATGGCAGTGAATAACTGCTCATCAGGGAAAGTCTCATGTATGTTAACCTTGTTTTCATCTTGATCCTTTCCCAGTTCCAGTCTTGACAAGTGATCTACTACTTGGTTTTATGTTCCCTTTCTGTCTTTTATTTCTATATCAAACTCTTGTAACAACAGAATCCAACGTATCAATTGTGGCCGTGCATCCTTCTTGGTGAACAGGTATTTATTGTTGAATGATCCATGTGAACCACCACTTTTGTTCCAAGTATGTATTGTCAAAACTTGTCAAAGGCAAATACTACAGCTAACAACTCCTTCTCTGTCGTGGTGTAGTTTATTTGGGCATCATTTAAGGTCTTGTTGGCATAGTATATTACGTGGAAGAGTTTCTTCTTCCGCTGCCCTAGTGTTTCACCCACAGCATAGTCACTAGCATCATACATTATCTCGAACGGTAAACTCCAGTTCGGTGGTTGTACTATTGGGGTTGTTACCAGCTTCTCTTTCAGTGTCTTGAATGCTTCAGTACATTTGGCATTGAAGTCAAAGGCCTTATTCTGTTCCAACAAACGACACAAAGGTTTAGTAATCTTAGAAAAATTAGCAATAAACCTACGATAAAAACATGTGTGTCCTAAGAAACTCCTAATGCCCTTGACTGTGGTGGGTGGCGGCAGTTTTTCGATGACTTCGATTTTAGCTCTGTCCACTTCTATGCCACGATAGGAGACTTTGTGTCCCAACACTATGCCCTCATCTACCATAAAATGGCATTTTTTTCCAATTCAGTACAAGATTTTCCTCTTCACATCTTTCAAGCACTTTCTTCAAGTTGCTTAGGCAATTGTTGAAGCTATCTCTAAAGACGGAAAAGTCATCCATGAAGATCTCTAGGAAATCTTCCACCATATCAGAGAATATAGCCATCATACACCGCTGAAAAGTTGTTGGTGCATTACACAGTCCAAATGGCATTCTCCTAAAGGCGAATGTTCCATAAGGGCATGTGAAGGTTGTCTTCTCCTGGTCCTCTGGTGCAATGGCAATCTAATTGTAACCTGAATAACCATCAAGGAAACAATAGTAAGGTTTTCCCGCTAATCTATCTAGCATTTGGTAAATAAAAGGCAAGGGGAAGTGGTCCTTCCGGGTAGCTTTATTAAGCTTCCGGTAGTCCATACAAACCCTCCAACCGGTCACAATCCTAGTTGGGATTTTCTCATTATCCTTGTTGGTTACGACAGTTATTCCTCCCTTCTTGTGTACGCATTGCACAGGGCTCACCAACTTTCTATCCGATATGGCGTAAATAATTCCAACATCAAGCCATTTGATAATTTCCTTTCGCACCACCTCTCGCATAGCTTCGTTTAATCGTCTCTGAGCATTTATCGTCGGCTTATGATCATCCTCCAAGAGGATTTTGTGTATGCAAATTGCCGGACTTATGCCCTGAATATCGGCAATGGTCCATCCAATTGTCTTCTTATGCTGTTGTAGCATACCAATCAGCTATTGTTCATGTTCCTGCATTAACTTAGAAGAGATGATCATGGGCAGCGTATCATTTAGACCAAGAAAAACATATTTAAGTTTCCCTAGCAAGGGTTTAAGATCTAAAGCAGGTGGCTGATCTATGGAAGGCTTTTGATTTACATGTTTGTTAGAGGTATAGTTCAAAGGTTCGAAGAACTTACCTGGACGCATGCCTATCCAATTTACCTCCTCAGGATCTTCATTGTCAGATGTGTCATTGTCTGAGGAGTTGCTGTCACCAATACTATCGTGGCAGTCTTCTAGGTGGCTGTGGCGACAGTGACCAATTTTTCTATCGTGACAGCTTGATCTGATGCAGGGTTGGTCTACAATTACCTCTGATATTGACTTACATTCTTCATGTACATCAGCTTGTTTCATGGCTTGGAGAACATTTAGTTTTATCTGGTGGTCGTTGACTCTCATAGTCAGTTCTCCCTTCTCTACATCGATCACTGTTCTACATGTGGCTAGGAAGGGTCGCCCTACGATGATCGGTGCATTCTCGTCTGCTTCACAATCTAGAACAAGGAAGTCAGCGGGAAATATAAATTTATCCACTCTTACCAGGATGTCTTTAATTTTTCCTTCCGGCTGTACGTAAGAGCGGTCTGCCAATTGAAGCATGATTGTTGTGGGTCTTGCTTGTCCAATACCTAATTTCTAAAAAATAGATTCAGGCATTAGATTTATACTAGCTCCAAGATCACAAAGTGCCTTACCCACATATTGATCACCGATTATGCATGGTATAATGAAACTCCCAGGATCCTTCTTTTTGGAGGTGTACGATTATGTAAGATTGCCATGCAACCTTCTGTCATGACTACAGTTTTAAACTCCCCAAGTCTGGATCTCCTGGACATTGCATATTTAAGGAACTTGGCATAACCAGATGGTGGAGGACGGCAATCTTCGAGACGTACTTCACATGAGATTCGGATCTGAGGGGGCTCACATTCTTCAACTTCGTCTATCGCCTCCTCAGATTCTTCTGCTGTCGTTGCATGGTTGGCGATCGAAGCTTTAACGAGGGTAAATATTAGATGGTTAAAACAGACTTAGAATTATAGTGAGGGGTTTACTTAATTATCTCATCATTTTAACATTGATCCTATTAATAGAACTATGTTTAATCATGCTTATAAAGCATCCATTGCATCACATACAAGGTAAATATAAGCGGTAAATAAATATGCAATGATTATAGCCCTTCTTAACCTAAGGCGACCCATCCCAAGCCAATGGGAGGACCATTCTACTGAAGATAGAATCTGCTTCTGAAACGCCCGGTCCACTAGGGAAGGCCCACCACGCTACTACCTTGGTTCTTGTTTTATCTCCATGAGTATTTACAATTTTTCAGAAACTCGCGTTACATGCAAGGGAGTGAGATGAGAAGAGAAGTACAATAGAAGATAGAGAAAGGCACGACACGCATGTCATATTTATAAAAACCAAAACTATAAAGGCTATGGGCTATAACCATGCAAAACAAACACCGTGCGAACAAAGTAACGACGTGTTTACGGAGTTTTAAACTGATTATCCCTATGTTGTGGTTAATGGGCCAAAGAAGGATCACGAGGTTTCATAAACCATTTGTGTTAACGAACAAATGCACCAGGTAGGTTAAAATGAAAGAGAGGTGGCGCACTAGGCACACTTAAGTACCAGGTATTTGATGATGCCAATCCTAGACATGCATTTTTCATAACGTCTAACCATAACTCTTATGGATTTACCGTGAAAGATAGTTTGATAAATTTTATCAAATTAGAAGCCCTTTCAGAGATTTCATAAATCTATGAAACTACGAACAACTACTTGTTCTCTAGACTAACTATTAGTCTCAACATGTTAACATTTAACATTGAAGCAACCTATCATAGTTATGATTAACTCTTAATCATTCAGTGATAATCGAAATAAGTCTTTATTAGGTGTGATACAATAAACGATAAATATCTAAATCGAATCAAACAGCATGAATCTCATATATAAACATCACCAAAGAATTTAAGTCTGAATTCGTATGATACAAGTGGCTCTGATACCACTGTTGGGTCACGTCGGCACGCCCCGTGGCGCAGCGGAAAAATTAATCCAACGTAATCCAGCCAGGATCCATGTACAGGAATGAATCCAAGGTGAAAAGATAAAGAGTTACCTTTTAAAATTCTGGAAACTAGAAAACTGACGGTATGTCGGAATAACCACGTCAAGTAAAACCGGAATCGTCACAGGTTCGCAACGACCTCTACGGAGTCCACCCGAACAAAACGAACAAAGTTTCCGCCTCCCTAACACTTAGGGATAAATTTCGACAGGTTTGAACACCTTTCCAGGGAGAAGTCGAAATCCCTCTAGGGATTCCTGAGAGAGTCTGAAATCGATCATGGGTTCTACCAGGACTTGGATTCGAACTAGGAAATCGCCAGGAATTTGCCAGAGGGCAAGAGGAACACCAGAAAAATATCGAACAGCTTCTCAGAAGAAATCTGGGACTTGTCGAAAATTCCAGAGGGGAATTCCCAGGGATATGTCGAAATTTGCAAGGAGGAATAGGGATGATTTGGTTGCTAGCCCTTGTCCCTTTAAATAGTATTCAGAGACTTAATTCTAGTTGAATTCCTTAAATCCAAGTTCAACCAAAATTCATAGAATCTAATTCTATTTGAAATTGGTTTATATTAAATATACATTATATTTAATAATATTAAATGAAATATATATATTAAATTATGTAGAATCTTATTCTACATAAAACATGGATTTAAATATTCATTATATTTAATCCAAATATATATATTTTTATTATATAGAATCTCATTCTATCTTTACTTGGATTTAAGTATATTTAAATATATATTTTTAATTATGTGGAATCTAATTCTACATAAACTTGGAATTAAATATACATTATATAAATTCCGAATATATATATTTAAAATTCTAGAATCTTATTCTATAATATTTAAGTCTCTAAATATTTTTCATACTCTAAATAATATTTGATAAATCCAATATTATTCCCATTTAAGGGAGTTGCCGATTTCCCCTATCCCATAGGGGATTTTCAGCAACCTCCCTAAAATAGGGAGTATGGTTTCCAATTTTTGTTCGTTTCATTCGAAGGGTGTGACCCTTGTAGGTTCATGCAACGTTAGCGGCAAAATTAGAATTGTTCTAATTTTACAAACAATGAGTGACATCTAGCAATACATCATTGCTACCTAAGTTGCATGAAGTCATGGTTTGACTTTCCTAATTCCTGAATAAACTTCCTTTATGTATTTCATCCTTTTGTCTTTTATATCTTAGATGAACACAAGTCATGGGTTAGTCACACTTGCGTTGTCCATCTAGTGTTTCTTGATGTCTTGAGTAGATTATGATAAACGAATCTCTATGATATCTCATATCATAATATTCAAGCATGGCCATGCATTTTCTAATCTCACTCAATCAAGTGGCCGAAGATATTTCTCCCATTATGTAGGAGGGACAAATCCTTTCTTGATCAACCATATTTCACTACATAGGTCATCACGTATCCAATCATCAGTCTTTATAATGTAGTCAGTTACGACACACATTTGACTATGTCAAAATACGTAAATCTTTATGTTGAAATCATGTTGATCTCAAGTCTGAGGATTATACATATGTTTATCATGAGCAATGTTGTGACTGTCACATTATTACCCAAGAAACATGCTCATAGCGGGTCAATCCAGTATGTTGTTCTCTAACAAATACTTATGTGTTGATTTTGACATCTCTATGTCAATGACAACGCTTGTCATCAACCACGTATTAGTCTTTATATATTATCATTGTCTATACTCGTAATAATATTTGACTAAGGATCATATTTAACAATAATCGTATTATTGTATAGACATTATTATCCAATGGTTAGTTTGATGCACAGAAACATACCAAATGATAATAACGGTAATGTCATTACTTGATAAATCTATTAAAATAGTATGTCTATTCAATCATCATATGATTGGTCTTTGGGCATACTCCAACAAATTTAGGGTTCTTCCTCCAATTCGGGTAGTAATTGATGGAGTCGTAGCCTTTATTCTTGTTGTAGTTTTCAACATACATTCTCGTTTCCAGTTGTAGGGGACACTCCTCTGTATTGTGGTTTCCATTGCAAGTTTCACACATCTTCTTGGCAGAAAATACCGCCTTAGATTCGTTCTTCTGCTGTAGGTTTTCAACTACCTTGGTGATGTATGCTAATTGGGTTCTTACCGAGTTGTTAGATTCGTGTTCCTTGACAGGTACGCCTCGTCTTCCTCCTCTTTGTTCCGTGGGGAACTATTCGTCGTTCTTTGCCAACCTTTTCAACACACGCATTGCATCTTCCAGCTCTTTGTCCAGTAACAAACCATTAGCTACCGAATCTATCCTCAGTCGAGTGGGTGCATTGGCAGCATTGTAGAATTTGACGTCTTGGTTCCATACAGGGAATTCGTGCATCGGGCAGTTTTGTAAGAGAGTTGTAAAATGGTCTCATGCCTCATGCATTGGTTCATAATCTTCATGTTGAAAAGTAGCAATTTCGTTACGTAATCTTTCAGTTAAAAGAGAAGGATTAAAACGAGAAAGGAATTCACGGCAAAGATCTGCCTAAGTTCTTATTGAACCCGGCGTTAACTTATTCCACCAGGTTTTTGCTCTATCCCTCAATGAATGGGGAAATAGTCGGAGTCTCAGCACTTCCAGACTTATTCCTAGTTGTCTAAATGATCCACGGATCTCCTGGAAGGTTTTCAAATGTTCGCGTGCATCCTCTGTAGCAGAACCACCAAATTGTTCGGTTGAATTTATCATACTGAACATCACAGGTTTTAGTTCAAAGTGTTCAGCTTCCACGTCTGGTAGTGTAGTTTGCAGTTCAACTTGATCATTGTTCATATATTCTCGGCATGTCTGTCGTGCTACCGGGGCAGTAGGAGGTTGCCAGTTGTCTTGAGCATTAGCAGGAGGAATAACATCAACCTTGGGTTGTTGTTATTGTTGTTGTTACCTACCCCAACACCTTGTCCTTCGTTTTCCATTGCTTCAATTCTTTCCTCAAGATAGTGGTTTCTCTCTATCAGGAGACGGGCTTGGTTCCTGAGATGGTACATACGATCGATTTCTGGGTCTAGTTCGTATTCAGGATCTGTACCGTGTCTCGATCTGCGCATAACCAAGAGAAGAAAACTTGTGAAAAGGATAGAAAATTATAACAACCATAAATAGAAAAGAAATAAAAATAAAAATAAAAAGTGCAGTAATTAAAGGTAAAGGTATGTTACCAATCCCCGGCAACGGCGCCAAAAACTTGTTGCATGTAAATAAGACTATCGCAATTGAGTGCAAGTATACATGACGCAAGTAATATAGTGATATGAAGTATCGAATATCGTCTCCACAAGGACTGGAAATACTTCTAACTTTAAAACTCTGCACAAGAAAAGAAATAGATTTAATAAAGTGTTTTAAGACTTCTTGAAGATAAACTAAAATAGATGAAGAAATCATATTGATAAAGTAGGCTGGTATTAATTTGTTTAGTAGTGCAGGTGTCGCAGCAGCGTTCAACAACTCTGTTACTTCAAGTTCGGCAAGAACCCCTATTGTGACTTGTCCTATCCCTAGGTCCAAATTCTGTCGGCGAACACATCTTGGATGATACCTCCCGGCGTGAATCGAAAGATGAACACCGATGTTTGTGAATTCTTCTTTAGCCGCTTAACCTTGTACTTATCTCTAGGCCAAGATAGTTTAGCGATAAACTGGAAAACTATATTTACTCCCTTCTTTTACTTAACTCTCCCAATATTAAGTAAATAGATAACCTCGCAATGCTCTCCCGGTACTCTTATGAGATGTTGAAACCAGAGTAAATAAACTTGAAGTTTTATTGATTGAATAGAAAAACTTAAGAAACAGTTTAACCCTTACAACTACTTTACAAGATCAACCCTTAGCCCTGGGGAAGGTTTAGAACGTGATGAAGAAGAGAAAAGCTAGGGTTTATGATGGAAGATGACTAAGAGCTAGGTTATCTTTCCTTTGTCGACATACAAGCATATATATAGGCCATAGGTGTAAGCTTTCTTAATGGCCAAGAATACTAGTTTGAATTAAAGTACAATTTATTTAAAGACTAAATGTCTGAGTAAACGTCCTTTAATTCGCCCTATCTTCTTGCTTTGACTTTCACCTCAAACTTTTGAGCAAGGCCTTCCTTGTGCTTCTGGGCTCCAAAAATTATACGAGTGGTCTACAAGAATCAGACTTGAAATCCTCTATCAGTCGAACTCCACTTTGCATTTTCAATCTCTATTGTCTTCACTGTCGCCACTTTTGTCACGGCAGCTATCACAACAGTGATGTATGAGGCAGTTTTCTTCAACCCTTCATTCCAGCTCTGCAGTTATCTTCTATTCCTCTACTGCCCTGGATGCTGCCACGACATGTACCTGCAAGAATTAACCGAAATCAGCAGTATCTGTGAAAAATTATCTATCTGTGATGTTTATGAAAATTCTATCCTAAAATGTAACTAAACATGCTTGAGTGCATCAATAATATGGATAAACGAGGGTTAAAATATAGAACATTTATGCACTCAAAAGTTGCGATTTGGCTAACTGTTTTCTGGTGTGATATCTCAATCTCTCTCTGCAGATTATTTACCATCTTCTCAAGCTTGTCACAAATGCTCTTCTGATTTGCTTCCAGAGTTGTCAATATTTCTTCAGTGCTCATGGCTCAAATCTTGTTTGAGCGGGATCTTTACTATTTAAATGGAATGTTCCAAAATTAATCTTTATTTTACAAGTATGAATGCAATGATCAAAACATTATTTAATGCAAACAAAAAACAAATGCATAGAAGCAAATATATGTGTGCACAAATGAATTCACAAAAGCAAACAACAAAACAAGCAAAACAGTGCAAATGTATGATGCGGTCGAAGGGCCATCAATTCTATTGAAAATCTGCTCATGAAAGAAAACTCTTTATTAAATTTGAAAGTTTTTGTTACATCTTTTGTGATTTACAAATATCTTTATGCTTGAACGCCTAACTCCTTGATTTCTTCAACTAGCCACATGAGCCTTGATTCAACTTCTCCAACAGGCTTGATGTACTACTGAAGGGTTGCAGCTTCAGTCGCTAATATTGTCACGTGCTTGGTTCTCCTCCTTCTTAAAGTGCTTTCCATTCATAATTTGAACAATTTTCTATAATCAACCCCTTCTAAATATGGGATGCATGCAATAAATAAATATGTTATAAAAACAAAACAAAACTCATACAAAAAACAAATAAATATGCTACAAAAACAAAACAAAACTCACACACAAGAATGTCTACAAAACAAAACTCACACATACAAAGGTTGGTAAAAAAACAGAAACAAAACCTAAAAGATCCAAAATAATTACATAATAATCTTGGGCCGACATTCCAACATTTCAGGACGTGTCTCCACGGATTATTCCTATGACTCAACACCCTAGGCTTTCTGCATGGCTCTATTAGGGGTAGACTCTAAATTCTCAAACTTGGTTTGGTTCTAAAAAGGTACCCGAGCTGTCCTTGTTGTCATCTACTAAGAGTAGCAAGGCCCTCGATTCTCACCCATTATAAGCTACAAACGAATCGAGTTCAACTCAGGATGACTCACCACCGAAGCCTTCTCGAAGAATCAATATCCTTACAAAAGCAAAAGGAATGAGTCTCGAAGGTACTTTGCGATGGTCGTACGAAGAATCGATATTCTTACATAAGCAAAGCGTGTTCCTCCCCACTTAAAACGAACGGGACAAAGCTCGAGAATAGAGCTTGGAATTAAGTCTTAAATGCGTAAAATAGAGTTATATTCATTTAAACGAACAAATAAATAGAACCTATGATGAACTTGCAAATTCCATATTAAAAAAAATATTTTTTAAAATCATTTAAAACCAATTTGTGGCCTGGCCCTCTTTGTTTTTATTTTTAAAAAAAAATAAAAACACGTCCCCATCGGAGTCGCCAAGCTGTCTCAACCACTTTTTAGAGAGGATTCGACTTTTGAAAACTTTTACAAAAAAAAATCAACGGAGTTTCCACCAATCATTTTTGAAAGAAAAGGTGTGATTAGATCACTTTTAAAAACAAGGTTATTTTAATAAAAACGTTTTGTTTTAATAAAACAACGGTTTTGGTCTGCAAAAATCAAAAAACAGGTTTGGGGTCGGTTACGCATAGGGAAGGGTTAGCACCCCCACGACGCCCAAAATTGGTACCTAATTGGTTTTAAAATCGTTTTAAAAACTGGAATTTACAAGTTCAAAAAGGTTCGACTTTATTTGTTCGTTTAATGAATATTAGTCTATTTTAACGGCCTTATCGCCCGGGAGATGAACTTTAATCAGCGCCAACATTTCTGGCGCTAACCCGTCATTCCCGTTTGATAAGACATCGCATTAAATTAATTTCACTTTTTCAAACAACAAAGAAATTTAGTGTGTTAAGTATTTTATTTAATTCTAGGTTCGATTATTTAAAAGCCCTAAAAACATCTAAGTCTTTTATTCATATTTAGGTTTAAGTTTGCTTAAGTGTATTTTATATTTTTGTGAAGAACATTTTTCGACAAAACATGTCTCTATCTAAGATTTAGTCTCTAATCCTAAGTTTTCACCTATTTCTAAAACAAGCAAGCAAACTTTTATTCTTTTTGAATTTTACCCTTTTTATTATTCCTTTTAAAATCTTTTATTTCTTTTTACTTCTTTTATTTTAAAAAAAAAAAACTAAGACCCTTTTGCATTTTTTACCTTTTCTTCTTTTTATATGTTTTTTACCATTTTATGTTTTTTTCCTTTTCAAAAATAATTTCTCTCTTTTAAAAACTCAATTTCACTTTTTCATTCTTTAAAGTTTTTCTTTTTAAAACGACCTCTTTTAAAAATAAACTTTATTTTTCCTAAAAATCTTTTTTTTTAATTTTCTTTTTTTCAAAATTTATTTCATATCCTAGACCCTAAAATTTTATTTAAAACCTTTTTATTTTCTTTTTCTTGAAAACTTACCTCTTTTTCCTTTTTTCTAAAAAACATTTTTTTCTTTTAAAATTATTTTGCCCATTTATTATTAAAAAAATTCATCAAAATTTTTTTATATTTTTTAAAATCAAGCTCTTTTATTATTTCACACCTCACATTATTATTTTTCCTAATTAAATCCCTAATTTTAAATTTTTCAATTTAACCGCATTTATTCAATTTATTCATGCATTTTTAATTCAAACATCTTTTAAATTAATTTCTACATTCCTAAAGATCAAAATAATCCTAACAACATTTTTTAAGCATGCAAAAAAATTTAAGATCAAACTAAAATTAAAACGGAATTTTAAAATGAAAAAGTTACCGGAATCGTGAACGATTTTCCGACTTCGAAAAAGCAACCTAAAATTCACAAACAACACAAACACAAACACCAAGAATAAACATAAAAATCTAAATGAAATAAACGAAAGAATGATAGAAATTTTACCGAGAAAACGACGAACGAAGAACTCGAATTCGGGCTTCTCGAAATGCTCCAAACCACCTCCGGAAAATTACACCAAACTCGAACTTCTACTCTAAAAATTTCCATCAAGCTCTTGAAAATTTCAGAGAATTTTTCGGATTTTTCTGAAACCTTTTTCAAGTGTTTTTTCTTTCAATTGTGTGTGTTGAACAAGTAAAAGGGAAGGGGTATTTATACTAAAAATTGATCTTCAAATTCAAGCAAAATTGGGATTTAATCCCCAAATTGAAGCCTAAATCCGATCAAGGGCTTGATTCTCGGAAATAGCCCTCTATCCTTATCCGATTTGGTTGAATATTCGAGCTGAATTTTCCCATTGATTCGAGCCTAGGGTTTGACTACTCATTTCGATTTTTTGCAGATTTCGGCGAGAACAGGCGGCGGCGGCGAGCGGGGTTGGTGGCCACGTGACGGCGACGACGAGGCGGACCGGCAACGTCACCGGTCGTGACCGGTAGACAGCGGACAGACTCCCCCAGTGTCGCGGCAGAGGGTTTGGCTGGGCTGGGGCTGTTGGCTCAAGCGCGTGCGGCGCACGCACTAGGCGCGTGGGCCTTCTTTTTTATCTTCTTTTTTTCTTTCTTTTTTCCTCTTTTTTTTGTTGTTTTTTACCCCTTTTGTTGTTTTTTTATTACATTTAAGATTTTTATTTCCTTCTTCACTTCTCCATAATTATTTTGAAACATAATTATTAAAATTATTTTTTTTATTTTTTCCTTTTTTTCTTTAAAAGTGGGCTTCAAAATAAAAATAGGTTTTGTTCCTTTTTTCTTTAAAGGTGGGCTTCAAAATGGGCTATGTTTTTTTCTTTTGAAATGGGCTTTAAAAATGGGTTTTGAAAGATGAATTTTTATTTTTTTAATTTAATTTAAAAAGAGTGGGCCTTTTATTATTTAAACGGGTTTTTTTATTTTTCAGATTTTTAAAATTGAGGTGAAATTTTAGTGACAATAGCAGCACATCATGGCAGCACAAAACACACTTAGGCTTTACAATGTAGTCTACACATTATTAAGCTACAATCACCTTACCCGATCTATCGACCTTATCTCTCCCTATCATCCTTATCATCCCTTTCCTTTCTATCTTATTTTATTTGTGTTTTTACTTTTCCACATTCAGAAATTTAATCATGCAAATTACTATTTTCTTGTGCAGGAAAACATTCATAAGAGTCGTTCTAATCCCTGTGGGAGACGATATCTTTTATACTATAACTTGACAAGAGTGTGCATTTGCGTTCATAAATAGAGAACACCTAGACGCTCTGCACTAGCTCATCGCACACCAAGGCTGCCAAAAAGGTCAGCTCCTCCTTGCGTGCCACCTTAGAAAACTGGATTGCATAAAGAACTTAAGTAGTGAACTTAAAACATTGTCGGTATCCTCTTTACCCATAAATACCATTTGATTTCCTTAATTCTATATAGGGTTGTAAACGAGCTGAGTCGAGCTTAAGTAGTGCTAAGCTCGGTTCGGCTCGTTAAGATTTCGAGTCGAGTTCGAGCTTGAGTAACTTCTAACAAGCCTGAGAAGTCTGAGCTCGACTCGGCTCGTTTAGAACTCGAGTCGAGTTTGAGCTTGATTCGAGCCCTATCGAGTCAAGTGTTGATCGATCTTTGACCGCATTGGACTCGAGTAACTCTTTATCTGTCACGTCTCATTTAAAGTCTTATGAAGAAAAAATTTAGATACACAAGTTGTGTAAACTCAAGCTTGTTAATTTTATGGTTTATGGTGTTAATTTAGGGTTTAGAGGTTTAGGTTGTTGGGTTTAAAATTTAGGATTTAGATTTTAGGGTTTAATACTTATGGTTAGGGTTTATATTTAGAGTTTTAAGTTTAAGAATTTAGATTTTAAATTATACAAAAATTAGTATATTATATTTTTGAGTAGCTCGTGAGCTTTTCGAGTCGGGTATTAAGTAGCTCGGCTCGGCTCGTCAAGAACTCGAGTCGAGTTTTGACCGAGTCGAGCTCGAGTAGCTCGCGATCTGTCTCGTCTCATTTACAGCCCTAATCCTATATATAACAAAAAATCAAAAATCATCTGTTTTTTTCGGTCACTTTCTTTTGTCCTAAATTTTATATTATAAATCTTAAACCTTAACAAATACACCCCCACCCCAAATTTCATAAACTCTAACTTAAATTTTATAAACTCTAACTCTAAAACTTAAACTTTACTTTTTAGTGTTAAGCATAAATAAAATACCGAAAAATGAAAGAAGATTTTTACTCCTATATATACATGAAGCGGGATTTTCCCAATATATTTAAAGCCTTTTAAAAAAACCTTAAATCAAACTCTATTAAAACAAAAATTAGAGTTCAAAGTGAAATCCACTAATTGATTTAATGATCATAGATATTTATTCGTCTTATTTTTTGTGTGAATTCAAATATTAACATTTATTGTAGAATATTATTGTAACATAACTTAATAAAAGAAAACGAAGTTTAAATCCTTTATTTCCATGGCCTCTCAAATCAAATTACAAACAAAACAAGATATGCGAACAATGCTGCAACATATAATTAAATTTACAACAAAAAAAAAAAACCTAATCTCAGGACTCAACCAAAAACCTTCTTACAAGACATCATATTCTAAAACCTAGAAAGCAAAGAAAAACAAAACTACATACAAATACAATCAAAGGAGAGCTCAAATTAAGGGAAAAACCCAACAAGGGGAACCGAAGGAGCGGCGGAGTTAGAGCGGCGAGACATCATCGTTACGACGGGGCGGTTACTGTCGTTTTGGTGAATGACAATCCCGACAGATTCAGCGACGACCACCACGAACTCCACCACTAATTTTAGCATCCCCACGCATATCTCCAATCTCTGCAGCGGCATGGTTGTAAAGCTCTTCTTTTATTTTTATTATTTTTGTGTGTTTAATTCTACTTTTTCGCGTCTGTATTTATATATGGAAGAAGCAGCGTGGCTGACGGGGAAGGAACTGATTGTTTACAAGACTGTGTTGTAGATAAATACGACCTTTGGAACACCCAAAGGTCGTTTATTGCCATTGGTTGATAATAGTTTCTTAGAAATTTCGATTTTCTCAAATTCAAGTTAATTTCTTCACAAAATGTCAATACCTAATCATTGCTTATTTAGTGCCACCTTGTTTGAATTTTTTTTTTGGCTTACTACTCAAATAAATGTTAAAATTATATATAATGCCTAAAGTACTTCTGATCTAAATAGGTGTCTAACGTTTTATTATGTAACTCTTTAAAAGTTTTTTTGTTAACGTCCGTTAAAAAATATCGTCTTTCCAATAAAAACGTGACATGTGACTTATTTATTAATTTTCATTTAAGTTTTGTTAAAAAAAGGAAATTATTAAAACATTTTATATGAAAAACGTCAAAACTTTAATGATTTTTAAAACAACCCCAAATCCTAAATTACCGTCCACCACCGTCGAATATCATAATATTGTCGTTGAAGCGGGCATTCTCCTCTCATCGTACGAGTTGCAAGGATTAGTTCGTCGTTCGTTTGCCCGACTTTCAACATTTAATTGAAAATTTCATATTCGATTTTCGTGGTTCTTTTGGCTGCTTGTTCGTCGATTTCTGACGACGTAAGGTTGGGGTTATCAATTGCAGAGAATCGGTGAATGATGGTCGGTGGTGGGTGAATCGATGATCGAAAGAGATTAATTTAGGGGTTTAGTGTTTGGAGTTTTTCGAGAAATTAAAAATTTTAGGGATTTTTTAATAAAATTGAAGAATTTTATTTTAAAAAATTAAAAGAAAATAACATAAATATGAAACATGTTGCGTTTTTATCAGATAACAAAATTTGTTAACGTCTGTCACGAAAAAGCCTTAAAAGGGTTACATAATAAAACATTAAGCACTACTTTGACCGAAAAATATTTTAAACATCTATCTAAAAAATATCAATATTTTTTCATCTATATTGCCAAAAATTTAAATACATTTATCTTAAATTATAAAATCAAGAGAGATATCATATAATACACAATTTACACAATATGTTATTTAAACTCAAAAGCGCTAATGTTATAGTTAATTTTTGGCTTAATGTTAAAATAAGTGCTCAAACTATCATGTTTTTTTAAGTGTTTAAATTTTTTTTTTTTTGCCTCTTTTAGGCGCCTGAACTATTATATTTTTTCCTTTAATGTGTATAAACTATTTTTGCCCATTTTAGGTGTCAAACTATCATTTTTTGCCTTTTTTAAGGTCAAATCGAGACACCTATTTTGACCAAAAAAAATAATAGTTTGGGCACCTATTTTGACCAAAGAAATAGATTGGGCACTTAAAATAGGCAAAAAAATAATTTAGGCATCTAAAAGTGAAAAACGAGATAGTCAAAGTCGAGGCACCTAAAAAGAACAAAAAATAATTTAGATACTTAAAAAGTGAAAACATGATAGTTTGGGCACTTATTTTAGTATTAACCCTTAATTTTAATAGCAAATCAAAATTCCATTTAGAATAAAATCTTTTTCAAGTGTTCAATTATATTGGTGTGATCGGTATTTAATTGCCATTTCCTCGTTTAGCATGCATTTTAATGTAAATTAAAATATTTTTTTTGAATCTGGATTATATTCAACAGCGAAAGGAATACAAAAGAATCACACCTTTTACAAGATAAATACAATACATAACAAGATAATAAAATTCTAAAAGTGTGAAAAACATTAAAAATACCATACCTAACACAGTCAGAAGAAATCTTCTGATAAAAATCCAGAAAAAACTATAACTTTGCCTTGAGTGCTCTTTGAATATAGCAAAAATTCTTCTGTTACTTGTTCTTGGCATGTCGGCACAACCACAAAATGGAATCATAGCATGTATAGAACGACCTCCTTCGTTGAAAAGCGCGCGTTGATACTCGTCACTCGAACGCGTAACTGTCAAAAGACAGACTACTGTCATGAAGACAGACAAAAACTGCTAAAAAGCAGACGAAAGAACTGCCACAAAGCAGACAAAAGAACTGCCATAAAAGCAGATTTAAATAAGAATCCGACAAAAAAGAAGAAAACAAGAAACAAACTTGAAAAACGAAATATTCATCGAAAAAGATGAATTTTATTTATGTACAAAACCAGCAGAACGGCCAAAGGCCGCCGCCGGTAAAGAAAAACGATGAAGAAGAAGAAAAAAAAGACTTAGAGAAATTTTGTAACTGCCTCAGAGAAAATGAAAAAGTGAAGAAGTGGAGTGTATAGAGGTTAGTTAGTTGTACAAATGTAAATTAAATTAAATTAAAATAATTTTGAAATCTCAAATTTGAGTCACATTTTATGTACATCATGAATTAATTATTTTTTCAAATTTGTCACAACTTATTCTATTATTTGTGTTTATTGTTCTAATCTGTTCTTATTTAAATGTAAATATATTTCGATTATTTGTGTTTATTATCATTTCGATATTCATACTCTAAAATGATAATTTTCTCTAATTATAATTACTCAGTTATTATTATTGTTGTTGTTTAATTGTAATTGTAATTATCATACTTTTTCAGTTTTCCCCCAAAACTTCTTGAGAAAAATCATAAGTATGCCCAATCAGTTGAGCTACTCTCCCAATATATAAGAGCAAAAATAACTTTATTTTCGTTCTATTAACTTAAATAATAAACCAAATCTTTGACTGGATTCTAATAAAAATCTAAAACAATAAAAATTAGTATTTCATTTGAATTGCAGACATATTGGATTATTGAAGTGGGTCCTACACCAATAGAAAAATTAATAAATAAATTTATGGATATTGCTGGACCAATGGCGTTTGAACAACCATGCAAACCTAGAACCAATAATTTTGTGAATCCACATATTTATTTTTATCCGCACTAAAAAGAAAGGTGAAAATAATTGCAAAAAAAAAAAACTAATTTACCTATTATTATAAAGCTAGTCGGCTAAAACGGCGTCACTTTGCTCAAAGTTGATGCACATTTTGTTAATGTCAGATTTCTTAATCCGTTTAATCATCATCAAGACTGCGCATTATTTAATTCTAAATTATAAAATAATGTATATTATAATATGTAATCCGTACATGATTACATTTAAATAATAATTATTATATTGTAGTGGTGATTAACGTGACTTTGTGTTTAAAAAACTCCAAACTTTGCGGGGCAATCATGCATTATTTTAAATTTATATGGAATAATATGGGATATGCCTCTATATTCGGCCATCTAATATAATATAATATAATTGGGATTTTAATATTATGGATTGAATGATAATCATAAAATACTAAGTCATTTCTTCTTCATCTCACCTTCTGATGAAAAAATTGGATCCAATTGGAGTATATTTTTGAATTTATAACCCTTTTTGGATTTCTTTTATTCAATTATATAATAAACAATTATATAATGATTTGCATAGTCAACGCCCTTTAGTGCAAGTGGTTAAAAACTTTCAGTTGACACGTTCCTCTCTCCCCTATATTGTGAGTTCATTATTTAATGAGCAAAATTTTCCTCTTCTACTTTAGGTAGTAATTGTTAAAAAAATTACATAGATTTATTTTTTAAAAAAATAAACAAATAAATTTTATTATTATGGTGTTTGAGACCCACATCAATACTTTTATTATAATGAAATATTTTTTTGGTAAATTATATGTCCTTTTTATGGTTTAGGTTCGAAATGTTTGATTTTCTTTTCTAACAATATCATCTTCAAGGTTTGATCTCGGATTCTTTTCTTGAAAGAACAATGTCTCATGCTATTTCCCAAACCCTTGTTAGTTATATAAAATATTTGGTTTTGTAAATAATTTATATTCTTTAAATAACATTACTATTAAAATTTGTAAATATTTAAAATTAAAAATACAAAAATAAATGAAGTATTCAAAACAGGTAAATTAATATTTTTCAATGTAGTTTTTTAGTACAAATAATATTAAGTTACTATTACAACCTTACATATATATATATATATAGGGTTAGGATCAACTTACACTGTGTAAAATTCAATTACTTTTACACGTTTTTTGGATCGTTGGATGGGGGAAATGGATGGTTGAGATGAACTCCTTACTTTTTTTCCCGAGTGATAATTTTCACATATTCTACTGTTAATCCCATCCATTCGTTTCACCCATCTAACGATCTAAAAAATGTGTAAAACTTTAAGAGTTTTACACTGTGTAACTGGATCCTATCTATATATATATTAATTTAAATGTATTTGTAAACCGAGATGTTGTCACACTAAGTTAAGTGACACCAAGGTGAAACAAATGCTTCAATAATTTTAAAAGTAAAGTAAATATTTTATTCAAACAATTTTATTTTGTAAAATTTAAATTATTAAATTACTAGATGTAAAATACTAAAATGTCTGGGTATAAAAAATGGGGTTATGTGTGTTGTATCCCAAATAATGAGTTTCAATAATTTTTTAAAGATTTGTAAAAGTATAAAAATACAAAAAGAACCCTATAAAAATACTTGTTGTACTAGAAAATAGGGATAAATTTATAATTACAATTGAGTTGGTGTACGAGTACTTGACTCGTGACATCAATCTCAATTGAAATTTTAATTATCTTTATAGGTAAAATTAATATAATTTTTAAAAAGATAATTACATAAATTATTCAATTTAATTATATACTTTTTAAATGATTAGACAAATATTTTTTTTAAATCAGTATTCATCTAAATTATATATATATATATATATATATATATATATATATATATATATATATATATATTAAGTTTAACTAAACAGCATTATACAAACCAGGGGTAGAGGCACATGGCCACTAAGGGGAGCATTTGTTAGGAATGTTTATGGACGGTTAACCATACGGGCATGATTTATCGTTACGGTTATTGGGAGTCTCAGTACGATATTTTGATGAACCGTTATCGTCTCGTTTGAACCGATTACTGCCTAAACGGTTAACCGTTTATTCGGTACGGTTACTCGTTAACCATGAACCATTTTATATTAATCAAACAAATAAAGTTTTCAATATATATATATTTAAAAAGTCTTCAAGAATTAAAACAATTAAAAAATTTAAAAGAATTATATTAATTACACAAATATTAGTAATAAACAATAATTTATATTAATTACACAATATTTTGTATAATTAATAATGTGATATCATTATAATTTTTTTAAAAGAAAATAACTTCGTTAAAATCCCTTCGTCGTTTGAGTCTACCGAAATCGAGACAAGAACATCGAAAGGAGAAAAAGTACTCCAAATTTATTTCATTTCATGATCACAATAACATAAACATGAGCTCAACAGAGTTGTTCAAGAGCAAATGTAAATAATACAAAGACACGACAACATGAACTGTAAAAGGAGCTGCAACATCAAACCAATGTCCAAAGACACAAACTGACTGCAACTACACTGGAAACCCAACAGAAACAAAAGGATGCAACACATATCCCACTAGGCCACTATATCTCAATAATAGAATAGATGCACATTCGAATAGACGTACACTACATGTTTGATTATTACTAATAATTTAATATTATTATAAATTGTAGTTTAAGTATGGTAATTACACATATATTAGTAATAATTAATAATTTAATATTAATGTAAAGTTAATTTTAATTTTTTTTATCGATTAACCGTTTAGCGAAAAATCGTAATAGTTTTCGTCCTGTTTAGCCGCTAATTTTACCAGTAAGGTTACCGTACCGTTTCGACTAATTTTTACCAGTACGGTTACCTACCATTTAGTCTGATTTTTCAGATTTTTTTAGTACGGTATATCGGTTTGGGTTTTTATGAACACCCCTAGCATTTTATCCCATTTTGGTGGAAATTAATTTAGTGTTAAATTTTTAGTAAAAATTAAATTTAGTTTGATTTATTGAAAAATGAAATTGTGCATATCCATTTGGAGTAAAAATTGGACCCTCATTTTTAAATTTTTGGATCCGTGACTGATACAACATAATATCATGACTTCAAACAATAAAATATTATAATGATAAATTTGAGGTATAAAAAATTTGATATTTTATGTTCGAATCTTACGCTGTATAAGTTATGTGTGAGTTTATTTTGATTTGAGTTTCACTAGATGTGAATTTATAAAAAATATATATTTTAATTTACATCCAAATATATGATTATTAGTTCAATCATATTTTAGAAATGGTTTATTATAATTGTAATATAGTTATTTGGCTATTGCATTATTTATAATTGTAATTGTGACCTATTGTACTAGTCGTGTCTGCAATGGTGTTTTGAAATGATTATTCCCGGTTCATTTCAAAATCTAATGCATGACAATGCGGGAAAGATGAGATGAATGTGGACATGCTATTGTCTAGATTCATTCTGGCTATGTATTGATTTGGGCCTTGAACAAAGATCAATTTTAAAATCACTGTAAGCATACTTGCTTCTGCTGTTTGTTTTTTTAGGACAAAATGATAAGCTAAGAGAGAAAAAGACCAAAAAGCCTACTAGAAGACCGAAAACCTTAACAAAAGTTTATTTATTAAAAACATAAAAATTCGAAATTATTAGTTGTAAATTGGATTTATTAACTCAAAATAACATGAAATCATTTAATAAAATTGCAAATATGAACGAATCAAAGCCTAAGAAATATAACACATAATTAATCATAATGAAAACTATAGCAGCAGTTCCACTGCTTTAGTTATGAGTGTTGAAGCAACTTCAACGCCGGCGAAAATGAACGCGCCCCACGCGCCTTTCGGAGTTCACGCCTCTTTGAAGATTTCGACCCTTAATGTCGAACTGAGCTCCAATGACCGTGTGCAGCCGTGAAAGGGAACTCACATGATAACCAGAAACGATAGAGATTGAGTGCCCTAAAATTTGGGGATGAAACCCGATCGGATGAAAGAGAAAGAGAGAGAATAAGCAGGCTACTTCTTTTATTATATTTGGGTCAAATATAACAACCCAAAAAAACTCACTCCTAATGGGCTAGCCCACACATGTCTATTTATACTAACATAGACGAGGGCCCTCATTAGAGTTGATTAGGATCTGTTACTAAAACAGAAAAGAATAACAGCCTAACAAACTATAGAACAATGGAGAAGAATTGAGAATTCTGCAGATTGAAGAGAACCCTGGAGACTTCTAGAGGCTGATCGAAGATGCTGGAGCTTTTGGAGCTTTTTTAGAAACTGATCGAAGATGCTGGAGCCTTCTCGATGTTATATTGTCTAACATTCACCCCGCTTCCTTGTTTTCTTCAAGTCTGAAAAAGACACTACATTCAGCATGTGACGAAAGAAAAGAAATTGTTGCACAGCAAGAGGCTTAGTGAACAAGTCTGCTACTTGGTCTTTGGCAGGGACATAGGCTACTTGCAGTAAACAACTCAACACTCTCTCCCTGACAAAGTGGAGATCCAGATCCACATGTTTCGTCTTAGCATGCATAACTGGATTGGCAGCCATTGCTATGGTGCTTGTGTTATCACACCATATCTTTGGTGAGGCTGATATTTGTAATCCCATATCCGTCAATAGATTACGAACCCACATGATTTCAGATGTTGCATCAGCGAGGCTTCTATACTCTGCTTCAGCGGTGGAGCGTGAAACGGACTGTTGTTTCTTAGAATGCCAAGACATAAGATGATTACCATAATATACACAATCGCCAGAGATGGATCTTCTGTCATCCTCGTCACTTCCCCAATCAGCATCACTAAAAGCTATCAAAGAAGGCAGATTAGGTTGCTGAGAAGAGAACCACAATCCATATTCAACAGTTCCACAAAGATACCGTAGGATTCGTTTTACAGCCGACCAATGAAGCACGGTTGGTTGCTACATATATTGAGCCGCCTTATTAACTGCAAAAGATATATCTGGTCTTGTATGACAGATATATATTAAAGCACCAACTGTACTTTTGTACTTAGTAACATCAGAAAATAATTCACTATCATTCTTGTGTAATTTTGGTGTAACAGCCATAGGAGTATCAACAGGTTTTGCATCTTTCATTTGTAACCGTAGCAACAGTTCCGTGACATATTTCTTTTGTCCAAGAAAGATTCCTTCATCAGAAACAGAAGCTTCCATGCCTAAGAAATAATCCAGCACTCCAAGATCCTTCAAGGAAAACTTATCATGAAGTTGTTGTTTGACTGAGCTAATATGAGATGTAGAATTCCTAGACATCAGAATGTCATCAACATACACAATGACATAAGTAGTGACATCAACATTGTGATATACAAAGAGAGATGTGTCTACAAGTGAGCCACGAAATCCAATAGAAACCAAAAAATCTTTAAGTTTCAAGAACCAGCTTTGTGGTGCTTGTCGTAACCCATATAAGGCTTTGGTAAGTTTACATACAAGCGTGAGACCATCATGAGATTTCTGTTCAAACCCTGGTGGTTGAACCATGAACACTTCTTCACAAAGGTCACCTTTTAAGAATGCATTATTGATGTCTACTTGATGAACGACCCATCCGTTGGTTACAGCAAGAGAAAAGAGAACGTTAATGGTCAATGACTTCACAACTGGACTAAATGTATCATGAAAGTCATGACCAGGGACTTGAGAGTACCCTTTAGCAACCAGCCGAGCTTTGTATCTATTTATGGAACCATCAGCATTCCTTTTTATCTTGAAGAGCCACTTGCAGCCAACAATCTTGCGATCGGCAGGTGTCTCAACTAATTCCCATGTATTATTTGCCAATAAGGCAGAATATTCAGCCATAACAGCATTACGCCATTCAACAATTTCCATGGCTTCATGAATTGTTCGAGGCACATCATCACAACTGACCAAATAAGCCTTTGGTTTAAATATTCCTCTCTTACTTCGAGTTGTCATTGGATGCACATTGGCTATTATCTTAGCACTAGGGGCTGAAATCGAGGCATCATGTAAGAATTCAGCAGAGGTGAAGGAATTATTTTCCATAAGACCAGCAGTTGAACTATGTGCACCAGATAATAAAGCATCAGGCATATTAGCAAGGACATCAGCTGTTGACTGTACCACCGAATCAACATTGGGCACAAAAGAAGAGAAAGAGAGCTGTGAATTTTCAGCAGAAGCTTCTTCCTGATCTGAACCAGAACCAGTAGGCTGCGAATGCTCATTAGAAACAGCAGGTGAAGGAGCCCCTGTAGTATCAGCATCAGCAGATTGTGGACTAGAGCTAGAACCAGCTGGTTGTCCTTCAGAAGTAGTGGGAGCAGTAGAATTGTTAACAAGAGTAGAAGGTGAAACAAAAGAATTTTCTGGAGCTTTAGAAGGAGAGGAAACAATGGGGGCTGATTGTGACTCAACTCGTAAAACACGTTGAAAAGTAGGTTGGTTCGAAGATGAGATGGCAAAAGGGAACAAGGACTCATCAAATTTTACATGTCGAGTGATATATATTCTTCCACGATCACCAAGACATTGGTACCCATGGTGCTTTGGGGAATAACCAAGGAACACACATTTTTTAGAGCGAAAATCCAACTTGTTTTTGTTATAAGGTCGAAGGTACGGATAACACGCACAACCAAAAATACGAAAGAAAGCATAATCTGGTGTTTTGTTGGTTAACTTTTCATAAGAGGATATGTTGCCCAAAACCCTAGATGGCAGTCTATTGATAATGTAGGTGGCACTTAGGACAGCGTATGACCAGTACCTAAGTGGGACTGATGCTTGAGCAAGAAGGCACAAAGCTGTCTCAATAATTTGGCGATGTTTCCGTTCGACTACGTCATTTTGTTGTGACGTGTAAGGACACGTAACTCGATGCTAAATACCCAAGAGATTTAACTTAGAGCGAAGAGCCTGAAACTCTTCCCCTCCATCAGTCTGAATGGCTTTGACAGTAGAAGAAAATTGATTTTGAACAAGTGCAATAAAGCTATCAAATATAGTAGTAACTTCACTTTTATTGCGCAGGAGATATGTCCAACAACTTCTACTGTACATATCAACGAATGACACATAATAGGCAAAACCAGCAGAAAGTATTGGAGCAGGTCCCCAAACATCGACCTCAACCAATTCAAAAAGAGTAGAATAAATTGTATTAGATGACGCAAAAGGAAGAGCATAAGCTTTGCCATGTTGGCATGCCTCACAAACTAAAGTTGAACTTGAGCTTAAGGACTTATGGACAGCAGATCAAAGAACTTTAGGGGAGGGGTGACCCAACCGTTTGTGCCACAGCCAGTAGACAAACTCTTCATTATTGACAGTAGTACTAAGAGAAGAAATGGAAACATGAAACGGCTGGAAAGGAAAGCAATAAAGTCCTTGTTCTTGATGACCTTGCAAGAGAACTTCTCTTGATTTTTCATCCTTCATATAGCATTTATCGGAGTGAAATTCAAAAAACACAACATTATCACTGGCTAACTTAGACACAGATAGCAGATTTCGTGAGATACGTGGGACGTGTAGCAAGTTATCAACAATAAGTTTTTTCCTATCAGTGTTAATAACAGAGCATCCAATGTCTTCTATCCTAACAGCAGAGTCATCACCCAAGTGTACACAACCAGAACCATTATAGATAAGAGAAGTGCTGAAGAGAGACTTACAGTTCGTAACATGGTGTGTTGCTCCCGAATCGAGGAACCACTTGAGTGAACCAAAATCAGCTCCAGCAGTGGTCAGTGAGTTCACCTGAGCAGCTTCTTCAGTAGGTGGTTGTGGCTCAGCTGGTCCAGAAACTCCAGCAGTGACACATGGCTCATAATACTGGCCAAACTCCTCTGATTGATAGAGACAAGCATTAGCTTGAGGTATATCAGACTGGCGATTAGCCGGAACATCAGTGACACCTTTGAACCCTTCATCGAACCGGTACCAACAAGTATCTACCATATTGCCCATTTTACCACACAATTAGCATTGTGGCCTGGAACGACCACGAAACCTGCCTCCTCTATTGTAACCAGATCTAAAACCTCTGCCACGATCAGAATTAGTGGAGCCTCGTTTATAATCAGATCTCCCAGAAGACTCAGAGGACTGAAAATGTGCCAGATTAATCCCTACGGGCATATCAACTAGATCTGCAAGCCTCGACTCAGTATCTATCAGAATTGAAACTACCCCTTCAAGTGAGAATGGCTCCTTGCTAGCCGTAATAACCGCAATGAACGGTGCATACTCGGGTGGTAAGCCATTCAATATGGTTGCCACATGCTCGACTTCAGAAACTTTATTACCGGACAACGCAAGTAAATCACAGACTTCTTTAATCTTTACTGTGTAGTCCCTCATCCGCATCACACCTTTCTTCATAGAACGAAGTTTACAGTGAAGGTGCATCACCTTCGTTGTGGACAGCTGGGAGTACAATCTGGTAACCACACTCCAGATTTTGGCTGAAGTTTCTACGCCAACGAGCTGTGGTAGCACATCGGAACCAACCGTGGAGAGCAACCATGAGGCCAGGGAACTGTCCTGCTTCACCGATTGAACATACGCATGATTAAGCACTCTGTCTCCAGCTGTGCCTTGCACATATTTAGCCGGCTTAGGTGCTTCAGGATCAAGGTATTCTTCTAGGCCGAGCCCACAGATGGTGAGTATAACTTGTTGCTTCCAGAGTAAAAAAATTGGTGTCATCAAAAAATACGTTGACGCGCTTGTTGGAGAAGATCTGAGCAGTGGAATCTTCGCCTCGTTGAGCCGCCGTGGAGCCATCACCAGTCGTCACCATTGTAAGAGACCACAAGAGAGAGTGAAAGAAATACAATCAACACGAACAAGCAAAGGAGGATCGGAGAGAGAGCAGAAAAACGAACTAAAGGATATCAAAAAATTCACCTCATCGTTGATTGACCGTCAGCCTTGTCGACGATGCACACCGGAGCGTTATTCCATAGCTCTGATACCATGTCGAACTGAGCTCCAATGACCGTGAGCAGCCGTGAAAGGAAACTCAGATGATAACCAGAAACGGTAGAGATTGAGTGCCCTAAAATTTGGGGATGAAACCCGATCGGATAAAAGAGAAAGAGAGAGAATAAGCAGGCTACTTCTTTTATTATATTTGGGTCAAATAATACAACAATAGTAACAACCCAAAAAAACTCACTCCTAATGTGCTAGCCCACACATGTCTATTTATACTAACATAGACGAGGGCCCTCATTAGAGTTGTTTAGGATCTGTTACTAAAACAGAAAAGAATAACAGCCTAACAAACTATAGAACAATGGAGAAGAATTGAGAATTCTGCAGATTGAAGAGAACCCTGGAGACTTCTAGAGGCTGATCGAAGATGCTGGAGCTTTTTTAGAAACTGATCGAAGATGTTGGAGCCTTCTCGATGTTATACTGTCTAACACTCAATTGGTGTTGTAATACATCTGTTCCGTTTTACTCGTTCGATGCCATGCGAAGGTGGCACTCCCTTTCCAAAGCTCGTCGATGGCCGGTTTTGTGGTGGACGACGCCGACTGGTGGCTTGGTCCAGATTTCAGGAGGGGGGCTCTTGTGAAGTGTGTCGAGGGCACAGATGAACAGGTTTTGGAAAAGCCCCTCATCTCCCCTGCATCGTCGTAGACATCAATCATGTCTTAGGCTCCGGCCGTCGCCATGGCTTAGTAAAAGCAACCGTTCTCGACCGTAGTCGGTGGTGTGCAAGGACAGGTTGTGCTTTGTTGGTAGGCCCCCCTTTTTTAGGCTATGGCGAGAACGACGCCATTTCTGGCTTTTGGTGGAGGCGCCACTCAACAAGCTGGGCATGGAAAATAGGTTGTAGGATCATCTGTTTCAGGTTTGGTTTACCGCCTCTGGATAGATCTCTCAGGCACGACTGTTGTCTTTCATCCCGGGAAGAGATTATGGTGTTTGCATTCTGACCTTCTCCAACATCGTTCTAGCTTTATCATTTTAGGTAACACGATTCACGGTCTTACTGATAGAAGTGTCTATCTGGGTAATCTAATTTATTTTTCGACCCGACATTATTGGGCTTCAGCGTGATTTTCTGTTGACCGTCATTTGTGTTTGCTGCCGGAGTCCTGGGGGCTTGCTGTTAATTTCTATTTTATGTTTTTTTTTTTATGTTTGCTATTAGGCTTTGCGTGGTTCATCGGTTGGTTTTGACTCCCGGATGTACGTTTCCTACGTTGGCGGGACCCATGAGTCCCTCTCGCTTGTATCTTTTCCTCGTTTAATGAAAGTTATGGTTTGAAAAAAAAATTCCACTGCTTTAGTTTTTGTGAAAAGTGCAAGGAACATTTGTGAGAAAGCTTTCTTAATCACTGGAAGTTTATTTGGCACGCCACTTATTCAAGGGGATATAGTATATTCGTGATTTTCATATAAAGTTATTTACTCTTAGCTTTTTAAAAATACACACGTGCAAATTACGCTGCTCGAATTTGAATTACATAAGAGGAATAACGTCATCTTTTATTACTAGGATCATTCAATGAGTTGGTATGTCAGTGATTTATATATGTAATTAATAGTTGCATGTAGTTTGTTGGTTTCGTTTCTCTAAAATTTTGCCTTTAGCCATGGAGTTAGTTCATGCTAAGCAACAATATGGCAATGTGCAATCTCTGTTAAACTTAGACGAGAACATAATCAAACTCCATTTAAAAGTAAACACGGAGTCTAATTTCCTTTATTTACAAAACATCATATTAAAAAAACCAGAAAGCAAAGAAGAAGAAAAATAGCATTATCCCTAATTAAGGAAGAAGAAAGCCAAGAAAGGGAACAGAAGGAGCCGCAAAAGAGCGGCGGCGCATCAGCGTTACGACGGAGTGGTTACTATCAGTTTGGTGAGCGACCATCCAAATTGCTTCAACCACAACAACCACGAACTCCATCACTAACCTCACCACCGCCACGCATATCTCCCATCTCTGCAACACCATTGTCGTAAAGCTCTTATTTTGGGCTCCCAGTTCCGATTTTTAGCGTCTCAGTTTATAACAGGGATGAAAATGATTGGTATGAGTGTAGAAAATTTGCATTAAAAAAAAGGGTTAATATGGCCCTTTGGAACATCCAAAGGTCGTTTTTGGCTTTTCCTTAATTATGTCTTGTAAATTTTGATTATCTCAAAATTTGAATAATCTGAATTTAACAATCAATTAAAATAATTTTTAAGGGTTAATTGAATCCGATTTTGTTACAAATTTTTAAAATGAATTATTCAATTCGGTTACGGTTCATAGTTTTAAGCAAAATTGATTAACCTATATGATCTGTTATATACAATATTTCTAAATTTTATACATTACAATATTTTATAGTCTAGTGATTTTGATACCCTCCTAATTTAAAAGAAAATAGTTTTGGTTATAGGTATGACTAATATGTGTGAACATTCAATTGTTGACTTCTAGTTGTTTTTACACTTTTATTACAACCGAACAATTATTAAATTTACCATATTATCATATTTGATATTTTAATAAACAAAGTAAAAAAAATCATTTCTAGAATCAAATATTTTGATTAATTGATTAATCGATCATCTGATTTAACTGGTACAATATAATATCAAGAATTGAATAATCTAAATTTACCAAAATAATTTTTTAAGGATTAATCGAAATTTTTTATTTGTATAAACATGATATTTGAGAGTGGCAAAAATATGAACAATTCAAAAGTTAAGTTATTAAATTGAAAATTTTTAAACTCTACTGACCAAAATAGGAGTGAGAAAAAAGTTGAATGATGATTGATGTAGTTTATTCATTTTTTATTAAAGAAAAACGAGAGTGGTTGCCGACCACCAACCAAAGGAAAAAACAAAAAACAAAGTTGCAGGTGACAAAGATTTGAGAGAAAGTGATAAAGATTTGAGTAAGAGCGACTAGGGTTTTTAATAGATAGATTTTAAAATACAAGGAAATATTTACTTGTTAAAAAGATGACATAAAAAATAATGAAGTGGTTGATTTTTATTAATTGAATCATGAATGTCTTGATAAAAAGACTCATAATATATTTTTTTATTTTAGGCTTATTTTTTTGTTCAGAAAAAACATGTAAGTTTAAATTTTTTTATCTAAATAAAGAAAAACTTGTAAAATATTTTGGTTAATTTGAAAACCTGTATAGTAGTCGAAATTTGTTCAATTTAGCTAACGTCTTTAAAAAAATTGGATCGGTTAGCGTATAAAAATACATTTTTTGGTTATTTTAGTTTTAGACTGCGTTTTTGGTTGAGTTTAAAAATTTAAACGAGTGTTGCCCAATTTTTTTTGTCAAACAGCCAACGATTGACCACCAAACGAATGTTTGCCTACTATTTTTAATAACGGTGTTCAAAACTATCCGACCTGGTCGACCTGGTCGACCCAGCCCAACTACCCGATAACTCGATACAAAATAGCCGAGTAATTTTGTAGTTATTTTATTTTTCTCGGGTCAGGTACCCGACCTGATAATTTTCCAAGATACACGACCGGGTTTGGGCCCCAAAATTATATATATTAATAAATTTTATTTTTAAACGGAACTATCCACTCGTAATTATGGAGCATGAAGGGCAAGTAGCGTTTGGAAGGCGGAGCGACAGTTATGAACCTCGTGAGAATTGCAACGGTGAGAAGCGGTGGCGGGTTTCTGCAGAGGTTGTTGGGGTGAGATCGGAGTGGCAAACGAAGGGTAAAGAGAGATCAACTAGGGCTTCCAGCCAGGAGCAAGGGAATGACTGGTCTATGTTCGTGGATAATCTTAGTAAAATGGTGACCAGATCGGCTTTGATGGAACTTTTCAATCACTTCGGGAGAGTCACAAGAGTGTTCATTCCAACCATTAACAGGAAATCAAAATACCAGGATTCAACCTTTGCTTTTGTCTTAGTCGGAAGTAGGGAGGATATGATCAGGGCTATCGACAAGGTAAACAAAAGGCGTATTGATGGGAGGATAGTTAGTGTATCAAAAGTTAAATATCCGAGACCCTTTCCGCGGGTTTCGGTCTCTCGCAAGGAGGATGGCAATGGGTCTAGTCTGCCAATACCAGAACATAGTACAAGAGGTTGGAGTGATAATGCTAGCCAGAGAAAGAAGTGGGCAGATAGATGGGTTTCCCCTCCAAATCTTACAAGAATGCAGTGCTAAACAACATTAACATGGGGAGGGGCTGTCCTAATCCTATTAACCTCCCAACTGTGATATCGCATGTTGTGGGCTTTGGGGAGATTGAGAAAGAAGTAGTGATTCCTGGTGACGGGAATATATGGATGAAAAGAAGCTTAGTGGGGATCATCAAATGCGATTATGATCAAAATTTGGTGCAGAAAGAGCTTTTTAATGATGTCATTAAGGTGAAAATTGCTCGATGGGATGGCAATCAGAATTCTTTCCTTATTATTTTTTACAGTGTTGTAGAAATGCAATAGACGTGGGACCATGAGTTTGAAGCCCTAAGTTTTTGGTTCGATCATATTGACTTTCTACTAGTCAACGACATTCCTCACCATTACTGGTATGTAAACTTAGAGGGTGTTCCGTTATCGTGTTGGCACGAATCTTTCTTTACCATTTTGGGCAATTTACTTGGGTCCTTCGTATGCATGGAAAAGTGGACGAAGGAGAAAGCAAGATTTGACAAAGCAAGCTTATTGCTCAGGGTGATTAACCCGGTGGAGATTCCTTATGTGGTTAAAGTTAGAACTATGGGCTCTTTGTTTCGAATCCTAATTAGTTCAGGGAAGTGTGTTGAAGATTTGACTGAGGCTAGCATAGATGAAGGCGTAGAGAATTTTGCAGACGTTTGGCCTAATGATCCAGTGGATCTCGACTTAGGGATGGGTCACAATTCCCCTTTCATGGAGGATTTGCCACCGGCAGGTGGTGGCCGAGTGGGGACGTTGCGGGCTCCGGAAAACGTGACTCAACTAGGTAATGTTTCCTCTCCTACACCTAATAACCTTAATGTGGGCACAATTCTCGTCTATCCACAAAGTCCAAAGGGTCTTCATGGCAATATCATTAACTCACATCACGGTACTCAAAAAGTTAATGAAATCAGGGTTGACAGGGTACCTATAGTTGCAAATATTGGTGGGGGAAATTCTGGCCTTAATCAAAGTGGGCCTAGTGGGACTGTTACGCGTGATTCGGGTCCTATTTATCACAATCTTCCCAATTTGGACTCTCCCCGGACAAGGGGTTCTAAATTGGGCCATCAATATTCAGACCATTCAAGTCATGTCAAATCTTTCCACCGATCAGTTAATAACTTGGAATCGAATTCTCATGGGTCCTCTTTATCGCAATCTTCATTCTTGGAATCACAGGAAGTTGTTCAGGATAGCTTCGATGGCTTGGGAATCGTCCCTGAAGGTCCTCATGTGGAGTGTATTCGTTGCAACACCAACAAATATTTGAATATTTATATCCATTCTCATGGCTTCTTTCGGGACAGGGTTAGAAGATCTGTGAGGAGATTGGTAAGGGACTCTCTTGAAGATGATTTCTGCATGCCAAAGTATGCTGTCAGACTCTCTATTTCTAAAGATTATGTCACCCATGAGGTATCCGAAGCGGAGGTAGTATAGGAAGTTTGTAATCTGCTGGGCTTATCTTTTAAGGGGGTAAGGAGATGGTTATAAACATGGTGAGTGAACTCGAAAAAGAGCTTCACTCCAATTGATAAAGTTTTATTATAGGTTCCTTGTTTTTCTGTTCTGTGATGAATTTATCCTTAATATCCTGGAATGTCAGGGGTCTTAGGCGGGCTGAGAAGATAAGAGCTGTGAAGGGGTTGATGAAGAAACATAATCTGAGTTTTGGTTTTTTGCAAGAAAAAAATGGAAGTCGTCGACAATATTCTGATTCGGAAATTAGGGGCAATCAGGCTACAAATTTTGTTTTTTCTCATGCTATTGGTTCATCGGGTGGTCTCCTATGTATGTGGGATTCCGACTTATTCAAGGTATAAGATCAATTCGTGTTTTCCAGATTTATTGGGTTGATTGGTCACCTCTCGCCAAGTAATTTTATGTGTGGTTTGATAAATGTCTATGGTCCCCCTGTCGATGCGGAAAAGGGGCATTCATTGCCGAGTTACTAGCTTTTATAAAGGCAATGCAAGTCCCATGGGTTATCGGGGGTGATTTCAATATGTTCTTAGATCGGGAGGAAAAGATGGGTTTCTCTTGTAATCTACAGGTGATAGAACTGTTTAAGAGGTTTGTTTCCGATGCAGATTTAATGGATATTCCCTTACATGGTGGCAAGTATACATAGAGTAATAACAGAGATCCTCCAACTTTCGTGAGGCTCGATAGGTTCCTCCTATCGGCAGATTTGATCTTAGCCTTCCCTGGTTTTACTCAAAGGTTACTGGATAAATCCATTTCGGATCATAATGTCATTATTCTCTTGGAATCTAATGACAATTGGGGGCCAAAACCATTTCGGTGTTTTAATTATTGGAACTTCGAGATGGGTTTTGAGGATACAGTTCTCAATGCCATTAAGGCGGCAAAATTAAATAATCCCCGCATCAAGATTGGGGGTATGATTTGGAAGTCGAAATTGCCCTTAAGAAATGGTCTGCTCGTTCCCTCTCTAGACCAGAGAAGGTGATTACCATTCTAAAAGGGGAAATCTCTAAATTGGAAGGATTGGTACAACAAGGGTCTGATATACCAGATATTCCAAGTAAAATTGTTGCTCTGAAATCCAAGTTGTGGGATGAGTACCGTAAGGCCGAGAGTTCGTGGCTCCAAAAATCACGCTTAAGGTGGTTTTGTGATGGCGACAAGAATACGCGTTACTTTCACATCACTATCTCCAATAGGCGTAGACGAAATGCAATTACCTTGCTGAAAAAAGAAAACTCCTTAATTTTAGATTCGGTCAAGGTAAAAAATTTAGTTTTTAACTTCTTCGCTAAAAACTACAACTCAAAGCATGCTCTGGATCTCATTGACATGGATCTTGATTTCAAACGCCTCAATGCAAGCCAAGTTTCCCTACTATAGAGAAGTTTCTCGGAAAAAGAAGTATGGGAATCGTTGTCTTCAGCAGATTGTGATATGGCTCCGGGTCCAGACCGGTTTAACCTAGGTTTCTATAGAAAATTTTGGCCACAGTTGAAGGAGGATATCATGAGCTTCTTCAAAGATTTTTTCGATGGTCATGATTGGGAACCTGGCACAAATCATTCGTTCATTACTTTAATTCCCAAGCTTGCCAACCCGGTTTCTCTTGAGGAGTATCGGCCAATAAGTTTGGTCGGTGGACTTTATAAACTTCTTTCCAAGGTTCTTACTAGAAGACTGAAATTGTGCATTGGGGACTTGATAGGTGATTCTCAGTTTGCGTTTATTACTGGTCACCAAATATTAGATTGTTCTCTAATAGCTAATGAAGTTATTGATTCTGTGTTCAAATCGGACAAGACTGGGGTAGCTTTTAAAATAGACTTCAACAAAGCTTATGATACTGTATGTTGGGACTTTCTTTTTCAAGTAATGAGAAAATGTGGATTTGGAGATAAATGGGTCTCTTAGATCATAATGTGTATTTCCACAGCTAGGATTTCAGTTCTTGTTAATGGGGCCCACACTGAGTCTTTTTCGATTTCCCGTGGCCTTCGTCAAGGTTGTTCGTTGTCTCCTCTCCTATTTAATCTGGCAGGGGAAGCTCTGAACCTAATGATCAAGAAAGCATGTCGGTTAAGTCTTTTTTCAGGATTCTCGATTGGTTCAGGAACAGTCCGTGTAGATATTTTGCACCTCCAGTTTGCTGACGACCTTTTAATTTTTTGTGGTGCTTCGAAAGATCAGATTCGGAATGTGAAACGTGTCTTACGAGTATTTGAATTGGTTTCGGGCTTAAGGCTTAACCTAAAGAAAAGCAAATTGCTGGGTATTCATACTAACAGGAGTAGTATGCAAGTCTGGGCTTCGGCGATTGGGTGTCAATTGGATAATTTTCCTACTACCTATCTCGTCTTACCCCTTGGTGCTTGTATAAATTCAGTGGCTATTTGGGATCCTATTATCAGCATGTTTTCGAAACTCCTTGAGGGTTGGCAAACTAAATTTCTTTCCTATGGTGGTCGTCTTACACTCATCAAGTTTGTGCTTTCTAGCCTTCATGTATACTTCCTTTCCCTGTTTCGGATGCCAGTGGCAATTTCTAATAGACTAAACTCTCTTATGGCAAGATTCTTGTGAGGCGGGGATTCGGAAAAATAAAAAATCTATTGGGTTCGTTGGGAGTCTATATGCAAACCCCTTGGTGGTGGTGGCCTTGGTATCGCCAATCTAGACTTAATGAATAAAGCATTATTGAGTAAGTGGTGTTGGTGTTTCGATAATGAAAGACAGAGCCTCTAGCGAGGGGTCATTGGTTCGAAATCACCAAGCTTGGGCGTGGGCTTGCTCCCTTCTAACTCCCATAATCGAAACCATTCTTGGATTTGGAACAATATCTTGAAAACCTATCAAAGTAATGACTCGGTTGGGATGTGCTGCAGAACAAATATGGTTATCCAAGTTGGTGATGGCAAAAATATTTATTCTGGAAGGATGCGTGGTGTGGTGATACCCCCTTGAAAATTCTATTTCCTCACTTCCATGCTCTGGCGGTTAATAAGAATAGCCTAGTGGCCGACTACGGGTTAAAAAGACTTGTCGGCTGATCTTGGAACATTCCATTATGCCGTCCTCTCTTGGATAGAGAAAAGCATAGTTGGGAAGCCTTCATTCACAAGCTAAATTCGTTTAAGGCCAGTACCTTGGATCGCGATTGGGTGCGTTGGCTTGGGTCGAATGACGGGTCGTTCTCGGTAAAATCTTTGAAATCCCTTATTGTGGGTCATATACCTTCGTCAAGCTTTTGGAACAAGTTTGTATGGCGGGGCCTTGCCCCCCAAAGGTCGAACTCTTCATTTGGATGGTTATTATTAGGGGTGTTCAAATCCGGGTACCCGGGTGTTCGGGTACCCCGATTGTCGGGTATCTATAAAATCGGCTCATGTCCCGACCCGGAAATTACGGGTACCCGGTAATCGGGTACCCAGATGTTGCGGGTACCCGAAAAATTAGGTATCGGGTACCCGGATTTTTACCATTTTTCAAATCATTAAATTAAAAAATATATATAT
The DNA here is from genome assembly GCA_958450335.1 of Hibiscus tridactylites. NCBI lineage: Eukaryota > Viridiplantae > Streptophyta > Magnoliopsida > Malvales > Malvaceae > Hibiscus > Hibiscus tridactylites. The sequence continues at coordinate 10,469,556 of OY288279.1, read as the reverse complement.
ACACAAATTTAAAAGTTCGAATATATAATCAAACATCCAAACATATAATTTTAAAATATTAGTTACAAATTACATTGTATTTTATATTTTTATTTATTACGGTAGATTACGATAAATTCAAGACTTCAAATTTTATTTTTTTTCGATGTAAAATTCTCATTACTGTAATATATATATATATATATATATATATATATATATATATATATGGAGTGTGAATATTGTAAATTGTAATATATATATATATATATATATATATATATATATATATATATATATATATATATATATATATATATATATATATATATAATTGACAGAGAAGATTAGTGCGAATTGTAAAGTGAGAGCATTTGAGGGATTGAGATTTAAAAATTAGGTTGTTTGATTTGGAAATATAGTGAATATAAAGATATTTTGTTTAAAAAATAATTATATTTAAAATTAAAAAAATTAGGAACCGGGTACCCGAAAATTTCTACTTTTGTGACCCGGGCCCGACCCGGGTAAAAAAAAATTCCGGGTAATTACCCGGTTATTTGTATTCGGGTAATCGAGTCGGGTAGTTCGGGTCGGATAATTTTGAACACCCCTAGTTATTATGGGTAGAGTCTCGGTAAGAGCGGAATTAGTGAAACGGAGTGTGACCATAAATAACGACCATTGTCCTTTCTATTCGCACGCCCCGGAACACTCTGATCACTTATTTTTCGATTGTGGCTTCAGCTGGAAGATATGGATGACAGTCTGTTCTTGGTTTAATTTTTTAACCGTACTTCTTAAATCCCCTATGGCCTTCCTCGAAGCTTGGTTCTCGATCAGCACCCCCTCCTGCAGTGAGGTTTGGTCTCTTACTCCCTTTGTTGTTATTTGGTCTCTATGGTTGTTCAGAAATGATTTAGTCTTTTGTGGAAGTAAGTTGGATAGGCTCAAACTTGTTTTTATGATTAAGTTACTATTAATAAAATGGTTAAAAGCTAAATTTAGAGATTATGAGCTATCGGTGGACATGCTTCTAGCTGATCCGTGTCTTGCTACTAATAAATGCCTATTGAAGACCAAAAAGGTAGTCATACACAGGTGGTCTCCCCCCTCGGGTTCGTTAAATTGAATATTGATGGTGCTTTGGACCGTTCTGGTTTTCGGGGGGAATTGGTGGGTGCTAAGGGATTCAAATGGTTCTATTCTCCTTTGCTTCTCGGAAGGGTGTGATCCAGGGCCGCCTTCTTTGATCGTACTTAATTTGAGCTGTTAAAAAAGGGTTAAATGCCTTCAGGGAATCGGAATGGAGTAATGTGTCGCATCTCATTGTTGAATCAGACTGCAACTTGGTAGTTAACTGACTTTCAGTCTCCTTGGCTCCCCAACCGAATCTTTGCGACGAAATAGGCTGTATGATGGAGATGATACACGAGACTGGAGCTATAGTTATGTGGGTGCCTCGGTTGTGTAATGTAAAGGAAGATGCGCTTGCCAAAGCAGGGATTGGCTGAGTTTAGCATCGTTAGTACAATTGCAGGATGTATTTTGGCTATGGTTTTTATGTTGTTATGTATTGAACCTTTATTTGGATATTAATAAATATTTTCGGGCACTCTTTTCCCTCTACTTAGGTTTAGAGGGATTTTTTAATAAGGCCATTTACCTTAAAAAATAAATTTTATTTTATAATTAATTATATATATATATATATATTCAATTAAAATTAAAAAAATCCAGACATGACCCTCAACTAAACCAAACATATCGACTATCGTAGTATTTTTCTCAAGTCTTTAATTTCAAATCCCTAACTAAAGAGACAATCAAACAATCACTCCATCGCTATTTTCTCTTGCCGGTCATGTTCATCGCCGATTTACGTCTTCGTCAACTCGTTGTCACCGCTTCTACGATACGTCGTCGTCACAAGCACTCCAATCTCTAGCTAGGCAACAACTCCACACTCCAATCTCTAGCAAGGCAGCAACTTGACACTCCAAGTCCAGGCTCACAAGCACAATCAAAGTATTTTGAGGTGCCTAAACTATGGCATTTTTTCCAATTAGGTGCCCAAATAATTTTTCGGGCCAAATTGGGAACTATAGTTTCATTTCGTGACCCATTTAGAATTCGCCGTTAATTTTTACCGTTAAAGGACACATGTCATCTTCTGAAAATTTCAAAAATTATATCAAAAATAAATATAATTACTTAATTTTTAGAAATTATATAAGTTTTATAGATTTCACAAAATAACCCCCAATTTCCAAAATCCCTAACTCCCCAAAACTTAAATCCCGATTTGGGCCGATTTTGTCGCCGATTGTCACGTCGCCACCCATCACATCTGTCGTCAGACCATAACGACCATTTTCCCCACCACCCCGTCGCCGAAAATGGACCAACACTGCGTGAATCGCTGAAATTGTTGAATGGTTCTTTCGAATGATTCACGACGAACAACGGCTAGAGGAGCGGCGAACAACGTGTGGGTTGTTCGGCAAGGGGAGGGCGCTTCATTTCGTCGCCGACAATGCGACCAACACTGACGGGAGTGGTCGGATTTGGGGGTTTAGGGATTTGGGGACTATTTTGGGGATATTTGAAAATTTCAGGATATATTTTTATTTTGTTTTATTTATTTTATTAATTTTTAATATAATTTTTGGAATTTTAAAGAGATGACACGTGTCCTTTAATAGAAAAAATTAACGTAAACCTCAAATGGGTCACAGAATGAAATTTTAAGAGTCCCAATTTGACCCGAAAAATAGTTTGACACCTAACTTGAAAAAAAGGCATAGTTTAGGCACCTACTTGCCTATTAAGCCAAAAAAAATTAAGCAAGTAATTTTGTAAAGATTTCGACTGGTATATCGCCATCTGCTCTACCTGCAATGATTTTGAGAATCATAAATTGAGACAGATCTTATTACATACACATGCATACAAATGAATAATGATAAGGAGAAATGAAATGGTTCTTACCTGGAGTGCTTTGTGATACGCAACGCACTGCCTGGAATTTTTGTAGGAAAGAGTTGTAGCCTTTATTCCCTATCCAGAAATTAGGCATCTGATTTGTTTATAAAATTATATGATTAAAAAAAAACAAGTATCCGTTACCTAATTTTTCGAGTACTCGAGTAGTAGGTACCCAGTTAAATCGGGTGCAGTCGACACGGGCTCACACAAGAGATACCGAAGAAGCGAATATCTGACAATAAACCCCCCTAATTTTTAACGCCCAAAAGAACATTTATTGACAGCTGAAAATTTTAGCTTTTGAAAACGGCCGTTTGGGCGCAAAAATGAAAAATGAAAAACGAAGCCTTAGTTGGTTCGGTTTGGTCCGGTTGAGCACCCATACGGAAAAGTTTCTCCACGTCAGAGTTGCACAGAGTTTTCACGTGCCTTCAAGTAACAAACAAAAGGAACCAAATGTCTAGGGTTTTAGGAATTGATTTTGGTTCTCTAATTATTCAAGCATCACCCCCTTTTATCGCTTGAAATAAGATCACTGCTCTCTCTCTCTCTCTTCTCTATATAATTTAAACACCATCAATCGTAGGCCTTTTTAATTTTTGGGATTTGCTGGCAGAATTTTGTTAGAACAAAATGAGCACTGCTACTTTTAGTTCGATTTGTTTCAATCAAGGTTTTTTACGAAAGGTATGTTTGTGTTCAACCTAAAGCTTTCTGTTTAATGAAGCAAAATCAAAGTTTGTAATTTCAAGATATCTTCTTTCGTTTCCCCCCAAAATCTAACTTTGGGTGTTCAAAATTTTAGGGCGAAGTGAAGAATAGAAATCAAAGAGTAAAGCCTAATGCAGTATTATCAACACAATGTATGCAATCTTCAGAAAAGAACAAAAAGGAAGTCCGCATTGGTATTCTTGGTGCTAGTGGTTATACTGGAGCTGAGGTGTGTCAGTAGGTGTTTTGACATGTATGTTAATTGTTAACCGGTTAAAATGGGGTTGATTCTATGTTATTTTCTTACAGATTGTTCGGCTCCTTGCTAACCATCCCTACTTCGGTATTACATTGATGACTGCTGATAGAAAAGCTGGCCAATCTATGGGCTCAGTGTTTACTCATTTGGCAACGCAAGTAAGCAAATACTTTTTCTATGTCCTGGAAACAGGCTTCAGTTTGGGGCATGAATGGGTTTCACTATCATCATAGAATTGATTGTAACTGTGGAAGCATGCCATTGTTGTGTTTCTTTTGGATAATTGTCGAGTCCCCTTGGTTTTTCGCAGGATCTGCCCACTCTCGTTTCGGTTAAGGATGCAGACTTTTCCCATGTGGATGCTGTGTTCTGTTGTTTGCCTCATGGAACTACACAGGTGCTCTGTAATTTTATTACCTGTCGGTTTTTTCTTCTTTACTTTGAAATCGAGTCATTTTTATCAATTATCATGACAAAATTTGTTTATTTTATTATCGTTTAGGAAATCATCAAAGGCCTTCCCCGCCATTTGAAGATTGTTGATCTCTCTGCAGTATGCTTTTAATTCACTTATGTTTCTATTCTTCTAAAGATAATTTTACATGCCTGGTGTAAAGTTGTCTGGTTATGTAATGTAATATGAAATGATTTTCAGGACTTTCGACTGAGAGATATTGCTGAGTACGAGGAATGGTATGGTCAACCACATAGCGCCCCGGACTTGCAGGTTCTTATTTTCTATCGTTATTTAATAAATAAAAGATAAATCCTTTACTTTTCGCAGTATTAAAGAAGTTACTGCACCTACTCTAATACATGATTGCAAGTTCTAGTTGAAAGAGCTCTCTGTAGCACCTGAGTTTTCCTTAAATTCACTGGTGCTTCTTGATGAGAATGTATATTCTGGTTGAAGTTTGCTGTACCAACTACCAACCAGTTTTTTTTTTTCATTAGTATTCTTTACTCAGTTTGTAATTTTCTTTTTTGGATTGTTTTATTATTTCTACTTTGGGAAAGCGTTCCATAAGGTCTTTTCCATTTTCATCCTCAAACCTTTCTGCTATGTTATTCTTTATGTTAACTAGTTAGTTTTCACCATATTCCAGAAAGAAGCTGTATATGGTTTGACAGAGATTTTAAGAGATGAAGTAAAAAGTGCACGCCTAGTTGCTAATCCTGGTTGTTATCCGACATCAATTCAGCTTCCACTTGTTCCCTTGATAAAGGTTTATACCCTTATCTTATTTCTTAAGTAGTTTCATGTTGCGTTTTATTTAGTTGAGGATCCAATCTTTATAATCATTGTTGATATAAATCTTATACTAATGGTGCTTTTAAGATTGTCTACCATATTGAACATCTTTTTGCATGATTGTCGTATTATTGATGCCACCCGTTTGAACCTATCATTAGCTAATACTATGGACATCCTATGTTTACTTGCATTTGACTTGCAGGCTAAACTCGTTGAACATGGGAATATCATTATTGACTCAAAATCTGGTGTTAGCGGAGCAGGTTACCTTTCTTCATTGTCTTATGTATCTACGTGCACATTTTGAAAACATTTTCTGTGTCTTGCTGCATTATTTTTTCTGATCTAGGTTGCTTTTTCAGGACGTGGAGCCAAAGAAGCAAATTTATATTCTGAAATAGCTGAAGGGATATATTCTTATGGTGTTACAAGACATCGCCATGGTGAGTATGTAGACTCAAATGCATCTTGACTTTGAGGTCACCTTAGTTGTTTACATCCTGTAAAATAATATTGGTATTCTTTATGTATTGAGAACTGTTAATTCTACTTCATTTTTTATGGAACTATGATAGTTATGAAAGTGGAATGTTAAGCTTTGCTACAACTTTTGAGACCTAAGTTCTGCTTTGTAGAAACCTGAGGCTGTGATTTTTTCTGTTCCGTTTTCCATTTCAGCTCCAGAAATTGAACAGGGGCTATCTGATGCTGCACAATCAAGAATAACAGTCAGTTTCACACCGCACCTAATGCCAATGGTGAGACCTGTAATCAACTGCATTTCAGTGTTAAAATACATGTGTCTTTTTTCTTTCAAAAGGATTTAGATCATGAGACTCTCTTTTCTTTAATTGCCATGCCAGATTCGTGGAATGCAATCAACAATATATGTAGAAATGTCTCAAGGAGTTACGATTGAAGATTTATACCAGCAATTAAGAAAATGTTACGAGGTATAACTTATATGGCATGGTTTGTTTTATTCTTTGTTTCATTAGTCAGGATGCATCGTATCTTTTCTCAGTGGCTGTACTTTGCATGTACCCGAATACTTGTTTTACTTTTATTTTATTTCCCCTCAGGGTGAAGAATTTGTGAAGCTGCTAGACAAGGGAGTTGTGCCCCGCACTCATAATGTTCGAGGTTCCAACTATTGTTTAATGAACGTGTTTCCTGATCGAATACCTGGAAGAGCAATAATCATATCAGTTGTATGTATTAAATGCACGATTTTTCAATACAAAACATTGTACGGTGCTCTCCTCTCATTGTTTTCTGACCCTTGAAAAAACCCATTTTGCAGATTGATAATCTGGTGAAAGGAGCTTCGGGACAAGCACTACAAAATCTCAATATAATGCTTGGTTATCCGGAGAATACAGGGCTTCTGTACCAGCCCTTGTTTCCATGACACATACCATCTTTTCCACCCTTTCTAAAGTAAGTTTGTTGCTACCAATTTCACGTTGTGTATATATATAGTGACTATGGTAGAGCTATAAACATAAAATTTGGGCACTAATTTCATAGTTGTTGCAGGTGGTTTCGAAAAGCTTCCAATATGTGTTGAAGGTCTCCAGCTAAGTTTTGTTGGATGCTAAGATGAATTTAGAAGACTTGATTTGCCAAAATTTTAGATAAGTTAATATCTTTTCTTATCTATATGGTATTTTTGTTTTCTACATAACATTTACATGTGAGGAGAATAAGTTAGAAGCATCGAAATAGTGCTCATGGTCATCATATTGTGGATGATTTTGGATTTTTGTGCTCTTCTCTTTTTTTATGGAATTTGAAATTATACACGATGAATAACTGCCTGCCAAAATTCATTTCTATTTTTTTTCTTTTGAGGTCTATAGGAATTGAAACTTCATAGGATATAATAATATTAATAGTTTTTTCTTGTTGAAGTATGTGGAATTTTCTATTTATTTTGATACAAGTCTGATTAATAAATAAATTGAATATATTTAAATATTATTAAATTAATTTGATTGGAAAGAAAAGTGAGGGAAAGAAACAAAAAATGGCAAAAATGAATGTTGGGAGATTAAATAATAATAATAATAATAATAATAATAATAATAATAATAATAATAATAATAATAGGACAACAGATAAAATAATCTTTTAGGACGTGTGGGACCCATCCATTATTCCCATGAGACGATAGTAATCGAAATGTTTGGTATGCGGCTAACCGATTTGCTCATCCGACACTTCCCACGTGGCACGAAATGAGATAAAGAATCTTCTTGTTTGGAAAATTATCGCAACAAATATTCAAAAATAAAATGTGTTTCTGAGGAAAAATATTAACATATATATAATTTATATCGTAGTTGATGTATATTTCATATTAATATGATATTCTTGTTAAACGTAACATAAATGTGATTAGTTCTCATCACCATATTCAAGGTATGTATCTAAACTATCGTAAGATAATAAAGTATCTTTTGGATCGTCTGCAAACCATACATAAGATTTTTGTTCAAGTTTTGAAGTTAAATCAGGGAGAAAGTGAGTCTTGATTTCACAAAGTTCAAATCTATTAAATTGTAAGTTTAATGGGGTGTGAAATAAAAAGGAAGAAAATATTCACCTTAAATAAGTAAAGAAATCTAAGAAAATTAAATTTGGTAGGCAAGTCTAACAGCCGTGATTTTTTTACATACAAAACACATCCAAGCCAATATCTTGGTTAAGCAATATTAAACTACTTATCACTTGGACCAACCCTCATTAGTAAACATAAGTTCATTTTGTTTGATCATAAAAATTTAATAATTTTTTAAGTAGAGACATTACATTTTCAAATCAAATGTCAAATATTTAAATTTATATAAGATGAACATCTTTGACTTAATAGATTTAAATTTTAATAATTTAATTTTATACCATTTGGATATAAATGATTTAAGTTTAAATTAACTAAATAAAGACTTGAAATAATTCAATCTTATTGTTAAACTTGAATGGGTCAAATATGAAATGGCCAAATGAGATAGAATACAAGTAAAAAAATCGTTTGAAAGATAAAAAAGGTTTCACTGAAAGTCATTTTAAAGGAAAAAAAAGTTCACTAAAATCATTTGAAAGAATTTAAAAGATTTCACTAAAAACCTCTTTTTTTTCTCTCTCTCTCTCAAATAGTATTTTAATACGTATTTCTTTTTTGTGTATTCTTTGACACATTTTTATCTATTGTAATGATAGTTTGACGTTTTGTATTGTATTTATCATGATGCATCCCATTATTAGGAAAAGTCGACGTTCTTCTATAATTAGATCTTTTTTGTAACAATTTACTAATGCATTCGAAATTGATAATGGACCAATTTATAAGACTGATTTACTCGATCTCCACTCTAACATCAATATAACGTATAATTTAAATAGAGACAAGAGACCAATTCACTCGATCTCCACTCATTTTATTTTTTCACATCCGTTGAATCTCCATATTACGAATGTGTTATCTTTGTTTATACCTTGTTTTTCTCCCTTTAAATAAAATTTAAAAACCTAATTTTCTAATTTTGTAAAAAAAAAATCTCTTTAGTCAATAAATAAAGAAAAAAAATGAGTACTTACAATCACGAAATGACACAGCTTACAAAACCAATGGTTGTAAAGAAAGGAGTCATTAAATTAAATACAATTAATTAATTAGAGAAAGAAAATAAAAGAGATTCTTAATTGTAATGAAGAGAATGGAATCTAAAGGGGTGTAAAAACGTGTCCTTTTGGTGGGACAAAAAGGAGCATCTTGCAGGAGTGTTTTTGTAAACTCAAATGTGTGGCAATTTATGAAATGGAGTTTGAGGTTTGGGTCCTATTCAGACTCGTCCCTAAGATTCCCTTATCCCTAGCTTTCCCCACACACTCCTCGTTTCTGCGTTTTCAACTTTATAAATTGTATACCTTGTTCTTTTCTCCCCGGGGAAAGTGTTCAACACCACCGTCCAATCCCCCGCATTTTTTGTGCTTTTATTCCCCACTTTCAATTCCCCCATGTCCTGCCACCGATTCTTCCATCATACGAACACAAAATTGATTTTAAATTTAAATAAATTTACATACATTTATAAAATATATTTTATGAACTCGAATAACTTAAAAAGAATAATGTTAATTTTATCTTTGGAATCACAGCTGCCTTGGCCCTTGTTGCGTGTCAAAAGTCTTATCGCAATGTAGTGCAAGTGTACACGACTCAAGTAATAAAGTGATACTTGGAGTATCGAATATCGTCTCCACAAGGACTGAAAATAGCCTTATCCTATATTTGTTGCACGAGAGAGAAAGAAAATAGTTTAAATATTTTGGAGAATAATATTGGAGAATAATGAATATAAAAGATAAAAGATTCAGGGTTTAAGAGATAGGACGATATTGATTTGTTCGGTAGTGCAGGTGTTGCACTGTATAGAAATTCTTGTTCTGTCGTCGTCCATGTCGCGACAGCACCTGTCGCGGCAGTGAACACACAACTCTATACTTCATGTTTGGCAAGAATCTCTTCGATGACTTGTCATATCCCTAGGTCCAAGTGTCGTTGCTGAGCACTTCTTAGATGATACCTCCCAACGTCAATCGAAGGGTGAACACCAATGTTGTTGAATTCTTCCTTAGCCACTTAACCTCGTACTTATCCCTAAGCCGAGATGGTTTAACCATAAACTGGAAAACTCGTATTTATTCTGTTCGTATGCTTGACTCTCCTGATATCAAACAAATGAATAATCTCACAATGATCTCTCGATACTCTTGCGAGATGTGAAAACTAGAATAAATAAACTCGAAGTTTTATTGCTTTGAACAGAAAATTCCTAAAACAGTACAATCCTTGCAACTACTTTACAAAATCAACCCTTAGCCCTAGGGGAAGTTTAGAACATGATGAGAAGGGGGGAAACGATAAGGGTTTTGGGGAAGACGGCTAGAGATGAGATATCATTCCCTAGGTCGAATTACATGCCTTTATATAGGCATTGGGTTCAAATTTTCTAATAAGGTAAGAATACAAGGTCAAACTAAAGTACAACTCTATTTAAGATTAAATATTCTAAGTAGATGCCTTTAATTCGTCCTCTTTTCTTACTTTGGGTTTCTTCCTTAAACTTTGGGCTTGACCTTCATTCTGCCTTAGGGCTCAGAAAAATATATGAGTGGTCCACGACAGACCGACTTGAATTCTTCTATCTGTCGAGCTTCACTTCACTTTTCCCTTTCACCAATGTTGTCGTTGTGGCTGCCACGACAGTGGCCACGACATCATCTTGCTTCTCGACTCCAGTCTTGTGTTCCAGCTTTGTTACTTCGCTGTTACGAGTCTGCTACAGCAGATACCTGCAAAAACAACTAAAATCAGTAACAATTGTGCTATTTTATATAATTGTGATGTATATGTGAAACTTTACCTATGCTTGAATGCAACAGAAATATGGGTTAAATAAGAGGTAAAATATAAAATTTTTACCCAGTCAACAACCCTTATTCACCATAGGAGAGAAAAATGAGATTATATTCTCATTCAAACATCGCTTTTTTTAAGCAATCATAATCCTAGTTGAATTTCAATTTCTTATTTTGACATTGGCGGAGACAAATTGTTTGTTTATTTCAAAAAGGCATGTTGGCTTTAAGTTTAAGAATTTTAGATGTGATATTATTACATGTTATAGAGTAATACGAACTCATTCGAATCTAATAAATTTATTAATACAAAATTTTTATGTGAAATATTTAACGTTATTGCATTCTAAAAAGACTCAAAATCAAAATCTTGTTTAAACTAAAACAATAAATACAATTGGTTTTATAAAAACATAGGTGGATTGGAAAGTAGCAAGCTTATAATAAAGTGAGGGGTAAAAGCTGACCATGAAATTGGGGGTTTGGAATAAACAAAAAATAATATTGATAAATGAAAGAAGAGGATAAAAATGGGAAAATTACACTGGTGGAGCTAGCACTTTTTATTTTATTTTGATCATCCAATAAATACAATTGGTTTTATAAAATCATAGGTGGATTAGAAAGTAGCAAGTTTATAATAAAGTGAGGGGTAAAAGCTGACCATGAAATTGGGGGTTTGGAATAAACAAAAAATAATATTGATAAATGAAAGAAGAGGATAAAAATGAGAAAATTACACTGGTGGAGCTAGCAATTTTTATTTTATTTTGATCACCCAATTAATTTTTTTTCGTCAAAATTGTTCATTCCATTAAATACCTTTGCATAAGAGATCCAACGCCTAACCACTAGGCCAAACTTAGGATTTGTGCAAAGTTTATACAAACTAATAATTAACTTATACTCCTCCAACATAAAAAAAAAAGAAGCAAAACTACATCTATAGAAGTTTAAACCAAGAAAACTATGAACTAAAAGATATGTGATTAACCACTAAACTAGGTTAAAAGTTTATTATATATCCACAAAATTTAAGATGTATTTTCACCTATAAATAAATAAATAATACCACTAAATTTATTTTTCTAATTCTTTTGAAATAAAAAATTAATTATTTATTATTTTTAAAATGTATTAGAACACACTAAAATTTTTTAATATAAATTTTGAATTATTTGAAAATAACTATTTAGATTTAAATTTATTATTTTAATGTTTTTTTCAAAAAACTTTTTATCTAGAAATGTAATTAAAATTGAAGATGAAACTAAAATTATTTTTTTTTGAAAGGTAAATTGTATGATTAATGAAAATGGATCATACAAATGAGTACAGATATGAGCCTCGTTAAAAAATCTCCCTAAACCTAGATGGAGGTAAAAGAGTGCATCATATCTGGCTAAAGAGACGTACAACAAAACCGTACTACCCCAGTAATAAAGACGAGCAAATCCAAATACATGAGACAAAGTTACACAAGATCACATCCAAGGCTGCAAGACAGAACACGATCCGGGAAAGTCGCTATCGATCTCCCATTTCTACTGCGAACCTCCACAACACTACTAACGCAAACAAGATCATAGCAAAAATAAACCAATAATATAAAAATGCGTCACCCTTGAGCCTCTCCCGGTCCCAGCCCAGGCTTAACCGATTCCTTGTTTAGCTAGCTTATCTGCCTCAATATTGCATACCCTCTTAACCCAGCGAAAGCACATACCTCTGCTCCGGGCTAGCGCCACAAGGTTCGAAATTCTTTCACGAAGAAGGAAAGGGGGTACCACCTTCTCAAGACACCAGTCAACCGCAATTTGACAGTCCGATTCTACAATAAGCCTATAATTATCGGCCCACGGGGACATAAGAAATTTCCTCATGCCCCTTTCCAACGCTTCCACTTCCAAGACTACAGGAGGGGCAATGTTAGTACACTCAGAAAACTCAAAGAGAGTCTCACCTATGCTATTCCTCAGTAGGCCTCCGACCCCCCTTTCGCGAAGGATAGAGTAGCGGCATCTGTGTTGAGCTTCAATGTAATTAAATTGAAGATGAAACTAAAATTATTTTTCACTTCGTTTTGAAATAAAAAATAATAATTAAATATTTATTTATTTTATAAAATTAGTATTAAAAAATTGTAAAAGTTAAATTTATAATATTTATTTAGGGTAAAATATAATTTAAAAAAAACATTTAATTCGTTGACATGTATATGAACTAATTATTTTATATTTAATTAATTTTTAGAATGATTTAATACATTTGTATAAAATAAAAAATAATTTTAAATTAATTTTAGTAGTACTTTGATTTAATTTTGAGAAGATAATACATTTTAAATTAAATATTGAAATTTGGGATGTATAATGAGTTCTTTACCTAGTATAATGGTTAAACATCTTGCTTTTGTTGTAATGTGTTTTTGGTTCAAATCATCACAAAGACAGTTTTTTAATGGAGGTGACACATGTCACTTTATCAGCGATTTCGTTTGTTTTTTAATGGAGGAGATTAAAACAGGAAAGATATTTAACGGGAGAGACAATTTTGACGAAATAATTAATTAAGTGATCAAAATAAAAAAAAGTGATAGTTTAATGACCACTACTGTAATTTTCTCATAAAAATTTATAATCCAGCACCAGCAGCTAAACCAAAGGCGATATGAGGTTTGAAAGTGGGTGATTCCGTTTCCCCTTTGAAACATGAGAAAAACAGAAAGAGAATTTCAAGTTCAAACCCTTTTAATTATATTTAATTATTTTAGCGGTTAAAAGTAATGGGCAAAAAACACATATGTAAATGAAATCTTATACACGTGTTTCAATCTCCATGGATATATTATAGACTAAACATTCATATTCCACATTAGCTGGCACATAAACCAAATGATTATTCCATTCTTGATGATTCTTTGACCAATCTCTCATCAAAATTTGGGATTTAATTTTAAGACCATTTATTTGCTACACCTTTTTTTAAGGAAAAGATGGAGTTAAAGCGAATTCTCAAAAGTTTTCATGTTACATCAGTATTGATTTATTGATCTATTTATTTAAATTAAATTTTACAGAACTTCAATATAAAGATAATTTTTAATTTATTTTTTATTCACAATATTAAAATTTAAATTTCTAAACTTATTTGAAAATTTTAATTTTTTAATACAAAGAGAGTTGAGTAATGTAAAAGGGTGAGTGAACTCGAAGAAATGGTAGACAGGCGAGTCAGATCGAGTACGCGACGATCCGAAAGCGACTTTTTATAACACCGTTTTACCCAAAACCGTATACAAAATCACGGCCTTCCGAAATTCCCATTTTCTTTTCCTATTTTCACACTCATCACCCCAGAAACCAAAATTTATACATTTTCTTTCATTTTCTCTGTTCCCAAACAAAACAATAATTTAAAAATTTCTCTCTCGCTCAATACTTAAACATTATTTTATGAATAGATAAACAAACAATAATCTCTATATATTCCATTATGAGATTCCATCGCTTGCCTTCCTCCTCATTTCCCCTTCCTTTCAATCATCTTCAACAGCCAAAGAAGAAGAAAAGGAAGAAAGTCCCGAAAGAGAATTTAGAGAGAAAATGAAGGGATCGGAAATGGGTTTGGTTCATCCAGAACTAAGCTTGGATTTTAGACCAACTTTCATACCGAAAACAATCACTAATTTTCTCAAGGAGGTTTCACTGATCGGAAATGTTTCTGACAAGGCTTCGAAACTCGATGCAATTTTGAAAGGATTGGAAGAAGAAATGAAAAAGATCGATGCTTTTAAACGTGAACTTCCTCTTTGCATGCTTCTTTTGAATGATGGTTCGTTTCTTCAGCCAATTTTAATCACCCAATTAATGGGTTCCCTTTTGAGCTCTTCATTTGGGTTCTTTAACTTGGGTTTTTGTCATTTTGATGTTTTGCCACTGAAATTATACTTATTCAGTGCAAAGTTTTGATTTTGTGTTTGATTGCAGCGGTTGTAGCTTTGAAAGAGGAGTCGATGCAATGTATAGCGAGAAACGTCGAACCGGTTTTAGAAGAATTTATTCCGTTGAAGAACAAGAAGGAGAATGTTCAGAGTGAAGAAGAAGGTTCCTTAATCACCACCAAAAGGGAAGAAGACTCTAACAAGAACTGCAGTAATTATAAGGACAAGAAAAATTGGATGAGTTCTGTTCAGCTTTGGAACACTGATGATGATGACTATTGCTCCACTGATCATAATCTAGACGCTAAGGTACCATTTAAGCTGAATAATTTGATTTACAGTGAAATGAGTTTGCTGAAATTGAATTACTTTTTGCTTGATTTACAACAGGGAAACTATGGAGATTCATGTAAAGACAGGGGAGGAACGAGAGCGTTTATGCCATTCAAGGCAAACTTGGGTTTTGCAGTGAGGAAAGAAGACGAAAAGGTTATACCTTTTCCTGGATTAACGTTTTTGACACCCGGAATCAAGAATCCAAGAGATGAATCTGGTTCTACGGGATCAAGGACAAGTTGTAGCAGAGCGATTTCGTGTTCTGAAACCAATGCTCGGTCTGTACCATTGGCCATGTTTTCCGATCAGCAGCAGCAGACCGGTAGGAAGCAAAGGAGGTGCTGGTCACCTGAGCTGCATCGCCGGTTTGTCAATGCTTTGCAGCAGTTAGGAGGCTCTCAAGGTGAGAAATAAAAGACCAATTGGAAATGTTCTTAGCTGGTTGCAATTTAAATTTTGCTGTTCTTGGATTTTTTTATTACTGTAGTACTGCTAGATGAGAATAAAGAAATTTGGTAACTGGAAGATCGAATTTGCGCGAAATTTCATCTCTTTGTTGCAATGTGTTCATGTATCCAACAAGGGTCTTTGAAATTGTGTATGAATTGTGCAGGTATAGTTAGTTTGTTTTGAGACCATGGATGATTAAATATACTTATAGGAAATTAAAGATTCTGTAGTATTACTCGATCTGTTGGGAATTCGGATCATAGGATCGCAGTGCTAGTTTCTATGGCAAATTGTTCTTTGATCCTTTTAGTTTCAAGTTTCTGAGGCAAAGTTCTTTGAATTTTTTGCAGTTGCTACTCCAAAGCAGATCAGGGAACTTATGCAAGTAGGTGGCTTGACCAATGATGAAGTTAAGAGTCATTTGCAGGTGGAGGCTCTTACTTAATAGTTTGATCCCTTTTCTATATTCGGTTTTTTCGTATCCGAGTTTTGATATTGATGAAAGAACTTCTCTGACTTTTCCAGAAATACCGATTACACACAAGAAAACTTCCAGTTACAACAACCACCCCTGCAAATCAATCAGCCTTTGTTTTGGGGAGTGGTCATGCATGCATGTCCCGAGATCAGTACGGAGAATCCTCGAAAGGGAGCAGTCTGCAGTCCGGTTCTCCTCAATGTCCTCTCCAGTTAGCCACAAACACCGGAGGGACTTCCACTACAGGAGGTGACAGCATGGAAGATGATGGAGATGCAAAATCCGAGTGCTATAGCTGGAAAAGCCATTCTCAGAAACCTGGAAAAACCGATGTATAGAGTTTTATCCACCATGAATTTTGCAGATAAAGTATACATGGGAGGAATTCAATATATTATACTACTACTGTACCATACATAAAAAAGGATAAGGATCTTGAGAAATGAGAGAAGATGTTAAAATTTGCAGGATTTAGCTTTCCTTGTATCCAGAATTGAATTTTTGTTTTATTGCATTGTTCCCATATCATATTTCCTCTATTACTTGAGTTACTACATCTGGTTTCAGAAATTACAATGTTTTGAATTTCTGCTGTTTCATGTGATTACCTTGCTTAACAGGTATTAGTTTTCTTTGAAATAGTTATATACTAACCCTTATATTTTGAAGCAGCTAATGCAATTATGTGGCCTGCAAACAGGCTCTTAATTCATATGGGAGCATGACAAAACAGTCATTTTCACAAGCAAAATAATGGAGAGAATCTTGTAGGCAGGACAAGATATAATTATGAAGCAGATGGTTTGAGAGAAGTGAGTGAAAATGATGAGCACTCTTCATAAATTTCCATAAATATACATTCGGTATATGAACTAAACACATTCTCTCAAGTTAGTATTTAAATATTTTTTATTTTTAAGTTGGTACTTTGATGCACGTTTTTTAAGGTGGTACCTAAAGAACTATTACTCCCAAGTTGATAATTAAACTTTAATTGCATTCACTATTTCAGTACTTTTATTAACAATTTTAGTTCCTAAAACTTATATATTCTATCGATTTGGTCCTAATTCAAGAAATTTAACCCTTTATATTTAAAAATTCCACCAATTTAACCATTTCTTACAATATTATCAAACTAAGCGAGTCTATCGAATCAAAGCAGTAACAGTTAGATTTAGGAGCATAAATGTAGGAGAGAAAAAAAAGTAAATTGCTAGATTGAATTTATTAAATTATGATAAATAATCCATAAATTTCAGTATTAACATGAGAGAATATGTTTAATTCAGATACTATATGTATATTTGAGTCATATATATTTTGTTACAGGTTTGATTGATTAGATTCTGAAAATCCAAATTATATATTTTAAAAGAAGGAAGGTGATTGGTGAATATAATCTTAATACAAACAGCTAGCAATAGCAGAGCAGGGCAGCTAAGCACATTTAAGTCATCAAACGAAACCATTCCCATCAAATAGTGGCAGAGCGAGAATTTTCATATAGTGAGGTCAGAGTAGAGTATAAGGTATAAAAATTCTCACACTATTACAATATAAATATTGTTGACCTTATATCCAAATAAATTAAGTAGAGTTAATTTTAATAAAAAAAAATTATATTTAACTCTTTAAAAATTTTATACCGCAATAAATTAAGTGGAGTTAAGACTCCGCGAGTACCATCAAAGACCGAGCATGATTATTATCCCCAAGATTATGTTGGGTCTATATATAGTAAATCATAATCATCAAAGTATTTGGTAAGAGGGACACAATCAACATCCATCCAGCTAGCTCTTCATTATGTCTGTTAATAAATCATTTGTACTTTGTGTTTCATATCATCAATGTTAAACACTATTTGCCTTTGTCTAGAGTCAAGCCAATAATATTCCACTTCAATCATTCATGAAACACCATATATATATATATATTCATGATAAGTGTATATTTGAGTAAATTATATGATATTTGATAAGTTGTTTGTTAGCTATCAATCACTGAACACCGAAATTGTATTATTAATCTATTAAAATTTCTAGAGCAAATTACATAAACTATCACTCAACTTTACTCCCAAACCTATTTTGGTCACTCAAATTTCAAGACGTTCAATTTACTCATTGAAATTTTAGATATTGAACGTTTTTAGTCACTCTTCCGTTGATTTTTGACGGCATTATTTTCTACTATGTCGTTCACTATCGTCAGACGCTACCGTCGATGATTGTAGATGATAGTTGTTCGGTCCTAAATTTTATCAATCACTATGTATTCGCCCGTTAAGTCCGAATTCGACCTTTGTTTTGCCGAAAAGTTTCCGAAGTACATGAACCAACCAAAATCTTTTCGGTTTTTCTTTCACTAATCTCCTTCCTCCGTGTCGGATAAAGCTCATTTCTTAGTATGTTGCTTCCCTCGTGACGATGAAGTTTTTCACTGTTCGGATCTTGGAAAAGTTTCTATGTTCGCCGTTAAATGGTCACGATGTAACGTCGTCAAAGAGTTAATGGATGAGTGACCAAAAACATTCAATATCTAAATCTCAGTGAGTAAATTGAACCTTTTGAAACTTCAGTGACCAAAATAAACTTGAGAGCAAAATTGAGTGATGGTTTATGTAATTTAACCTTTTTTTATTGCCCACTTTCAAATCTTTTTATCTGTAAATGAGAATTAAGATTTAGTCGATCGAGATAAAATTTAATTGAAGAAATTTATTTAAATATTTTTAACTCAATTTTTAATTGTTATAACAGAAATGATGTGAATTGAATTAAAACTTATTTGACAGTTAACTTTTCATTGTGACATGCAAATCTTTTTGCTTTAGAGATTTTAGTAAATAAAATTAAATTATTTGGTGTGATTATAAAATAGTATATGTTCCTTAATTCTAATCTTTTAATAATACATACATCGAACATATAAGTTATTCAAACTCAAATCACCTAAAAATAATAACATTCTTTTTTTCACAAGAACCACTTAATGATCAACAACCTTAAATGCCGATAATACTTTCTTCTGTAATTCGAGTTGTTCAACCATTAGTTTCTCTGCTTACCTTTACAGATTTGCCCGTTTCTTCAAATTTGTTGTTGTAATTTATAAAATTGTTGTTTTATGATATGGTTTTCATTTAATTATGTTAATTTAATTTCCTAGAATTTTCGTATTGATTTCTAAATTTATTCTTGAATTTGTGGAACTTTTTGAAGTTTTTAATGTGGCTCGATTAGACAGGAATCAATGGTTTGATCAATTTAATTATCGATACGATTCTGAAAATATTGGTCTTTTGTAACTTTCATGTAGTTCAATTGACTAATTTACTAGAACTTTTTCATGCAATTCTTTTATCTTAAAATATGCAAATAAAGAGCAAATATATTTGGTCGGTTGGTTAAGTTGTTCATATTTTTCTCTTATATTCTTTTAGGTCATGAGTTCTAGACTCACTACGAGTATTCATTCCATCCCTAGAGTTTTCCTTCCCCTAAGTAGCATTAGGATTAAGATTAGAACTAAAATTTATCAAAAAATATATATAAATAAGTATTTATTATGGAATTACAAATTGTAAAAGGTAAAATGCATAATACATTGAACTATGAAAAAAAATGGTTGTTTAGGTGACTAGTCAACGTGGAATAAAGTTTTTATAGTATTCTTAATATGATCTTATGATAGTATTTGTTATTTTTTTTAATTAAGTAGAAAGATATTATTTTTTATGATGAATGTTGAGAAATAAACTCACACAAATTAAAATAACATAAAAATGCTTGACCACTCTACTATCTTTGAATCTCAATATTTATTCAATTTTTAACCCTTAATTAAACTCATATACATCTTGAAAATAAAAATACTTACATTTGATGTTTTAAAGAAAACAACATTTCTTTTATCACTTAAGCTATCCCTTAAGTTCATGTCAAATTTAACTCTTTTGAATACTCATTTAAAGATCATGAAAAAGTTTATTGTGGAGTTACGTAGCAGTCACGGAACGGTATGGCTTATGGGAGGGCCCGGGCTTTTTGGGTGTAAAGATTTTATTAATTTAAAGTTATATAAATTTTAAATTAATATAGTTTTAAATTTGATGATTTAATAATTGAGATTTTAAAAGACCTCTCATATTCGAATACAACGAGTGGTTTCGGTAGAGAAAATGATGATGCTCATCCTAGGAGATTCAGATTTAAACAACTTTGTCTCTAAGTTATGTGTACCTTATCTAAGAATTAAAAAAATATGAACAAATAATACCTTATAGTCAACTTAACACTATTAAAAAAAACTCTCTTATATTAACAAGTAATTGATATTTATTTTTTATCGGCAAAAAATATGATTTTATTACGAACAATCATACAAGCTAACACTACCATAGACCTCATTAAAAAAATTTTCTAAACTTAAATGGAGGAAAAGAGTACTAATGATAGCGTTAAAGAAACCAAACCAAAAACAACAAATAAAAAAGAACTCTAAAAACAATTCCACCGCATGACACAGTAACACCATCCCAAAATCACAACCAAGGCAAAACACTTGCAACACAGACTTGCACTCAACATCGCAGCAACAAAATCCAACAACATCGCAGTTCCACTCAACATCACACCATCGTCTAGAAAATGGAGACGCGATCCACACTTTCTTTGGTTAAGGCATCCGTAAAATTATTCGCTTCACAATAGACATGCACGAAGCAAATATGACTATGAAGAGAACACACCCTATCAATGTCGACAAACACCTCATAGAACCTCCACAAACGCCTCCCATTTTGCGCAACCCATCCAAGAGCAATTCATGAATCAAACTTCACAATTAGTGCACAACGCGATTGCCATTGCGAATTTGCGAACATCCCCAATGCAAACCCAATAGCTCTCAATTCAGCTTCATTTGAATCAGTAGTACCCAAAGTCCCGGAAAATACATCAAGAATCGTACCCTACTCATCACGAAGAACACCACCAACCCCCCCGGACCAGGTTTACCTCGAGCTGAACCGTCAACGTTAAATTTTATGCTTCCCACAGGTGGAGGTGACCAAGACACACCCATACGAACAGCCGCAACCAATATCTCACAACAACACATCCACATCGCCATTCGCCACCACATTGCCACATCCAAGTTTACCGACTCCTGCGCAACCCGGACCCATGAAAATGACCGAAGTTTAATCAAGAAAAACACTTCCGCAATTTACAACTTTGTATTGTTAAACATCGCTTCATTGCGTGCCAACCAAAGAGATCACAATATTGATGCGATACATGCACACCACCAAAGCCGCACCTCTCCAACAAACGAGCATTGAAAACCTGGTCCTAAAAAATCCTTCAAGGACCGCGGCAAAGGTAAACAAACATCCCACCATTGTAAAAGCCATCCCCATAATGTTCGAACAATCGAACAATTAACAAGATATGATCCATATTATTCTCTTCCTCAAAACACCAATTACACGACCCTTTTCTTCACGCAACGTAATTCCTCTATGTCGAAGAAACACTAATGTAGGCAATTTTTCCAGCCATACAAACCATAGAAGTGCTTGCACCTTTAGAGGCACCAGGAGTTTCCACGCAAAGCACATGCCAACTGAATTGTCCTCTACTTTATCCAGCATCAAGCGGCTTGTCAAAGCCTTTACCGAGAAGCAGCCATGCTCATCCGCCTTCCAAATCAACGAATCATCAACCCTATTACGTAGCACCATAGGAATAACAAGGGACCACAACTCCTGTAAGTATCTGCCCTCAAATACTCTATTCATATTACTTTTGTCTTTGTCAAATGAAGCTTTTCAAAATTAAAGTTTTTGAAGACATACTTACATATAACTACGTTGCAAAAAAGGTTAAATGAATTTGTTTTGAAAACAATTGAGAGTGATTTTTTGAAAGTAGTTGATATTGAAAGCGTTGAAGATGATTTTGCTTCGAAATATGCAAGAAGAAGAACAATTTTACGTGAAAATATTAGACTTTTAGATGTTTTAAAGTAATTTTTATATTACTTAAGTTAACAATCTAATGACCACTAAAGTCTATAAATAGGAGTATAAACTTTTATTTTTTTTAAGAGAAAACGAAATACCTATACATGTTTAGAACAGAATAGTGTTCTTAGCTATTGACTCGGACTTCAAATTTGACAACATTAGACTTCAATTGAATCCAAAAACATAAATCAATGACAACATTAGGCTTCAATTGGTAAAAAATGTCAAGTGTCCAACTCTTTTTAAGTTTTAATCTCATTTAATTTTATAGATGTGTGATTTTATCAATGACAACATACTATACATTAGGGTCGTTCATTTCTCCAATAAAATTCATTGAACATTAAACATGCTTTTTTTTTTAACTTTAGACCCGTTTGAAATTGGGTTTACGTTTGAAAAATCCTACTTAATTATACTCTACTGCCTATATATGTCTAGTAAATTAAAAATCATTTTCGTCTAATTATTAGGTTAGTAATTATTTTTTATGTAATTATTGTTGTCCAAACATACCCTAAGAGAAGTATTTGGAAAAAGACCATATTATTTTTTATGTTGCTTCATGCTCGCTCGCTCTCTCTCTCTCCCTCACGATATACAATCCTAAAAATGACACTCAGATTTTTTTTTGACAACAAGGATAAAACTTAATGGAGGTCTCGAAAAAAATTAACCATAAAAATGATCCAAGAAACAACAGTGGTCATAGCCACAACCGGGACAAAGAGCCCAAACATAGACAAGCAAAAGAACTGGATAAAGCAGCAGAACACAAAGCGAAAAGACTTACGTGTCACTCACCATCAATCAATAATGGAAATGACGCCCTAAAAATGATATGTAAAGGCTGATTCCGAGTAGAAATGATGCGGAGGCTCCTCTCCACTTTTACTCCCCCCACCAGCTTACATCTACCAGAAGTCTTTTTGTTGTGCATCGTCTCTTCCAAATCCTATGATATGAACATCATGTACCCCAGAATTAGGGCCGAATGTATCATTGGGCCCAAATGTATTCCCTGATAAAAAAAATAATAAAAGTTAACATTATAATATATTATTATCAAGTCAAATTAAATAATTTATAATAATTAATCTCTCGGATGTCTCTAAACTCTGGATCAACTAACAATAATGCAACGATTAGGTGATCCCTCACAACAAGCAACAACTCTCTTTTTGAATAATGCTGGTGCAAGGGCAGCATCTGTTCAACTTTCTTAGTTTTTTCAAAGACGGCACATACATCATGACATTATTGGTGCTCGAACCCGAGTCCCAAGAGATGATAAACATCTACCTTTGCCACCAGGACACAAGGGGATGAGCCAAGCAACAACTCTCTTTAACTTTCATCGTCATCTGAAATTGGATGATAATCTTTAATTCGTGGAAATGTTAAAAATTTTAAATAAATAAATTAGTATGTAATATTATATACTCCTATAAACTTTTAATATTAAGCAAAAAAAACTTATATTTTAAAATTTTAATACCTCTAAAGTGAGTGGCTGTTTACGACGTATTGCTAGAAATGGATAATCAACATCTCGACAAATCCCATTTTTTATAATGCAGCTAAATGCCCTATTGATCGATTATGTATAGTAGCCCTCCAAATCACGACCTTCTTTCCTAGGAACAACGAAATCTACAAAATGTTGAGGCGAGTTACGGATGTATTTGCCTTTGTATTTGGCCCAATGAAAAGTGATTGTATCTGCCGCAGCAATGACCCAACAACAATCTTGAATAAGAAAAAATAAAATATAAAAATGTTATAATATAACAAATGTAATAAACATGAATAAAAATGATATTTGCTTACAGCAGTTCTTTTAATTTCTAGTTGGGGTCAAGAATCTTGAATGTTTTCAATTCACTTTTTGAATATCTGGTAGCTGAAAATTAATATCAATTCATTAAAATACTTAGGAGCATAAAGATTCAACAAATTTAGTGTAAGTTGTCTAATTCAGTAACTGTTTTTGCAACCGTTATTCTTCACCATTAAAAGTTTTCTGGAAAAATTTAAAATCTATTAACAAAATTATTAACAATATTTTAAGATGATATAATGAATATCCAATCCATCATGGTTGGGAGGAACACATGAATTACCAGAAAATCACCAGTTAGACTGTTCGTTTACAACATTAGAGAAAAAAATATTAGAAAGAATTATGGGCGATCATGCGAAAGTGATAGATACTTTTATTCCTTCAAAGAAGAGCAAAAAAGATAAACGATATAGACTTGTTAGAATAAAAAACATATCAGATGCTCGAAGGGAAAATGATTCACTCAACGACTTCAAGAAGATAGTAGAAGATAACAAGAAGTTAGTTTAGCTATAATTAATCAAGTTCACTATGTTTAACTAACTGACCTATCCACATGTCAGTTAGTTCGGAATTAAGGACTATATTAAACATGTTTAGGGCATTGTTAATTCTCTCTCTCTCTCTCAATATTTCTCTATTATATACTTTTCTCTTTGTGTTTACTTTTAGTCAAAAAATTTAGAGTATCATGTTTAATATGGCATCAGAAAAAAAAAATCTAAGTGTCGATTGCGAGATTTGGAAGAAGACACTATTGAAGAAGTCAATAGGAAAATAAGAAGAGAGTGGGGTGTAGTAGGGAGAATGAGACAAACGACAGTGAAAAATTGATAAAGTACCTCAAGAGTTAACCAAATAAAGATAAGTAAAAATTCATTATCAAACTAGAAAAAGAAGAACACGATAACAAAGGGTGCTTGCATATGTGAGAAATGGTATGAGGAGTCAAAGAAAATCATAGGTCATGTGTAGGATAAAAAATTATTAAGCTTATAGAAAAGTTTAGTTGGGACGACATCAACAATATGCGATACGAGAAGTCTTAAATATAAGCCGATTTGATGAGGTTTGGGGGAGATAATTGTCAGAAGAATATAAAAAATATTTTAAATATCAAAGTGCCAGATGAGGAGCTTTTCACCATACTAAAACAACATGAATGGTCATATCTCGGAGAAATATTTGAGGAGAATAAACATCGATCTGAACAACTAGTATATCCAGAAAGGATAGCATGGATAGATGGTGGGGGTGGGGTAGGGGGATGAAACAAACAACTGTAAAAATTGATAAAGCACCCCAAGAGTTAACCAAATAAAGATAGGTGAAAGTTAATTATCAAACCAGAAAAAAACAACATGATAACAAAGGTTGCTTGCATAGGTGAGAAATAGTCTGAGGAGTCAAAAAAAAATCATAAATTATGTGGAGGATAAAAAATTATAAAGCTTACAGAAAAGTTTGGCTGGGACGACATCAACAATATGCGATACAAGAAATCTTAAAGATAGGCTGGTTAGATGGGGTTTGGAGGAGATAATTATCAGAAGAATATAAAGAAACATTTTCTATATCAAAGTGCCAGATGAGGGGCTTTTCACCATACTAAAGCAACATGGATGGTCATATTTCAAAAAAATATTTGAGGAGATTAAACATCGTTTTGAACAACTAGTATATCCAGAAAGGGTGGCATGGATAGAGGTTGCAGGAATATTGTGAAATTATAATATTTAAACGCATCGCTGAAGTGTGAGGTGAGCTCGTTTCATTGTGAAAGAACACTACGAGAGTTTATAGTTACGACAAAATCTCGACGATGATCATAATAATACATGCAAAAAGAATAGATGAAGTGATTCAATTGGAAGTGAAAAAACTAAGATGGAATGTGAGAGTTATTGATAAAAGTATGTCAGAGCTGTTTACGGAAAAAAAAAACAAAACAAAAGAAAGAATAAGAAAGGGAAAATATTACATTATAACAATATACATTTGTATTTTTATAACATCTTAATTATTTTTATTGATATATTTTCTTTTATTTGTATTTTTTAATTTTTAAATTTGATGGGTTTAGTCCTCTTAACATTTTTTTGTTGGAGTGTAAAATTTGTTCCCAACGTTTTACTCTGGTTTTATTTATGTTGATTAGATATATTAAATAAAAATATTATAGAATAATATTAAATTAAATTATAAAGTTTAGAAACAAATAGAGGCCAATTTCTTATTAAATAAACTTTTTAGAGACTAAATTGAATAAAAATAAAATTTAAGAAACTTAACATGTTATTTACTCATTTCATTAAATTCAATCGTATATTTTTGGTAAAAATTTCATGTGGCACACTTTGATTGACAAAAAAATAATAATGGATCCAACTATTTTTTTAATAATCTAAAAGTGATTACAAGATAGTATCTGTTAATACATATTCTTAACCCTCTGACAAAGGACATACACTTTGTAGATAAAACGATTTGAACTTGTGTCTCCTAAGATGAACATCATCCGTTTTTCCACTGAGACACTTGTTGAATTCAACAGATCCAACTATTTTTGAGTAAAATAGACAACGTTTGTATACATTTTAAAGATAGTAATGGCCCAAAAAAATGTTTAGTGCCATTATAAGAGAGTATGCAAACATCAAGAGTATTTAAAAATTTAAAAGTAATGATGGATTTTAATAAGTTTCATATTTATATGGTGATTAAAATTTCACGAGTATTTAAAAATTTAAAAGTAATGATGAATTTTAATGGATTGAAATAATTTAATCCATTAAAATCTATCCACACTTTTAAATTTCAATCCCTTATTGGATTAAAAAAAACAATAAAATGTAAAACTCTGTACAATTTTAATTTAATTTGACCTTAAAACTTTTAAAACTCTATCATGTTTAAAATTTTAAAATATATCTATTTAAATTAATTTAAAATTTGATTTATTTTAATCCATCAAGATTTATCATTACCTTTGAAATTTTAGTTACTGATTAGCTTTTGAAATTTTACCAAATAAAATGTAAACTCACAAAAATTTAAAATTTAATTTTAATATGAAAAATTATCTAAAGAGTTATAATATTTTTATTATCTTTCACTAAGACTATACAGTTAAAAAAATAAAATTATCTTTTCAAAAAAATATATGAATATTTCCTTTTTATTATTTAAATGAATTTGTAAATTTTTAAAAATTAAAATTTGACAATGATTTTCAATTTTAAGATTGAATATGTAGAGAGGATTTTCAAATGTAAAAATGAATAATATTATTATAAAATTCATTTAATTTTAGATTTTTTAAACGGTTGAATGAGGGTAAATGGATGGTTATGATTATTTTTTATTTTTTCTTATAAAATTATTATTATTTTCTATCATTAATCTCAATCATACATCTATATTCATCCGACTGTCTAAAATTTTAAAACTTTTTATCTTTCATGAAATAGTAAAATATAATATTTTATTATTATTTTTAAAATTTATTGTAAGTTGTTTTTATTTGTTTACTTTAAACTTTAAGTGTTTAAAACTACTTTTAAAAGTAGTGAAAAGGTACTTTTTAGAATGTATGATTTTAATAGTTTGTAATTGTTGTCAAAACTGCGGTAAAAAAATACTTTTAGAATGTTTGTTTTCTAGGTAAATTACATGTATGTTTTATAGTTTATATTCGAGATGTATGACTTTTTCTTCTAATAATGTTATCTTTAAGGTTCGAACTTGAGTTCTCTCTTTATGAGTGCAATGTGTATTTCATTGCATTCAACCCTTGATGGTAAAATGTTTGTTTTTAATAATTTAAAATTGTTGTCAAAAGTACAATGAAAAATACATTTAGAATGTTCGTTTTAAGAGTTTGAAATTGTTGTCAAAAGTACTTTTAATTAGATAAAATATTTATTTTAGATATTATTTTTAAAATACAAAAAAAATTGTGCTATTAATGAAGATAAAATAATAATTTTACTCTAAACAGTTTTAACTAAAAAATTGTGTATTCTGTATATTTTTTGTTCCAAAAGTATTTTTTCGACCTTGAAAATACTATTGAAAAATAATACAGAAAATGACTTAAATAAATCGTCCAGGACAAAAATCGAATCAATAATAATGATTATACATATGGGTTTTATTTTGACGCACAAGCTGTGTAAATTTTTTTACACAATCCTTTTATAAAATTTAAAATCTAAATCACAAACCCTAGCAACCTAAAACCTAAACCCTAAGCCATAAACCCTAAACTCTAAATTCTAACCATAAACCTTAAATTATATACCCTACATACTAAACCCCTAAACCCTAACCTAAAATCCTAAACTCTAAACCCTAAAATTAAAGGGCTTGTGTAAACTTTAGTTTACACAAGCTTGTGCATCAAAGTATTTTCTTATACATATATATCAAAATTTAAAGCTTAATTACAAAATAATGAATATATATTAGTAAAATTTAAAGCTTAACTACAAAATAATGATTATATAATATATATATATATATATTAAATTTTAAAGCCTAATAAAAGAAAATAAGAAAAACATATTTCTTAAATTTACCTTAGGCTAAGCAAGTCTCAAAGTTGCAAAAATGTTTGACATATTTTCTATGAAAATGAAGTCAATCATTGATTTTAATGGAAAAAAAAATTAAAGGTAAAATAAAACGAAGAAGTGGTCAAAGTCATGTGCATAGAAATCCTCTCTCTCCATATTTTGGCGCCAATCGTGGATTCATCCTTATCAAAACCTGCATGCAGTTGCTAAACTTCAGGAGAGATTATATCAAATCTTAACTTTCAAACCAACAAAGTTGATATAGAAAAAGAAAAAGAAAAGAAAAAGAAAAACCAATATGGCACAGGCACAGGCACAGGCACAAGCACAACCTGAGGAAAACTACAGCAAGGATTCCAAAATGAAAGACGCCATGGCAGCACCTTCAGCCAAAACAAGCACCGGCAGCAACGGGGTGACCTTCAGATTCAATGCACATGCGCCAGAATTCGTCCCAAGATTGCAAAACCAAATCCCAGTCTCGGGTTATTATTACCCTTGGTTCCATTATCATTGTGGAGATGCTGCTCCTGCTGTATCTGACTGGTTTGGTGACCAAGAACCTGTTACTTATATGGTCACTAATCCTAATCTTTCAATCCCTAATTTCCCTTCCAATCTTCTTAACAATGATCTACGTCAAAAGATAATCAAACAGGTCATATTTTGATTTCCATTTTGAATGAATGGACTGTTTTTTCTGGCCTCATCTGATTTTTCTTTACATACAGGTGGAATATCAGTTCAGTGACATGAGTCTTATAGCAAATGAATCCTTTTCCAAGCAAATAAGTAAAGACCCTGAAGGTTTTGGTAAGCAGACTTGAACTTGTTTTCAATCAAAACAGTTTTTTTTAACACATAAATGAAAATGGCTTTGCTTTAGTGCCCATATCTTTTGTTGCTTCTACAAAGAAAATCAAGTCCCTCATCGCCAACCAACAGCTATTGGCTCAAACACTTAGGTTCTCTTCAAAGCTTGTAAGTTCTTTAGTTCTGTTTACCTTTTTGAATCTTCAATGTTTTCTTCACTTTGGTTACTTATCATCAACATCTTTGTTGTTTTTATGTGCCTGAAAGGTTTTGAGTGACGACGGTAAGAAGGTTCGGCGGAAACACCCTTTCACCGAGAAAGACAGAGAGGAAGTGCAGGTAATGTTGTAATGAGAAATGTGTTAGGCATGTGTTTTGGTCACTTGTGTATGGTGCAACATTTGTTCCGATTCTCGTGCAGTCCCGTACCGTTGTTGTGGAGAATTTGCCGGATGATCACTCTCATCAGAACCTTGACAAGATTTTCGATGTTGTTGGGAGGTTAATTTATTATCAGTTCTGTTTCAATTTATGGTCTGTTTATGTTAAGGTCTTTTGTTTGCAGCACATACTAATGGTGTTCTTAATACAGTGTGAAGAACATCCGAATATGTCATCCCCAGGAATCCAATTCTTCCCGCTCGAGAGGCGATTTTATCATGTCTAACAAGGTAGGCATGTTAGATTCCAAACCGGTTTTCTTATGCAACTTTGCTGATAATTAATTTTTTCCTGAAGCTACATGCTCTTGTGGAGTATGAATCGAAAGAGATTGCAGAGAAAGCGGTATGTTAATGCAGTAATGCTGCTGCAATTGTAGTTTAAATGTTGGTGTACTTCAATTTTTTTCAGCTTTTGCAATGCCATTCAGGGCTGACTTATTTGCCGCAGGTCGAGAAGTTAAACGATGAACGGAATTGGCGAAAAGGGCTTCGAGTAAGGTCGCTGCTTAGACTCTCGGTATGTCTTACTAAGATGTTCATGATATTACATTCTGATACTTGATTAAAACATTTTAGTTACAACTATTATCATGAAATGAACATGCAGCCAAAGTCAGTTCTGAAAACCCGAAAATCAGAATTCGATGGCATATTCGATGACGATGATTTGCTGCTCGCCGATTACTCTGAAGATTCCTCTCTGTCAAACAATACTGAACCAATTGAGAACAATGTAAGCTTCAATTTTATTTAACTATTCCCACTATGATGCCATATTAGACTGTTCTGTTACATGAAAAATTCTTTTTTTTCTGTTAGTTGGAGGATAATGGTGTGGGATCAAAAAGGGGATGGGGTAAAGGTCGCGGCAAAGGACGGGGACGCATTCAAAACAATTCCGGACGCAGCTTCCTTCCTTCATCTTCTCAACCTAGCAATGCATTTCAATGCGAAACATCGGTGAAACAGATGATTAAGGGTCCAAGAATGCCTGATGGAACCAGGGGTTTCACCATGGGGCGAGGCAAGCCGATAAGTTCACCGGTGGGCTGATAGATGGCAGTGGCACATTGCCTCCACCCTATAATTCAACTATTGGAATGGTTCTGCATCTCAAGAAAGCAGTAGGAAATTATGATTTAGTAGTCATATGAATGGTCTAGCCTTTAATATGCTATCAATAATTCAAGCTTGTATAGTTTAGTACTGTTTTCTTTTCCTAGCTATTTTGATAGCATTTTTTTTCCTGGCAACCCATTTTTTTCTGAATTATGTTATTGTTTGGGATTCTAGGTTGCCACCTATTCGAATAATGCAATTGAAAGGTTACGTTTCTTTCTTTCTTTCTTTCTTTATAGTAAAACATGTAAGTTCCGGATAGAAATCGCATGCCTTTAATTATGTCTCTTTTGGCGCTTCATTTTAAAATACTAGGTTTAAGGTTTATGGTTTAAAATTAAAGTTTAAATTCCTTAGGAGCGGGATGCTTATTTCTTTTATTTTCTTCTTCCAATTTAGTGACACGTGTCACCAGATGATTGGAGGAGGGAAATTAAATTTTTAAATCAAATATAAATAATTAAATTCCTCCAATAAGGTGGTGACATGTGTCACTATTTAATTAAATAATTAATTTATTTTATTAAATTAAAATTAAAATCAAAATGATAGAATTTATAAGTAACGAGGACCAAATGTATAATTATACAAATTTCTACTAATTGTCACGTCACTCCCTCCGTTAAGTTCTAACAGTTGGTAGTCACCTTACATCAAATTTAATAGTATAGTAATTTAATTGTTTCAAAAAAAGTAAAATGATCAAACCGCGACCTTAGCTATAGTATGGTGGTTATTTATGTAGTTTACCCTTCAATAATTGACTCAAAACTTTACTAACACTAAACTAAATAATCAATAATTAACTCACAAGTGCAACGACGTTTCTATCTTTATTAATTCTACTGCGTGCTCATTTACTACCTCAAATCAATATTATCAGTAAAGATTTTGATGGATTAAGGGGTAGATTAAAAAATGTATTAGAAGAATTTTTTTGACTTTTAAATTATTTAAGTTTTTGTCTTGAATAATTCGAAGTGACTTGCATCGCACAGCTGACTTTAGTGAGTAATAAGTCTCCCACCGAAAACTTTTTACATGTATTAAAAGAAAAAAATTTTGTTGCTCTCTCAATTTTTAGGGCTTTGCACTGACTAATTCGGACCGACTCACGTCGCACACCTAATTTTATGAGTAAATCTTCAAGCGATATTTTTTTATATATACAAAATCTTGAACTTAAAGACATTGTCTTTAAACGATATAATTTTTTTTTAATTTACCTTAAAATGTATTAGAACAAAAAAAGTATGAGAATCCCAAAGAAAAGTGTAGAAGCACAATCCGAACCCCAATGAGCAATTTAACACCGAACAACACGGAACGGAACCCCTTTCACATTATTTTGCCTTTTCCCCCTCTACTTTTCCTCTTCTTTTTCTTCATTTTAACGCCATTTCTCCGGGGAAATTGGTTGAATATGTCTACACCATTAGAACAGCTGCAGCCACCACCTATAGGAGGCGGATCCACCCAACAAGCCTACACTGCCCATACGGGTCACGGGTCTGTCGGACCCGTCATAGCCGTGCTGGCTGTGGTCACTATCCTCGGAGTCATAGCAGGCATGATTGGCCGACTTTGTTCGGGTAGACCCGTCATGGGCCATGGTCACTACGATTTTGAAGGTTGGGTCGAGAGGAAATGCTCTTCTTGCATCGACGGTACGGTGGACCCGCCTCCTTCGAGGCCCACGGCGGATGAGGCGCAGCCGGTGACGGTGGCTGCGGAGGAGACGCAACAAGAGATCAAAGAAGAAGAAGAGCATGGAGAAGCTCAAGTCCAAGGAGAAAGGCAACATGGAAGTAGCAGTAATTCTTGATTTTTGGGTTTTGTTTTTTCATTTTTACTTTCAACCTCATACTCTCATTGTACTTGGAAAAACAAATGGATTCTCTTTCCCTCTTTTTCATTTTTGAGAATTGCTAACAATTGTGTTGGATTTTGGATTTCATCCTTTTGATTATTTATTTTTATAATTTTATTAATGATATTCAAATCGATAATGTATTAATTATTGTTATTTTTTTTTTGACTAAGTATTAATTATTGTTATTAAAATAAATATGTGAATTAAAAAATAATATTAATATTTTACTGAGATATTAATATTTCACGTAAATTTAACTATACGATCAACGGATAATAATAAAAAATTCATATTACCATTCTAATAAAAACCACTAATAATATAAAATAAAAAACAGATTTTTTAATAGTCGGGGTGATTATAAGGTTGTATATGTTTATATATTTTTAATCATTTGATAGTACACATCTTGCATTCAAAGTTATTTGAACTAAAATCTTTTAAGATGAACAATTTTTTTTCACTATGACCATTCGTTATGTTCATAAATAAACTAAATCTTAAATCTCAACATGCATAATCAATTTATAATAAGAACTAAAGATCTACTAATTCACACCTCGAGCATGGACCGTAAGACGAACATGCATATAATAAAAAAATCTTACTAATTAGCAGGTGATCAAATATGCTCATGTTGCTTAATCTTATGAGTTCAAATCTCGAAATTATCTTGAGAATATAATATTTTTATCTAATAAAAAATATTTATAATAAAAATTAGTGTATTTTAAAGATGTTAAATAATTACTAATACGTTACCAATAATATTAAATGTTACAGACCAACAAACTGATTATTAAATGTTACATTAAATACCAGAATCCAAATAATTCTTTCATGAATTCAAGTTTAGTACACTGAATGAAAAACATAATTGGATTTGAATAAAAAAAATTGACGTATCAAAGTTGGGTCATTCAATTTTTTTTAAAATTATTAGATAGATACTTTTTATTCGGTTAGTGATGGTTCGATTAAATAATGAATAAATTACACTATAAGTCACTTAATTATAAGTTTAATAGTAAACATTTTATTTAATTAAAATATTATTATAACTATGTCACTAACGGTTAAATATTAGACGAAAGTGATGTGATCCGATATAATAACAATTTTAGTTTTCAAAACTTATACAATCTATAAATTTAGTCTTAATACAAACTAATTCAATAAACTTAATCATTTAAATTTAAAATTTTCATCATCTTAGTTTGTTCTTCTTCCGGAAATAATATATTATTTTTCTATTATTTTTTAATATAACAACAATTTGACAATAACGTGTGGAGTATTATTTGATGACAAGATGAAATCATCCAACTTATACTTTGATTCAAATGAGCTCAATTACTCTGCCAGCTTAAAAAAAGAGTTGGAACAAAATTAATAAAGTGTACAAATTTTTAGACTAAAAATAATATTTATCAGATTATAATGTATGTTTTAGATTTAATGATTCAATTTTATTGACTGAGTGGCCTAATAAACCACCTATTCAACAATTGTATAAGAATATGCAACGATGCCATCGGGTGAAAAAATTATTAGATGAGAATGTTCACCACGTCATCTATTGTCTTATTGAATAATATTTTTTCATGTCATTTTTTAAGGTAAATTTTCAACTCTTTTCTACATGTAATCAATGAGTGGGTAGTTACTTGGAAGTTACACTGATATAGATGAATATTATTGAATGAGATCATAAATGACGTTGTGAGCCGAATCCATCTAATAATTTTTCCACCGAGTGATATTAAAATTGTTCAACTGTCTTGTTTATAACTTAAACCCTTATCACTGACTTTTATCGGCGGCAGAGGACCGACGCTCCGAACCCGACCTTGTTTAGCAAATTTCTCCTTCACTAGGACCAAATTTGCATCTTTCAACTCTTTAGACTGTGCTAACATTGAAAGAATGGAAGCATAGCAAGCTTTAACAGTCCAAGATCTGAGCAATGTATCAGCAGATACAATCGCAACGGGAGGAGAGTGTGGGTTCAAAACCATTGAAACAAAGGTTCATAGAATCTTTCAAATTAGAGTTTAAGTTTTAAGGTTAAAAAAAATTGACTGGCGAATAATTTTTTATTTCTTATTATGGAGGAAACCCATTGAATAAACTTACATCCATAATCAAATATTTTCTAATTATAAACATAATTTCAAAACACGTTGCTTACAAAAAAATAGTGTTTCATACATAATTAATGTAACTAATTTTAACTATATTTACAAAAAATTTCTTTCCATTTTTACCTAAAAATGTTATATTGGGAGCCATTTAACAAATACAAGAGTTGGAAATAGTGATTAAATGGTTTGGTTAAGTTTTGGGGACTTGGTAACCCTACAATCTAAACTTTGAGTTTTCCAACCATACAAATGCGGACACATGTTACTAATGAATTATTAGCGAAAAATAATTATGATGCTCATCTCTAAAGATCTGTGTTCAAATCGTTTTGTTTGTATACTGTCAAAGAGTTAAAAATATGTAAGAATATATACTACCTTGTAACCACCTTTAAACTATTAAAAAAATTGTATAATTTAACTTTTATTTTATTGTTTATGTTGGGGGGCTTAGGTAAGGTTCCCACTTCCCATAGGATGCTCTTTCTCTTTGTAGTTTTGTAAGAAGCAATCTTGGCATAGGGATTTTATTTTAAATATTTACATTCCTTTGTCTTAAACATGTTTGTTGTTAACGGCAGTTTAAGGAATTTTGGGTTCCCCAAAACCAAGACAATATAGAGCCAATTCATAAAAGAGTGGTGTTGGGAAAATAGAATTCTGCTTCTTCCAATGCAACTTATTTCCAAACACATGCAGACAAACCTAGGTTAAATGTCTTTAATAACAATAATAACAGTTTATATAATTTGAATACTTTTGAAATTACTTCTCTTGAATACCTTTGATTTGTGTAGGTTGGTACAATAATATTGAAATTGATATAAAACATAATATGAACATACAAAATTATATACAAAGAGAGGGATTGACTTGTAATTTTGTGTGATTAATATTCTAATAACCCAACAATCATATTTCATGTTCTATTTATATAATTACGCTTGTCAATTTTTTGAGTAAATTAAAAAGGTCTAATAATTTATTTAATGTAAAATCGAATTAATCTTAAATTTTACTAAATAATAAGTACAAATATATTGATAAATCTAATCGTTAGATTGTTAAAGTATTAATCATACAAAAAGTTAAGAATTAATATAAAATTATTTTAATTTTATACTTGTATAAGCAGATCCCTTCTCTATCTTTGTATATACTATCTTAAATACTATTATATCATTAAAAATCAAATCGTAATATCTTAAGATAGTATTATTTATTTTTAGTAGTGGGAGCAAATTTGAACTTTAAACATAAGAAAATCCCACAACATTCTTTATTTCAAAGTTTTCAACATCAGACAATTGAAAATGGTAATGAAAAGTTTAAAACAAAATATATTTCATTTGGGCGAATGTTATTATTATCATAGTTGGTTATTAGTTTAACACTTTTATTACTTGTTGGCATGTGAAGCCTTCTAGCAAAGTTATAATGTTTTTGTTTCACGTGAAATAGTAAGTCGGTTTTGAATTCAAAACGGTTCATCAAATTCATGTTATATATATATATATAAAGAATTAATGTAGGAGGGGTAATTTGTAAATAAATTATGAAAGTGGAATACATACGTAAAAATCACCTTTTAATTTAATAACAAAAATATTTGAATCCTTCGAGTGATCTAGTGAGAAAAGAAATGTTGTTATCTTTTGGAGATTCAAGTTTATGCAGCTTAATTATAAGGTGTGTTATCAAAGGATTAAGAAAAAAATACTAACATAAGATCACACTAGATTGACGAACAACACTGCGATTGTCCTTAATTGTTTACTTTTAAAATTGACTAAAATTAAATTACTCATTTTTTAGAGGGTCAGATTTGCTAATTTCAAAAATTAAGAAAGAAGTAATAGGTATATTAGTCAAATGGAAATTCCACATATGTAAATCATTATACAATTCATAGTAGATATAAAATGAAAATAAAGGATGAAAACAGTGCATTACAGATGTCAAGCAATTTTGCATATCACTTTCTAGTCAATTTGCCTTGCATTAACAAAGTAAAAAAGAAAAGAGAGCAACATTGGCAAGCAATAGCACTGTAGAGTGTAGTCCAGTGGTTATGGGCTATGGGGTCACCAAAAAGAAAAAAGGCATGTGAATTGGGCAGCTTTTGTCTCGGTCAGAAAGAGACAGTGTCCATTGTCAACCATCAACTCAATGGTAGGAAATGTGAAGTCTCTGTCTTAGGACAGCTTCACAGGTACAAATCTGTACTGAATGGGCGTGTATGTACCCTTGAGTTGACAAGGGATGAATTGGGCCATTTTTCTTTCTTCTCACCCCATTTCAAAATCCCAATTAGCCATACATATATCAATTAAAAGTACACGTACAAAGACAATAACTTTAACAGAGTGAGTTTACGTAACAACAGCTTAATTTAAAATAAAAAATATTAAATTTCAAAAATTGTCCAAACAACTTAGTATGTTAAAAAATTTATAACATTTTAGGTTATTTTTTTATGTTGGTGATTTTTCGATAAGTTCTAAAACTTGAGAAAAACAACAAAAAAACAAACCTAAAATTTTATCAAAACATATACTCCCTCCGTCCCATTATTTGTGTCACATGTTGACTTTTCACAGAATTTTAAGAAGAAAAAGGTTATAGAGATGTATGGTGTAAAATAATTTTAATGATAACTTTACCCTTAAAAAGTTAATTTTTATTTTTGTTGAGCAACTAAAAAAAGACAAAAAACTAAATGTATTTTATAAAAATTGTTGAATTTTTCAAGGTAACACTTTAACTGAGACAATTTTAAAAGACAAATGTGACACAAATAGTGGAATGAAAGGAGTAACATTTTGTGTTGTTTTGACAAATTTCGAAATTTACAGTTTTTTAAACTTAAATTAAGATTGTGTATTGCAACCCTCCCAACTTAACTTCAAGCTATCAAAATCAAACTTTTCAAAAATTCTAATCTATTATTTTAGTTTTTTTTTTTTGGAGGTTACTCCTTCAACCTGACCTTTGGAAGCTTCAAACAAAACATTGGTTACAAGAGTTACTAAACTTCACATTATAGTTTCCAAATTTCTCAAAAATAAACATAAACTATGCTTTGAATGCCATAATTCATCACCTTTCCACTTTGAACTCCAAACCCTAACTATATATAACCTTGATAATCTTCCTTGATCAACAAGGCTCTACACTAATTAGATGTCTGCTGGAAGAAAAAGGGATCCTGGCCGTACATGGTTTCATCTTCTACTTATAAACAAGGCAGTCTGACTGTGGTTCTTCTAATAAGAGTTTTCATACAAGTTAATTAGGACTTGGGAAATCTAAATCCTGGCTGATAAAAAAAAACTCCTCTTCTTACAAAATTGGTATCAAATGTACAATTTTGTATTGGTTTTTGTAAGCCTGCTTTTCATTTAGCACTTGTTGGCCATGACTGTAGTTGAATTAACCAGTGATTAAACCCTAAACTCCTAATATTGATCGAGCTACAGGTCATGATATAATGAACACACATGATATAAAACTTGGTATACAAATATACCAACGTTTCTATTTACAGTTCTCTATGCATATACCACAAAACATAAGTAGCTGCCTGCAGACAGTGCCCCATATACACATTACACACACATATTACACAATCATCCACCGCATGAAGTCGGAAACCACATCCCTCCCTTTTTTGATTAATTC
This sequence comes from Hibiscus tridactylites, assembly GCA_958450335.1. Classification (NCBI taxonomy): domain Eukaryota; kingdom Viridiplantae; phylum Streptophyta; class Magnoliopsida; order Malvales; family Malvaceae; genus Hibiscus; species Hibiscus tridactylites. Next base: position 10,431,203 of record OY288279.1, on the reverse strand, counting down.
TCTATGTACAAAACCTAGTGTAACTTCACAAACGATTCACATTTACAGCTATTTTCAGCCGATGGGAAATGGGAAAGACATGAACATGTACTGCTAACCGTAGAAACTACGTTCCTTCTTGTAAAAGTTCCAGGGCTGCTACCTGCCTCACACGCTGCGTAAGTCGTCTTCTGCGATAGATGCCTACCAAAAGCAGGATGAGTACCAGAATAATGGCGGAGAAATCAAACACTCTTCCGATTCTAACACCACCTGCAAAACATTAAAATCAAAATCAGTAATTATCTGATTGTGTCCGCTGACTAGCATACATCCTCTCCTAATTGATTAGGTATTACAATAATCATCCAATCAACCCCTAAGAATGATGGGTATTTCTCAGGGGAAAAAATACCTGTTGGAAGGAAATCAAACGGTGTAGCTCTGTAGATGATACTTAACACCATCTGCAAACATTACAGATAGTCTGACTTTAACATCAGTTAAGAGTTACGAAGCCAGTTTTAAATGACATGCGCAACTCATTCAACATAAGATGCCTCTTTCAAATAAAGATACCTCTGACTGGTACATTTACGGAAGAAAAAGAAATTTGTGCTAAATATTGAATCAGCTTACTGCAAAAAGGCGCATCTCGGCAATATATGTAGCATTAATATCAGGATCCATCAACCCCAGAAACATTCTCTTCATGAAGAATGGTAACTGACACACTTTCTGCCAAGAAGAGAAGGAAGAAAATGTTCATGGCCTACTCGCAATAGAAAAAAAGATTCATATAATACAATTGCAATCTATGATTAATAGACAATAATCAAGAAGGATGATGACTGTTAAGACGAATAACAAAAGATGGAACTCTTCACTAATTCACTTCCAAGACAATGTCAGAGCCATAATTTTAAAGTCATACATGTCAAAGGAAAGAGGGGAAACAACACAACAACAAAATCACATTTCATATGTGTTTACTAAAGTCTAGAAGAAGGCTAAATTTTAGCAGAAATACCTGAATAAATCCACGTGCACCACCTACAAAGAGCAGGTTATAGCTCTGTACACTTTTAAGTATCTGAGTAACTTCCTGGTCCTGAAGTTGTTGCAATGATGCCTCTGGCATCAAATTAATAATCTTGCAAGCACACATGGGGCATTTGCATGGCTTAGGTGCTGAGGAATAGTTCCAGAATTGCAAAATACAACTGCCTGTCAACACCAGAAAGGAGAAGCAAAAAAAAAAAGAACCAATTCATCGGAACTCAATCCTTTACTCCAAAAGCAAGTTCGAACTCGATCTCGAGTTTTGGCAATCAGAGGCACTGACTGAACGGCTAGGATACAGAACTCCTATAGCAAAACTATAGGTAAATCATTAAATTTAAATACAAACATGACAAAAGCCAATCCCTGCAACCGGCACCGCCTCCCCTTCCTCCTGTGATGAGGGGAAAAGACTTGAGGCTCTCAACAACTTTCTTTATACTAATATTTTGATATTTTTCCAGTCAGGGATCCATAATTTGAGGTAATTTTCTAATATCGTAAGTTACCAGCAAATAAAGGGAACAAAATTATATTGAAAGAAACAAATTCTCTGGCTTAATGCTCGTAGATATAGATTGTATCATATGTGAGAAAGAAATATGAAGCCAAAAATCCCATAAAAGCCTGCACCTTCTTTATCATTCTTTATAATTTCTAAAGAGAAGCAAAATAAAGAAAGAAAGATGTTTCGTCGTAGAACAGATTCTTTTCTTCAAGCAACATACCGCCTCATTTACCAGAAGAAAAAAACACTCAATTTACATTTAAAAACATAGCTCGAATGAACCTAGGAATTCAAGATATCAAGTACTTCGATAAAAATTCCAATAGAAATAATCTACACATAAATCTTAATTCACGCTTGCATCTAAAGATTGAACGTTCGATTTCTAGTTTTCAGAGAACAAACCCTAGTTCTTTCCCGTTTCTGTCAACGGCCAAACAAAACCAAAAACTTAGCGAAGGAAACTAAATGAAATTACCACAATACCAATGGCCACAATTGGAACGACAAGGAACAGTGAAAGAACCGAAGCAGATTGGGCAGCAATCATCATCGGGAGGGGTTTCATTCAACCGCTTATTCCCTCTAGATTCCTGCGCATTTCTTTCGCTCAGCTCCGTTTCCATTTCCTTTCTTTCTCTCTCTCTCTCTCTTTTTTCTCTTCCCGCTTCAAAATGGATTGCTCAAAAGATATTTTCCATCACTTTCTCAGGAAAATGCGGCGTGCAAAATGTAAGGAGTGTAAAAACGTCAAATGTGTGCCTCTCCCATATATATATTCGCCGAGTTTGCGCACCGCGTAGGATTGTATTAAAAAGGGCGAGAAATCTCGACTGAAAAAAAAATTGAAATTTTGTTGATAAAAAAAATGAAAATTTTAATTTGACACGAAAAAAATCCAATTCGATTAATTTGTGTTATAATTTAGTAAATTCCACCCTACTCTATTTTTTAAAATAAAGTTTAACTTATAAAATAAAATTTGAATAACAAAAAATTTTAATAATCAGTTTATCGATTTTTAAGTTCAAGTCAGATCTTTCAATTTTATTTTATATATCTATCACATATGAAAAAAAAATGTGAATATATATATATTTATATTATTGTTATAAAGAATTATTTGAATAACTAATTAGTACCATAATATTATAAAATGTTTACACTTAAATTTGAACAGAAACTTGAACAACTTGATTTGACTATAACAAGTTTCAATTAAAGTTTAACTTATAAAATATTACTCGTTAGCTCAACTAATTTAAAATATTTTAACTCGATTCGATCGAATAATCACCTCTACTAGCGGGGAACAACATTTCTTCCGGTCATATTACTATTTTGGCCCCTCTACTATGTTTAAATTTGAGACTTAATTCTTATATTTTAATTTAAAATAACTTAGTCCTTGTAATTTTATAATTTTTGATCAAAATGTTTGTATAATTAGATGGGGATTCATTTCCAACTCATCATTTGTCGGTATTAATTTTTTATGTTGAAATTTATATCATAAAGAAAAAACTATGTCCATATTTTAATTGAAATAATTAAAGATGTTAATTATTTAGACTAACTAACGATGAAAAATGTGTTAAAATTGTTGATTAAGCATGTTTGATCTTGCGAAAATCTTTTTATATTGTACCAACAAAAATATCGGTTAAATTAATCTCAATCTACAATAAATTAGTGTTATTTCTAATACAAGTTTTGCATTCTACTTTTAATGCATTTAACCTTATACTTTATTTTATCATATGAAGTATTATATATTTGTTTTAATTATTTTACAGAGAATGGATTTTTTATTAATAATAAACCTTTAATGAACCCAACAGTGGATCTAGTGAAAAAATAATGATATTTATTTTAGGAGACATTGGTTTAAGTACTTGTGTGTGCATGTTATCAAGGATAATTCTACAGTAAATGACATGTATCGCAATGTATCACTATTCATGTGTACCACAATGTACGTTTAATTAATTTTGAAATCCTAGGTACCGAAAATGTTATTATCTCATTTTAGAATAAAATATTATAAAATAATTTTCATAATAATTTTTCAAATTTCCTTTTATTTTTTTAATTAAAAAAATAATTAAACTTTTATTACTACAATAATTCCTACATTCACTTTAATTTAAGGGTAAAGTTCATAAATTATCACTAAACTTTGATCAATTATTCAATTTGGTAATCAAACTTTCAATTGCTTTAATGCTACCATTAAAATTTAGTTTTGTTTCAATTTGGCCACGGCCCATTAACAACCGTTAAAAGAGCGACATGGTTGTTAAAATATTTTGTATAATAACACATTTAGTCCTCCACGTTTATACATTCAAACAAATTAATCCTAATTCGAAAGAAATAATAAATTTAACTCTCATTCTTTCAATTTGACTCTATTTTTAGTTGGATGAGTCTACAACGGACGAAAAATATTACTAGCACAAAACATCACTAAACATTATAAAATTTTTAATGACTTTTAATTAAATATTAAAATTTTTATGGACTCAACATGAAATAAATTATTTTTAAAAAAAATAAAGTTAAAATTTGAATTAAATAACCTTAATTTCTCGAATTCTTAAACCTTAATCCCCAAATTCTCATATCCTAATCTAAATTCAAAATTAACAACCACATTTCTATTTTTATTTCTCTAATTTAAATACTAATAGAAATTATCTCTAACCTTGGTCATTGAAACTCTAATCTTACATGCGTTTTGAGAATTTGGACGTTCCTAAACAATAATAATTTGGGATCATTTGGCTCGTAGGTTAGATGCATGATAATTTGGTTCTAATCATAGATTCTTTTTTATCAGTATAATATGAATTTATTGGGAAGAATTCATATAAATATCATCACGTGTTTCGTGAAAAACCTCTATAAAACTATGTTGGGGGGAAAAGATTACAGTGTGATGATAAAAATAACCAAAAAAACATAACCACATCGAGGGCAATACACTAAGAAAAGTAGCAGGGAAGAGCCCAATACCAATGTTGCCTCCACTATCATCTATCATCTATTCACCACGAGCTATCATAGACCACCTGAAAACACGAAGTGTCGCTTGCTCACCATTTGCTAATTAATTTTTTTCCAACTTTATTTACCGAAAGAATACCATATCACATTTGGTATTTCGAACAGTCAAGCAATAACGTTTTGGCATGTAGGTTAGATACATGATTTTTGGTTTGTGAATTTAGTAATTAGGATTTGAGAATTTGGTATCCTATTTCGAACAGTCAAGCAATAAAGTTTAATGACCATTTATGAATTTTATCATTGAATTAAAATGAATGTATGAATTATTATAGTAATAAAAATTTAATTGTTTTTTTGAAGTAAAAGATAAAAAGAAATCTGAAAATAATATAAAAATTATTTTTTAAGATTTTATTCTAACAGGGGAATAATAATACTTTTAGTCCTTAGAATTTAAAAACCAATTAAAACAGTTAATGGTACATTGTTGTACATATAAATGCCATGTACCGTTATGTATCATTAATCATGTGTACCACTATGTACCATTAACTATTATAATTAGTTTTGAAATGATGGGGATCGAAAGCGTTATTATCCCTTTTTAGAAAAAAATCTAAAAAATATTTTTTATATTGATTTTCTATATATTTTTTTCTTTCTAGGTAAAGTACACAAATAGTAACTAAACTTTGGTAAATTATTCAATTTGGTAATTAAACTTTCAATTGCTTCAATGTTACCATTAAACATTTAGTTTTGCTCCAAATTGGTCACTAACCCGTTAATAACCGTTAAAAGGGTGACATGACAGTTAAAATATTTTGTATTATAACACATATAGTCCTTCATGTTTGCACATTAAAACAATTTTGTCCTAATTTGAAAAAATAATAAATTTAATTCACATTATTTACATATTATTTAAATTTCATCGTATTTTAACTAAAATTAATTTAACCATAAACCCTAAATTCAAAACTCAAAACCTTAAAGCAATTCTTTTAACAACTTTGTTAAGACTCCATAAGAACTATAGAAGCAATCCACTTAGAGATGGTGCATCAGTGAATTTAGTTCTTTATTTCGATAACAACTTTGTGGAATCCGAAATGTCCGGGACATTGAGATCAACTCATTCACTTAGGCCTTCCATTGTCATCTTAGTGGAGCAAGAAGCTAATAACATTAACAATCCAAGAGTAAGAAGCTTTTTTTTTAAGGTATTGGGCCTCATTAAAAATCCCCCTCTAATCCTAGGTAAAGGTAAAAGAATACCCTAAAATTTTATTAATATCACAAATCGAACATTACATCAGACACGAAAATTGACTATAGTCAATCACATAACCTTGCATCTTCCCAGACTATCACATTCAAGCATTATTTCCCAAGCTAACAAATATACCAATTTACACACCTCACTGGATTTTTGACACATTCTCATAGATCGCCAAGCAAGGGTTCGACTGGAGGTTCACACAATCAATCTGCGAACAGTGCCAAGAGTAAGAAGCTTTCTACCGAGATTCGTGGAGTCTTGCATTATTTTGCAGCCATGTTCGATTCATTAGACGATGCATGTTAAAAGAACTTGTTAAACCCTAAATAAACTTGTTAAAAGAACTTGTTTATTTTTAAGTTTAGTATTTATAATTTTAATTTTAGGGTTTATGATTAAATTATTTTTAATTAAAATAGGGTGAAATTGAAATAATGTGTAAATAATGAGACTTAAATTTATTATATTTTTCGAATTAGGAAAAAATTGATTTAATGTGCAAACATGGAGGACTAAATGTGTTATTATACAAAATATTTTAACTTCCACATCACCCTTTTAACGGTTGTTAATAGGCTAGTGACCAATTTGGAGCAAAACTAAAAGTTTAATGGTAACATTGAAGCAATTGTATACTTTACCCAAAAAGAAAAATATCTGAAAAGGTAATATAAAAATTATTTTTAAATTCTATACTAAAAGGGGATAATAACGCTTTCGGTCCCCATAATTTAAAAAGTAATTAAAATAGTTAATGGTACATAGCGGTACACATGATTAGTGGTACATAACTATACATGTCATTTATTGTAGAATCATCAATCACATCGGTATATTTAAATAATAATAAACCTTTAATTTGTATAATAATTTTACATATGCAAAATATAAATAGATATTACCTTATAATTATTTTAAGACAAAACTGCTCAAACCTGAATCTTCTAGAATGAATATTATCCTCTTTCCCACTAAAACTACACATTGAATTCATCAAAATATAATGTTTAAATTTAATATATTTATACACAAATTATTTATTGTTGATCAAACCACGTTTAGATAACAAAAAGAAAACTTATCCAGAGGTCAATATATCCCATAAAGCTTAGTTTTATTTTTTGGTATAATCATCAATATTCAACTTATTAATTAGCTAATCTTAATAAACTAATCGGTTATTGACAAAAGATATCCTTTAAAATTTATATTTTAATATTATAATAATTGTACACAGAGTAATGGATAAACAAGCTCCTATCTTCTGAAGTGGGAAAAAATGAGAATTTTCTCCTCAGGTGCATGTTAGCGGGTCTAACCGCCTGCGAAAATCTTCATTTCTTCTTCGTTATTTGTAACCCCCTCGTCCCGGTCTGGTCGGATGACCGGTCCGAGTGGGCCACACGGGGAAAACCGAAGCGAAACCCGTTAAGGCTTCCCCTCGGTTAACGACCCAGAAAATTTCTTTTAACTTTAATCTTATCTAGATGCCATTATAATTCCTATGTGAAGCACAGCAGCGGAAGAACCAAACAACGTAACATTCACCGACCAAACAAACACAAACGGTCCATTTTACTTCATTTCAGCAGGCCGTTTCGAAACACCTATAGGGTGTTCCGAAACGCCCTGACCTGGTCAACGGGCCTGGGTCAACCACAAGGTGACCGTTCCGAAACAGGGGTGACCCGTATCGGAACGACCTTGACGGTCAATATCTCGTGGTCAACGAGATTTGACCGTTTCGGAACTTCAAAGGCCTATTTCGGAACGACTTCATCTCGCCAATTTTTCAAAATTCCAATGGCGAAAACGTTCCGGAACGACCCTCATCCGTTTCGAAACGGCAGGCCATTTACGCAGGGCCGTTTCGGAACACGGGGACCCGTTCCGAAACACCCCCTGTCTGCAGACTTTTCTGGGCTGTTTTGAGGCACAAGGATGCCCCAAAACATCCCCAAGACACCATACAACAACCAAGCAATTAAACCCAACATACTACAACGTTACCATCATGCTTCAACAAGGTTTATACATGTAAAACACAAAGGCAACAATCAACACCATGCATTCATTCAAACCACATTCAAACACATGTAAAACTCTTAAGGCATAGGCTAACATTCAAGTAAGCAAATAGGCATGAGTTAACATTCATCATGGCAACACAACCATGCAAAAGCAATATATATAAAGGAGTCTACACATGCTCCCATCAACCAACAACAACCACAAAACATTACACATCCCATTGCTCAACCATTACATGTCTAGAATTTTAAATCCATACTTGGTGAACTCAAGTCACAAACACACTTGGAGGCCCTCCACTTGCCCGAGCAACCCACGAACTAAGGATCTGCAATGTTGAACAAAGAGAGCGTAAGCAAATAATGCTTAGTGAGGGTAAGCTCTAAAATCAAACCTCAACATTGCAGGGTCCGAGCACGATCTAGCCAAGGCAATTTACATGAACCAAGAGTCCACAAGATTTAGATGCATGAGCAATATATCACATATATGCCATAATCATGAGCTCAACATTACCATACATGTAATCACATTTAAACATCCAACCAGCTCATAAATTCCAACACATTGATGCACATATCAATCAACATTGGCACCTAGTGATGACTCAAATACGCGGATAGACACGTTGGAAACTCATATCCAACAACCACATTACCTCGGTGGGATTCCACTCATCACCGGTCTCGCGGAGGGGATTCCACTCATCCTCACGCCCCGTCGATGGGATTCCACTCATCACCGACTATATTTAAATACCATTTCCGGGCGTACCCGTACTCCTCCTTGGTGACTCAACGCCACCAAGGCCACGCGCGACTTTAGACTCATGTGTACACACTAACATCCTAATGATCGATCATTTGTATTTAAGTATACTAGTGCCAATATTTTACTCATTCCACATTACTCATTTCAATCATTTCCGTGCTTAGCACGTACTCACCATGGACACAACCATGAACCATCACCATGCATGCTTTAAGCCATACAACCCATGCCTCAATTCACATGTATAAAACAATATACGTAAGCATTCATATCACAAGACATACGAGGCATATACATTCATACATTTGAGTTCATCCAAAGGCTTAGATCAAGATTAGGATTAGGCTACCACCCTAATCCTAACTCTAGGTGGGTCTACCAAGCCCAACCTAGTCCATATACTCGAACCAACTAATTTAAAACCTTTAAAAGCTAACAACCACTCACCTAAGCTTCCAAGCACAAGACCAAGCAAGCGACCGTTCTTCAAATTCCCGGATTTGATCCCGAAGCTTCTTCCACGTTTCCCCTTGCTTCTAGCCAAACAAAACACATACATCACTTCCCAAATCAATGCTAATTCAATCATCAATCCACTTTGCAAAACACAACTCAATTTCCACAAATTCCAAATCACATAGCATTTCAAAAACCCAATTTTCGGACTCCCACAACCAAGGGCTGAAATACCCAATTCCAAGCATCCAAATGACTTCCAAAATATCCCAAATCACCCTCCTAACATAGATAGACCATCAGCCCTTCAATTCCCACACAAATCCTCTCAAAAACCTAATTTTTCAAACCCTAAAATTGGCCCTAAAGACCCCCTACGAAAATTCATCCAAAATTGACCAAATTCATATATGTTGTATACCTTAGCATGATTAACAAAAACCCCAACACAATTTCTTAAGACAAATTGAAAAACCCCATTAAAACCCAATTTTCATCATAAACCCTAATTTCTCAAAACCCTATATTTTTGAAATTTAAGACAATAAGCAAGTAGAGGATGGAGAGGAGGTTAAGAAAATACAATTACCTCTTAAAATGGTGTTGAAATCGGGTGCTAAAATTGATGGAATAGTAACTCCAAGCTTGGGAGGTTTTAGAAATGGTGGGGGTTTTCAAATGTGAAAAGGAGGAAGAATGAGGGAGGAAGACAACTTTACAATAAAGTGGTCTTCCTTTATTTAAAACTTGGGTAAATAGCAACATAGGTCCTTCCCAACATAATAAAACTCATTTAGACCATTATTTGAAATTGAATTGTTTTAATTAAGTTTTATTTAACTCGAACTAATACCCGACTAACTCCTAGGCCCAAAACACGGGTGTTACATTATTTCTTGCTGATTCTTGTCGATTTCTTATCGTTTTTCGTTGGGTTTCGATTGTTCTTTGCTGTGTGGAGACGCTGTGCTATGGCTAAAATGGATTGGCGCAAGCTATTTGGTGTGGGTGGGGATTTGGCGTTAGAATACTTCCCGCCGCCAGTGACTTCGGAGGGCTCAACTGCAATTGCTCCGCCGCCGGAGCTATTTGCGGAAGGGGTTGCTTATTGGAATAATTCTCTCGTTGGCCAATTTCTTGGGCCAGCTCCCAATTTCAAGGCGATGCGATCGATGCTGGAGTCGTTTTGGGGGAAATCTACCCTAATGAAGGTAAGCCTAGCTGGGCTGAATTTGTATGTCTTCTCCTTTGCTTCTACTGCGGCAAGGGACTTGGTGCTTGAGGGCGGGCCGTGTCACGTTCAACACAAGCCATTAATCCTTCGAAGATGGGAGCCTAATCTCGCGAGGTTGGATTTCGATCTCACAAAAATGTCGATTTGGGCTCATCTGTACAATGTGCCGTTGGAACTGTTTTCTCGTCGTGGATTGAGCTATATTGCAAGTGTGCTGGGTGTGCCGCTATACATGGACAACATCACGGCGGGGCATGAACGGCTGGAATTCGCAAAGGTTTGCGTAAAAGTCACTGCTGGAGCTAAGCTGCTGCGTACAATCCCTGTTGTTCTTCCTGACAAATCACTGGGGTTCCTTGTGTCGCTGTGACTATCGATAGTGAGGGGGTGGTGCTAACTAATGATGAATTCCCTCCTCTGGTGAGCCATGTTTCCAAATCTAAGGATAAAATTGTTCTTAGTGGTTCGAAAAACAAATTTGAGGCCCTAAATGATATTTCAAATGAGGAGGAGCCTCGGAAACCTCGACTTGCTGCAATGGGAGTGGCTAACCTATTGCATGAAATGAAAGCTAAGAAAGGGGATAAACTTAAGTTGAGGGGGTCACAAGGTGGATCTGCTAGATCTCATTAATGTCTGTATTTTTTGGAATATTAGGGGGTTCAATAACTCCCTGAAACATAGTAATGTTTTCAAGCGTTAGAATAGCCTTCAAGCCTCTGTTGTCTGTTTGGTTGAAACTAGAGTACGAGAGGTGAATTTTCTTAAGCTGTTTAACAAGTATAGCTCTGAGTGGATCTGTTTTCATAATTACCTACATGTTGACTTGGGTAGAATATGGATTTTATGAAAAAAAGGGTATGATTTCTCACTGGTTCATTCGGATGATCAAGTAATTACTGTGAAGGGTCACCTGGATGGTAGGGTAGTTTTTCTCTCAGCTGTGTATGGAAGTAATAGTGGTGTGCAAAGGCGTAAGCTGTGGGATCAACTCAGGGTTGTTGCTTCCTTAACTGGTGAATTGCCCTGGATGGTTGGAGGTGACTTTAATGTCACTCTTTCAGCAGAGGAGGGTTCAGATTTTGAAATGTTAGGGCCACACTGTTCTACTGACATGCTTGAGTTCCAGGAATGCTTAAGTAATGTGGGGTTGCTAGACCATCCATTTGCTGGTCCAACTTTCACTTGGACAAATAAGCATGAAGAAGGTTTTCTTGCAAGGAAGCTTGATAGAATACTTGTAAATCATTATTGGTGTGCTGAGATTCCTAATTCTGGAGCTGAATTTCTTTCTCCAGGAGTATCTGATCATTGTCTTGCTTTGGTCAAATTATGTGATAAGGATGATGTGCAGAGGCCAAAACCTTTTAAGTTTTTTAATTTTTGGACTGAGCATCCAGATTTTAGGAAGGTGGTTGAGAATTCATGGAGGGAACCTGTAGAGGGTAACCCAATGAGGGTCCTTTTTACAAAATTAAAGAGGCTTAAAATGCAATTGAAGGCTTTGAACCAAAGTCAGTTTTCTGAGATCTCTAAGAGAGTGAAGGTTAAAAGAGCTTAGTTGGAGGCCATTCAAGATCTAAATTTGAGACTGCATGTTCAACAGGGGAATGTGCTGCAAGAAAGGTTAATTCAGGAGGAACTTCATACTTTGGAGAAGGCTGAAGTACTTTTTTATCAGCAAAAGGGCAAAGTTCAGTGGATAAATGAGGGGGACCAGGGGACTAAGTTTTTCCATGATATGGTTGCTGTGAAGAGGAAGAAAAGTACAATAAATTTCCTGTATGATGAGATGGGACATAGATTGGAGACATTTGATAGTATTGCTGCTGAGTTTGAACATTTTTTCACTGGGCAGATTGGTCAAGTGGATCAGGGGGTTGGTGGATGTTCTGTTGAAGAACTCAAGAGTATTTTACAAGTAACTATTCCAGATGAGGATCATGATTGCTTGATTCAAAATGTTTCAGATGAGGAAATTAAGCAGGCTTTTTTTACCCAGGGGAAGAACAAGGCTTCTGGGCCTGATGGCTACACTCCTTGGTTCTTTCAATTTGCTTGGTCTATTGTGGGAGGAGACTGTGATGTTGCTCTTAGGTATTTCTTTGCATCCTCTTCACTTCTCCCTGCATTTAATGCTACTACAATCACTCTAGTTCCTAAAACTCCTGGTGCTTGTAAGGCAAAAGAGTTTAGACCAATTTCTTGTTGCTCATTAATATACAAGGCTATTACTAAGATTTTGGTAGGAAGATTAACATTTGTGTTGCCTGCTTTGATTTCAAAGAATCAATCTGCTTTTATTAAAGATAGAAGTATAACTGATAATACTCTCCTAGCACAAGAGTTGGTTAAGGGGTATGGTATGAAGGTTATTTCACCTAGATGTGCACTTAAGGTTGACTTGCAGAAGGCCTTTGACTCTTTGAATTGGGGGTTTTTGGACAAGATTTTGGAAGCTATTAACCTCGCTGAGATGTTTAGGAAGTGGATAATTGCTTGTTACACTGGCAGTAGGTTCTCCATCACTCTGAATGGGAGCCTTGTTGGTTTCTTTGAAGGAAAAAGAGGAGTGAGGCAAGGAGACCCATTGTCTCCTTACCTCTTTGTCTTGACTATGAATGTGTTATCACACCTATTGGATCTTGCTGCAAAGAACATAATATTTCAGTTTCATCCCAAGTGTAAGAGGATATGGCTTACTCATCTTTGTTTTGCAGATGATCTCCTAATATTCTGTAAAGTGAATTTGGATTCTTTGATTGGTATACAGTGTGTATTGGAGAAATTTTATGACTTTTCTGGTTTAAGGTTGAATGCTGCAAAGTCTGAATTATTCACTGCAGGTATATCCAGTGACCAGCAGAGTGAAATGGGTAGATTGACTGATTTTAAGGTAGGCCATTTACTTGTAAGGTACTTAGGCATCCCTTTGGTAACCAGGAAGCTCTCTGAAAAGGATTGTAATAGTCTTTTGGAGGGAATAAAAGCAAGATTGGGGCACTGGTCATGTAGGTTGCTGAGCTTTGCTGGTATATTACAATTGATCAGAAGTGTGCTTTTCAGTGTTGTAAACTACTGGTGCAGGCAAGTGTTGCTCCCAAAGGGTGTTGTCCAGAAGATTGAATCTCTTTGCATGTGGTTTTTTTGGAAAGGTAAAGATGTTGCTGCTGGTGGTGCTAGAATAAGCTGGAGGACTATCTGCAAACCTAGACGAGAGGGTGGCTTGGGAATAAGGGATCTGCAAGAGTGGAATAAAGCTTGTTTTGTTGTGTTGCTGAAGCATATGTTAGCTGCTGAGGGCTCTCTGTGGGTTGCCTGGGTCAAAGAATATGTATCCAAAGGCAATGAAGTGTGGGACGTTGAAGGAAAGCCTCATCATAGTTGGTATTTGGGGAAAATGTTGAAGCTTAGGCCTATTCTTTCTGCATCCTTAGGTGCAGGATCAGCTGATAAGGTCAAAGCCATCTGGGACGTGATTCGCGAGGTCAGACCTACAGTTATGTGGCACAGATTGATTTGGTTTGGTGGCCACATTCCAAAGCATTCGATCCGAGCATGGATGGTCATATTGGATAGATTACCAACTCTGGACAGATTGAAGAGGATGGGAATTGTACCTTCTGAGCAGAGTGATTCTTGCATGCTGTGTTGGGAGGCTAGTGAAACAAGGAACCATCTGTTTGCTGAATGTCCTTACTCGCGAGGCATCTGGAATGATGTTCTTGAGAGGTGTGGTGTTCATCGAATGATGGTGGAATAGGAGGAAGAGCTTGACTTGTTATGCACTCGATTAAAGGGGAAGTCCTTGCTCGTTTACATGTTAAAATTAGCATGGTGCTCGTATGTGTACTGCGTTTGGGAGGAACGGAATCAGAGGCGTTTCAAAGGAGTAAATAGAGAGATTGATTCTTTAATTACTTGTATACAATTGAATTTGAGTGTAAAGATTCAACATAGGTCAGTTCGAATTGATTATGTAAATAGAAACTTGCTTGAGGCTTGGGGAATTCCCTATGGGATGGATGCCTAAGTTTCAAGTCTAGTATGTTGTTATGTTCTTCTTGTCTTGGATAAATAAAATACAACACTTATCAAAAAAAAATTGTACACAGAGTATATTACCTATTTAGTATCCCACACATGCTTATATTTTTGTGTTGATACCACAATTTTTTTTGACAAAATAATACATAACATTACATTTTTGTTATGTTTTGGTAACCCACCATTAAAATTTAACAAAGATGATGGCGTGACTTATTTTTAATTGAGATAATAACAATTTTAGTTCCAAACTTTCAATTTAATCATCATCTATTTGAATTAAAACTATAAATTTTCTTCTTTTTATTTTTCCCCCCAAAAAACCTATTTTTTTTCTCGTCAATCCTAACACGCATCACCGATCACTGACGATTGTTTGTACTTCACCATTGTTGACAACTCTCTTCATTTTCATCCTTGTCGTCTAGCCTTCCTCTCTTCCTAATCCATGAACGCCTTTACTCATATTTTACAAATTGCACCTTCAACGTTTGCATTACATAGACGTGAATCCAAGCGATGATGGGGCTACAACAGCTGGCTGATAGGGCTACAACGAGGGAGGACGACTGTAACTCCTAAATCACAAACCTCAACTTCTAAACCTAACCTCCAATCTCAAACCTAAAAAGTTGAACAATTTCGATGGAAAGAAAAATAAGATGGGTAATTTGTAATTTTAACCCCAAAAGTTAAGGTGATGTTTAAATTGATGAATTTTGAATTAAATTGATCAATTTTGAATTAAATTGATCAAATATATAATAGATTTGGACTAAAAGTATGATTATATCAAGACACGTTATCATCTTCGCTAATTTCAGACGGTATAAATAAGTACTAAATAGGTAGTTTATCATTTTATACATGCTTAATGTAAAAAAAGTGCATAAACTATCATATTTTTTTCCTTTTAGGTGCCCAAACTATTTCGTTTTTTTCTTTTAGGTACCTAAACTTTTTGGTCCCTTTTAGGTGCCCCAACTATCATTTTTTATCTATTTTAAGGTAAAATTGAGGCACCTATTTTGACCAAAATATGATAATATAAACAATTATTTTAGTATTAAGCCTATATCTTTTAATATTAAGCCTAAAAAGAAAAAACGAAATAGTTTAGGCAATTATTTTAGTATTAAGCCTATATCTTTTTATATATTATAATTTATATAAACAATGAATCCGTGGATCGGGTATATATATACATAGTCTTATTCTATCACTTGCTGTAATTTTTTAATTAAATAAATATATTTTATTTTATTTTTGAACAATTCCTACTTAGGGGAGGGAAATGAAAGATTTACTTCTATTAGGTCTAGAACCCACAACCTAGAAGGAGAATAAGTGTCTACTGAGAGCTCTTAATCACTTACTCTAGAGGTTAATGACAAAAACATTTCATTCTTAGAATAAATATAATGGATCTCTACCTACATAGCACCTTGAACACACTAGTAACGTTAAAATAAGTACAAGGGTCAAAAGTATATCAGTTTTCTTCTTATTATTTCACATAATAGTAGGGGAATTTAACGTGATTTACGATGATAAACTTTATCAACAATAGAATATTGGCAAACAACTCGAAAAACCGAAGAAATATAGGGAAAATAACACTTTCTTTCTTTAAAAAATAGCCACAGCCCATAAAGAAATGTGAATGACTTGAGAAAAAATGTCAAACATTATTTTTCATAAATTTGTTGCCTACCAACGTTGAAAAAGTTTGATTTTCCAGGTTCACACCATTACAACACCTCTCTTATCTTTGCCTATAAAGTCCCTGTCTGGTCATCTTCCAATATCATCAAACAAAACATCCAAGTTTTAATACTTTTGTCTTTAAAACATTTAACTGTTTCAAAAAATGGGTTTTAAATTTGCTCATCAAGGCCTTGTTTTGGTTCTGGTTGCTGCTTCAATGATGGGAGTAAGCTTGGCAAGCAGGGAATGGGGCAGCCGTCATCGTCCCAACAATCATACCGCTAGCCCTAAAAGAGTCATAGTTGGTGGTTCCGAAAACTGGCATTTCGGCGTCAACTACACCAATTGGTCACTCAAAAATGCTCCCTTCTACCTCTATGATACTCTAGGTAACTAATCCTAAACCAAAACATTCAAATCATGCTGCATTTTTATCGAAATAGTTAACGGTACAGGGACTAAATCCTGAATTTGAGTATGGTGAAGGAACCAAAATTGTAATTTGACCTTTTGTTTATGTTGGTAATTTTTTTGGCAGTGTTCAAATATGATCCACCGAGCAACACCACATTCCCTCACAGTGTGTACTTGCTCCCCAACTTGAAGAGCTTCCTCAACTGCGACTTAAGAAAAGCCAAGGTGATCGCCAACCCGACTCAAGGAAGCGGGAACGGGTTCGAGTTCGTGTTGAAAAAGAGGAAGCCTTACTACCTTGCTTGCGGCGAACGTAATGGCTTCCATTGCAAGGTTGGGCTCATGAAATTTTCCGTCGTGCCGATGCGACGTTGGCGACACTGATGGATCTACCTAGGCCTTGGAATTTGCCAGGGAAGAGGCAGTGCTTATGTTGAGGCTCTTTGTTAATCATTTCGGGTGTTTTTTAGCATGAATGTTCAATAAGATTAGGGGTTTAAGACCTTTGAGTTTAATTGTGGATTTTGTGCCAAGGCAAGAATTAATCCTTTTCCGTCTTTGGCTATGTTCTCTATCTTCTTTAATAGTAAGGGTTAAGTAAGCTCTAAACTTTTGTAAAAAAAAATAATTAAGCCTTTAATTTTTTTATTCAATTAGGCACTCAAACTCAAGAAAAAAATTAATTTGGCCCTTTGATCAATGTTGATCGTTAACTTTAACAGTTTTTTTAAAATTTAACACGTGTTGCAACATAGGGTCAAATTAAAATTTAAACGTTCCTAGATATGACAAGGGGCCTTATCCTATTATGACACGCGTCAAAAAATAAAAAAAAATAGTTAAAATTAACGGCCAACGTTGGTCAAAATAATTTTTTTTTCTTGAGTTTGAGGGCTTAATTGGATCCAAAAAAAGTTTAGGAGCTTAATTGATTTTTTTTTTACAAATGTTTAAGGACTTATTGAACCCTTAAGCCTAATTTCTTTTATCTAAAGAAATACCAAGTTTCTTGTTTTGTGCTTGGACTGGACACAATAATTTTTTGCTTTCGACTTAACAACTTTACATAGATACAATACTTAGGGGGCGTTTGGTTCATGGAAAAGATTATTACAAGGGGTAACAATCTTCTTTGAAATTTTATTCTCATGTTTCGTTTGTCCTCATTCCCACCAACCCGGAAAAGATTATTACTAATAATAGTGCTTTTTTGTCAACATTCCGAGAATGTGATTCCCACTCTTCCCTTAAGTATTTTGTCAATTTCCGCCACTTTGGACAAAATTGCCCTTAAAGTAATGAATTTTCTTAATTTGGATACTTTGTAGCATATTTAAATGGCGTAAATTTATTAAATAATTTTATTTCATATTAGTTTAATATTTAAATAGTTTTACACATATTTAAAAAGTATTTTAATATTTAAATAAAAGAAAAATATGGCTATGAAAATTTTCGATAAAATGTCTAAATATTTTATAATTTTTTATAAAAGTTGGGTAAGAAAATAAAATAGACACACAACATATTACAAGGAGAACCTTTGAAATTATTGTTTTTATGTTATATTTTCGTAGAAATCCTCGTAACTTAGTATTTAATGATACGATCATCATCTCCTACTTATCATTTTTCTCGACTTTATGTAAATTTATTATTCATTTTATTATTTCAATCGTGTTTAATATTTGGGGAGTATTTATTTAAAGATTATTTCTATTAATTTAATATTTAAACGTTGTTACCCATTAAATATTTATTTATTTGAATTTATAAAATCTTAATATTAATAAAAATATATTTTCCATATTGTATATACTAATTATATTAGTAATATGCAAAGTCTATATGAATCTTTAAGCAAATATTTTTAAACTGATATTAAAAGTTTAACTTGTTAAAAAGAAAATATATCACAAAGATAATCTAGTAAAATTTACTCTCAAGTAAATCTTATATTCCCTCAACCAAACAATGTAATTTTACATTCATACCAAATAAACTAAACAATGTAATCTAACATTTCCAGTAATATCTCGTGTAATGTTACATTCCAAGAATCTTATTCCGAAGGGTAATCTTTCATTCCGTGAACCAAATACACCCTTAAAAGGCTATAGTTTTAGATAGATACAACGGAATTCTTGATAGTAAATTGATTTTTTTTCGAACAAAGTAAATTGAAAATTAATATAGATCCAATACTTAAACTTTTTATGGTCAAAGTAGGTAATTCAGTTGACTTTAAAACAAATAAAAAATGAAATTTTAGGCACCTATTTCAACAAAATAAAATTTTACACCTATTTCAGCCAAAAAATACTTTAGGCACCTGTTACAAAAAAAAGACATAGTTTGAGCACTTAATTTGTAGTTAAGCCTAAAATTTAAACATTTGGTAAATATTGGTCTAGTAACAATTTGAACTTGTAAGAAATAAATATTCATATTAAAAATACAATATTTTATTATATATATATAATCAAGTAGGTGTAGAAATGAAGAAGAATGAGCTATTGTGGTAAGTAACTTGGTATCGCTTAAGTAATTCTCGAGTTTGAGGCTTTGTGTATACAAAAGATTTTCGATGAGAGACTCACTCACCAAAGTCAGGTGTGCAACGCGGGTCGGTCCGGATTAGTCAGGGCACGTGTCTTCAAAATTTTCTTGTCCAATAACAATTTAGGTACCTATAAGTTTAAATATTAGACAGATTAAGCCTTGCCCTATGAATTTTGAGTTTAAATACTTAATAAGCCCTTGTATTTTTAAAATTTAATTTTTTGGCCCTTAATATTCGATCATGGCTCTGCCCCTCGATTAGATGTTTATTTGTTTGAAAAACACTTTATTAATTAAAAAGGTTTATATTTATTATATGTTATATTGTGCATGTATAAATTTGTACACTATAATCAGGGGCAGAATCAAAAATTTATAAAGGAGGGGACCATAATGAGTTAAAAATTTTCAGAGGGATTATAATAAAATTTTAAAAAGACAGAATGAATTATAAAACTAATTTTACCTTTTCCCCCTAAAAAAGCTATCCTATTACTATCGAGAAAAAAATTGACAGGAATTCACGCACTCAAAACCAGGTAAAAATCTCCTGCCCCCTAACTAACCATGCCTCATTCCATGCCCCTGTCTAAAAAATAGTTAAAAATTAAATTTTGTCCCATAACCCTAATTTTTATATCCTAAACCCTAACTCTTAAACCCTAAAAATATACAACACCTCTAATTCCCTACACCCTAACTCTAAACCTCAACCTTAAACTTCAAACCCTAAACTCTAAACCCACTATTTTAAAGTGGAGACACAAATAAGGATATATTTAGGGGCAGATGATTTTCACCCCTCAAAACCCATGTTTTATCTCTGACTATAACATAATCATAAACCGACTTCTCGTTAAAAATAATTAAAATAATTAAAATCGTTAACAAGATCAACAAAATTCACAAACAATGAATATAGATCCTTATTCAACTATATTATTCACAATGAAAGTAAACGATATTCATGAAAGTCGAGAGTCAATAATAAAAATCAATGAGTCAAAATTAAGATCTTCACTGCCCAGAAAAAGTAGGTATATTTAACTGTTTTATTGTATTTTTCTGTTATTTGTCCAATCGTCAACTTGAGACTATGAACTTCTTTAATTTCCCACCTAAAATCAACTGTGTTGACGACCCTTTATTTTTATATATAAATGGTCATGGTGGCATCACGTAAAACGTATGTATCTTTGACTCCTTTACATTTTTAGCAAAATCAGAATTTAAAAAGCATTAACAAATCACTGATACTTGAGGTTTTACCTTTTTTTATAAAGATTTATATGATTTATTGGTGGATTAATCTATTCACGATCCTCTTAATTTAGTTTACTTCATTTATAATGTCAGAATTTGATCTCTAACCTTATTTAAGGGATATGACGTCTCATCATGCTAAACTAGCTACAACAAATAGTTAATTTTGGCTTAAAGGTCAAATTGGTCTTCAACCAAAAATTAAAAAATCAATTAAGCCTTTATAAAAATTTTACACTCAATTTAACCCTCATAATTAAAATTACGCCCAATTTGGCCCCTCCTTTAGTTTGACCGCGTTGACTGTCAATGCCCTCTAACGGTCAAAATATAGACGGACACTGAGCGTGCCACGTCATCAAAATCGATTTTAAAAAAATTCTTAAAAAATCTACAAAATTATAAAAAAATTATATAAAGCCATAAAAATTAAAAATTAAAAATATTAAATTAATTTATTTTTTTCATATTTTCCTTTATTTTTTATAAAAACATAAAATAATATATATTTTTCTAAAAAACCCCAAAGTTTCGTTTCTTAAAAAAAACCTCATAAATCCCTAAATCAAGCATTAGCACAAATTCAACCACTGGCCACTCCCCGTTGCAGGGAAACCTTCGTTCTCTCTCAATATTTCTTCTCACTAGCACTGTCATCTATCACACTACCAACAACTTTCACCGTAAATTAAACTAACTTGAGGACTTGGGAATGTCCGGTTAGGGTTTAGATATTTGAAAATTTTGGGGATTTTGAAAATTTTTAAAAATTTAGAATTTTATAATTAAAAATATAATTTAAAAAAAATTATACAAAATTTAAATATTATTTTATTATAAATATTTATATATTTTTAATAATCATTACAATTATTTATATTTTTATTTTAAGTAAAAAATATTTTTTATTATTTTATACATAATTTTAATTTTTACACATTTAAATATTTTTTAAAAATTTTCTTACAATTTTAAATAATTTTTTATTTTTATTTTTTTAATTTTAAATATTTTTAAAAAATTTAAATGATTATATACGGTTTTGATGATGTGGCACGTCTAGAGTGTGCCACGTGTCACCATCATAATAAATACTTTTGAGTTAACGGTCAACTTAACAGAATGGCTAAATTGATTGTAACTTGAATTTTGAGGGCCTGATTGATCGTAACTTGAATTTTGAGGGCTCAATTGAGTGCAAAATTTTTATAAGGGCTTAATTGATTTTTTTATTTTTCGTTGAGGGCCAATTTGACCTTTAAGCCTTAGTTTTTAGGCTGAACTATGAAATAAGTGTCTAAACTATGCATCTTTTTGTAATATGTGCCTAAAGTATTTTTTTGACTGAAATTGTTGCCTAAAATTTCATTTTTTGCCTATTTCAATGTCAACCGAGGCTCTTACTTTGGCCAAAAAAAGTAAAGTTGAATCACTTATTTTAGTCAAAAGAATCATAGGCACTTATTGCAAAAAAACATAATTTAAGTACTAATTTTATTGTTAAGCCTAGTTTTTACTTTTTTATTTCAATTTTATATACACACTAGTTCTTTTTTATTTCATGACAAACTATCTTAGAACTCTTGCGATAATAAGTTTTTCTTTGTATTATTCTTATATACCAAACATTGCATAATTTCATTCTTATATCCGTTAGTGAAAAAAACAGACCTAATTCTTCGTTGTCTTTAAGAAATTCTTTTGGAGCCAAAAGTATTATAGTACAATAAACGATGTCAATAAGGTGAAAAGTATTTTTTAAACCAAATGCTTTTAGTTATTTGGATATGAAATTATAAAAACACTCAATTTATTTTTTATCCTTCTCAACTAATTGTACTTTCTAACATGTATGAAAAAAAACATTTAACTTTTTACAATATTTTTCGCCCCTTGTTGTCACAGTAGTAAAAGATGACGTAATTCATTTAAATGACCCAAATTTGAGCACCAATTTTATACGGTGTGTGTGCCTAGTTAGCGTATTAGGTAAAAATGAATTGTAAAAATTCTGTTGTAACTGTGTCATTGGAAGTTAGTCATTGAAGATTTGAAAATGACAGTTTGACATATTGTTAGATTTCCGTTATAACCATTTCTCCATTGGCTTTAGGCTGTATAAATAAGTTGGTCTTCTATTGAAGATAATACAATTGTTTTCAATAAAATCGATAAGAGTACTGCCTCTCTTTCCTAAACCATTTCTCTACTTCAAATCTAACATGCCTTATTAAAAAAATACTAAAAAAATTGAACAAATATTACCCTTATATCACACATGCATATTAAAAAAAAAATTCCACAATATTTTTTATAGCAATAGCAAATATTTAAATTAACAAATCATATATTTTCACGACATTTTTTAAAGTACAATCTAAGAGAAACATTTTTCAACCAAAATAGCAATGAAAAACTGAGCCTTAGCAGTCCACCCGAAACTCATTCATTTTTTAAAAAAATCATAATAAGGAGTTAATTTTTTAGTTCAAATTTTTTTGAATTATAATTAGTTCACATTTTTAAATTTTTTGCCTTTTATTTTATTTTATGTATGTTACTATTTAAAGGTTTGTTTGAGTCATTGGTTAATTAGGTTTCAATTTAGTTGGAAAATGAAAGATTTATAAATGATAATGAATATTATTGTAAGTGTTTTCTCTTTTCTTAATTTCCATAACTGTATACAATCTTTAAATAAAATAATTATTATAAGATATAAAAAGCTTAGTGGTTTAATTTGATCAACAATGGTAAGTTTAGAGGTCAATTTAAACAAAAAAAAAAGCTCAAGAGCCAATTTCACCAGGCTTGTCAAGTTCATAAACAATTTTTATTTTAAGCCAATTTCACGAATATAGTGTTTAAGTAGACATGAATTCAACTTCAACTGCAACATGTCTTTCATCTTATTTTGTTTCATTACAACACAAAATAAACCAAACCTAGCAGTTTCTCAACCATATTAAGCAACAATCACACATTAATGTTGTCAACGAGAGTGAAGCAAAACACTATCTATATTATATCGGATGTCGGTCTTCTTCGGTGATAATCCCCAAGAGTTTAGTAATGCCAACGAAAGAGTGGCACCACCATGAACTTCATGCCGCCGATCTTACAATGGATGCCATTATGTTCACCGCAAGCAAAGTAATAGGGGCTCCACTTGTTGAGCACGAACTCGAAGCCGTCGTCGCCGCCTTGGGTTGCGTTGGCAATCATCTTTGCTCTCTTCAGGTTGCAATTCAAGTAGCTCCATAGGTCGGGGAATAAGTAAACGCTGTGAGGGAATGTGCCGTTGCTCGGTGGATCGTACTTGAACACTGCAGAAACCAATTCAAACATAATTTATTAATTAATTAATTTATAACTAAGGTTTGCATTTTTAGTGTTGTGAACAGTGGACTGACCTAGAGTGTCATTGAAGTAGAAGGGTGCATTTTGGAATGCCCAGTCCGAGTAGTTGAAGCCGAAGTGCCACTTCTCTGCTCCACCAACACTGATCTTTTGGGGTCTTTCAGTTTCGTTCAAGGGATGCTTATTGGTGGAGTTCCAGCCCCAGCCCCAGGCGGTGTAGTTAGATTTAGGGGAGCCCCAGCCCTTATTGGCCTGGCTCAGTCCCAACATGGAAGCTGCTGCCACAACTAGCATGAGTCGATATGCAATTGTGGAACCCATTTTCACTTTCGAATTTGAAGACTAATAATGGACTCAATTGTAGGTGGTTTGATGCTTTTCGGCATTGGCAGGTTATGGGGTTTATATAGTGGGAGAAAGAAGGTAGAAAAATGGTGCGAATCTGCCAAATTGAGACTTTTTCCGCGTTTGGTAGGCGAGGGAATTGGAAAGAACAAATCTCTTATTTAACTTTTCACGACTTCACGTTTTGTCCGAGAGGTTCACGCTTCTTCAATTGGTCATCTCCAAGTCCACATACATACAAAATAAATTATTTCTATATAATTGGGTCTTTTGCCACTATACAACCAAGGCTGTCACTACAATATCATTTTTTTATTTCATCGTATTTGAGTACACATGGACAAGAGCAAGATTAAATTATAGAGACATGTCGATCAACTTTAAAATAGATAGTCTTAAAAATAATTAAAATATAAAATTAATGGAGTTACGATTTAATTTATTTAAACTTAATTGAAGGTGATGACATGTGCCAAATTAAAAGTAATCACATGCAAGCACCTAATTGAGTGATTAATTTATTTAATTAAATTAAAATTAAGATCAAATTGATATAATAAATAACTAACGTAGACCAAATGTGTAGTTATACAAATTTTTATTAACTGATACGTCACACCGTTACATTTTAATGGTTGATAATTTGATTAGGACCAATTAAATAATTTGATGTTCAGATTTTTATTTTTTTACGTAAATACATACTTGGTGGTTGAATTAATTAATTAATTAACTCTAAAATTATGAGAAATTTGGAATAGTATAACATAAATGTCATGGTTACATCATGTAAACGTATGTACCGTTGACTCTTTAATATTTTGCAGCAAACCCACCATTTAAGCTCATGATAACAAAACTCAAGAATTCAAAAATCATTAAAATACAATAATTCCAATGTTATAGACATTAGCTACACGATGTAAGTCCAAGTCAAGCTCAACAATTTATCGTCAATTTCGTGGAATTCATTCATTGATTAAATTAAAAGACAACACTTAATAAGAACGTCGAGTTCTATTCACATTGTTTCAATTTTTTATTGGTATGTATTGTTTTTTACCTTCACAATTTTAATAATAAAAATTACCATTTGTTATACTAACGCTAGTTTTTTTTTAATTCCATAAATATAATTAAAAATTGATGGGTTAAATGTTTATTTGATACATTAATTAATTATATCTAATTTTTCAATGCCATACAATTTTTTTTATTTAAATGGTATACATGATATCTCTATTAATGAGTTTATTTATTTTCGTGATGAAATTTAACAAACATTTTAAATTAGTTAAAAATTGACATGTAAATTTTTATTTATTGTTTAAAAAATAGTATGCCGTCTCTTGTTTTTTTTTTATTAATTTCTACTTAAAGGGAAGGGGAGAGAATATTTGCTTTTAATGAGTTTCAAACCCACAACCTAAGAGAAAAGATAGAGTGTCAACTGAGAGTTTTAACTACTTATTTTAAAAATTGTTGATTTGCTCTTGTTATTTAAATATATTTATCATAATTTAATTCGTTGAGTATTAAGTCAGTCGATTTCCTTTCCTCTTCTAAGAACTTTGCGTCGCTTTTTTTGTTTTGTTTTGTGTTGATCGGTGGCGACATTAGTTTTGGTGCTGGTTGTCGACCGTCGATGTTTCGTATTTTTATGCTTTCTTATATCTCGCATTGGTTTGTTATTTTCCTTTAGTTTTATTTTAAATTTTAATAAAAATCTCTTTAATTTTTTTTGTTTCTTTCTTTTTCGTATATTGTGCGCATATTGCTTGCCTTTGTGGCATGTTTTACTCTTCACTTGTGACACGTTTTCTCTGTCTTATGCCATGTTGTTCGCTTACCTTTGCGGTAGACCTGCAATCATGTAGAGATTCTCATGTCGTTCATATTTGATTTGCGATTGTCGGTAGTCTTTAAGTGGTTAATCCCCTCTTGTGGTTGTTTGCCTATGTATTCAGATTTGTTTTGCGAAGCAGCCTTTAAATTTGCTTTAGTTCACTCGTCACTCCTTTACCTTGTAACCCCCTCGTCCCGGCCTGGCCGGATGACCAGTCCGAGTGAGCCACACGGGGAAAACCGAGTGAAACCCGTTAAGGTTTCCTTCGGTTAGCAACCCTATATTTTTTTTCTTTTTAATCTTGCCTAGATGAACATTAAGTCCTATGTGATTCACAACAGCGGAAAACATTCAAGGGAAAAACACATTCGAACCACGGCCATACATAACAATCTATTTTTAAGCTTATAGGACAGTCAGTATTGATACCCTAACCAGGGGTATCAATACCAGGGTATCGATACCCTAACCAGGGGTATTAATACCAGGGTATCGATACCCTAACCAGGGGTATCAATACCAGGGTATCGATACCCTAACCAGGGGTATCAATACCAAGGTATCAATACCCTAACCAGGGGTATCGATACGCTCTACTCTCATCCACAACACCAGATTCCAGTAACTTTGGAGGGTATCGATACCCTTAGGGTATCGATACCCCAGGCAAAATCTGAGGCCTTTTGGGCAAGAGAGTATCGATACCCTAGCTAGGGGTATCGATACCCCCTGCACTGCAATTCCTCAATCTCAACTAAAACGACCCCAACACGACTCTAAATGCATTTCTCGACTCACCTAAGTGTATACCAACATGCAAGCACACATATTTAAGCTATGGGTGTCATTCAAACATGGATTTAAGCTTTCATACATAGCATTCAAATCAAAGAGCAATATAAGCAATATTGGGCATACATAAAGGCTCAAATGGTCTTAGAGAGAACAAGTTATCATGGGAGGTTTGCACTTATACACAAGACAACCTAAACATTCTAAAGCATGTCATTACACTCCAAAACATGCATCAAAGTATCACATGCCTTGCAATCTATAATCAAACTCAACAACACCATCATTCAAATGAGTCATACAAGCCCATATAAAGACACCCTATTGCCACATTGCTTAACTACTACAAAATCAACCATACTTGAGCAACAACTTGGAAAGCCCTTCTTGCCTTGCCTCGAGCTAACACCACGCTAATGATCTGCATTGTTGAACATAGAGAGCGTAAGCTATAAGCTTAGTGAGGGTGCTCTAAAACGAAAAACATCAACAATGCAGGGTTCAAGCATGTTAATCCTAGTCTTACATACAACAAGCATAGGCATAAAATCAAGTAGACCTAGCTAGTCTTTCAAGTGGCATATATGGTCTCTCAATCCTATCAAGTTAAGCATCAACATCCACATCATGCAACAACACCATATACCACAATCACATATCACCATCATATATCACAATACATGAACAAGTTTAATTGGCCACTTTAATTACCCCGATTGTGCGGATATAAACCTCAACAACACTTTACCTCGGTGGGATTTCACTCATCACCGGACCTTGCATGTGCGGGATTCCACTCATCGCCACATGCCCTACGGATGGGATTCCACTCATCATCCCGTAGAAATAAATAAAAGCTTCCGGTGGAATGTTACAACACCGTACTCCTCCTTGATGACTTAACGCCATCAAGGCCACGTACGTTTTGACTTAATTTGTGTGCACACTATTCTAATGATCGATCATTTACAACCGGTAATTATTTAGTGCCAATTATCATCATCAATCATATATCATAAACCACACTCATGCTCATCGCATATATCCACATCATGATATATATACATGCACCATATAAATCAAAAGTACAAGAGCATAGTCATTAAGCACATGGGCATTCAAGGGAAACAAAACTAAATTAACTACTTGGGTTATAAGGAAGTGGCCTACCAAGCACACTTTACACACACACACTACTCATGCTCGAACCAAACTTTAAAATAAGTTAAGACCACTCACAGCCCTTCCTTAGCAATTCGAACCAATCCTCCTACGAACCCAGATTCAGTCCCAAGCCCTCTTCAACGTTTCCTCTTGCTTCTAGTCAAACAAAACACATACATTACTTCCCAATTCAATGCTAAACTCAACCATCAACTTGCTTTGCAAACACAACCCAATTTCCACAAATTCTCAAACCACATAATATCTCAAAAACCCAATTTTCGTACTCCAACAACCCTTGGCTGAAATACCCATTTCCAAACACCCAAATGACTTCTAAAACATCCCAAATCACCCTCCTAACATAGGTAGACCATCAGCCCTTCAATTTCAACATTAAACCCACCAAAAACCCAAGTTTTAATGCCTCAAAAATTGCCCTAAGAACCCACTACGAATTTTCATCCAAAATCAATCAAATTAATATATATTGTGTATTTCATTATGCTTAAACAAAACCCCAACACAATTTATCAAAACAAATTGAAAAAACCCCTTAAAAATCCAAACTTTAATATAAACCCTAATTTCCAAAACTCCATATTTTTGAAATCTAAGACAATAGTTAGGTAGAGGGTAAAGAGGAGGTTAAGAAAACGTAATTACCTTTGAAAAACACCTTTAATTGAAGGAGATAATGGATGGAATAGTAACCAAGGTTTTGAAGAAGCTTTGAAAATGGTGGGAGGCTTCCAACGTTTGGAAGAAAGGAAATGGGAAAATGGAAGACAACTTTTCCCATAAAGTGGTCTTGCTTTTTAAATTTGGGTCAAATTGCAACATAGGTCCCTCCTTTCTTATTAAAGTTCAATTTGGTCATTATTTGAAGTTGGATTGTTTTAATTAAATTTTATTTGACTCGAACTATAACCCGGTTAACTCCTAGGCCCAAGACACGGGTGTTACATACCTTCTCAAAAGTGTCTAGTACTATGACGGTTACTGGATTACTATAGACGATGGACGTCAGATTCAAAAGAAGACTTCGACAGTCTTGTGTCTTCGGGTTTTCCTTTTCATTTTATTCTTTGTTTGAGTTTGGTGGACATAGTCCCCAAATTTCTCTCTTTGGATGGTTGCATTGTTAAAGTTGTACCTTGTTTTGTTGCAATAAAATTCAGTATTGTTTATTATAATAGATCAATTTATCTGAAATTGTACATGGGTTCGTCTGCAACGTGTGTGTGCATTGTCAAAGGATTGAGAATATATATGAACAAATACTACCTCGTAATTCACTTAAAATTTTCAAAAAAAATATCAACACTTGGTAGTTAATTAATTAATTCTAGATTTAATGATAAATTAAGAATAGGTTAACATACATTGTCATGGTAACGTCATGTAATCTTATGTACCATTGACTCTGTAATAGTTTTGCGGAAAACTACATATTTAGTACTTTAATTATGTTTGTGTTACTGTTTGGTGCATCAACTATTATTTTTGGCAAAATGATACCTAACATTACTCTAAAAATTTATACAATCTATTAATTTAGTCTAAAATCTTATCAATTTAAACATTATTTTAATTTTTGGATTAAATTTGTAAATTCCTCAATTTTCTTCTTTCAGTCAAACATAATTTACAATTTTACCCCCAAAATGAAGATGATGTTTTGAATTGATGGGTTTTGGACTAAAATTGTGATTAGACCAACCCATGTCATTATCTATGTTGGTTTTTAACGGTCGGGTACTAAAACAGAACAAAAACGTAACGTTAGGTGTCATTTTGCCAAAAATAATAGTTCAAGTACTAAAATAATAACGTGAGCATAACTGAGGTACTAAATACATAGTTTCCCCTGTTTTTCAGCAAACCCACCTTTTAAGCTCATGATAACAAAACTCAAGAATACAAAAAAAAAAAAAAAATACAATAATTTCGTTATAGCCATTAGCTACACATAACAAGCTGTCGTCAATTTCGTGGAACTCATTCATTGATTAAAACACAACACGAAATAACAACGTTGAGTTTTATTCAGATTGTTTCATTTTTTTGTGTTGTTTTCTTTTCTTCTTCACAATTTTAATAATAAAAACTATCATTTGTTATACTAACACTAGAGTTTTCTTAATTCCATAAATAAAGTTAAAAATTGATAGGTTAAATATTTATTTGATATATTAATTATATCTAATTTTTTAATATCATACAAATAATTTTTATTTAAATAATATAAATGAATTTTATCCATATTAACCAGTTTATTTATTTCCGTGACGTAAACTAACGTAAACATTTTGTTTTTTACGGTTTGAAGAAACAAAGGAATGATAAATCAACCATAATTTGCAATCTGTTTCAGGTCAAGTGACAAACTTGTAGTGGAGATTGGAGAAGAAAAACACATTTCAAGAACGAAAAGAAAAAAAAAACATTACTTTTTTCATTAGTTTATATTGACAAATTGTGTTGACCCCTTCTAGGTGGTTTTAATCCTAGACATGTTGAAAAACTCTCCACCACCACCAACCCATTTAGCCAACGGCACCGGTTGACTGATTACGTATAGTATTGAACAACAGTCGCAATATAATGTAACAGTCGTATCATAACATCTTTAGAGGTCACCACGACACTGAATCGCGTCTGTAATCTGAAAAGTTAAGAATTTTTGTAAACAAATCACGTTTACAATAACTATTATGCATTATGTAACGCCCGTAATATTCACAATCACAATTTAATACTTTGCTACCACGAGTTTCATATAATCTCTCACAATAAGGTCTAATGGAACGAAGAAGAAAATTAAAGGAACGTGTAATGGTTGACTTGGGTTAAACATGATTTCTGGTAGCGGTAGAAAGACCTGTGAATCGTATTCTCCATTCTCACCCTATCCCGATATAGGGAAAAAGTCAAAAAGGGTCGACTAATTTGGCAAATTTAAATTGTATGAAGTTTATGGTAGTGCCATTTTTCCGATGGCACCGTTGATCCATGTGGATTGAGAGCAGGGAAGATAAGAATCGTTGTTGCTTTATACAAGGGTTTTACTTTTTTAGTGAATAAGATTGTTGTAGGAAAATTTTGTTCTATATGCTTTTCATTCGATATTACAAATTGAGGTTCCGACAAGTTGGGTTGTGTTCTACCAAGTAAAAAAATGGAGTGATCTATATATACATCTCAATTACAAAAACTTTTCTAGCTTGTTTAAGATTTTTGGTTTGCTTGGACAGCTCAAGATACAAACCTTTTCTTCAAGTCTATCTCTAGTTGATCTTAGGTAGATTTGTTTATGGACTGAGCTGCGGTTCAATTTTAAAAAATTGCTAAGCTTGAACTTGAATTTGGTCTTATTCAATAATGGTTTTCTTCCCATATTAATAAAATGTTAAAAACTTATATTTAAACCAATTTAGAGTCGGGCCTGTGTGAGATTAAAAATTTGTTGTCCAAGTTCGAGTCAGACCAAGCTTACTAGATCATATGAATTATAATATATACATGAATACTATTAATATAGGAGCGATTTGTTTGTCAACAATCTTTAGAAAAAGTGGTTAAAATTTCCAGTTGACATTCTCTTATATCCCTTAGGTTGTGCTTCAAAACTCGGAGCAAATTCCCTTTCTCACTAGGTAAAAATTGTTTAAAAAAAGGAGCAATTCATTTCATAATGCAAAACACCGTACGAGTAGATGAATTTAATAAAATGATGTGTATCTAGTCATCCAAGTAAGAGGGCTAAAATTGAATTATAAAATTTGAAGAGTCAAAAATGCAATTTTATCATTTCATTAGCTTATAGTTTTTGAAGATATTAGATTAAAGTTTGGATTATTATACACAGACGGAGAAAACTTTTATTTCCACAGGCGCCTTACTTTAATGTTAATGATTTTAGTTTAAGGTTTAGAGTTTATGGCTTTAGAATTTAGGGTTTATGGTTAGAATTTAAGGTTTAATATTAGAATTTAGGATTTAGGGGTTAGGTATTAGGGTAATATGGTTAGGATTTAAGTTTTAACCTATAAACCTTAAATTTTAACCTTAAACCCAAAATTCTATTATCAACTACTAGATTAAAAAATACTACATTTAAACCCATAAACCCTAAATTCTAAACGAAATCCCTATACTCTAAAACTAAAGTGCTTGTGTGCTTGTGCATGGAATATTACCTTTAAAGTTTTACCATTTGGGGGGCCAAAATGTAATTTCAAAGTTACATCAATTTAAAACTTTACAATTTTGGAAGGACGTAAATCGTAATTAGACCATGGGGAGGTGGAGGGTCATACTTATCCCTAGCTAAAATCATGCAACCTAAAAGCTATTGCTTCCTTAATTTTCTCGAGCGACCTTGTCACTAGCAGTTGAACAAAAAATATTTGTTCCTTTTGGAGCTCTAATATAGACAAAACCTAAAGTAAAAAAAAACAAAATTTAACTCCTAATCCTACTTTTAAAATCATAAATTTTAAATTTTAAATTCTAAAAAATATACCTTACACCCGTAATTGTAAACCTTAATCCTAATATTTAACATTAAATTTAATTTTTTTAATTTTATGGCATAATAAGAGCACCAAAAAAACAATGATTTATGTTCCTAGCAGCTCCATACTGCGTAAAACTAGCATGACTAATCATGTGAAAGAAAAAAAATAACGTGCTTCCTTCTCAAACATGCAAAAATGGACATTCTTCATTTACAACCATGCTCATGCTCCAATTAAATAATTTGTTTTTGTATTGCTGATGATGGGAATGTTGAGGAACATGAAACTTAAATTACACCAGCTTATTCATATTCACATTAACACCAGGGGCAGACGCAAGATTTTATGTTAAAGGAAAAACCTATAAAATTCTAAGCGAGGTGAATTTATAAAATTTTAAGGGGTAAAAAAAGATTTTCAATAGAAAATATATATAAATTTTTAAAAAAAAATTAAATTATATATGAATTTCAAATTTTTAGGGGACTGCACCTCTAAATCCATCTCTGATTAACACCCTTGGACCTGCACAGCAACCGAACAATTACAATTTGGAAGTGGCCATGTGTTCCTATCATCGGCGTGAGATTAATAATGTATAAATACACCCTTTGACCTTTCACAATCTGTTTCAGGTAAACTGGCAAACTTGTAGTGGAGAAGACAACACACAATTCTGGGTGGGTTAATCAAACACATTTCACAACCCTTTTTTTCCAACAACCCATTAGCTCTCGTCTTTCCGGCTGACCGGCCGACCACACAATTAAACTATAAGAACTAATGATTGACTTGTGGTACAAAGACCTGTGAATCGTATTTTCCCATTTTCACCCTACCGAGTACCGATATAGGAAAAAAGTCAAAAAGGGTCGACTAATTTGGCAAATTTGCACCATGGTTTCCATCTCTATATAAACATGTCCACTCGTCGATTCAATCCCACAAAACATTCATGCTTAAAACTTGTTTTTCAAAAAACATGGGTTTAACAGGTTGGGCAAGACTCATGCTAGTGTTAATGGTAGGTAGTTTGTGGGGAATAAGCATGGCTAACAAGGACTGGGGCTCTGGGTACAACCACACTGGCTGGGGCTGGGGCCCTAACCAAACACAAGGACCCAACACGATCAATGTTGGTGGTTCAGACAATTGGCACTTCGGCTTCAACTACACTGAATGGGCATTCCAAAACGGACCATTCTATTACAATGATACTCTAGGTGTGTACTGAGTAGTGGAAATCTAGATTGAATTTTGGTCTCTCTCTCTCTAAATTTGCTTATCAATGAAATGATGGTTTGCAGTCTTCAAATATGATCCACCAAGCAACACCACGTTTCCTCACAGCGTTTACTTGCTACCAAACCTATGGAGTTTCCTAACTTGTGACCTGAGAAGAGCCAAGATGATTGCGAATACGACACAAGGCGGCGGTGACGGCTTCCATTTGAAGCTGAACAAGTGGCGGCCGTATTACTTTGCCTGCGGTGAACGTAATGGTTTCCATTGCAAGGTCGGACGTATGAAGTTCATGGTTGTGCCATTCTTTCGATGGCAACATTGATGCATGCAGATTGAGGGCACTGAACTGAACAGAAGAAGCGGTGTTGTTTTATTGAATAAGATTACTGTTGGAAAAAGTTTTGTTTAACGTGCTTTTCATTTGAGATTACAAATTCAGGTTCCAAA
Source organism: Hibiscus tridactylites (assembly GCA_958450335.1). Lineage (NCBI taxonomy): Eukaryota > Viridiplantae > Streptophyta > Magnoliopsida > Malvales > Malvaceae > Hibiscus > Hibiscus tridactylites. The sequence continues at coordinate 10,397,153 of OY288279.1, read as the reverse complement.
TATACTTACACACTTTTAATTTTTTTAGATAAAATTATATTTTTTTTAGATAAACTTGCGATTTTATTCCAAAAAGAACAGAAATATGCTACACACTTTACAGACACACCAACTAGGAACCCATGTCCCATGCCATACACAACTGAGTATTTACAACACTAACCCTATTTATCTTTTCCCCCGAAAACATTGCCTGCGCAGATCCTCTAGCATAAGTAACTCAGGATATCATCCCTACAGACATGAAATTAAACATTGTTAATGTGTCTAAAGTTTGAACAAAAATCCGTGCCCCTTTGTCCTTTTTCATGCTCCAATACCAAAAAACTAAATTCTAAGCCCTAACCCTAAATCACCCTAAAAAATACACTCCACTCCAATTCCCTAAACCCTATTAAAAACTCCAACCCTAAATCTTAGATCTGAGTTTTTAGGATGATGACATGGAAAGGAGCACCAAAAGAGTTAGATGATTTCTATTCCAAAAGTTTATCCCTGAGTTTAGTTTTAAAATTTTATGATGATACATACGGCATATTTGTTCTACGAGTGGTGTACAACATTATACAAGTACGATATCTTAAAATGGGTTTTTTTGTTACAAAATAGACATTAAACTTTAGTCTATCAACAGTTAAAATTTCATAAGTGGTGCATAGAATTATACAAGTATGATATCCTAAAATTTTAGGAAATGAGTTTAGTGTTAAAACTTTATAATGATACAGATGTCATATTTTGTAACTTTTAGTGCCCATCCTTGAAACGAGTTTTTGTCTATTGCCATGACGCTAATCCAACAAGACTTCTTTGTGATTAGCTTATGAATGGAGTTCCATAACAGAAAATGATCATCAGAGTTTATCCGAATTTATATGAAATAACTTTGAGGAACTTATGCATGATGAAACTTAAATAAAAATAAATCTAAATCAATTGAGAATTCACGTATAGTACAGATTGTGAGACTCATACCTAAACACTTAAAATACAAGAACCTCAACCTTATTCACACACGCCTCATTAGCATATTTGTTTTTATAATGCAGATTTGTACAGGAAAAAGGAAAGAGAGAAGAAAAGGACTGATAAAGGGTAATGGATGAAATCTGAAAAGAAACTGATAAAAAAACCAGCAATGAATGCAAGAGGGAGATTACAGAAGAAATAAGTCGGGAAAGTCGGTGCCACACTTTAGGGTGCAGCTAAAATGTGACTCACTGACTCTACATAAATTCTTACCAACTGGTTCTTACGTAGATTGTAAAAGATTATATAGAACTGTCTTATTTTAGCCGCATCCTAAAACTACCCGAGGTAAGTCATTGAATTGATGCATAAATTAGCAGTGGCAAACAAAATAAAGAGGAGACTATATATTATGCGTGACACGTATGTATGCTCCATCATACATGTCCTCTAAAGTCTCGGATATGGAATTATAATTAAGCAGGCTGCAGGCTCAGTCAGTCATCAATGGTGGCGGTGCTTGTTGCTTTCAAAAAGGGTTCAAGGACCTTACTCTTCCCCATTTAGCACTACACAGTGAGTAGGCCTTGAAAACCATATATTTTTCAACCATTCCTTCACATTTGATTGGTAATTTCTCATCTTAATTTCGTATTGATTTAATGCTTAATTTGATCCCTAAACTGTATCCACTTTTCATCTTTAATCCTTTTACTTTGATTGGGAGCGTAACGTAATAGGTGCCATTTGTTCATCATTTTTCTAATAGAGAAATAGTCCAAAAGAAATAAAATTATAATAGAAAATAACAAAACACAATAAATACTGAGAATTGATAATTCGGATTATATAAAATATCTACGAAAACAAATCTATTATAACAGTAAACAATAACGAGCCATAAGGCAGAAGCGTACAAAGATAAATAAACAACTAAAAACTAGCCTTGTATATTGTCTGAGAACTGACAATTCGGACTATATAAAATAAAATATAGATTAAGATCTTAATTACTTATTGATCATATGCCTTCTCATTTACATCAAAATGGGGGGAAATGCAAAATAAATACTGAGAAAGTAAGAGGTGCAATGAGATAACTTTGGAACAAAGGCATCAAGGAATAGATTCACTCATGCTTTCCCTTTAAATGGTCAGAATAAAGAATGGGGTCCCTATTTGGCAATTTCTCAAGAAAGGGGGTTCTTTTTCCCTAACAAAATTTCTTTCAGTTATTTAGTGGGGATCCCACTTGTAACTTTTCCCCCCTTTTTTTGTTTTTAATTAAAAAAGGATGGTAGTGGGAAATTTCATAAAAGTTTATTCTCCATATGTTACATCATGAACAAATCTAAGGGGCTAAATGTATAAATAAACCATATTAAATTATTTAATATAAAAGTCTATGTACTCCAATTTGATCGTTTATAGTCCCTGTATTTTTTAAAATTTGAAATTTCAATCATGACCCACACAAGACAATGATAATTGAATTAAATTATAGTGACTTAAATGATCAAATTAGAGAACAAAAACTAAATATACGACTTGCACATGACATAGTACACTAATTAATAGTAAAATCTGGCTTGAAAATTTCACAACTACCGTTTGGTTTAGAATCAAATTTTCAAAAAAATTAAAAGTATAAGGACTAAAAATAAATAAATTAAAATATACGAATTAAATCTTAACTTATGTATAGTATAAGAGCTAGTAGAAGAATTTGACCAAAAAATAAAGTAGCCCACGGACTCCATGTGAGTTTATTTATGGTGTATTTTCTTTTTTGAGGCTCTGAAAAATAGAAAATTGAATTTTAAATATTAAATTATTAATTTTCAGCTCAGCCTTTTTTAAAATACTTTATTGAAAACTATCCATTCTTTTATCAAAAAGAAAAAGGAAATCATCCAATTTTTATTTATATACAAGAAAAAAATATGAGATTTTAATATGCGATGTTCGAATATGTAATCCAAAAGGAAAAGAAATTGGTGGCATGGAGAATAACTACAATTAATTTAATATTTGATGTAATAACTTAATGAATCATTAACATATCATAGAGAGGATGATAATACATGGTTTAAAAACATTAAAAATAAGTATATTATATATGCTTTTTTTTTATAAAGAGAGAGAGAGAATGGGTTATTCAGGAATCTGGTAAATTTGGCCAAGTAAGCCACTATTGGCTTAATAATTAGCATATAGGGGTTACTTGGCTGAAATTTGGCAAACTAGGCCAAAATCTACAGTGCCGTTGGGACCTCGCCACCTGCTGCCGGCGAGGTCTGGACAACGCCTCCTCCTGCTGGCGAGGTCCTGTTGGAGGCAGGCCACAGCTCGCCTGCCATTGGCTCTCCCAGCCGGTCATCAGGGACCTCGCCAGCAGGAGGTGGCGTTGTCCAGACCTCGCCGGCAGCAGGTGGCGAGGTCCCAACGGCACTGTAGATTTTGGCCTAATTTGCCAAATTTCAGCCAAGTAACCCCTATATGCTAATTATTAAGCCAATAGTGGCTTACTTGGCCAAATTTACCCAGGAATCTAATGTAAATTAAACCTTTATTTTAATGTCATTCATTGAAAATATATATTAATAAATCAAATATAAATCATTTTATTTACGTGTAAGTTTGATTTGTAATCTCATAAAAAATCTATTTTATAATCGTTTTATTATAATATAATCAATTGACACTTGCCATGATAAAAAAATATTTTTATTTATGATGAAGATAAACATGTTATATCTACATCAATGAGACAAAACACATTATAATTTTATAAGGACAAGCAAAAGAAAACAATATTAAGCTCCCATGCATACAAGTAACAATAGATCGAGTGGTTGAAAATTTAAAATTTATATATAATTTATAATTTTTTTAATTTTTTAATATATTTTCTATTAAAAATTTATTTTCACCTCTTAAAGTTTTATAAAATGTCACTCTAAAATTTTATAGATTTGCTCATAATATAAATTTTTAATTCGCACTGCATGCAAGAGTAACTTGTACTACTTATCAAATAGTTTAATGGAATGGGACAAAAATCCTTTCCGGTGTATTTTTTCTCTCAGCACTAAAAATATTAAATTTTAATCTCAACTCTAAATTTTAAATCTTAAACCATAAACCCTAAGCTCTAAAAATATACTCTACCATTAATCCCTTAAACTCTATCCTTAAACTTTAACTATAAATCTAATTTTTTAGAGTTGGACATACATAATGACACCAAAAAAAATATGATTTGTATTCAATGAAATGAAATTATTTTTTTAAGATAAATCAAAATTTTAAATTTCCATTTTATAAATAAAGTAAAAATGATTAAGAGGATTGCATATAATAAACAAATACAATATTTAATCTAAATTATTGGATTAATAGATGAAAATAAATGATTGTATAAAAACATAGGATCAGAACACTATACAATTAGTAATTTAGATGGGGGAAATCAAAGTTATATAGCTTATAGACTACAAATATTGAAGGTCAATGAACTTTGGGGTCATTGCCAGCCAATCAACTTCCCAAATCTCTTACACACTGCTCAAGGAACATATCCGAAAAAAAAAACACAGTCATGTTCAGGTCACGTGGCTTGCAAAGCTTCTAAAGCTTACATCTTTAATCACTTTAACTTGTTTCCTTCTTCCTCTTCCTCTTCCTCTTCTCACAGCGACAAACGACAGCAAAATCCTCAGTTTAAGTTTTTTTTCTCTTTGTATTATTACTATTCTCTCTTTATTATGCGATTCTTACAGTCAGCTCAGCTGAAACCTCAAATAAAATCTTTCAAATGCAAAGTTCCTTATTGATTTATTGATCTTCTTCCTTTTCGATAATGGGATCCTGCACTTCGAAGCCTTCAAAACCAAACCCATTTTCCCCCGGAGAGGACCGGAAAAATGAAAATCCTGCGCTTACTCAATTACCCAAATCTCCTCCGCCTCCTTCTCTCCCTCCGACCACGCCTTTTCTCCCTATGTACACCCCAAGCCCCGCCCATCAACGGAAGCCCAAGACTCCTTCGACTCCTCTCCGGTTTTTCCGACGCCCTTTTCCTCCTCCGTCTCCGGCCAAGCACATCCGGGCTGTGCTGAGGTGGCGGAAGCCGGATAAGGAAGCGCAAAATGAGGCCAAAATTGTGGAAGGAGATGAGGAGGAGGAGGGAGGAGTTGAGTTGGATAAAAGATTTGGGTTTTCGAAAGAGTTGATGAGTAAGCTGGAAATAGGAGAGGAAGTTGGCAGAGGGCATTTTGGGTATACTTGTTCTGCTAAGTTCAAGAAAGGAGAGTTCAAAGGCCAGGAGGTTGCTGTTAAAGTCATTCCCAAATCCAAGGTTTGTTCTTTTTGTTTTTCAAAATGTGTATTTAAATTCTAAATCTATGTTCTTGTAAATGTTAATACTTTGTTTTTTTTTTCATTTAAATTGGCCTTCTCTTGTGTTTATGGTGATTTCTGTTTAGCACAAAACTGTTTCAGTCTTGTATTTTTGTACCCGTTCAAGGTAAGTGATAGGACATGAAGAGAATATTGAAGGAAAGAAGAAAACATGGGGACTTTACTGTTTCAGAATCCTTCTAGATGGAGAAAATTTGGGGTTAAATTCATTTCTTTTACGTTTCAATTTCTTTAGTGTAAAACAACTCAAAAAGTGGCCAACTTGTTTGTTTTATTGATTTTTATTGTATTGATAGTTGGAATTTGATAACTCATTGCTACCATCCAACTAACAAAATCCAGATTATCTGATGTATTAAGCTTACCACATCTGATTGGGATGTGTTTTTAGGTCTAAACTCTGGATTATTTCATATATTAAGCTTACTACATGACTAATATTTTAGGTCTAAATCATATCTTGGCCCCAAAACTGAACTTTGCATCATTGAGTTGTATGGCTGGGTGCTTGTCGAAGTGGAATATTTTGTGATAAGAAACTGTTGTAAAAAAAAACAAATAGTTGTAGTTAGATTGCCCACTATTGTCTGTATTTGATACATGATTGGACCGGAATTTTATGTGATCAATTGACCTTGAAGCATTGCTTTGAACCTTCTACAAGGCAGAGTGAAACATTGTGCTATTGTTTCGTTCGTATGCTTTGAGTTATACCTAATATACGGTGATTCGTGATTGAAGTTGCTTTTCTCCTTGGTGTGTTTTCATGTGTTTTTCTTATGACTATGTATGTTGTCAGATGACAACGGCTATTGCAGTTGAGGATGTAAGAAGGGAGGTGAAGATATTGCGAGCCTTGACAGGACATAACAATCTTGTGAAATTCTATGATGCATTTGAAGATCATGATAATGTCTATATAGCAATGGAGTAAGCTTGAAGCATGTGCTTTCATTCATATGATCTTATTTTAATTAAAATTTTGTGTAACATAATTGAAATTACAGGTTTTGTGAAGGAGGTGAGCTTTTGGATAGAATTCTTGCAAGGTGATTATTCTTGTAATAGATAGCTCAAATTTTGAGAATTTGTTTATGTACCTCGAACTTGAAGGTTCGTTATGCTTGTAGGGGTGGAAAGTACTCGGAAGATGATGCAAAGACTGTAATGGTACAGATACTAAATGTTGTTGCCTTTTGCCATCTTCAGGGTGTGGTGCATCGAGATCTTAAGCCAGAGGTGGAGCAAATTCGCTTTTTTTTACTTGATAGTTAAAAGGCAAAAAAACATGACTAGGTAGTGATCCTCAAATAGTTTATATTAACAGAAAACACACATAGATATGTAACTGGAGTTATGTTTGACGATTTCCTATACTGAAAATTGACATGATAAGGGGACTTGAGGGAATGTCTTGAATTGGGAAAGTGTATGCTGTTGTCGGCTTAAAGTTGTTAGGACATTTCTCATGCAGTATCATCATGATTGATTACCGAGTCCATAAATAACGTGTGATCTTTTATGTGTCTTTTACCATCGAAGGATCTAAAGTAGTTTTTTTTTTCTGGACCAGAACTTTCTGTATACTTCTAAGGAGGAGAACTCTATGCTTAAGGCCATAGACTTTGGACTATCGGATTTTGTCAGACCAGGTTTTTACTCTTCTTGCTCCACTTCCTCGCAGTCGACTTTGGGGATTCTTTTAAATCTCTAATGCTTATGTTTTTCCAGATGAAAGACTTAATGACATTGTGGGAAGTGCATACTACGTGGCCCCCGAAGTTCTTCATAGATCTTATGGTACAGAAGCTGATGTATGGAGTATAGGCGTGATAGCATATATTCTTTTATGTGGTAGCCGTCCATTTTGGGCTAGGACTGAGTCTGGAATTTTTCGAGCGGTCCTAAAAGCTGATCCAAACTTTATCGAAGCACCTTGGCCTTCCTTGTCTTCAGAAGCTAAGGACTTTGTTAAGCGTCTTTTGAATAAGGACCCCAGGAAAAGAATGACAGCAGCTCAGGCCCTATGTGCGTGCGTAATTTTAACTCGTAATATTAGGTTTCCACATCCTTGGGCTAGAATAACAGCCTTGGTCTTTTGTTCACAGGTCATCCTTGGATCCAGAATCATAATTATGTCAAGGTCCCTCTTGATATTTTAGTTTTAAGGCTTATGACGGCATATATGCGATCATCAACTTTGCGAAAGACTGCTTTAAAGGTGTGTATGCTAATGGGGTGAAATTCTCTTGTACGTTACCTATGCCTCTATGTAGTACCTGGCCTCTAGACCACTATGCTCGCACCGTTCAACTTTGATTTTCCTTTGCACAATTTTACTTCATTCTCTCAGTCATTTGTAACGGAAACTAGGTAATGCGTCATTTTCCTTATTAATTCATTCCTACAGGCATTGTCTAAGACATTGACTGCTGATGAACTCTTTTACATGAGAGCGCAATTTGCATTATTCGAGCCCAAAAATGGTAGCATAACCTTGGAGAACATTAAGACGGTGAGTCTCCTTCCATCATTGTGGAGATATTGTTAGATATCGCACTTGTTTTGATTATTTGTTTTCTTGCAAGCAGGCTTTAATTAAAACTTCAACAGATGCAATGAAGGATTCTCACATTCCGGATTTTCTTTTCTCGGTATGGACACAGTTCTATCATTTATGTAGTCATTTGTTGATTATATAGTAATAGAGAAGTAGCTCATTAAAGTTCCATTCTTTTAATTTGCATTGCACGACAGCTTAATGCACTTCAATACAGAAGAATGGGTTTCGAAGAATTTTGTGCAGCTGCATTAAGTGTTCATCAGCTCGAGGCGCTTGATCATTGGGAACAACATGCCCGATGTGCATACGAGCTTTTCGAGAAAGATGGAAACAGGGCTATCGTAATCGAGGAACTCGCTTCTGTAAGTCTGGAACTCTTTTAGATACTAAATAATTTCATTGTAATCTAAATGTGAATTCTGTACTTAAAGTTAAAAACTATTCAGGAGCTTGGTCTTGGACCCTCAATTCCAGTCCATGCTGTTCTTAATGACTGGATAAGGCATATGGATGGGAAGTTAAGTTTCCTCGGATTCGTCAAATTGTTGCGTGGTCCGTCCAGTCGAGCCCTTGCAAAGGCACAATGATGTTGATGATTCTAGGCACTAACAATGTCATGTTGGTCGAGTATGGAATACAATTGAACAAGATTGAGGTACGTCCGGGCCTCGGATTATGAGGCTTCAATTTGATGCTGAGGAGTTTGGAATTCTTTGTAAAAATATGTGTATTTAGTTGAGATTTGCCTGAATGGGTTAAATATATGTGCCTCCTTTGATTTTTTACTATATTTCATTTACTATTAAATACTATATAATCTAATCTAATCCTTCGGTCTGCTTACTTCACATCCACCGTATGTCTTCACACCGCAAACTTTTTCTTTTTTTTGAATATGGTGTTATTTGACAATGCATGCTTAATCACCCTGATATAATTAATGATGCTCAAATCCGTGACCTTTAAGAACAACAATTGTTTTCTTAACCAATGAGGCAAATTAGTTTGTGCCACCGCAAACTTTTTAGGATGTATCAATACGAAATTCATATCACAAACTCTAACACATTATATATGTTATAACCCTCTAAATTAATTAGGGACGAGTATTCAATCTAATCGAGTCAAATAAAAAAATGAGTTGGTTGAGTTGATAAATCTTATTCCATCCTTTAAAATTTATTTGAAATTTTTTTAAGTTGAATTGGTTAAGTTTCTGTTCAAACTTAATTGTGAATATTTATAAATTATAATGTTATTGTGATTAAGTGGTTTTTTTGGGTCATAGTGATTAAGTGGTTTTAATTTAAATAACATTTTATAATCATATACGATATACATATTTTTTATATTTTTTTCACAAATGAGAGTAACTTTTGTAATGTCACTTAATAAATCAAATGCAATCTAAAATTATATATTGATGGGATATAAAGAAGTCAAAGAATGGTTAGAAAGAAACAATTTGTAAAAAGGTGTCGTCATGAGACTAAATTAAATAAAAGTTAAAGAAACTAAATTATAAAAAATTATTTTCAAAGACTGAATTGAATTTAGTATTTTAGAAATTTTATCTTATCTTATTATTTACAATTTATTTAAAAAATTAAATTTATGAAATATGAATGAATAGAAATTTTAAATTTTTTAAGTAGGGTAGAATTTTACTAGTCTAAATTAATTAGCCAACTTTCAGAAGAAGAAAAAAACCTAGCATAGAGGGGGGATTAGTGACCATAATTTTAGGATATCTAGTTGATTTCATTTATAATCCACATGGCTAGACTTCCTTTAAACCTAACATTGTAATGATTGTTGGCATCAATTATTACAATTAAATCCAAAAAATCAAATTGGACCAATCGATTAGGATAAGAAAATGTCTGAAGTGACCATTTCATATATTATTTAATTTTAATTCTTGATTTTTAAAACATGGAATGGTTCGGTCATGAAAGCATTACAACAGAGGAAAAACAGGAGTTGACCACCATTAAGGGCACATTGAAATGACCCTGTGACGATTTCCATTGCCCTGCTTTAATGGACAACAGTTCTTTAGATAATCTTGTTTACTCCCTCCGTCCCACTAAAACTGTCACATGTTGACTTTTTTTGGTCAAAAATTTTCAACTTTAACTATAATTTATTTAAATATTTTAATTAATTAAAAATTATAAAAAAAATATATTTAAAAACTAGTTGATTCAAAGTTTTTAAAATATATTTTTTCATATTTTTATCAATAATAAATTTTAAATTATAAGAGGTCAAAATTGAAAAAGTTTGACCCAAAAAAGTCAACATGTGACAGTTTTAGTGGAACAGATGGAGTATTAATTAATTAAAAATTAGATAATTATTTGATACATTGAGCGTAAAAATATTTAATTTTCACGCGTGTTTTAGTTTTAGAGTTAGAGGCTCAGTTTAGGGTGTATAGTTTAGGGGTTTAGTGTTTAATTGTTTAGAATTTAGGGACTGTGAATAGAATTTAGGATTTTGGGTTAGAATTTAGGCTTTATAGGTTAAAACTTAAACCCTTAACATATTGCCTTAAAATCTAAACCCTAACCTCTAAACTTTAAATCATAACCCTAACTCCTAAATTCTAAACCCATGCACCTAAAACCTTAAACCCTACACCCTAAATTGAGTATCTAAACCCTAAAACTAAGGCACTTGTGGAAACTAAAAGTTTTCACCGCCAATGTATTATATATAAATTTGTAAAGATTTATATTCAATACACTGTCGGTAGAAATTACAATTGTCTTAGTTTTAAGGTTTAGGGATTTATTCTAGGGTGTAAAATTTAAAGGTTTAGATGTAGGGTTTTACAATTTAGTGATAGTGTTAGAATTTAAGGTATATGATTAGAATTTATGATTTAGATATTAGGGTTTAGTTTTAGGGTAATATGGTGATGATTTAAATTTTAATCTATAAACCCTAAATTCTAACCATAAACCGTGAATTATAACTACTATCTCTCGTTTTATACTTCTAAACATAAACTCTTAAACCATACAAGCCTAAAATAAACTTTAAACCTTAAAACTAAAACGTTTGTAAAAACTTTTAATTAGCACTGTTAATATATGAAATAAATACCCATTAATTAATTGGTTAATCTTTTGGGTAAAGTACACAGACGGTCACTAAACTATACCCGAAAAAACAAAATGATAACCAACCTTTCAAAAATCACAAAATGGCAATTAAACTTTATGTTTTATAACAAAACGGTAACTAGACGTTAAATTCCGTTAAGTTTCTGTTAAAACTTTGGTATAATAACACATTTAGTCCTTCATATTTATACAATCAATAAATTTAGTCATAATTCGAAATAATTTACTAAATTTAGCCCTCGTTATTTATGCATTCTTTCAATTTGGCCCTTAAAGCAAAATTTCAAAGTATGGTAACATGATAAATAATTACAATTAAATTTTATAGGAACTCGAAAACTCGACTCGAATCGAAAAAATTTCAAATAAAGTTTGAGTTGTAAAATATGACGTGTCAACTTGAATAACTCAAAATTTTTTGACTCGACTCGATCGAACGCTCACCTCTATCTTAAGATATGACGTGTTAACTCGAATAACTCGAAATATTTGAATATTTTAAATTATTTTTTTCTTTTAAATCGAATATTTTTAAAATAGAGCATTTAATGTTTCATATTTAAATCACATTGAATATTTAATAACTACTTTAAATATTCAATTTAATTTAAAAACATTCAATTTAAAAGAAAAAATTGATTTAAAATATTCGAATAATTAATTAAATTTTTATAGGAACTCGAAAACTCGACTTGACTCGATTCGAATCGAAAAAATTTCAAATAAGGTTTGAGTTGTAAAATATGATGCGTCAAATCGAATAACTCGAATTTTTTTTTTACTCAACTCGATCGAACGCTCACTTCTATCTTAAGATATGACGCATCAACTCGAATAACTCGAAATATTTGAATATTTTAAATCATTTTTTCTTTTAAATTGAATATTTTTTAAAATAGAATATTTAATATTTTCATATTTAAATCACATCGAATATTTAATAACTTCTTTAAATATTCGATTTAAAAAACAATAGATTTAAAATATTCGAATATTTAATAACTACATTAAATATTTTTCTTTTAAATATTCCAATATTTAATAACCACTTTAAATATTCAAATATTTTAAATTAATTTTTTCTTTTAAATCGAATATTTTTAAATTAAATCAAATATTTAAGTATTTATTAAATATTCAATGTGATTTAAAAGAAAAAAATGATTTAAAATATTCGAATATTCGAGTTGACGCGTCATATCTTAAGATAGAGGTGACCGTTCGATCGAGTTGAGTACAAAATTTTCGAGTTATTCGAGTTGAAGCATCATATTTTACAACTCAAACTTTATTTGAAAATTTTTTATTCGAATCGAATCAAGTCGAGTCGAGTTTTCGAGTTCCTATAAAAATTTAATTAAATATTCGAATATTTTAAATCAATTTTTTTTTCAATCGAATATTTTTAAATTAAATCAAATATTTAAAGTAGTTATTAAATATTCGATGTGATTTAAATATGAAAATATTAAATATTATATTTTAAAAAATATTCGATTAAAAGAAAAAATGATTTAAAATATAAGAATATTTCGAGTTATTCAACTTGACACGTCATATCTTAAGATAGAGGTGGGCGTTTGATCGAGTCGAGTCAAAAAAATTTGAGTTATTCGAGTTGACGCGTCATATTTACAACTCAAACTTTATTTGAATTTTTTCGATTCGAGCCAAGTCGAGTCGAGTTTTCGAGTTCCTATAAGAATTTAATTGTAATTATTTATCAGGTACCATACTTTGAAATTTTGCTTTAATGACCAATTTGAAAGAATGCTTAAATAAAAAGGGCTAAATTTAGTGAATTGTTTCAAATTAGGACTAAATTAATTGACTGTATAAAGTTGAAGGACTAAATATGTTATTATACCAAAGTTTTAACAGAAACTTAACGGAATTTAACGTCTAGTTACCGTTTTGTTATAAAACATAAAGTTTAATTGCCATTTTGTGATTTTTGAAAGGTTAGTTACCATTTTATTTTTTCGGGTATAGTTTAGTGACCGTCTATGTACTTTACCCTAATTTTTTTAGTGCAAAACGTAAGACATTGGTTGAATTTTGAAGGCATGCACATGCTTGTGCTGAGCCTACCAAGATTTTTTTAAAAAAATAGAGGCCATTTTGGCCGACAGTCCAATGTCCATCATTGCAGAATGAAGATCTCGAACGGAATGTTTGATTAAAAATCATAAACACATCAGATTTATTTCTATTAATTCAAAGATTAATGCAATTCACTATTACATCTATTGAATAATATCAATTATTAGTTTTGATTTTTATAAAAAAAATATAACAAATAATATCAGGAAAAAACATTTTGAAGTGAATTTGCGTATTAAAATTTTATTTAATTTGGGTTATATATCTTAATAGATGATTTCATTTTGTTTCGGCCAAAGCAAACAAGGCACCACTTTTCACTGTATAAACATCATTATTCCACACCGTAATGATTATATCATAGAAGTGTAGCTTCTCCACTCCCATGTGTGCTCCTAATTTTATCCCTTTTTTACATGCTTTGCGGTGGCACATTTCAACTTTGCTTAGAGAATTCAATTCATTCAAATTGTTTTTAGAAATTGAGTTTTTTTTAAGTAAAATTAAAATATGAAAAGTAGTTTAAGATCATATAACGGTAAAATAAAATCAATGTTGTTAACACTAGAATTCAAAGTGAATTGATGATGTGCCCCACGCAAATAATGAAACATGAATGACATTATAAACCCTAGCTAACCTAACTCTATTAATTTGATGAGTAAAATAACTCATTAAAATTTAGGGTAAAATACACCGACGGTCACTGAACTTTGATGCAAAAAATAAAATGACGAAGTAGCAATTAAACTTTAGATTTTGAAACAAAATGGTAACTATGGCGTTAAACCACGTTAACCCTTAACGGAAATCTGACGTGTATGCCACATCCCACCCAGTTTTCCACGTCATATATAAAAAATAATAAAACAATATTACACGTCATAATTAATATAAATGATTTTTCAGTATTTCACCGATGCATGGCAATACGACGTCGTTAAAGTCGTATATTTTTCATTTCCTTCCCTATATTCGCGCCACCGTCGCCGGGCACTAACGAACCTGACATTCGACCGCCGACGGAGATTCGGTTCTCCCGCTGGAACAACGCTGACGCTGAGAAATTCAATCAACGCCGGCGGGCCCAGCAAAAAATCGAAGACGACATTCGCCGCAGCCGCCGCTTCGATTCCTCCACCAAAATTGCCTCCACCGTTGAAACCTCCTCCGCCGCACCACAACAACCAGCAGAAACCTATAGATCATTCGGCTCCCCTTCCTCTCCCTCCAGGCCTTCAATTCTAGGCAAGAAATCCAAGTACTCCAAACTCACAATCCACCCAGCGTTTCGCAAATTCCCCAAAACAGCCAATCCTCCGCCTCCCTCTCCACTCGATAAGAAACAAGCGAATGTCGTCGTTGGCGAAGACTGCCTCTCTTTCGTCATCGACGGTGCGCCGTTCGAGTTCAAATACAGTTACACTGAGACGCCGAAAGTGAAGCCGGTAAAGCTAAGGGAACCCCCTACTCGCCGTTTGGACCTACGACCATGGCTAGGCCATGGACCGGCCGAGCTCCACTGCCTCCAAGCAAGAAAAAGATGAAGGAATTTGATTCTTTCGTATTGCCTCCGCCTAACAAGAAAGGGGTCAAGAGCATACAGAAACTCGGCCCGTATTTGCCCGGGACTGGTCCAAGGTATGTCCAATCGAGAGAGGAGATAAAAAAGGGGATTAAAAATCATTTATATTAATTATGACGTGTAATATTATTTTATTATTTTTTATATATGACGTGGAAAACTGGGTGGGATGTGGCATACACGTCAGATTTCCGTTAAGGGTTAACGGGGTTTAACGCCTTAGTTACCATTTTGTTTCAAAATCTAAAGTTTAATTGTTACTTCGTGATTTTTGAAAGGTTGATTACCATTTTGTTTTTTGCATCAAAGTTCAGTGACCGTCAATGTACTTTACCCTAAAATTTATAAGTCTTGTAGTCGTTGTAGAAATTTTTACCATTCAATAGTTGTCTAAGAAAATCCAGCAAATAGTCTCAATAAAAAATAGATAATATTTATCTTAAAAAATTTAATTTTAATTACAATATTTATAAGATGTGTATGACAAAATGTTAAAAATATCTAAGAACATATATTACCTTGTAAATCACGCTTAGACTATTAAAAGTATAAGAGAGACAATATTATTTTGATACATTACTTAATATCAATCAAAATTAAGTTAATATATATTCGTTTCTTTTTAAGTGTTTATGTTAAATACTCTATTTAAATGTATTTATAATACGAGTACAATTTGTTGAAAATATATCTAAATTCGAATAACATTGAAAATCAGTAAATCAAGTAATCAAGAAATAGATCATGAATGGGTGAAATACACAATACCCCTAGAAACCTCACGCATTCCAGGTCCAGGGTTGAACCCCAAGCATCCAAGGAGGCCCTGCTTGTATGGTAAAAATGTCTTCCTCCTCATCTCCTCCGACACGGCCCGGTTCTCCGTGTAATGCAACTCGTGAGCCGAAACCCGCCCTCTCCGTCTCGAACTCGATCCGACACTCTCCGTCGACCGGAAGCTTAAATTGTTAACATCCTCGGCGTCTTTCTTAGACAAAACAGCATATTTTCTGAAAGAATCATTACTCGTCGCCCTCCCTTCCGATGCACTCCTGAACAACAAAAGATCTTTCAACTTCCATTTTCTGTTACCTTTGGAGAACGAAATAGCCGACAGGATTGAAGAAACATAGGATTTGGGGTTGCTTGTCTCTTGCTCGAACATGCTGCCATCGGATTCTCTAAAAGGAGACACCGATCTGCTCTTCTTATGAACGTACTTGTACTTGTTGGAGCTTGAAGACGAAGAACAAGCGGAGGATCGATCCCTGCCTCGTTCTTTCGATTGTGGTTTTATGTTCTCTGGCTCTATCAATACCGATCCTTTACGAGACTTCTCGATGGCTGTTTCGAAAGGATCGAAGTCGTCCTTTCGAAAAGCTCTCGATTTCGGACAAGAAACGGTGCTTGAGAACTCGGAGAACCCAGGCGGGGGTTTCAAAGGCCGAATCTTTCCACCATCGAAGAGCTCCTCGGCTGACAAAGAAGTTCTCTCTAACTGTCCGCTAAACTCGAACTCAAAATCGGAATCTTCACGCTGATCACCACCACCGTCATTGCTGGTCTCATCTTCTTTGTCGAATCTTCCATGGAAACCTTTTCTTTTAGGGACACCAGGCTTTTCCTCCCATTCGAAAGGAACTGCTGCAAACGAAGAAGCACGAGTGGGAGTGGTGGGAGCACTGAAGAAGAAGCTACTGCCAAAACGTTGAGGACTGGAAGGAGCAGTCGTGTATGGAGACGAATATGTGCTGGCGAAGTTGAATTCCACTGCCGCTGCAGCCACCGGCACCACCACTTCCATGGCTTCTTGAAGGATAAGAAGATTGGGGGATTAAAAGCCAAGTTGAAGGTAGAAATGGAGGGCTTTATAAGCAAGAAATTAGATAGGAAACCGAGAAGGAGAGGGTGTAAAATTTTGTCAATGTAATAAGAGAGAACCAAAATATAAAAAAAAAAACATTTAATCTTAAAATTTAGAATAATAAATTTAATTTTATAAAATTTAAAATTTCATTGAATGAAAAATTTTGAATAGGGTGAGAGAGCCCCTCGTTGTCTATTTGGCTACGTCGGTGCAAGATAGCCGCCTATCTAGTTTAGTTTAGTGTTACATGTGTGACATAGAATCATTGTATTCTAGCCCATGTGTTGAAAATTCTGTTGGTTTTACTTAATTTTCTACCCTATGCTTAACTTTATATTTATTAGTTTTGACTAAATTTTGGTTAATTAAGAACTTTTTCAGGTTAAAGATAATGCCAATCTTGTGAAATGTTGGTATTATTATTATTATTTTAGAGTTAATTGCGCTATATATTTTTAAACCATAATTTTTATTTTAAATTAGTGTTTAATTTTTTGTTTAAATTTTATCTTTAAAAAATAGTTATCATTTAAAATTTGTCTCCGAACTTTGACATTTCAATTTTAACTTTAAATTATTGTTTATGCCACATCATATTATTACATAATACACATAAGTGATTGCATGACAATTAATAAATTTTATAACGGTTTTATTAATATTGAATATTAACATCATATATTAGTAATTTCAGAATAAAATTAGAATATTTAAAATTTTAGTGATCAATTTAAAATGAGAGTCATAGCTTGGGGATGGAATTAAAAATGTTCAAAATGTTAGAGGCTAATTTAAAATAATGGTCATAGTTTGAGAATAAAATTAGAATATTTAAAAGTCTAGAGATCAAGTTAGAATAAGAGTCATAGTTTGAGACGTGGTACAAGTAACTCTTATTCTATTGTATAAAACTATATATTAGTATAATATTATTTATTGAAAATTAGTTAAAGGGTTATTAGTATTATATTTTTTAGGATGAGTCTACGACGTGCGACGAACATTGATGAACACCACTAACGATGAACACCGATGAATACCATTAATTTTTTAAAAATTTTAAAAATCTAAAGGACTATAATTATAATTAAAATTATCTTTTAAAAAATAAAAATCAAATTTAATAGTTACTTTATAATAATTTTTTTAAGAGATTGATTTTGTTAGAGTTTAGAAGAATTGGGTATATTTGATTCTAACCTAATAAAAAATATTATAAAGTAACTATTAAATTTGATTTTTATTTTTTAAGAAATAATTTTAATTATAACTTTAGTCCTTTAGATTTTTAAAATTAAAAAAAATTAATGGTGTTCATCGGTGTTCATCAATGTTCGTCGCCCGTTGTAGAATTTTCCTATTAGTTATTGAAAATTAGTTAAAGGGTTATATAATAATAATAATAATAATAATAATAATAATAATAATAATAATAATAATAATAATAATATGGTTATATTTTAATACACAAACTATAAAAAAAATTACACAACTCTTTATAAAATTTAAAACCTAAATCCAAACCCTAGCACCCTAAACTCTAAATTCTAATCATAAACCTTAAATTTTACATCCTACACACTAAATTTTAAACCTTAAACCCTAAAATTGAAAGCTTACACAAGCTTGTGTATCCAGGAATGGACCTGGAGGGGGCTGGACCGCCCCCTAAAAATTTGAAATTTTTATATGATTTAGAAATTTTTTTTTTTAGAAATTTTCTATATATTTCTTAAAGAAAATGTATTTTCGCCTCCCTAAAATTTTATAAATTTTTCCTTCTAAAATTATAAATCCGTCCCCTAACCTAAAGTTTTGCGTACGTCTATATGTATAAAGTGTTTTCTAATTAAATGCACCAAAGTGTTTTTTTTTTTTTGCTTCGATTGGGAACATCATTTATTTGCTTCCTTTCTGGGTTGAACGATGAAAAGCAAAGTTGAAACTCAGTGAATATGTTTTTGACACAATTATTGGGGAAATGGCTTATTTGGTACATCGAAATTGTGTTTCATCATAGAGTTTTATTTTTCATACACTCTTAGTCTTACGTAATATATATAATATACTTCTTCGCCAAACCCTTTTATATTTAATTTTCCGCATTACAATGTAGAGAAACTCCTTAAAATCAACTACATTAAGATTCTCAACATGATAAGAGTGTTTTTTTTTTCTCTCTCCTTTTATTTTTAGCTAGTTGATGATTTAATATTTTTTGTCAACTGCTGATATTTATTTTCTCTTGATTTTTTATATTCAGTTATTTTTTTTCTTTTATGTTTTGACAATTTCCTTATAATTTTTACCTGCTTTTGTGACACGTTTTTTTGTGTCTTGCAGCACGCTTTCGTCTTTTTTTGTGGTAGGTTTGTATTTGTCGATGATTTTTTACAATTTTGATTTACGATTATCGGTGGTCTTTCAACAGTTCGATCCTCTCTTGTGGTTCGTTTGTCGATACAGTCAAATTTGTTTTTCGAAACATCCAACAAGATTGTTGGTTTCACTCACTACTCCTACTTTGATCTTTAAGCGTGTAGGTAAACAGAGACAAAAAATTTTATTTTTTGTTTCTTTTTTTAGTGTTTCATCTCATTCTTGTCATTGCAACTCACTAAATGTGTTTTGTTGGTCTGATGTTTCGTCTTCTAATTTTTTAATTTTTCTTTGTTTTGTTATTTTTCTTCTACATTTTATTTTATTTAAAATGTTTATCTATTTTATTTTCTAATAAATTCAGCTTACATATTATTTTAAAAAATGAAATCCAACTCGATTAAAAAACCAATTAAATTTTTAATTTTGAATGAGTAGTTCTAGTTTAATAGTTTAACTCAGATTCGGGATATTTCAATAATTTGAATAGTATAAATAATGAATTGTAATTTCAACTTATTTTTTTCATAATTTTGATCAAATTGTTTGATTAACCAAAAATATTTATAAACAATTAAATGGAATTCAACTTACTTCTTGTGATTTTTATTACTTAAAAATTTATACAATTTGTTTAGCATGCTTAAATATAATTGAATATTTGAACTCAAATAGATTTATGCAACTAAACTATGACTTTCTTTTCATTCAACTTAATCTGATAAATTTTTAAATCAAATTAGATTAAAAAATAAAACTCGTCAATTCAATAAACTCAAAAACATTATCTATATTTTAAAAATTTGTACTCGTAAGTCATACCTATATTCAAACATACATCAACTCTAAAATATTTATACACGGTATTTTATCATTTTTCTAAACATTTTTTCACAAGCAGGACAAAATAAAATGACATAAAAGGGAAATCCGACATAGCGGCTAAACTCATTTCATACCATTCTGAACTTAATTTAGAACAATTTAAGATGGCTAAATCTCTGCAGACTCTTCTAACAGACATTAATATCCTTTGTCTTTTTTAACATCCAATTCCACCCTTTTATTTCTTTGTCTAGTTTTCGACGATAGGGTTTGTTGGTGTAGCAGTATATTCAAACACTTTGAAATTTGATGAGAATTTTTAAAATTCTAAGGGGCTAAACTGATTTATTTAAATCTCCTGAGACCAAATATTAATTTTTCGATTTTTTAGGAGGGTCATGACCCCTTACAGTCCTCATTATCGTCCGCGACTAGTTTTGGACAGTTTTGACCATAAAGTAAAGTTATTTTGTTGATATATTTTGTTTAAATAACGATGTGATTTTCTAGAGGATTATTTTATATTAAATTACGTGTTTTGAAGATAAATATATAGTTTATTTCATAATCTTATGGGTATTAGTTTGAAAACCGAAAATTTTGTGCTGAATAAAAATTATATGTATTCTTTGTGTCTCTACTTATGTTCTAACACTAAAACATATTATAAAATTAAATTTCAAGTCTTAACCCTAAATTCTAAATCCTAAACCTTACATCATATACCCTAAAAATACAATATACCCTAAATTCATTAAACCCTAACCATAAATTCTAACCTAAAACTCTAAACCCTAAATTTACTTTTGAGCATGGAAGCATAAGTAGAGGCACCGAAAATGTACATAGGATTTCCATCCGCTATTTATCATAAAGTTTTTTTTATTCGATCAAATTTATTACTCAACAATAATATATTTAACATTGATATACTTTAATGAGATATTTCTGGAAGATAACCGTTGATAACACTGAATGACTTTGTTTTTCAAAAAATATTGTTCCACAAAATCAAAATTGTATAGTGAAATTTATTTGTTCGAAATGAATATTTGATCAATTATTTTATAAGACAAAATCTACATGATCTGAAGTGAAAATGAGACTTGTTATTCAAGCCAATGTATGTTTATGTATAGCAAATTTAGGGTTTTATTTATTTTTTGGGGGAGTTCTAAGGGCTTTTATTGTAGCATTTAAGAAAGAAGTTTTATTGTTTAACACATTTCAGCTTATTTGAAAATTATTGTAAGTATGCTATTTATAGCGAGGAAGGTTGATTTTACAACAAGTGTTAAGTAATAAATAAAAATTAATTTTGTTGATGTTCAAAATGTCAAAACACCGAATAGAGAAATAGTGATGGAAGTAGAGATAAGAAAAAGGTTGCTAGTTGACGACGGTTAGTGGTGGTACACTCATTCTGATGTGGACGTAGAACCAATAAAAATAATAGCATAAATTATATGGAGGCCTTAAGTTTGGGGAGTTGGTCGTTCCCTTACTTTTCATACCAAAAATTATTTATAATTGAGGGATATTATTTGATGTAACTGAACTAGATTTAGTGACGGCTATTGGTAAGTTCATCCGATAGATTTTTTAATCTAAACTTTAACTGTCAAGTAGTAAACTTAGCTAATTTATCAGATAGACTGATGACTTTCGTACCAATAGTTAAGCAGTCCGAAAACTTAAGCAAAACAAAGATCTTTTCGGAGGCTACTAATTCCGAAGGCTTAAACAAAGGTATAACACTTTTGAAAGAGAATAGGTAGAACCTAGAATAATATTATATGGGAGCGTCTGCAATCTAAAACCCTAATATTTATAAATTAAAATCTATGGTTTTGATATCCAACTTGTTCTTTCTATTTTTTTATTTAATATCACTAGGAAAGCTTTTTGATGAAATTTGTTTAGGGAATACCATGCTCTTGTAATTTCATAAAGGTTGTGATTTAGAGTGTTTATGCGTATAATATCTTTGAATGAATAACATATTTGAAATTATCTTTACTCAAATCAAGCATTTAAGTGTCAAACTAAATAAAAAGATTCAAATAATAAAATAGTAATGTACTTCAAGACAAAATATCATATAACCCTAACTAAGAATTAAGAATAGCCCATTGATTTCACACCTTTTCTTCGCGGATAACTTGATGTTGTTCGCTGAAGCATCTCTCGATCAATTTGACATCATCCACCGGGTTCTTCGAGATTTCTGTGACTGTTCTGGACACAAAGTAAGTATAACCAAAACTAATATTTTTTTCCGCGTAATGTGCATACGGCATTACAAGAGGATATTAGTGATGCTTTTGGGTTTCAATGCGTTTCGAATCTTGGTCGCTATTTGGGTGTGCCGCTCATTCATGGCCGTGTTACTAAGGCGACATATAATTATATCATTCAGAGGGTTGCGGATAAGTTAGCAGGATGAAAGATTAATTGTCTCTCTTTTGCGGGGCGTGTTGTTCTTCCGAAATCAGTTTTAGCTTCTATTCCCATGTATGCAATGCAATCGGTACGCTTGCCTAAGAATGTGTGTGATGATATAGAGCGGATCATACGGAATTTTGTCTGGGGACATACAAGCACTGTACGGGGTTTTCATGGTGTAAATTGGAATACGGTTTGTTTACCGATTGCAGATGGAGGGTTAGGGATTAGACGTCTTGAGCAACAAAATGTTGCGTTCCTCACCAAGTTGGCATTCACGGTGATTGAAGAACCGGATCGAATGTGGGTGAGGGCTTTAAGGTCGAAGTACAAGATGGTTGAGGCGGTTCCACGGGTGTTGCCTAGGGGGAATGGGTCGAGGCTATGGAAAGGCTTATGTTTAGTATGGGAGGACGTCCGGAAGCATGTTGTTTAGAATATTGGTGATGGTCGTTTGGTTGATTTTTGGGATAATGCATGGGTTGCGGATTTTGGACCATTGCGAGACCACATGGTGGATGGTATAAGGTTAGCGCAACGGGCCACTCCTCTGTACACTATGGTTGAAGAGATGGGACAGTGGCGATGGGATCAGTTTGATCACTTGTTGTCACAGCAGGTTTTGTGGGGGTGTTGCGGCGATAAAGCCCCCTGGTGACGGAATGGTTGATGATCGTCCGGGGTGGGATCTTGAAAAGTCTCGTAAATTTTCGATTAAGTCCGCGTAATGGCTGCGGGAAAATTTGAGCGCTGCGTCGAGGGATAGGGTATGGATGGTGTTATCGAAGTACAGGGGGCTGCCGCGTATCAAAACGCTTATGTGACAGGTGTGTCATGGGAGGCTCCTAACTAATGATGAACGAGTACGGCGGCACCTTGCGGGTGACTCTGGTTGTGTGATTTGTGGAGCTGCCGTTGAAGACTTATCGCATGTTTTACATGATTGCATTGAGATTAGAACTGTATGGAATAGGATCATACGGTTGGATCGGTTGCAATGGTTTCTCAATTTGGAGATTAAGGACTGGATCATGGTTAATCTTTCGAACCGGGTTGATTTTACTATGGTTACAGTTGACTGGGATGTGCTATTTGGTGCCATTATTTGGATCGCATGGCGGCGGCGAAAAAAATTCATTTTTGAGCCTACGGGCGAGGGTCAAGAGGGCTTGTTGCAAGCGGCAAGTAGGCTTTGCCAGGAGGTTGTACACGAAAGGAGTTTGGTCCAGCAATCGACGGGGCTGCTGCAGCAGAGGAGGGAAGTGGTTCGATGGAAACGACCTGATATGGGATGGATGAAAATCAATGTTGATGGAGCATGTAATACGACGTCGGAGATGGCGTATTGTGGTGGGGTTGGGCGCGATTGTATACGTGGCTGGCGGTTTGGTTTTGCAAAGAAGTTAGATATATGTTCTAGCTTTGAGGCCGAGGTTTGGGCGGTATACGAGGGTCTTGCAACGGTTTGGTCTTTGGGACATACTCGTATCGTTATTGAAACGGATAGTAAGGAGGTATATGATGTGTTGGCGATGAGTGATCCGAATAGGCTGTCACGGTACAAGACCATGAGGACCCTGGGTCTCCAAGGCAAACGACTCCTCCACCAGAGAATATTCCATTGGCAGCTAATGATGACGCAGGAGGAAATCCACCACTGCGCAGAGGAAGGAGGGAAAGGAGAGCACCAACAAATTTAACTGATTTTGTCTGTTAGTGAGGAAGAGAGAGAGAGAATGTTTTTATTTAAATACGTGTGTTGACAAATGAGAAAGGATTGAACAATCAACAGAAAAGAAACCGACCTTTCCTTAATACATTTCTTCTTTTTTCCTTACTATTGCGACTGTGACCTTAACAATCTGGTGCTTTCATTGCCCACCATGGTTAACAACACAGAAGCAATAAAAACCCTGCAGGATTCGACGGCGTCGTTGCAACGCCACGCTGAGAACCAAAACCGTTGGAATGAATCCACTGAAAAAACCCTCCAAGACATGGCCAAGCAATTGACGGCGATCGCGGCGTCCTTGGGTGGCTCTGCTCAGTCTTCCCAGGATGGCGATGCTACAGCCAACCGTGGGAAAGCGAAAATCCGACCTGATTCAGACGATGCGTTTCCCTTTGCCCCTCGTCCGCCTCAGGTGGAATTACCGATCTTCACAGGCGACGAACCAGAGGAGTGGTTAGCTTCGGCTCAGGATTTTTTTGATTTCTATCACACAGAGGACCACCATCGAGTCACGATGGCCTCGTTTCGCATGGAAGGAACGGCCAAACGCTGGTACCGTTGGATGCAAAGGCAACGTCAGTTGGCCGGTTGGTCGCATCTTGTCGACGCAATCCGACGACGATTTTCCGTCACTGAGATCGAGTCCCCCGAGGGACAGTTGACAAAACTGGTTCAAACATCCACCGTGGAGGAGTACCAAGCCAGATTTGAGGACATGGCCTTGCGCACAACCGCAGCGTTGTCGGAGGAGTTCCTTACGCAATGCTTTGTTTCCGGGCTCCGTTCTGATATTAAGCACGACGTATTGGGTCAACGGCCCACAACTATGACTGACGTTGTGGCTCTGGCCCGTTTTTATGAGGCAAAATCCGGAGAACTGAAGAAAATGGGTTCGAGGGGATTCAACCCCAAAACATACACATCCTCATCCACTCCAAACCAATTTCTGCCGGGACCCATAGTCTTACCTGGTCGGCCTCCACCCTTGGATCCTCCGTCCCCCAAGTTAAACTCTACCCCTGTTCGCCGGTTAACGGCCGCCGAAGCCCAAGCACGCCGAGAGAAAGGATTATGCTATTACTGTGATGAGAAATATGCTAAAGGCCACCGGTGCGAAGAACCACAACTTTTCCTTCTCGATGAAGAAACGCTGGAGGACAACCCTGCGGACGAGGCACCGCCAGATATGGGTCAGGGCACGGACGACCAATGCCTCGTCTCCTTCAACGCCTTGGCAGGCTGCGTCACACCGACCACCCTCCGCGTCACAGGCCGGATCCAAGGCCGGGAGGTGCGTATTCTACTCGACGGGGGCAGCACCCACAACTTTGTTCAGACGCGCACAGCCAAGTACTTGGGTCTACCAATCTCTGCTGCTGCAAATTTTCGGGTGTTGGTAAGGAATGGGGCATCCTTGCCCAACGAAGGATGTGTGAAAGATTTAAGTGTCATGATTCAAGGCACAGAGATTCAGGCTGATTTTTATGTGCTACCTCTAGAAGGCACGGAGATGGTGTTAGGCGTGGCTTGGATGGCCACTTTGGGTCCTGTTACCATGGATTTCTCGACGCTACAGTTCCGCTTCCGGCACAGTAAAGGTGACCAAGTTTGGCAGGGTGAGACGCGCAGTGAACCACAACCAATTTGTTTCCAATCCTTGCGACGCATCGCCGAAACCAAGGGTGTGGCTGAATGTTATAGTTTACAGCTGGTGGTCAACAATGCTCTCCAAGACCGAGACGAGATCCTCCGAATGTTGAAACAAAACTTGGGACAGGCTCAACTTCGAATGAAGAACCAAGCCGATCAACATCGACGTGAATTGGAACTCGAGGTAGGAAGTTGGGCATTTGTCAAGCTTCAACCCTATCGCCAGTTATCTCTTCGGCTCCGGCGACAACAGAAACTCAGTCCGCGTTTTTTTGGGCCTTACCAAGTGGAGAAGCGTGTGGGTGCAGTGGCTTACCAGTTGAAACTTCCAGCTTCGGCGCGAATCCACCCTGTTTTTCACATCTCCCAACTGAAGCCCTGTCGAGGTCAGCCAACACAGCAGGTTACCCCATTGCCCCTGCTCCTCACCCCAGATGCTCAACAGGAAACCAACTCGAACCTTGAGGACAAGGTTTCATTGGAAGAGGGGGGTACTGTCACGGTACAAGACCATGAGGACCCTGGGTCTCCAAGGCAAACGACTCCTCCACCAGAGAATATTCCATTGGCAGCTAATGATGACGCAGGAGGAAATCCACCACTGCGCAGAGGAAGGAGGGAAAGGAGAGCACCAACAAATTTAACTGATTTTGTCTGTTAGTGAGGAAGAGAGAGAGAGAATGTTTTTATTTAAATACGTGTGTTGACAAATGAGAGGATTGAACAATCAACAGAAAAGAAACCGACCTTTCCTTAATACATTTCTTCTTTTTTCCTTACTATTGCGACTGTGACCTTAACATAGGCTTTCGTCTTCGCTTAGGGGACATATAGCTGCCATTTTGGATCGAGAGTGGGAGGTTTGTTTTTCGTGGGTGCAACGGGAGGCGAACTTGGCTGCGGATTCTATTGCGAAGTTAGCAAAGGATCTTCCAATGTCGTATTATCGTTTTCTTGATCCACCTTTGTGCATTTTGGACGTCATGAATGCAGATTGGTCAGGGGAGTAGATGTGCATAGAGTGATTCGTGGTTGTTTGCTGGCTGCTGCTGCATGGCCTCACATGTGTTTTCGATGTTGCTGGAACGGACAAGATTACTGGTTGTGCACAGGGAGAGCATGAGGCTGTGTTGGGTTTTGTTGCCCAGGACAGGGGGTTTGGTGGATGTTGGTGTTGTTTCACGGGGTAGTAGTCCTTGCTGGGATCTGCAGCTGCCGTGGGGAGGTGCTGGAAGTATTTAGGCTTAGGCTTGGTTGGGTGCTTGGTTTGTTTGTTATGTGTTTGTTTGGTATTTTGCTCCATGTTCACGTCTTGTTCTCTATCCCCTCACGTCACGTACTCTTTTTTCTTCATTAGGATTAGGGAGGTTTTTTAATGAAGCGTGAGGTGAGTGCGTATATTTTATTCAACAAAAAAATTAAGAATAAACCTCAAAACCATGCATACATAATTTCAAATTTGTGCAAATACATGTATGTATACATTTTAATATGAAACCATTTTATGTTTAATTTTGTATAGTCACAATTATATTTTCCCGAAATAAAAGCATTATACTTATGAGTAATTATTTCATAGACAAGCGTCTTAATTTTAGGTCTTATGAATTATATTTAAAGTTTATGTGTAGTAGTTTTGAATTTAAAGGCCGTTAATAAAATTTCAAGTTTATGGTTAAAATTTAAGGTTTATAAGTTAAAATTTAAATTCCTAACCATATTACCCTAAAACCCAAATCTTAACCCTAAATCCTAAGTTCTAACCTTAAACCATACATTCTAACTCTAAACCCTAAATTCTAAATACTTACACTAAAACCTTAAACCTTAAAATTAAGTGGTTTATAAAAACAAAAAATTCCCACCGTCTGGGATAATAATCCTATATTTATTTGTTTTTTTAATATGTTTAGCTGAATCAAAATCTGTGTGATTCACATTTATATTCATCAAAAATATAATGTGTACTTTTAAAATTTATCCATAAAATCTAAATATAATAGTTAATTTTTGCTATTAAATAAAGCTCCTTTAGGACTATTAGGCTAAAGGATAAATTGAAACGGATGGCTATTAATATAGCAACAGAAAGCACAGTCACAAAACAACAGAAAATACAATCTTTTGATTTGCTCAAAAACATGTAAAAGTAATAATAATGATTAAGCTCTCACCCACTTTCATTGTTTGTGAATTTTAACAAATAAAAGAAAAGCACACGGACACTCAAAACACAAAATTTAAAGTTGTAAATGGCAAATTAATACAATTCTAAAACAACTCCAAGTGTTTTTTTTTTAATAAATTAAACCAGCAACAAAATTCTTTAATCTGAAGATCCTAAAGCAGCAAGCAAAACCCCATCCTACTTCAATCATAAATCTGTTGGAAAATAAACTTATAAAACTTCACCTGAAAGTTCATACTACATAGCCACCGGTGGTAATTGTCATACATGCTTCGATCGATCTGTTAAGCCCCCATCAAGATGCACCAGGAATAGCAGCTGCAGCATATGTGCTCGGATCCTGATTCGACGGCATAGCATAGCCATAACCATAACCACCATACCCTTGCCCTTGGTAATATCCTCCATTCCACTGGTTACCGGAATCACCTCTCCACTGTCAAAAACCGGTTTTGAGAAGTAAGACAATCGATAGCAGAAGGGCGTGCATCTCCACCTTCAGGAGACTCTATGACTCGTGCTATACTATAATATTACGTAGCCTCGGGCATATTAATTAAGAAATTGTATTTTTCGATAATATAAAGTAAGTTGTTCTATTTCTTTTCCCCGGTGGACATTTTGCAACAAGCAAGGCAACAAATAGGCCATAAGACACTTGCCTAGTACGAATATCTAGTTTAGAATAAATTTACCTGTTTGTTTCCAACATTGCGACCCCAAGAAAGACGGACAGTCTGCTTGCCTATGGTTGTCCTGTTCAAACTCTGGATTGCTTCCTCGGCATCCTTCCTACAAAATATACACATTACATTACTATATACACCATGCCACAACACTGTAAGAAACCCATCACTCTGCGTCGCTCCAGTTAAAAAAGTGCACCGATACTTTGATGATATTATCACTAATGGAGCTCTAAATACAAATCTTTAATGATAGTTACCACACTTTAACAAATGGTAAAGTACAATGTGGGGAAGTTAAGTACATATAGAGAGGCACCTGTTCACAAATTGCACAAACCCACATCCTTTTCCGTGTGGTATTTTGACAGAGATGATCTCACCAAACTGTGAAAAAGGTTGTTTCAGATCATCATCAGTAACATCGGAGTCAAGCCCTCCAACGAATATCTGCAAGAAACATAACTTCGTGATCGATGGTAGATATAGGGGAGAAGATCGCAATGAAGGAGGGAAAAGGACTCACGGTAGCATTATTCGAATCATTGTTGTATTGAGAACCTTGTGCTACTGCACCATTTGATGCATGTCCATCAGCCAATACCACAGCTAACAAAAATGAAAACGAAAAATATAATGATTCAATTAAAACTTGCATCAAGCTTTAAGATACAGATAGAATACATTCAACATGATGATAAAAGGATTGAGGAAAATCCTGGCATCTGCATGCTCAAAAAATGAAAAAATACCAGATGATGAATATTTGAAATAGCATACAGCAACATATGAAACAAGCCTGAGACGAAGACTTCATTCTTAGAAAGAAATAGAAAGAACAAAAAATACATACGGCTCCGTTTAAGTGCCAATTTCACTAATGAATAGATCAAGATGTTGCACCAAGGTTGAAGAGAGGAAGATTTACATCAAAGGCCACCCAAGCATATCAATCACCCTTGTGGCAGAAATCATACCTTGTGAAGAATACTGTTGCTGATATCCAGATGCTTTCTTGGGAGTAGCAACACCGATTCTCATAGGTCTACTTGAGCAATATACACCATTCATTTCAGTCATAGCCCTTGACCTTTCATTTTCATCACTGAACCTAACAAAACCGTAACCTTTTGAACGACCTGTATTCGAATCAATAACAACTTTTGCTCCTTTGACAGACTGAAATCTATTAGAAAAGGTTTCATGCAATATTGTATCAGTTACATCTGCAGCCAAATCCCCTACAAAAATAGATAGGTCAGAACTCGTTTCAGGTCGCCTTTCATTCACACTGAATGAAGCCCAATTGAGACGAAAAGGCTGCTCTGTATTTGGCATTAAAGAGCCACTATAGCTTTGCAACACCTTTTCTGCTGCCGCCCGTGTGTGAAATTCAACGAATCCATATCCTTCCGACTGAGCAGTTAGCTTATTGCGTATAATCTTGACGGAAGAAACCTGGATTTCGAAATGCCAAATGTCAGAAACAAGGTACTTTTACTTACAAGAGCATGTCTTATGGATAATAGGTGAAGAATAGTAAAAGGTAGATGTGTTTCTATTATTCAAACCAAGAGCTCTTGTACCATGTTAAATTACATTCCCGGTTTTAAAAGGCTTAAAATGATAAGAAAGGATCCAGCTATTCTATTAAAGTTGTACAGAGAACTACATGAGAGCCTGCTATTGTTTCAGGTTTTGATACAAATTGTGGGTTCATTTTAACAACAAATCCCCTTCTAATTCATGTTTATTAAATGAAATGCAAGCTGACTTTAACCAGAACCTGATCCTCTAGAAGCAAACAGCATACCCCGACTTTTTTCGCATTTATTCAGTATTACCTTATTATAGCAATTAGCAAGTAACATATGTCTATGGATCTGTTTAGCTTGAACAGAAAACACTGTCTTTAAATAAACCACAAACTTATTAATTTCTCACATCATGTACATGATTCCTCAAAAAAATTATATCTTGTATATGAACTAAAGCACAAATTGTCTACAATTCACTTTAGTCAATCAATCATCACTTTCTCTAGTCTAGCATAAACCTTGAACCTTAAGTACACTAAAACCCCAGGAAACAAAAAGATTACACAAACCACCAAAGAGATCTAAAAGTAAGATTCAGATTCACATATAACAACACATACATCTATCATTTCATGATAAATATTACTGTTGTTGTTTTTTTTTTTAGTTTTACCTCTCCGGTTTGAGAAAAGCAACCATGAAGATAAGTCTCGTCCATCCAATGAGCAAGGTCACCAACCCAGATCGTTTTAACATCATCTGAGTTAGACCCTTGTTGTTGCTGCTTCTGCGAGTAGCTTTGCTGCTGGTACGGGCGCTTACCCTGCTGCTGCTGCTGCTGCTGCTGATATTGTTGGTACTGGAACTGAGGGTTGTTGTAAGCCATATAATGGTGCGGGTACATCATCATCTGCTGCTGCATCATTACCATGGCAGCCGCCGTCGGGTACTGCATGGCTCCCATCCACTGGCCCGCCACCCACTGCGGCCGTTGTTGCGGCGGCTGCTGCTGCTGTTCTTGTTTAGAGTTCAGATCAGTACCGCTGGTTGACTGCATCTTGATGTATAGATAGATAGATAACACAGCCTGATCTGACGGTTGGGGTCTTCTTCTTTTTTCTCTCTTTCACCGTTAAGAGGCGAAGGAGAGAAAGAAAAACAGGAGGAAGAAAGAGAGAAAACTGTTGTCTGAAGAAACGTAAGTTTATAAAGGGAGGCGGTGGATCTGAGTTTATGGGGTTAGGGGCATCGGTTACAACGTTGGTGGTTGTTTGCGTTTTCTTCTTTTCGTTAAATTATGATTTCGGTCCTCCTACTATCATTAATATCACGACTTTGATTAGATACAGTTTTGTTTGGTAAACAGTTTTTTTAAAGGTTTGATCAGTCAAATTCGCTAATTTAGATGTTTGGTAAATAGAAGATTATAATAGCGGATTGAGGTTCAACCTCTTAATTTGAAAAAACTGCTTTTAGGAGTTTTTGAATTAAAGATTTAAATAAAAAATTTGTAAAGACACTTTTGTCCTTGATAATTATAATTCTTTTCTAAATAACACAAATTTAAATAACTAATAAAGTTTTTAAAAAATCATAAATAAAAAATTGATATATGCATATAAATTTAATAATTAATAAAATTATATTTAAAATATAATTTCATAAACAAGAAATTAACCTATACATCTAAATTTAATATTTATTAAAATTATATTAAAAATAATTTCACAAATAAAAAATTAATATATACATCCTTTACATATGCTTATTGCTTAGTAATAATAAAAAATTAATTTTTATGACCTAATTAATATTATCATATACAAAATATTAATAACTATAAATTATTTAAACAAATATTAAATATAATCATGTCTTTATATGTTATTTTGTTTGTTCAAATAAACAAGCAGCTATCAGTTAATTTTACCAAATACTTCTATACAATTAGCTAATGCAATCCGCTAGTCAAATCAACTAATGTTATCAGCTATCCGCTATCAACTATCAGCTATCCGCTAATTGTCAAACATGACCATAATTTTTTCATAATGTAAATCAACAGAGCATTCGATAAATTACACGTGATATTGTTTATTTAATGAACTAAAAAATCGAGTATATACAAAAAAAGCTTATGCCTTATGTTTGTTTATTAAACGAATGAGTTTGAGCAATGTTCGCTCGTTAATGTAAACAAAACAAATTCATTTGTTTAAATTTGATATTTTCCTATAAAATATACTAAAAATTTACACCATTAGTCATTAAAGTTTTGGCGTATGTCGTTTTAGTGATTAAACTATAAATATTTAATTAATCCACTAAACTTTTAGAATTAGTTTTATTGTCATTAGACCGTAAAATGATTAACAGTTGGATGACGTGGTGCTTCTGTGTTGTCGTGGAAGCTAGAAAGAACTATTTACTTTTTTGTTGATGTGTGCTGACGTGATTTCTTCAAATCTGAAGAATTTGAGTCTTCGTTTGAAAATATGAATGGTGAGAAAAAGATGAACAATATACCTCAAAATTAACTCATCAACCGGTCATCATAAGAGATTGAAACATTGGATTAATGATTTTTTTCAATTTTGAGTGAGCTCGTTGAAAACCAATCCTAAGAGAAAAAAGACGAAGGAAACACATGTTTTGTTACCAATGTTCTTGCAAATTGTCACATACGGCAAATTGACCGAAAATGGTGGTAGTAGGAGTTTAGGCTTTTTGCAATAAAAATGGAAGATAACGGCCACACCATCACACTGTTAATGATTTAACGGTTTAGTAATAAAAATCAATTTGAAAACTTTGGTGACTTAATTGAATTTTTTATAGCTAAGGGGACCAAAATGTGACAACACCTAAGGTCCAGTGGTTAATGGTGTACTTTTCCGAAATATTTTACATTTATTAATTTATAATATAATTATTAATATCTAAGCTTGGATATTTTGTCTCAAAAAATTAGAATTATGTTTTGTTTATAATTAATAAATAGATTAAAAAAATAAGAGATTATGTTTAATTTTTTTTGATGAAAGCTAAAGTGATTACAAGTAGTATCTGTTCTAAATATACTCTCAACCATTTGACAATGAACACTCAATCACTCTGCTGCAGCTGTTGGTGCTCAAACCCGTGACCTCTAGGAACAACAACCATTCCCTTGACCACTGAGGCAAGTTGGTTCATACAAGAGATTATGTTTAATTATATGTT
This sequence comes from Hibiscus tridactylites, assembly GCA_958450335.1. NCBI lineage: Eukaryota > Viridiplantae > Streptophyta > Magnoliopsida > Malvales > Malvaceae > Hibiscus > Hibiscus tridactylites. The sequence continues at coordinate 10,363,845 of OY288279.1, read as the reverse complement.
TGTTTAATGTTAGAACATATTTTTTTAGCTTTTGCGAATATTTTAAATATGTGTGTTCAAGAACACTAAATAAACAAGTTCGAGAATATTAAACGAACATGAGTACATAGTTTTTAAATAAAACGAACACAATTCTAAATTCTTTAGTGAACACGAATCGAACTCGAATGAACTTAAAAATAAACAAGAATATATTTACTAGAGCTCAATTAATTTACAACCATATACTCCATCTATAAATTTTTATAACGTCATTAGTCAGATGATATAGTCATCTAGGGTTGAGCATTTCGAAAAAGTATTAATGCGATTTTTTAAAAATAATCCTTCAACATAAAAGAAATCTATGTCAATACGGTAAGTTAATTAAAAGAGGAATTTTTAGGGAAAACTGATCAGATTTATTTGATTGAACTAATTAACGATATTACTATAAAAAGTAAAGATCAAATTATATGGAATTAAAGCATAGGGAGTGGATATTAAATTCAAATATTATAAGGGGACTAAAACCAAAATTTGACCCCATGTCTTGTTGCCGTCCCGTGCCGTGAGTTTAGGCGAGAGGCAACTTGGTTGTCGTGTGGGGTCGTATCATGCTGACCTGGACGGTGTGGATGCGACTGGCGGCCCAATTAGATATGTTTTACTTTTCTGTTTTTATTTACTTATTATTTATGATAAAAAATTAATGATTAGTTTAATTAGCTGTAGTAATACAGTTTTAAAAAATAATGATTAGTTTAATTTGACCACTTGCAATTATAAAATTTATATTAACATATTTGTAAACTTTGTTCTTTTTACAAAGCATATTGAGTTTCAACACTTGATAAAGCCAGCTTCGGAGTAATTGAAATAGATTTGCTAATTCCATTAGTATACAAGAAATTATAAATTCTAGAATATATTACATTTAATCTAATTTAATTGTGGGTTTAATAACAATTAAATCATTTTTTAATTACAAATAGATCACTCAAATCGATAAATTGAAATGAATGTCTAACGTGACATAGCATAATAATATTTTTAGCCTCAAAACTTATAAATTCTTTTAATTTTTTCATAATTCGAAACAAATCAATAAATTTAATCACTCACGTTTAAAATTTCATAATTTAGTTTTTTGTGATATTATTAAAGCAAGTGAGTTCATTAGATTATTGCATTCTTCCATAAAGAAAAAACAAATTATTGTTAAAATTGATATTATACTAGGAAAATAATATAATATTTATGGGTGAAGAAACGAAGCAATATAGGAGAACAAAGATTAGAACGAGGAAAGTTTTAAATATGAAGGGTTAAATATATTGAATTGATTCAAATTATAACTAAATTAATAAATTTCATAAGATTTAATGATTGAAATTGTTATTATATCATGTGACACCACTATTTTTATCTAATATTTATTGTTCGATTATATATTTGTAACAATTGAGTGATACGTCTATAACTTTTAAAACAAAGTGACATGTTTCTTATCAAACTCATAATTAATCGACATAGAGTGTGATTTCTCTTAAATTATAATATTAAAATTCTGATTGAGTTTAGTGTCAAATCAACTCAGTTTGGAATTATTAAATTATCCCAACTTTGAATTATTATTAATGTTATTATAATAATATCTACTTTTACGCACCTATATAATCTTAGATAAACATCTAAAAATCAAACTTTTAAAAATTGAACCTGCGTTTAATAGGATTCAGACAATAATATGATTTACCACTCCAACAAAAATAATTGTTCACAAAATATGTATTTTATAATATATTTTTTTCTTTAGGTGTGACAAAATCTAGTATATATAGTTCCTTTTCCCTAACCCTCCATTTGAAATTTTTGTCTAATTTTGTTATTAGTCCCTATAATATGCACAAATTAAAATAGAGCGAGCAAAACCTTAAAACGCAGTATAAATCATAATTTGCGGGCGTAATTATTATAATTAAGATGGTCATAACTCATATGGGAATAAAGTTGAGGAGTTGGTGGGTCAAAAAGGAGGGCTGTCCGCTGTGGTGTGGTGGGCTATTTGTCCTAAAAATAAAGTGGCAGGGTTTTTGCCCAAGAGGCTGCAATCTCACGACTTTGAATGTCAGCGCGTTAATCACGTGTTTTCAGCATCTTAATATTTTTCTACTCGCCACCCCAATCTATAATGGATAATAGAAAAATAATGGATAATAGAGAATTATTCATGCATTATCGGTGAAATAAAAAAATATATTTATTTTAATTTTAGAATTTAGGGTTTACAAGTGCAGTGGTTTAAAAATTTAAGATTTATGATTAGAGTTTAGAGTTTATAGGTTGTGGTTTAGTTTTTAGGATTATATGTTTAGAGGTTTAAGGTTTAACCTATAAACTTTAATTTTTAACTCTAAACCCTGAATTATAATCACACCCCTTAAATTCAAAACTCATACACTTAAACCCATAAACGCTAAACCTTAAATAAAATCCCTAAACTTTTATTTCTGCAAGCGATTGTGGATAGAATAATTATCCATTGGATAATACCATTCGTAGTCCTAATATAACACCCCTAGATTTTCATTGACTAAGTTCGTTTGACTTAAATATACATTTGGTACCTAAATTAGGCACTTTTCTCTCAAACTGATACTTAAAGAATTTTTACTCCCAAATTGGTATCTGAACTAGGCCCCGTCTCCCAAGTCGGTACCTAAATAATTTTTGGAACTTGAACTACGCACCTTCTCCTAAATTGGAACAAAAATTTATACATTCTATCAATTTGGTCCTAATTCGAAACAAATCAATCTATTTAACCCTCTATATTTAAAAATTCTATCAGTTTACTCTTTGTTATTCTCCCAAATTGTTTTTTCTTTCTCCACATAAATGTTATATTACTTTTCTAGTATAATAAAAATTTAACAAAAACTTGTTTTTTATCGTATAATGTAGTTATCTAATTGTAGCTTTGATTCAATAGACTCACTTGGTTTGATAGTATCATGAAAACGAACTAAATTAATGTAGGTTTTAAAAATGAAAGATTAATTTTATTGAATTGTTTTGAATTAGGATTAAATTGATACAATGTATAAATTATGGTCCTAAAATTGTTAACAAAAGTACTAACATAGTGAAAGAAATTAAAGTCCGGGTATCAAATTGAGAGCAAATATTCTTTAAGTACCAACTTGAGCGAATGTCCTTAATTCAAGTACCGACTTGAGAATAAAAATTCTTTAGGTGCCAACTTGAAAGAATGCACCTAGTTCAGGTACCAAATAAATATTTAAGACAATTCGTTTTGTTTTTCGAGAAAACAGATTTCGAATTCAATTCAGATAACACCACCTTGAATCACTGATATTCATCTTATGAGTTAGGGTAAACTACTGCAGGGGTCACTTACGTTTAGCGTATGTACATAGTTAGTCACCACTTTTGAAAAGTGCCTATTAGTAGTCCTCTACGTTTTCGATGTGTAAATACTTAGTCACTCCGACGTTAACTCCGTTAGTCCCCTAATGGATTGCTGATGTGGCGAAATTAAAATAAGGATAAATTACTGCAATAGCCATTAAAATTTATCTCATGTACATTTTTTCTCCTCAATTTAAAAAAGTAAACATTATAGTCACTAATAAAAATATTTCTTTATAATTTCACCCTTAAATTTTTAAAAATTCATTTTTCAATCTTAAAACTTTACAATCAATTAACACAATAATATTATAAATGCTTAGATGAAAAATAGGTTCCCAAAGTATACCCTTTGAAACTTAGGTGCCCAAATTGCTCCTATTTAATAACTCAAACTTAAAAATTTAGTCCACTAACTACTAAAAAATTCGAGTTATTGGAATTTCTATTTTAGAATTCAAACTTTATTTTGAATTTTTGAGTCGAGTTTATGAAATTATGAGTCGAGTATTTTCACATCAAACCAAAAAATTTAATTTTTTCGAGTCAAGTCGAGTTATTGGAATTTCTATTTTATAATTCAAACTTTATTTTGAATTTTTAAGTCGAGTTTATGAAATTATGAGTCAAGTATTTTCACATCAAACCTAAAAATTTATTTTTTTCGAGTCAAGTCGAGTTATTGGAATTTCTATTTTATAATTCAAACTTTATTTTGAATTTTTGAGTCGAATTTATGAAATTATGAGTCGAGTATTTTCACGTCAAACCTAAAAATTTAATTTTTTTCGAATCAAGTCGACTTGACTGCCGCCACCCAAAAACTCGACTTGACTCGAAAAAATTAAATTTTCACTTGATAGTTCCCTACTTTCATGAAGTAAGCAAATAAGTCCCCTACTTTCATGAAGTAAGCAAATAAGTCCCCTACTTTCATGAAGTAAGCAAATAAGTCCTACTTAATAATGGACCAAATTAAAATTGAAGCAAATTGGTAAAAAAATTTCGAGTCACTATCTAGAGGTTGACGTATAAGGATGAGTAGAATCTGATGGCCAAGCATGCACCGCAAAATCTCCAACACCGCCACCTTGACTGCCGCTACCCAAGTTGAGGTTCTGAACCGACGTTTGATTTGGAAAAACGATAGGATACGATGTCGGTGTCGAAGAAGAAGAAGAAGATTGTTCTTTAGAACCCACTGGAGTTGACAAAACCATTTGGTCGTAGGGGTTCATAGACTGCTGCTGTGTTCCACTGGTAAAATCATTGTCGGAACCAACAAAGTACCGAGAATAGTCGATATACTAGCCGAAACTTGAGAGTGTTGAAGTTGAACCGAGTGATGAGACGGAATAGAGAAATGGGTTGTGGGTGGAGGGGGTGATATGAGTTTGACGTTTTCAGGGAAGTTGAGCTTGGCTTTGTTGCCACGGAATCGAAGGGCGGCTTTGTCGTAGGCTCTGGCGGCGGTCTCGGTGGTGTCGAATGTTCCTAACCAAACTCTAGCGGCTTTGAAGGGGTCTCTTATCTCAGCTGCCCATCGATTTTTTTTTACCAATTTGCTTCAATTTTAATTTGGTCCATTATTAAGTAGGACTTATTTGCTTACTTCATGAAAGTAGTGACTCGAGTATTTTCACACTCCAATAACTCGACTTGACTCGAAAAAATTAATTTTTTTTGGTTTGATGTAAAAATACTCGACTCATAATTTCATAAACTCGACTCAAAAATTCAAAATAAAGTTTGAATTCTAAAATAGAAATTCCAATAACTCAAATTTTTTAGTAGTTAGTGGACTAAAATTTTAAGTTTGAGTTATTAAATAGGAGCAATTTGGGCACCTAAGTTTCAAAGGGTATACTTTGGGCACCTATTTTTCATCTAAGCATTTATAATATTATTGTGTTAATTGATTGTAAATTTTTAGGATTGAAAAATGAATTTTTAAAAATTTAAGGGTGAAATTATAAAGAAACATTTTTATTAGTGACTATAATGTTTACTTTTTTAAATTGATGAGAAAAAATGTACATGAGATAAATTTTAATGGCTATTGCAGTAATTTATCCTTATTTTAATTTCGCCACATCAGCAATCCGTTAGGGGACTAACGGAGTTAACGTCAGAGTGACCAAGTATTTACACATCGAAAACGTAAAGGACTACTAATAGACTCTTTTGAAAAGTGGTGACTAACTCTGTACAGACGCTAAACGTAAGTGACCCCTGCAGTAGTTTACCCTATGAGTTATGACTACTCTAAGCAAATAATAGACAGCCATAGGCATTACCAACATATACATTGCAGGAAGAAGAAAAAAGAGAGGCAATTTTCTACTTTCATTGGGAAAAAAATACAGCAGAGTTGATGTGTTGAGAGGGTAAAGAATGAATAGAATAGTCAATGGGTAGCTAAAAGAAGTTTCTAAGTCCAAAGCAAAATAAGCAACAGGGTGGCTTGCTGTGTTCCCCTCATTTGGAGATTGAAACCGAAAAGAAAAAAATAGAATGTACATCATGTCAACACTTTAGTCTTTACCTCCTGTAATCTCCATATAGGTAACTTTCATACTGCGTCCCGTTGAGTGCTTTTTCTACATCGTTCCAATTCTGAATGTGATTCGATAATGACCCCTTGTGTATCTTTACCTGACGGCTCCTTACCTCCCTCTTTGGAACCTTTAGGAATTCTTGAACCTCATCTAACTTCTGAAAAACAGCACGACAGCAAATGACCCACGGTTAGATAAAAGATTCAGTAAGAAAACATCAACTTTTTCTAGCATTAATTTTCTTACGGTGCAATTCTTTACTACATCCTCGTAGTAAAGTATGATATGTCGAGTGCTTTTGAAGTACTCCAAAGCCTTTTTAGTTGTCTCTTCAACCTGCCTTATATTTGGAACCAGTAATGTTGCATTGATTACAGGCTTGTAGCTAGCAAGTATCTCAGCCTGAAATCATTAATGAAAGAGTTGAAAATTGAAACTTTTAGATATGTGTGTGTGTGTGTGTGTGTGAGAGAGAGAGAGAGAGAGGAGAGGGATGAAAACCTCATGAGGTGAATGAACATGAGACTTGTGGGTTCCATTCAGTAGCTTAGCATCCCGATCATAAGAATTTGCTAGTATCGAAATCATCCTCCGCAAAAGATTCCTTCGAAAGAGAAAAATAGCTGAAACACCACGAGTATTAAAGTATTCCACTATTTGCTTATGATGCTGCATCAGTCCCTGCAGTAAAGGATTATGATCATGAACACAGCAGAGACAAGTTTAATCACAAATTTATATTACGAATTCAACACTAACAGCAATGTTTGTTCACAAAATACTACATTTATATTGTTTTGAACATAAAGAAAGCTGTTTTCATTAACGAATATTTTCATGAGAGCCATTGTTCTCAAATCATGAAAATGCTATCTCAAAGGCTCAAAAAAGAAATGACTTTCCTAAGAACATTGAATACATTTTCTCTTGAGTCCTCAGAAAACCGAATAAGGGGAAATCTCCTATTGTTGCACATTCTCTCAACTTCCAAACAAAGATTTCAACTATCTTAGTCCCTCATAATTGCAGAACCTGCCATCTCTTCTTTCTTGTGTTTATTTGTTACAGGAACTTTTCCCCTGTTTTCCTTTCATGATTTTACCGAAGTCTCCACTTACATTCATTCAAGGTCACAAAAATGTATAGCTGTTCTCCATCAATGTAATGGTAAATATTTACCGATAATAGTGCTTCTCATTAGAAAATGAATAAAACCAAAAAATACAAAGAACTTATGCAACAGCTCTTCTCTCTTTAGTGGGGCAAATAAGAATTATTCCCTAAAATATTCTCAGATGTGAAACACTATATGGTATCTGAAAAAGAACTGGAACATGCTATCCAAGTAAAACGAGTGTCTAGGTGCAAATAAGGCTCCAGTTAGCGGCAGTTACAGAAAGCCATTGGCTGAGTTAAGAATACATGATTGGTGGTATTCAGGAATAATAACAAAATGAATAGGATGAACTGCTGTTTTTTTGGTAAAACAAGCTAGGATAGTCATACTTTTGGGGAGCAACAGGGGTTGTGTTTCTAATTGCAGGTAAATACATCTGAAAGGTAAGAGAATTACATAAATCTAGAGCTAGAAACAAAGATTGTGAATAAATTTGAATAAGCAAAAAAGAAAGATAATGAAACACGGAAAGAGATTATCAATTCAAGACAATGCTCTAGAAACCAATGAATTCAAAAGTTGCAGTCACCAAAAGACTATAATCTTAGAAACACAAGTGTAACTAACTATAAATATAAAGGATATTTCGGGTGTCTTCTGCTTCATGCTAAATAAACTGATAGTAGAGTTTGCGTCAACCCACTATATCTGCCATTCCTAATATGGATCTAACTGGTATAAATACGGCTTTGTATAGACGATATAGTGAACCATTTTTAGTTCAAAAGGCTACTCAATTCCTGTTCCCAGACTCGTGAGGAGAAGAATGTAAAGGCATTCAATAAGGCCACGGATTTCTGCTATAACAATGTTAAAAAATTGCGACTGAACTTTAGAAGCTATATTTCAGCTATGAGCAGCTCACCTGATTAAGCATCCATTTCAAGCCAACTGCAGCTGTGCACTCATTTTTCGAGGCACTGCTCAACCAGTCCAAGTTATAAACTTTGTCCAAAGTCTCAAAAATTGTCGACACGTTACTTCTCCTAACTTTGACAGAGAATATCTCCCCATTTGAGCTTATGTTAGTATGATTGTTCAATAACGTTTCGAACCATCCACTCCCAGATCTCTGCATCGACATAATGGCAAAGTACCGGACAGGATTGCATGCACACTCGGCCCTAATCACACACAAGAAAGCCCATAATCAAGTCATAAAACTAAAAACCGACCTCAGAAGCAATAGACTCATTTTCATACCTGCTGAAAGTTTTGGGGTTCGGATAATGCACATAAGGAATTTCCCATGGCTCGATATTTGGTTCCGGACACGGCTTTTGGATCACTCCAATGTTCAAAAACTCATGCGTGCTGCCGGTGCTTATTTGCTTCAAACAAATCGAGCATATATACACACCACAAACCATTACAAACAACAAGACAACCATCCTCAACACCAGTGGAGACTTCTTGGGCAACTTTAGGATGAAAGAATCCTGAAATTTAATGAATCACACAGATATTAAAAACAAAGAAATCAGACCATTTCCTCACTGATATAGTATGGGTATTGCTGTAGCACTAAACCCTGATCCAATCTAGCTAGAAAAAACTCAGCAGCGTGCTGAATAAGACATATTACATTTATTAGTTTAATCTACAAGTTAACATTAATTCATAGATTAATCACGTTTAACATATAGAAATATATCGACAACGAAACTACAATAATATATAGAAAATACAAGTTAACATAAATTCATGAAAATGAAATCTGGGTGTTGCTTCCATCTTAATGAAGTGATGAAAAGGAAAGAAACCCCCTTAAAAACCATGCGTGTTTTAATACAGAAAACCAAAAGAAGCAAAATTCACATGACACTCTAAAATAAATATAAAAGAATAAAAGAATCTTCAATCTCACTCCATATGAAGAGGAAAATGAAAGCAGCTAAAAATACCCAAAGGGGGAAATAAAAGAAACAGACCTTGCTGAAGAAATCCAGATCGTCGGCCATGGTTCTAAAGCTCAAAAAGTAAAGCAATCAAGAGGCATTGGCAATGGGGTTTTCGCCTTTTTCTTTTGGTTTTCAACTCGCATACAGCTCTCTCTCTCTCTCTCTTTTGTTGTTAATGAAATCACAAAGAATGGAGAGAGAGAGGAGGAGGTTAATTCTCGTGAAGAACAAAATGATTAGGCTATCTTTTCTTCCTACAGACCGTTGCCGTTGATGGAGCACACGCCCGTTCCTCTGTTTTCGTTTTTTCGTTTTTTCTTCACAATTTTCCTTTTTTATATAATTATTATTGGGTAATTATTCTAGTGCTCGTAGAAACAAATAGGATTTAGGAATTTTGTTTTGGGCTAAGTGTTCAGGTGTTTTAGTGAATGAATTCTGAATTTAAGAGGTGTGATTAAAATTTAGAGTTTATAATTTGGGATGTTTAGCCTTATTATTATTATAAAAAATTTGTTTTTAAGTAATGCTTTTGAGTTTGAAAAGCCCTCACACGTTTTCGCTTTCCTTTTACTTTACGTTTTTAATTATTTTAACTTTTAGCTATTTTCTAATAAAAAATAACTTATATATATAATGTAGGTGAGTTTTTTTTTTTTACCTTAATTAAAGAAGGTGAGTTGGGCTGGAAGATTTAAGGTTCTTATATGATGAAAATAAGCTAGAGACTGCTAAATTTGTGTTCCAAAATATCTTCCGATGTTTAAGCTCGTAAATTATGTTATTGAAATATGAAAAACAAATAGTCCAGACATGTTTTTTTAATAGAAACTGAAAAAATATTTAAAATTATAATAAAAATTTATAATTATTATCATAAACTGAATACATAATTTGAGCAATTTCCTATAACATTGACACAAAAAACTAGTCACTTTAGATTATACAATGGCCATATATGGAAAAGGTTAGAAACCCAACAAAAACGCTCGAACAAAAAATAGATACGAATAAATACGGTTGTATCGGCAAACGAACCACAAAAAAGTATTAAGTCATTGAAAGACCACCGAGTACCACAAATCAGAATTGAGCATCGTGAAAAATTATCTACGAATGCAAAACCGTGTATCCAAATTCAATATGAAGATCTAGAATATAAAAGATCAACATGATTACAAATAAACATCATTTTGATCAGTCGTGACGTCATCAAATCTAAACTTAAAAAAATATAAAATAAAATAAAAACAACTAAATGATGGAAAAAATCGAGAAACGTGTCAAAAAGTAAAAATAAACGTGATACAAAAACATAGGAAAATGTATAATGACAAAATAAACATAGGAACGGTTGTTGTTCTTAGAGATCACGGGTTCGAGCACCAGCAGCTGCAGCATGGTGATTGAGCGTTCATTGTCAAATGGTTGAAAGTATATTTAGAACATATACTACTTGTAATCACGCGGAAAAAGTGAAATGTATTTGTATTGGCCGTGGGAAAATAATTAAAAATTTATTTAGGAGGTGTCATTCTTTTAATTATACTTAAGAGAGTTGATTATATATACATGATGTCATTTTATTTATAAAAATATATTATTTTGTTATGAATATTTATTTATGTGGATGTCTATCATGATTAGAACTTTATCAAAGGAGTTTGATTTATTTATTATTAGGAATATTATCTCTATGAATTAGAGTTTAATGTATTATGTACTTCTTATGCCTATAAATAGATGATTCATTGAAGGCATTGTATACAATTCTATATTTTTGAGAATAATACAAATCTCCCTCTTTCTCTCATCTCTTTGTTCTTCTTGTTCTTATTCTTGTTCTTCTTCATTTTATTCACAACACGTTATCAGCACGATCTCGCTCGCTCAATTACTGTGATTATTGTTGGTGGTTCTCGAAAAGAATTTCAATTTGATATTGGTGACTACATCTATCATATATTCAGCTTACCTTGGAAAGTATGGTATGTTTTACTTATTTATATACTAATATACTAATATAATGATTGATTTATCATTCTTCAAAAGTTAGTATATTCATATCTATTATTTGGTTATTATTTTAATTTATTATTATTTTATTCATACTTGAAGTAACTCTTGAATTAACGAAAATTAAAATTATCATCGTACTTCATTAGATGGATTGATAAAGCAAACCAAATTAAAGCCCTCAAGGATTTCGGTTAAATGATATTGGGCGCACAAGTTGGAACATTTTATTACACAATATATTAGTTTTATTCAAAGTTTTTATTATTCCATTCTAATTTATAATTGATTTAATTCAAGGATTGTGTTATCATGTGATTGTTATATATTTGTTTTATCATTATTATTATTATTATGGTAATTTATATAAATAAATTCGAGATATAAAACAACTTTATTATTTGTATCAATTACTTTGTAAGTGAATTAAAGGCAAAAGGAATACGTTACTTTGATGTGTTTATACATTCATCAAAATGTTGTTTGATTTTAACTATGGTTGTTTATAATTTGATCACATCATTTATAGTTATGTTTATTCATCTTGATCTATGACTACTTTTATACTTTTTGATCTAGTCTCAAATAATTTTTTATTCCATTGATAAAAGTCGATGCTTTTAACCGTGTTTTGAGTTTTACATGTATTCAAATGAGTTGGAAAGAGACATGGCGTAAAAGAGATTATGAGAAGATGCCTTGGTTCATTTGCTACGTCATCATTGTCTTTGAGACGAAATTTAATATCGGTAAACTCTATTTTATTTTTATCTTTTAAAAATATAATTTTAAAGTGCGATAAATCATGATGATTTTGGATTTACAAGAAGATTATTATAAAGTCTATATTTGCTTGGAAGCAATATTTCTTCTTCGTCGAAAAACTCGACCATAGACTTCTCCCAATTTCAAGTTACGAAAATTCGTCTTGATCCAAAAAGTTTTATGGGAGGCATTCCCTGAAGTGAATGCAAGCATGATGTTTATTCCATGCAATTATTGGATTTGTTTCATTCCCTGAAGTGAATGCAAACATGGTAAATCATAATTCAATTAGAGACATAATTTCGATATAATCCAAGTATAATTGGCTGGACATCCCGTTCTGCGAGGCTACTGGTCTCAAAGGAGGTTTTTAAAGGACCTTGTGGACAGGTTTAACAATGCCGCGTACGAGGATTAAATCTTTGTTCTCTGTGATAAGGATATGTGAAAAAAGTTTTAAAGGCCCACTGGCTCTACTCCATTCCCTGAAGTGAATGTGAGATTATATTATGGAAGGAATAAAAAATCACATTAAAAGTTGTGGTCGTGGTCGAGGCTATGAATATACACATGGAAAATATAGTCATTTTAAGAATACTTCTACCCGCTGGTAGCGAAGTTATAAGGATGACAAGAGTGATAAAGATCATTCTAAGGAAGTGAAATCCTTTTACCAATGTGATGTTATAAACCATTGGTTTCGTACTTGTCAAACGCCAAAGTATTATGGACTTTATCCATAATCATGAATGATAAATGAAGTAAAATATAAACAAAATTTGTTTATGGCGAAAATAATTATGGCGTTATTGGTCCAACTCAATTGGATATTGTTAATTTTCTCATAACCCTTGAAGAAAATAATTTACCATTTATTTTATTTCCCTTATAACCTCTAATAGAAATAATTGGTTTTTTTTATGTTAATTCGTTTTATTTATTATTTATTTATGTTAGTTTGCTTTATGTTTATTTATTTCACATATTATTTATTTACGTTTTATGTTAATTTATTATTTGAAGAATATGATTACTTCCGGAATAAAATATACAATGAATTGTGGCTATTTAGGCCTAGAATTGTGGCTATTTATGCCTAGCAGATAATGCAAGTACTCATATTGTACTTAAGCATAAGAAATATTTTTCCCATTTAAATGCAAGGGGAAATATGAGTAGTATTTCTCAAAGTACTAAAATATCAATACTTCGGAAGAGCACTTGAAAGTTTATCTCTGATAGATAATCGACTTGATATGATGTGCTATATTTTATATTTTTCATTCCTCGAAGTAAATGATACAAAGTACATATTTTCATTACCTGAAGTAAATGAAACAAAGCACATTTTGAAAGGTGCACAATTATGCATTTCTCGATTAAAATGCAAGGGAATAATGTGAGTACTATATCCGGAAGTACTAATATCACAAAAGGCTCTGGTTGAGCAAATATGTTATTGTCAAATGGAACTTTATTCCATATTCAAAGTGCGTTATACTCGTCAAAGTCATAAAGAGAGCAATATGAATTCGCAAACTATCCCTTTGGGAATTATAGATAACATATGTTATCAATTGGCATTTGAAATAAGCCAATATAGATATAAGTTATGGTAGTCAAAAAGTCAGTTGAAAGCTCTAGAAAAGCTATATATTGCTACCAAAAGATAATTTCAATTGAAAGCTACGAAAGAGCTAAATATATTCATATTTAAAGGAACAATTTTGATGGTCGTACTAGACATGTACGAGTGAGATTGAATTACATGTTATGGTAAACAAGGAGTTTACAAATTCAGAGATATATACACACATATATATAGTTGGCATGATCGGTTAGACCATCCTAATCAATGGTGCAGAAATTATTGAGATTTACATGCACATGTATTAAAAGAACCTGTAGTTCTTGTGGTGCTTATTCTCAAAGGAATGGATTAAATTCCACTTATTAAAGAACGTGAAGTTCTTGTGTTGCTTAAAGGAATTGATTAAATTCCACTTACTAAAAGAACCTGAAGTTCTTGTGTTGTTTGTTCTCAAAAGATATAGATGATCCCACTTACCAAAAGAATTAGAACTTAAAGTTCTTGTATTGAAGTTGAGACTGTATGTCTTGCATATCTGAACGAAATATGTGCCCATATATCCACAAATGTGGAAAGTTTTATATGATTTTAGTAGATGCATCTACATTATTTTATCGACTTACAACCAGAAGTTTGTGAGATTGATTCTAAAAATATTCAGATTATGTAGTTAGACTATTCGTCTTGAAAAGCTAGTGGATTTATATTTTAGGCTATATCAGTTGTTACAAAGCCTATTGATTATGAAAAATATAGTTTAGCAAAATTTCAATTGGATGCCTCCTATTTAATAGCTAAACTATGAGAACAAAAGAGTTATTATTTATATGGTGTTTCCATATAGCAACACTTATACGCATCAAGCCAACGAGTTATAATAAGCTCCCCGTTATGATTGGTTTTTGGTCAGAAACCATACATTTCCCATTTTATGATTTTTGAATGTGCGATATGAATTGCTCCACCACAACGCACAAAATGGGTAAATAAAAAGGGTTGAGAATATATATTGAGTACGAGTTTCCTTTTATGTTTAAATTCTTAAACATTAATTGGAGAATCATTTATGACATGATTTTTCTCAACATCAGGGGGAGACAATAATCAGCTGGATAGAGGAAAATGAATTATCATTATCTAGATCCTCGTATATGAACTAGAAGTTCATAAGATAATTCATGTTATTACATGTCAACTGCCAGACATATTTACTGACCCAATGAGAGTAATTAAGTCTCATATACCAACTGAAATGCTCTAAGTTTAAATTACATGTTAGAGCGAGAGAATGTAAATCATGCCTGAAGCATGATAGTTGAAATGGTTCCAATGATCAAAATTCTCGTAAATAGAAAGTAATATGAGATGGTCATATATTGGAGGCGGGTGCTCCTGAAGAGACCCAAGACATAACAAATAATAAAACTCTATAAGAGTTTCAGGTACCTGAAATAAAGATTGAAATCTTGAAGAGATCTCGATGAGTTATGTCATTACGAGAATGGAACCAGAAAATTGGAAAGTTGTCGACAACGATTTTACAAATAATTTTACATAAAATACTTCTATAGAAGTAAAGAAAGAAATCGAGGATCTTGTATAAAATCTATCCGGAAGTATAGATATTGAATTGGCCAATGTTGAAAGACGCTTTGAACTTCTAAAGTAGAAGTATTTGGACAAGCAGTCCAAACACCTAAAGGTGTAATGCAAGTGAGGCACAAATAAGTAGTCGTAAATACGACTTGAACTATGATTTATGAAAAGTTTTAATTACTTCATGGTGGATGCAATTACTTTGGCAGTTTTGAAAATTTTACATGCGTCTAATTATTTGTGGATCCATATTTATCCTTGAAGGATCTAAAATGCTATAAGCATTTAGAAATTTCTAAGGAAATTTATTTAGACATGTCTCATGAATATTTTGGCGCAATTGATATAATTACCTTAGTGAATACTAATTGAGAAAATACTATAAGAATGATCAGATTTTCTTATGTATTTTATAAAGGAGTTTGGATCAAGATCCATTATGATAATTTTAGAACTCCTAAAGAACTTCAAATTGGAAACTCATGAAGTACTTTCAATACAAGTACTTGAATCTTGACATCAAGTTTATCTCGACCTGAAGATCGAGCATTTTTATATATTTCTTTTGTCTATGAATAGACATAAGCTAAAAGAATCTTAAAGAAGATTCAATATGAATAGAACATATCTATTGAGTATCCCAATAGTTGTAAGATTGTTGGATGTGAATAAAGATAATTATATCTTTTCTTGCTCTTGAAGCACTATATATTAGTTGGTCAAGAAATATCTATGAATATACAAAGATCATTACATTTAGATCTTCAAACATTCATTGATGCCTCCTCAAATGTCGTAGAAATAATTATGCACGAGGCAAGCCAAAAAAAATGTGTTTGGCTAAGATTATTGACCCAACATATCCAAAAGATATGTGGATTTACTTTTACAAGATATGATAAAAGCTATCTTGTGTGAAGATAAAGCAAGATGTATATCTCAGTTTGAAAGTTGATACATCATGAAACATATTACTCCAAAGTTTCATCCCTCGCGATCTTTAGAAAATGATATTCAAGATTAAATTATGAAGATTCAAAGATCTTCTGTGATGTTTTCATGAGGGGGAGTAAATACGCGTTGCACTCTTTTTCCCTTAACCGAGGTTTTGTCCCAATGGGTTTTCCTGGTAAGGTTTTTAATGAGGCAACAAGTTATGCGTATCAAAGATGTGTGTACTCTTTTTCCTTCACTAAAGATTTTTTTTTCCACTGGATTTTTATCTTAGTAAGGTTTTAACGAGGCACATTATGATCTTCATAGACATCCAAGGGGGAGTGTTATGAATATTTATTTATGTGGATGTCTATCATGATTAGAACTTTATCAAAGGAGTTTGATTTATTTATTATTAGGAATATTATCTCTATGAATTAGAGTTTAATGTATTATGTACTTCTTATGCCTATAAATAGATGATTCATTGAAGGCATTGTATACAATTCTATATTTTGAGAATAATACAAATCTCCCTCTTTCTCTCATCTCTTTGTTCTTCTTGTTCTTATTCTTGTTCTTCTTCATTTTATTCACAACATATTTATATATTTTTCATATTTTATATACAAAATATATAAAAAAAACAATTTTTAAAATTTTGAGTGTCAACAAACACATCATCCTTAAATGTGGCTCGGCCCATAATTGGATATTCATAAGTAGTAACGAGCTGAATTTAGATCAGATATATACATGAGAATAATATATTTTATGTTTATCCAAATTTAATTCATATAATATATGAGTTTCGAATTTTGTTAAAATTTGTCTATAATTGTAAATTGGTTAAATCAATTCCATTTTCAGTCTCTCTATATTATTATTATTTTTAAAAACATATTTATTCTATTTTAATTAAAATTTATATGTTATATAACTTCTCTTTCATTAATTTTATTATTTTATACTCTTTTATACATACACAATTCAACATTGATTGAGCAAGGCCCGAACCTTGAATGATGGGCCTAAACCTAAATCATATTTTAAACGGGACATAATTTTTCGGCCGAATTTCAAGTTCAATATTTCTATCAAAACCTTAAAAAATGGGATAATGCCAAAAATGACTCCTCAACATTTGATTTTATCATCACTTTAGTCTTTAATCTTTTTTCCTGATCCAATTCAACCCGTACTATTTTATATTTGTCTAAAATTGACACTTAATGGATGGAAACAGTCAATCATATCAGCATCTGAGATGGACTTGATAGTCTAACATGATATGGGAAGATAACGTGGCAATACTACGTTAAACTGTCAAATTAATCTTAGATATTGACTGTCTGTTGACTGATAATTTTCATCCACCAATGGTCAATTTTAAATGAAAATAAAACATTGAGAGTTAGACTAGTTAAAACAAATAATCTGATTTTTTTTATTAAATAGAGTTATATTACATTTATATGGCAGAATTTAAACTCATACAAAATAATACAATATAAATATTATTAACCACTAAACTAATTAAAGAATCTATCAAATAATTCCGACCTTCAGGTTGCCCGAATAACTATCCAGAGCATGTTTGATATTCGATCGACTGACCATGTCGAGGGACTGGTCTAACCGGTGGTTAATTTGTTACACTTAATTTGCTACACTTAAATGACTGGCTACGCAACACCCCCCCCCCCCCCCCCACCACCACCACCAAAAAAAAAAATGCATTGTAATACTATTATTTTCTAAAAAGTTAAACATTTTAAAAAGTATTGTATCGAAATAAACAAGTGCTCATACTGGAAAAACATATGATGTTCATCATAGAAGATTCAAGTTTAGATTGTTTTGTTTACAAAGTGTGTTTGTCTTGACAGAATGTTAAGAATATGTATGAACATATACTAGCTTGCATGGGCAGAACCACCCATACTAATGGGTGGTCAGATGACACCCCAAAAAATTTTGAAACAATTTTTTTATATATATAAATTTTTTAAAAAATAAATAATACCAAATTATAAATAATTGACACCCTTAAATAATTTACTAGATCGTTTACTTATAACATTTTGGTTTCAATTTTTCAAAAGGTTCTATATTTCTGGAGAATTAAAAAATTTATATTAATAGAAAATTAAATTATAATAATAAGTCTTTTATTTTTTTATTAAAATCTTTTTTATTACTATTACTTCATGTGTAATAGTAGTAAAAGGAAAAGGTATTTAGTTTGGACTTCCCATATAACAAATGGGATTGAAAGTTAAAACCATAAAATTCCTAAGACATTCTCTTATTTGTAGTTCATCGAAAATTGTTGAGAAACTAAAAAGAGTCTTACACTTGAATATCAACTTCATCTTTAACTCGGTCATGACAAGTTCGTTTATTTATCTCATCAGATTTCACTTTTTTGTGAATTTCTATATTTATATTAAGCTCTAATAGTATCACTAGATTTTACCTGTATTTTAAAAAAGTAAGGTAAAAATTTTAACGAGCTTAACGAACAATGAGATTTTTTAACGAACACGAGTCGAGCAAAAAATTATCGAGCTTAACAAGCAACGAGTTGAATCGAGCAACAAAATTTTTAACAAGCACAAGTCAAATACTACTCAACTCGCGATCAACTTGGATAAACACCCCTAATCCCATATCTATTTAAATGAAAATATTACACACAAGTTTGTAACTATTCTGGCATTATTATCTAAAAAATAAAGGCTGGAAGTACAAAATGACTCATGAACTTAGTAAGTTTGGCTAAATTGACCACTATTTTTTTGGAACAAATTAACCCTTGAACTTTATAATTTTAGTCAAATTACCCCCCTACAATTTTGTTAGCAACTTTTAAGTTCATAGGCTAATTTGTCCCCTCAAAAGTTCAAGAGTTAATATAACCAAGATTTATCAAATTAAAGGGGCCAATCTGACCTAGAATAAAGTTCAAGGGTTAATTTAACCAAACTTGACATGTTTAGGGGCCATTTGTGCTATAAGCCAAAAATAAAACATGAATTTAAAGCTCGGTGACATTTTGACACAAACATTTCATATAAACATTGAAAAATTGAAAAATATATTTTATTTTAAAAGGTAAAAATGAAGGGGGGGGGGGGGGGGGGGGGAAGACAATAGATGAAGTTAGCTTATTAATTCTGTTAATTTTGTCATCATTCGGTTCAATTTGAAAAATAATTAAAATTTTGAAGGACAGAATAGATGATAAAAATTTAAGCAGTAAAATACTTTTTTTTTTAAGTTTGAAGACCAAAATTATCATTAGATTTGAACTTAATGGGCTAAAAAAGGAGAATAAAATCTGCACCACAATTTTTGAACCAAGCCTAAATCTGTAATGCCTGATGGTTATTGGGCCGCGAGCCCGGAACTCGGTTCGATAAAAATTTCAAGCTCAGGCCCGTATCTGGCTCTGTTAGCCTATCAACCCGAATTAAAATAATTAAATATTGAAAATTTTATATTAATATTATTTTATTTCTAAAAATTAAAAAATTTCAATTTACTCACTCAACTTTGACATTGCATCACTTTTTGTCACTCCTAAATTAAATATTTTCTCACCCTATTTATAAATTAATCATATTTATTTTTTTCTTTTTATTATCACATATTTATATGTGTATTTAAATTAATTAATTAATTAATTAAATTATATTAAAATAATTATATAAATAATAAATTAATATATAAATCATTCAAATATGTTTAAAAAAATTATATTAAAAATAATTTTATAGATCTCATTAATATATAAATCATTCAAAATATTGATAACTAATAAACTATTCAAACAAGTATTGAATATAATCATGTCCTTATATGTCATTTTACTTGTTTAAATAATCTAACAACTATCAGCTATTAGTTAATTTTACCAAACACTTTTATACAATCAGTTAATACAATCCGCTAGTCAAATCAGCTAATGCAATCAGCTATCAGCTAATGTATTCCGCTATCCGCTAATTGCCAAACAGGGCTATTATAAATATAATAGTGGGTAGCATATTACATTAGTTGATAGCTGATTGTATTAGCTAATTTTGGCATCCAAATTAAACTGAAAATGTTAAAATTAGGTTTAAAATGAAAGAAAAATAATCCTTTCATTATTTTCAACAACCCGCAAAAACAAGTGAAATCAGAGGGTGAAAAAATTACACAAATTCTACGGAGATTAAGAGAAAAGAAAAGAGAAAAATAAAGGGTTTTTTAGCTTTTACCATGATTCAAAACGACGTTATTTTGATGATTTTTGTATGGATCCAAAACTACACCGTTCTGGTGAGTTATTAGACTATCTGTCATGTCATCATACCGTTTGTAATTTAACGGTCGAGTGACAAAAACGAGACAATGTCAAAGTTGAGTGAAAAAATTAAAAAAATTTAAACTTTAATGACCGTAATAGAAACGAGAGTAAAACTGAGTGATAAAATTTGTAATTTACCCTTAAAAATATTATTTGAAATGAATTTAGGCTGAATTTGATAAGCCCGAGACGTAAAAAAATATTACTCCGATATACTTTATTATTGTCCGTCAGGTTTATTATGATTACATGCATATTTTTGCACAAGAAAAATACTCAAATGTCTGATACCTCTATGATATTAATAATCGAAATATTATTTTGTATGTTAAGACTGTAAATTATCTAATATTCAAAGATAAAATAAAAAAGTTCTAATATTATGTTGAATATAGTTAACATGTCATAGAATCATTAGTGCTTATGGTACGAGATATCGATTTTATATCGTTATGAGTCTTGTGTGGTAGATTGTGTGTTGATATTGACTATCAGATCATGTGTTGCCGTATCTATTTTATTGTTATGAGCAGTGACGGATTTAAAAATATTTTTCAGGGTGGGCACAAGTTAAAAATATTTTGAGGGTGAACACAATAATAAAAATTTCAAAATTTCAGGGTGGGCACAAGTCATAAAAATTAAAGACTAAATCATAAAATTTTTAAAAATTAAAGGCAAATGTGTGAACTTTAAAAAATTCATGGTGAGTCCGTGCCCACCCAAGCCAACCTTTGCATTTACCACTGGTTATGAGCCTTGCCCCGTTATTAATGGGATAATTATATGTTGAGTAAATTATGTAAGTTATAATTAAATTTTACTTTTAAACTTATTTTGGTCATTAAAGTTTCAAAATTTCAATTTACTCACTAAAATTTAGACATTAAACATTTTTGGTCTCTAAAATTTAGACATTGAATGTTTTTTGTCACTCTTTAACCCTAAACGATCATATATGGTGACCATTCAATCCTAAATTTCACCACTCACTTAGTCACTTGTCTTGTCCCCTTGAGTATGAATTCGACCTCCATTTTTTTCGAAAAGTACTTCAAAGTTCACGAATCAACATAAAACCTTCTAGTTTCTCTCTCGTCGATCTCCCTCCTCCGTTGTCGAAAGAAGCCTGTTTATCACTATGTTGCTGCTCTTGTGCCAATGGAGTTTTTCACCGTTCGAATCTTGGAGAAATCCTTTCGTTCGCCGGTAATTAAACATCGTCAAAAAATTAACAGAAGAGCGGCAAAAACGTTTAATGTCTAAAATTCAGTAAGTAAATTGAACATTTTAAAACTTCAGTGACCAAAATAGGTTTGAGAGAAGTTCAGTAATGATTTACGTAATTTTCCCTTATATGTTTATCCCCTTTCTAATATTGAAATTTATTAATGGAATAATTCTTTGTTTAGCCCCTCTTATAAATATTGACATTCTAATTTAAACCCTTTAGTTAAATGAAAAATGACACTTTTAAAAATTAAATCATTTAACTTATTATTTTAATTTTTGAATAGAAAAGTGAGAGATACTCGTAATTTTATATAAAAAAAATTATTGCTTCCAAAAGAGAGTTTTATTTCAGTCATTTACACCAAATTCCTAACTTTTGTTGCTCAAAAAAATTCCAACTTTTGTCTATGCAAATGGCCAAAAAACTTCCTGTTCTAATAATAAATTAAAATTTCACGAGAAAGGAAAAAATTTCAATGGAAACAGTGTCTTTATTTTATTGTTTAACCTACAAACATAATGGTTGCATAAGTGCAGTGTCAGTAGGGCAGCCATGAAGAGTCTGTAAGGTCCCATTTGGAAGGGGGGCAAAGCATCTCACTCCTGCTGCCCAATAGAATTGTGCATTTTAAAATTCACTGACAGCAGCTGGACGGTTATATTATAGTTGAAACTTCAATTTTGGTACCAACTTTCAGCATCATCTGTCCGGGATTTTAACTCACTCCTAATATTGTATTGTTGGATGGTTTTAGTTAATTTTTCCAGTGGACGAATTTTGCATTACTCAAGTCGATATTCTCGCTTTCGTTTTGTCTACTCTCGCTCACGCGGCTGCTTCCCCCTAGAGCAAAACGATTTCCTACCAATAATTTTTACATCTTACGTCTTCAGCAGGTCGCTTAACCCCGTTCATCATATTTTTTTATTTTGTAATTTATAGTTGGATTCATGCTATGGATATCTAGAGATATTCATCCACATCCGTTGCGAATTTAGAGCGAAAATAATTTTAATCTTTGAATCTAAATATTATTTCAATCAACAAAAAGAAAATGAGCCAAATATTGCAAGTCCCACTTTAGCCGGAAAATGAAGAAACTGTTGAAGTTAAGGAACGCGGATGTGGTTCATAAACATTTAAAATTAAACAACTTGGTCCCTCCCGATATTTTATAGTGTCTCATCCTGCAAATACCAACAAATATATAACTCGTATAGACTCCAAGTATATTGGATTAAGCTTGTTAATTACAGATTTACAGTGTTCTAATTTTCAGCTGTACGAAAACAAGAAACCTGCAGGTGTAGACGTCATCGTTTGTTGGCAAAAATATCAGACTCGTTTGACCCAACGACCTGAATTTAAAAATATTGTCTAATTCTCTAATAAATTATCCGACACGAGAATTTTCTTAGGACACGGGCCGAGATTTTTAAGTTACTAGGTACCCGACCCAATAATATTTAATATATATATATATATATATATTTAATTATATTTTTATTTTAAGCTTCTTAATATTTTTACTCTAAAACTAAATTTAAATCTCTAATTTATTTTTATGTTTGTATTATGTACTTTTTAAGTTTTAAGTTTACAAATTTTTTAAAAATATTTTTGTGTTTAATATGTGATTTTTTTAAATTTTAAAATAAAAAATAAAAAATAGGCAGGTACTCGGGTGTTTCGAGTACCCGAATGAGATAAGTCGGGACACGGGCTGAAGATTGAGGTACCCGGATGAACCGGGTACCCGAAACCCAGGTACCTGACAATACCCACCCCTAGCCTAAAGCCCCAACATGCATATCCAAAGATCATTTTTGTAAGGATTAAAATATATTTTTAGGGCGAGTCTAACGTAAGGCATGGTGTGATGTAATTATTATGCGGCACCAACCGAAAATGTTATAAGACACGGAACACGACGCTGAAAATTTACACTTTTTGATAACATTTTACGTTAGTGGTTAAGTACCGAAGCTTAGTTTCGAGTATCGATACTTATCGTTTCTGATAACATTTTAGGTTTCTGCAAATATCAAAACTTGTCTCTAAATATCGATACTGTCGTGAGACACCAATCGAAAATATTATAAAAAATATAATATTTTTAGTTCTATATTTCATATTTTATTATATTTTGGGGTGGTGCTGCACTCTAGTCGTACAACCACTATGCCGCATCTTAGACCATCCTGATGTTTATAGCCACAAAAGAAGACATTGTTTTAAGTTTTGGGTGTTTGGAGTATATGAATGTCTGTACATATTAGGGGTGGTTCTGAAATTGAGAGGACCCTTTGGGAAACAGATGGTCCAGTTGCTGCACCCTGCTCTGCAATCTGCAATCTGCATGCCTATGTTTATTGGAATTATTCAAGGTTGGTGTGCTACTTGCAGCTTCCAAATTTCAGTCTCTTTTCTTTTCTGGCATTCACAAAACTTTTAAGTTACTGTGCCAATTGAATCATGAATTGCTGGACTATGTGCGCACGGCACAATGTAATATGTGTTTTAGGATATATCCAAATATTTAAATTTAAGTTTCTATAATTATGGGGACATTAATTTATAATCATAAAGATATGTATGATTTTTTAAAAGATATTTTTATCTTAATAAAAAATATATTATGGAGCCCTTTTTAAAGTCAATTTTTTTATTCTTCTTGTAATTTTTTAAATAAAAATCTTTTATTTTTCTTACAAACATTTATTCCAACTCATTTGGTCTCCTCTTTTCTTCAGGGGCCATATGTAGTCGTTCATCTTGCACATGTCTAAAATCTAGGGAATATTGAAAGTGAGAAACTGCTATGTGGCAGTTTCTAATAGTTATTAAAATAAAAATTTAGTTCGTATTTCACCTTTGTCGACAACAGTCACCTTTGGTCGTGGGCTGATTTTAGGTCGTAAATAAATAAAATCATCCATTTGATTAGGGATGGCAACGAGGCGGGTTTTTGGTCGCCCTGACCTCGACCCTAACTTTAAACTATCCGCCCAATTCTGCCTCGCCCTGATTCTAATATATTGTACCACTGTCCTAACTTTCCCTGAAATAATAAAAAAGCATAACCCGACCCTAATATTTTAATAAAAAACCCAACTAAACCCGACCCGCCCAAAAAATAATAAAAATAATATATATAATAAATAATAAATAAATATATATATATATGTCGGGTCGAGTTAGAAAATTTTCATCCTAAACTCGAACTTGCCCGACTTTATTTTTTCATAACCTGACCCCCCCAAACCCGATTTCTTAATTAAAAAAACTCACCCCTTTTGAGTCTGATCGGGTCGGGACTTGACAGGGACGAATTATTTTGCCATCCCTACTTTTGATGGATCTTTTCCTCTTAATTTTAGTTTTTTCTTCTTCTTATTTTTATGTTTTACTTTGTCTTATTTTATATTTTATTTTTTTGGCTGTTTTTTCGTTTGTTTCTATGACATTTGATTTGTTTTTCAGTGGTAGTTTTAGTATGTCTTTGTGATTGTTTGTTTGCGTTATCAGCAGTTTAAGGTTTGTATGATGAGTAACATCGAGCGTTCTTCGCAACGAAGGTAGGTGTTCTATTATAGTAATGATCGTCTTTTGAGATTTTGTTGATATGCCAAGAACTAGAAGCGAAAAGATTTACGTTCTACATAGAGCGTGTTTTGATCAAAATATATAGTTGTTGGATTTCATCAAGAAAATTGTGCAAGTATTCCTAAAAGTGATGATTGTGCTTTTATGTCTTTTATGCCCTCTCAAATTTATTGTATATATTTTTTTGTATTAAATTTTCAATATTTGTGGTGTAATTATTTGTAATCATTTTCTCTTTAAATATAATCTAATATATTTTTTTATTAAAAAAAGTTTGTATAATTATTTTAAAATTTAAATATTCCTATTTAAGTACGGTAACTTTCTCTTTAGATGCCAAGGTAACCCAATAAAGTATAAAGTGGGATAATTTATTTTCCCAGACATGTTGGTACGGCTGCTGGTCATTATTTAAACTTATGTACTTCGTCGAGATAACTAATTATGTATTTTTCACCCATATTTACTTTCAACATAGTATAAGAAAAAGACATACCAGAATTACTTTAACGAACCCAACACCATATCAAAAGTGAGTTTTAAACCTAATGAGTGGTCCTAGTAAAAAATAATGTTTTTCATCCTAAAAATTTCAATTTAATCCGCTTTGTAAAGTGTGTGACACATTGAGAGTTAAGAAAAATATTAACATATACTACATTGTAATTATTTTAGGACTATTAAAAAAGGATAAATATTCTATACACAAGCGGTGGAAACTGAAAGTTTTCACAAGCGCCTTAATTTTAGGGTATAGGGAGTTAGTTTAGGGGTTTAGGTGTAGGGGGTTAGAATTTAGGGATAATTGTTTCAATTTAAGGTCTAGGGCTATAATTCAGGGTTTACAGGTTAAAACCTAAATCTTCATCATTTTACCCTAAAAACTAAACCCTAACATATAAACCCTAAATTATAACTCTAAACCTTAAATTGAAACAAATATCCCTAAATTCTAAACCCTTACACCTAAACACATAAACCTTGTACCCTAAACTAACTCTCTATACCCTAAAATTAAGACGATTGTGGAAATATTTAGTTTCCACCGCCAGTGTATAGGATATTAATCCTTAAAAAAACCGAGTTTTAAGCTCATGTTTATTAAAAGTGAGTTTTGCGTAAAAATAAACACGGTGAATTATTATTATTTCTTTCTTACCTACCTACTCAACACGCAACTCGCATCTAGTTAAAAGCGAGTTCAAAACTCACGTTTACTTAAAAGCGAATTTTGTTCTACGTCGACTAAAAAGGTTATTTATCTAAATAATATTATTGGATGTGGTTATTTATCTAGACAATTATTTAAAAAGGATTATTTAGATAAATCAACCCTTAAATTGGTTAGAGTAGTAAGAAATTTTATGTCACTTAAAGTTTTCACGTTTAAATACCGGAAGTGAAAAATAATCTGGGGAGAACTTTACTCTTCGTTTAAGGTTTCAACACGATTTGATTTTTTATATATAACTGAAATACATGATTATCGGATATAGTGGCGGAAGGTATAAGGGAATAAGGGATTAGGGTTCATATCCCCAAATTTTGAGAAATTAAATTTGGTCTCTATTTAAAAATAATAATTTCACCCTTCAAGATTTTTAAAAATTCATATTGAGCTCTAAAATTTTAAATATTTTTAAATTAAATTCATTTTCATAATTTTTAAATGTTTTTATTAGATCTCTCGAAATTATTAAAATTTTAGTTAAACCTCTAAAATTTAAAAAAAAAATAGTTTAAGCCTCATTTAAAAAAAAAACTCTCAAACTGTTACTTCAAGTTCCGCCACTGATCATATATCGAAAAATTTTAAACTATATTTATATGATTGAAAAATAAGCAAATATAGTATTAAAGAACTTGTTAGAGTTAGATGGTTGATACAGTTGCATAATAGAGTGCAGTGAAACATGTGCAAGCTTTCAAAGTGGGAATTCAAAGCCTCACCAGAATTACCTGCGCAGTCACAGTCTATTGCTTAAACTAATAGATCAATGGGGCCAGTTCTAATTGCCGAATGGCCAAAAAAAGAAGAGAGATAGTACATGTATATATTCGGTACATTTTTCATATTCGTGACAATCTTTTCACCTAAAACCTAGCTAAATTGTGGGGAGGTTCTGCGGTACGGCGCCTAGTATGCGGCTAATATACGGCGTAACTGGCTAGGGCGGTGAGCGGTTAAAGATCATGTTTTCGGTAAAAGTTACCGATTATGTTGATCCGATTATCGATATAATCGGTAGCGCCGAATTTATCATTAAGTTGGAGCGGATGGGCACTCGGACATTTGGACTATAACAAAACCGGTAAAATTACCGGTTATGTTCATCCGAATTTCAATATATTCGGTAGCGCCTAATTTGTTGTTTATTTCGAAAGTATCCATACGTTATAAATCATTATCGAAACTTTTTGAAAACCAACGTAACCGTGGTTGAAAAAAAAGTCGAAAATATCGATATTTAATTAAGAGGGTGCAGAAAAGAATCGATATTTAATTCATATAATCTAACCGGTAAATCTAACCGGATATATTATTTCGAAATTATCCATACTTTATAAATCATTGTCGAAACTTTTTGAAGACCAACGTAACCGTGGTTGAAAAAAATGTCGAAAATATCGATATTTAATTAAGAGCGTGCATAAAAGAATCGATATTTAATTCATATAATCTAACCGGTAAATCTTACCGGATATATTATTTCGAAATTATCCATACTTTATAAATCATTATCGAAACCTTTTGAACACCAACGAAACCGTGGTTGAAAAAAATGTCGAAAATATCGATATTTAATTAAGAGCGTGCAGAAAAGAATCGATATTTAATTCATATAAGCTAACCGGTAAATCTTACCGGATATATTATTTCGAAATTATCCATACTTTATAAATCATTATCGAAACCTTTTGAACACCAACGAAACCGTGGTTGAAAAAAATGTTGAAAATATCGATATTTAAGTAAGAGCGTGCAGAAAAGAATCGATATTTAATTCATATAATCTAACCGGTAAAACATAACCGGATATATTATTTCGAAATTATTCATACTTTATAAATCATTATCGAAACCTTTTGAACACCAAAGAAACCGTGGTTGAAAAAAATGTTGAAAATATCGATATTTAAGTAAGAGCGTGCAGAAAAGAATCGATATTTAATTCATATAATCTAACCGGTAAAACATAACCGATTACATTACTAATTCATATAATGTAACCGGTAAATCTTGACCGAATTTATTGTTTGGTGTGGAAAGAATCGACACAATTCAAAAACATATCGAAACTTTTGGGAATTATATCGATTATATATATCATAATTATATAACCGGTTAAAAGTATCGTTTGTATTGCTTGCATTTACAGAAAACCTAAGAGAGGAGAGTATTTGAAATCGACCCGAGTTTGGTTGCTGTGAAATCGACACGAGTTTGGTTGCATTTACAGAAAGCCTAATTTGTTGTATCAGAATCGAAAGGATAGGTTTAGGGTTTGGGGACTTTGAAGTAAAAGGTATGTTGTCGAAACCCTAATTATTTGGTAATGTAGTATTGGGTAGTTGGGGATAATGTTTTGGGTTTAGTGATGTTGAAGTAAAATCGGAATTCTGATCTATATAGGTCGAAAATGTGTAAATATATTTAGTAATTAAATATCGGAACTTTGTTCTGAGAACTTATCGGTAGAAAGTAATAATGTCGGTATAATTTATATATCGATACTTGTGTCAGAAAACTGAAGCGAGATGGGTTCTAAGGATCATGAAGATGTTGTTCAAGATGAGACTGAAATGATTCAAATGGAGGCGGAGAGAGTAGATAGGGAGGAAAATCCGAAGAGACCAAAGGGTGGATATCTGTACTTCTAGTAAGTAGAAATTGTGAAATAATTAATCTGTAAATTGTTATTGGATGAAAGTATTTAAGAACATTTAAACTTTCCTATGATGACAGTATTGACGAATTGCAGAGGATGAGGGATTCTGGGACTTACACTGTCGGTTCGGTATGTATATTGAAATTATAGTGAATATATTGGAGGTTGAATATTTTGATTGTTTATGGTTTATGTATAATTTGCAGGTGAGAGACGTGGTGGTGAAGAAATGGTACAAGATGAGTGCAACTGAGAAGCAACCATACAACATGTTGTCCATAAATGCTAGAGGAAACTATGAGGCGAAGAAGAAGAAGAAGAAGAAGGTATTCATTATAGTTGTAAATATTTTATAAATGATATATAAAAACTCTGACATTATATGAATATTATTTACATAGGAAGTGTCGACTAGGTGTAGCATAAAACGAGTGCACAACATAGTAGAGGAGTTGAAAGCGAAGGGTAAATCAAATCTGTTGGAAGAAATGGGGTTTGGATCTCTTATTGGGATTCAGGACCGACCAATTCGGAGGGAATTGTGTCGGTTGTTGATGGGAGATTTTGATTTGCAGAAGTGTGATGTGCGATACGGAGAATATTCATTTCATTTTAGTGTCCGAATTGTTGAAGCCGTATTGGGGCTACAAAATAAAGGCCAGAGTGTGGATGAAGTTATAAACAGGGAGGATTGGAAATTACTTGTGCAGAAGTATGGCCTAACGTCTAATGTGTCATTTGCTACACTTGAGGACGAAATAAAAAGCGGCAAGTATGAAGGGGATGATCTGAAGGCCCGTGTACTATTGTACATTGTCGGAGTATTCCTTTGTCCAACGGGTGATTCATCCCCGAGGAAGGATAGTATGAAGTTATTGTGCGACTCCGGGTTTAGAGGTGAATTAAATTGGGCTTCATATGTGTATAAGAAAATAATTGATGCAATCACGACTTTTCAAAAGTCCAAAAACCCCTCATATCTGAAAGGATGCATTGCTGTCTTAGAGGTAAACTTTTCACGAGTTGAATATTGGTATTGGTTTAGAAAACTTTGTAAGTAGTTATTATAGAAAATGATAAAGTTTATACAAAATGCAGGTTGCATTGTATGATTTTTGGTCAGATTCTTCTTCTGTGCCGACATTCTGAAAAATCGGAGTGGCACGCATCACTGCCTGGGGCAAGGAAGAAGTTGTTCGAGTTATGGCAAAGTTAAAGTTGGAATTACCGAAAAAGAAGGTAATGGTAATTTCAGTATTTATAGATTACTAAGGACTTACAAATGAAAGATGCTCTAATAATGTACTTTATTTCTGAAGGTTGGCGAGGAGGAAGAGGAGGAAGAGGAGAAGGTAGAATATAAGTTGAAAGTGAATGAAGGGGGAAGTAAATTTGACATATTGATTGCTGAGTTGGCGGAGGTTAAAAAACTCGTTTCTGATTGTTTGCAAAGACAATCCAGAATCGAACAGGCTATTGAGAGCTTAAAGGGGGAAGTAGGGGAAAAGTGTAATGGTGTTGTTAAAGAAGTGGTGGAATTGAGGGGTGAGTTAAAGGGGGTGATTGAAACGGTGGAAAAAAATTGGAGGGGTTAGATTTAATTCCTGAAATAAACAAAAAAATGGATGAGGGGATACATTTAACTCCTGAATTCAAGGAAGATATGGATGAGGGGATACATTTAACTCCTGAATTCAAGGAAGATATGGATGAGGGGATAGATTTAATTCCTGAAACAAACAAAAAGAGGAGCTATGTTGAGGCTAAATATGAAGAACTTATAAAAAATGATGAAGAAAATGTCGAAGAATTGACTAAGAGGGTGGAGGAACATATAAGAGAGGTCCACCATGAAGATACTAGGACACCGGGTCATGCAATAGATGTAGAGCTCGATTCAGGGTGTCCTGCACCAAAGAAGCAGAAGAGTAAAAAGGTAAAATGAATAATACAAATGACATCCATTTTGATTATTGTGTTGCGGCTAATATCTATTGATATATCGTAGGTTACAAAAGTAAAAATACCAAAGGGAATTGATGTCGTCGAGGCTGCTATGTGTGATTATGTATGGAATAGTGGCTTGTTAGAACCAGGGTAAGTTATATATATTGCTTTGCGAGTGATATTTAAATAAATGTGGTGAAAAAATTAATACAAAAAAATTGCTTCTAAAGAGATGTCATCGTAGATTACGGGCTCGAACATGGCACAGCAGGCGACCTTTGCAGCTTAAAACCCGGGGAATGGCTAATAAGTCCGATCATTAATTTGAAAGGCTGGTTATTGGGTTACGAGTCGATGAGGAATCCTACCATGAAGCGGAAGATTTGCTATCTTCCATCCGAATTTGTGGTAAGTAAGTTACATTTTTACACATTTTCGTGTCCAAGTTGGTCATGGCTGGTCAATTACTGGAGATTGTTTTTTGAAATGCAGAGCGCGTTCATAAGCGACGGTCAAAATGCGCCGTATCTTGTAGACTTCTATTCTAGAACGTTGATGGGCCATAATAAACTCACCGATTGTGACATGGTAAGATATTTTTACTAACATGTTGTTAAGTATTTAAATAATAACAATAAATGTTCTAATATCTTGTGTGACAATTGTTGTAGATCTTCATGCCAATAAACGATTCGGATACTCATTGGTGTCTCTTGGTGTTGGATATGGTTGATCGTGTAGCATCGTTTCTTGATAGTCTACATAGATCTCCCCGGCACAAGACTAGAGTGGAGCAAACAAAGAAAACAGTATGTGTCGATACATTTTGTAATTTATAATGCATAAATTCTTCGTAATCTAATTGTATTTATTTTTTTACGCAGTTGGAATGTTTTCAGAAATTTAGTGAGGACGAGGCGTTTTCTGCCCAATTTGGGAAGATTAAGGTCCCACCGAGGGATTTAAAATTCGTGGTCCGTAAGACGAAGGTGCAAACGAACGGACATGATTGCGGAATGTATGTGGTCATGTGGATGGAAGCTATTTCTGAAGGGAGGTCACCGGATGATTTGGTAAGTGGTCGGAAAAGGACTTCTTTTTTTAAAAAAATTTGGGACTGACATTGACTCCTAATTTGAATGTAGGTTGTTGGGGATTTTGATCGTCCGAGAGTTTTAAACGATCTCATAAATCACGATTGTAATAGAAGGAGAGCGAAGTTCACAACTGCTTGCCTGGCACGTATGAAAAGATAATTATGTTACCATACTTTTTCTCACTATGTAAATGATGATATCATAGTTAGTTTGTTGTAAATTATGTTAACATATTAGCTTACTCTTGTAAAAATATCATACTTATTTTCCTTTATGATACAATTGTCGATACTGTTGTAAAAATAACGAAACTTTTATACGAAATATATGTATCCTTAGATTAACAATCCCCTTTAAAATCGATAGTTTTTTTCCTTCGTTATTAAATTATCGAAACTTTTTGACACAGACGCACTGCCATAGCTTACTGGAATAAAATTGTCGATACTTTCTGTCGCAATGAGTAATAATATCGAAACTTGTATACGAAATATATGTATCCTTAGAGTAACAATCCCCGACAAAATCGATATTTTTTTTCCTTCGCTATAAAATTATCGAAACTTTTTCACACAGACGGACTTGCTTAGCTTACTGGAATAAAATTGTCGATACTTTTCTGTCGCAATGAGTAAAAATATCGAAACTTCTATACGAAATATATGTATTCTTATAATAACAATCCTCGAAAAAATCGAAACTTTCTTTCCTTCGTTATTAAATTATCGAAACTTTTTGACACAGACGGACTTGCTTAGCTTACTGGAATTAAATTGTCGATACTTTTCTGTCGTAATGAGTAAAAATATCGAAACTTTTATACGACATATATGTATCCTTATAATAACAATCCTCGAAAATATCGATACTTTGTTTCCTTCGTTATTAAATTATCGAAACTTTTTGACACACACGGACTTCCTTAGCTTACTTGAATAAAATTGTCGATACTTTTCTGTCCCATTGAGTAAAAATATCGAAACTTGTATACGAAATATATGTATCCTTAGAGTAACAAACCCCGACAATATCGATATTTTTTTTCCTTCGTTATTAAATTATCGAAACTTTTTGACACAGACGGACTTGCTTAGCTTACTGGAATTAAATTGTCGATACTTTTCTGTCCCAATTGTTGATAATATCGAAACTTTTGTACGAAATATATGTATTCTTATAATAACAATCCTCGAAAAAATCGATACTTTATTTCCTTCGTTATTAAATTATCGAAACTTATAATCTTAATCGGAACTTTAGGCGGGATTTCTATTTAAACCAGCTCTTAACTTAAATCAAACACCCATTTAGGAATTTATTTGAAACTATTGCAGAGATCTCTTCAACTCCAACGACGACCTGGGTAACATCAACACCGACGAGGACGATTACAACGATCATATTTACAGGTTAGTAAAAGTGACTGACTTTTCGTACTTTAGGGTTAGGGTTTTGCACGATTATGGAGTAACCGATCATCTTCTGCATATAACAGTTGTAATGGCACCCAAAAAAGGGGCACCCAAACGGAAGAGAACTTCTGCTTCGAAGACAAAGTCATCTTCGAAATCAAGGTCTGCTAGTCAAGTAAGTTCAAGTTCTTCTGAAGAAAATTTGTCTTTTGAATCGCAAAACTTTAGAAGCACTGATGAGAAACTGACATATGATAGCAATTTCAAAACAAGGAAGATTCGTCCAGAACGTGTTATTGACTTGAACTTCTTCTTCGATGAGAAAAACAAATTTGGGTTTAAAGATACATTTACAGAATGGGGGTGGCTGGAACTGCTTGGTGTAGAACCAAAATATTACCCCAATCTTGTTAGAGTTTCCTATAGTAATGCAAAATTAGACCCGCAGCCTGGTACGGGAAAAATATTAGGATTTACGACTCATGTCATGGGTAAGGACATATATATAGATGCGTCATCTATTGCTGCTAGTATAGGAGTGAAGAATGTAGGAGATTCTGATGAACATGTTTTAGATCCTACCATGAAACGTGTGGATCGGAATACTCCCACTCGCCTTGGTGCGGAGGGCAGATTGTTCCACTTTCTTGTCAGTTGGTTTCTGAGGCCGTCCGGTGGGAAATATTCAGAACTTCGAGATATTGATTACTGGTGGTTGTCTAAATATGAATCAAGAACCGCTCCAAACATAGCAAAACTGATATATGCGACAATGCTACATATAGTGAAGAAGGGTGCTTCCATTACAACCTCACTACCATATGGATGCATAATTTGCCATATATTGAGGAAGGAAGGAGTGCAATTCAATCTTGACTGCCCTCTTCGACTATCCAGGAAGATCGACATGATTACCTTGACAAAAGCGGGATACGAGTTTAATCAAAACGTCGGTTGGATAAACAAATGTCTAATTGGGGCAGAACAAGGCAACGACCAAGTGGAGAACGTTGAAGCAGAACAGCAGGAGCGGATGCAAGAACTTGAGATCGAAGGGGTCATTACCATGAAGTCAGTGATGGATTACATGGTTCATTTCCGCGAGCAAATGGATGCTCGTTTTGGCGAGATTAATCACCAAATCGGCCAAATGCGAGCAGAAATTTCCTCAGTTCGTGCTGACGTCTCCAACTTCCGTAATCAATGGCTTCAAAGCAAAGACAAACCCATAGGTAAAATAACCTTTCAATTTACGATTGACATTCGGTTATTTGACTATTGACATGCTTATAACAGAAGTGGACAATCCACTGGTGCGTGAAGAGGATAATACGGTGCCTGAAGAGGAGAATGATGAAGAGGTACGCAGTTCAGATGACGATGACAGTGAAGACCCCAGCAGATATATTATTTCTGTAACACAGAACAAAAAACTTGTCATTTTTGATGTCAACGGAGTCCTTGCATATTATACGAAACAAACTCCCAGAGGTAATTAAATTTTTGTAAATCTGCTTACGGCTATAAAGAAAACAATTATGTTTAATTTCCTTTCATGTTGTAGATGTTAAACTGAGGCCAGGTGTAGAAGAATTTATGCAATTTTGTTTAGAGAATTTTTTTGTTGGAATATGGTCATCTAAGTTGAGGTAAGCACCATTATGATCCAAATTGTTAACATTTAACGTTGACCTCTTAAATAATTTGAAGTTTATCGTGGTAATTGTTCACGATTGCAGGCATAACATTGACCTTGCTCTTAACAAAATACCCGTACAAAATGAACGATATTTTTTCATCTGGGTAAGATGCTTCTTACATATTGGTAATTGAATTTGTTATGATTCTTACATTTTGGACTGATACAAGTTACTATTAACAGGATCAATCAAAGTGCATAGAGGAAGAGGAATACACCTTCTGCAAAGACTTGCATCAAGTTTGGAATGAGTATCCTCAATTCAAAGAGGAGAATACACTGTTGGTGGATGATTCTTCCGAGAAAATGAGGCATAATCCAGTGAGTAATATTTTTTACATTCAATTTATTAATAACGTAATATGCTATTATTTTGTTAATTTATCTTTTCTTTATAGGAATACAACTACATATGTCCGCCTCCCTATAACCAATCATCTTCCAACGACAATGCGTTAGGTATTACAGTTACATATGTGACTAATTCCATTGGTTTATTTATATATTGAAGATGTTGACAGGAGAGTCTGCTAATTTGGGTTATTTTTATATATCCACAGAAAAGGGCGGAAGCATCCGAGAATTTTTGGAAAAGTTGGCGAATGACCAGAGTACTGTACCCGAATTTGTAAAAAATAACTCTTTACACATTTGAATGTTATATCGTAATGTTGTATGCAGTCACCATGTCTGTTGATGGGAACTTGCTGTATTCCAAATGTCCTCGTTGCCCTGAGACATAAAGAAGTGATTGATATTAAAATTAACCATAAACAAACACTTGCGGACAATATGTTGTAGAATACATATAGTAACTTACATTATAATCCTCATTTGCGGGGCCGTAGGACCATTCCGCATCGTTAGCAAAAAAGTCAGTCGAGGTAGGTTGTGTAAAAGAATCGAGACCCAGCTTTAATTTAGGACACGTTACTCTGTTATGTCCCTCATTATTGCAGAAAGAGCAACTCCTACTTTTCTTCTGGACGATCTTCTTTTGGACAACTTTTCTCTTTCCTTGTCTTCGTTTAGGGTCGCCAACGCGAACTCCATTATCAACATTTCTTCGTTTACTTGAATCTTTCAAACCGAACGAGTGTTCAAATTCGGCAGTTAGTCTTTTCATCTCATCTCTTGCGGTTATGAAAGATGCATCTGTCTTTGATGCAATGTAGCACAAACGACTTGACGTTGTACGTAGGGCCGCAAACCGTGCCATTTGCATAACTTCAGGTGCTACATTGAAGTCAAGGAAACTTGGTGCAGCAGCCTTCGCCTCCTTCGTCCATCGAGTTAGAATCAAGGACTTTGGAATACATGTGTAATCCAAGTGCTTCAGAACATGCAGTTGATGGCAACATGGAATTCCTACAGTCTCAAACTTCCTACACGAGCATGTGACGGTTTCCGAGACAACATTAAAAGATACGTCAAATCTAATGTTCTTTTCCTTGTACTTTGACAGAACAAAATGTACAGACTCATCTGATAAGGACTGAATTTTTTCGTCAATCCGGTACAAAGTCTCCTCTTGAAGTTCTTCTTGGAAGAAACCAAATGATGTTCGCGTATAAATTTGACCAGCATGGCTTTCTAGGTCTGTGAGTTTGGTGATCTGGTAGGGCGTTGTCTGCGAACTTAAGCAATCTGCTTCCAACTCGTTGATACGAATTTGTCGAATTAAATAGTGTTCAATTGTACGAACTACGTCTACATATGTCTTCTTCTGTATCAGGGCACGTCCGAGTGCAGCATTCAAGGACTCGCTTCTTTGTGTGGATCGCAAATTGGCAAAGAAATGACCCGTTTGATATGCTTGAGCCCATAAGTTCCGAGTATTTCCCTTCTCTATCACCCATGGATGGTTTTCGACGTTGAATTCGGAAATCACCCTAGACCATTCTCTATCAAATTCGCTGGTTGTCCACCACGACCTCATACATCTGTTAAATGTTGTGCTAAATTTGTTGTCACCAATGTTAGCTTGTACATTGCGAGATAGATGCCAGGAACATAATCTGTGCTTAGCATAAGGGAAAACACATTTGATAGCCCTCTGCATTGCCCTATCCCCGTCTGTCACAACTGAAAGAGGCGCTTTATTCAGCATGGCTTGTAGAAAATTTCGCAGCACCCACTCGAACGATTGAGTCGTTTCGTCAGCTATGATCGCAGTAGCAAAAACTATTGTGCTATGGTGATGATTGACACCGGCAATAGGCAAAATTGGTCGTGCATAGTAATTACCTTTGTAAGTTGTGTCGAAGGCAATAACATCACCGAAGCAAGTGTAATCTGATCTCGATGTTGAATCAGCCCAAATAAGATGATGCAATGCCCCTGATTCATCTGTGGAGCATGTCATAAAAAACCCTGGATCATCATCTTTCTTGTACTCAAAGTAATCAAGGAGTGCATTCACATCCCCATTGACAAGCTCCTTTGATTTACCTCTATCAAGTGCATTGTACAGGTCTTTACTAGTAAATCCAACATTACGAAATCCCCCTGCCTGATTCATGAAATATTTCATTACCTTTGATGTCCCAACACCAACATCTTTCAACGCTGTTGCCTCAGCCACATCAGCCTCAGTCACACCTCTATTTGAACGCATAAATGGTGTCATAAGAGGTGTGCACAATGCATGATTATGTTCGTGGAAAGACTTACTCAGAACCCACTGATCTTTTGTTTTTGTTGCTGTGACAACGATTTTGGCCTTGCATCCTGTTCGTGTGACTGGCGTATGCGCACGTCGACGATTAACATTTTCGACCTTCGAACACCTAAACCCTTCTTTTGAACAACAAAATTCTTGTGTCTTCACATTCCCTTCGCCATCCAGCCGTGATGTTCCTCGACGTGCACTAAAACCTTGTTTCATTGTGTATTCCTTGTAAAAATTCCAAGCTTCCTCACGTGAAGAAAAGAGCTGACCTACCAACCGTTCCGAATCATCAACGGTCAACTTCTCATCTTGCAAATTCCCGCTACCATTAACATCGTTGGATGAAATATCTTCCATTTTCTTAAACACGATCGGTTGAAGTGGTCCTAACTTTTTCTGCACAGGACTTCTGTTGTGTTGCTTTCATTTTCAGGTACTAAATTCGGTAGGTGGTGGTGGTTGATGGTGGTTGATGATGGTTGAAAGCATTTAGAGCAATTTATTTCTTCCTTCCTACAAAGTTAACGTGCAATAAATTCTATTTTATTATCGATACATTTTTTCCCTCTACTGAAAAAGTTTCGATCCTGTTGTAAAATTCCATGATACATTACCAAATCTGCGCGAAAATATCGAATCTTTCTTTCCTTCACGATAAAATTTTTCGATACTTTCAGAAACAATGAATTCTCATAGGTTACTGTAAATAAAGTTTCGATACAATTTTCCCCTTTCTGAAAATGTTTCCATACTGTTGTTAAATTCCCTGATACGTTACCGAATCTGCTCGAAAATATCGATTCTTTCTTTACAGGACGATAAAAATTATCGATACTTTCAGGCAACATTATTCCAACTTACTAAATATGTTTCTATACTATTGTAAAAAGAAAGTATTGTTAAATGAAATGCGAATTAAAGTTTTTATTCCAGTTAAATTTACTTATGTGGTGTTTTGCTTTCCTATAAATACCCACGAATTCCACCATCACTTACTCATTCCAAATTCTCTCTAAACACCGAGCCCAATCTTTGCTCACCTTATGGCCAAATTTCAGGCAACATTTTATTTTCTGGATACTTTTTTTCAGTCAACAATCACCACCAAAATGTCACTGAAAGATTTAATACAGTTGACAACAATCGAGGTTAGTAAACACGGCCACAAACCAATTTCTTCCATGGAATGTCGAATCCCAACACCGTCAGCAAACAAAACACACTACGTTATGAAGCTTACGAACGAAACAGACGTTCGTAACATGTATGACCGCCTCAATTCCGTCGGAGCTACAGACGTCGATTTACATGTTAAGTTTGACGACGTCAATGCCGGCGAAGGTAGTTCGTCTGCACCCGTACAACCTGATCCAAACACTGAACGCGCACCGTCTTCACCGGATGTTGATGCGGCTGCGGATGAGCTGCAACTTTTTATGTACAGGCGTAGAGAAAGAAAACAACAGCTGATCGAAGAACTAAACCTAAGTTCAGACGTGTCCACTGACTACGATGATTCAGATTAACAATAAACTTCTGAAATTATCTTCCAATTATGTTATATGACGTCTTATTTCGTCAATTATCCCTTACTTGTCCACTGGCTCCAAATAAAATTTCGATACATTATTCCCCTTATCTGAAAATGTTTCGATACTGTTGTTAAATTCCATCATACATTAGCGAATCTGCTCGAAAATATCGATAGTTTCTTAACGTTACGATACAAATACCGATACTTTAAGAAACAAAGGATTCCCATACCTTACTGAAACAAAAAGTTTCGATACAATTTACACACTATTAATAAAAAACCCGATACTTTTGAAAGAAAATCAATGTTCCGGTACGAATATCCTTCGAAAATATCGATGCTTTTACACAAATATCGATAATTAACAAAAACTAAAGGCTTCCCATAG
The DNA here is from genome assembly GCA_958450335.1 of Hibiscus tridactylites. Lineage (NCBI taxonomy): Eukaryota > Viridiplantae > Streptophyta > Magnoliopsida > Malvales > Malvaceae > Hibiscus > Hibiscus tridactylites. The sequence goes on along the minus strand of OY288279.1, from coordinate 10,324,056 downwards.
CTTAATGGGAACAAGATTTTCGAAACTTTTTTCCATGTTTTAATGGAATTATCGATAAGTTTGCAAAAACATTCACGTTCCCGGTATATTTTTACTGTATTCTTTATTCATTACATCAATGTATCCGGTTTATCATTACCGTTTTCATTATACACTTCTACAACTTTGCATTCCAGTGTTATGTCATTTCTCACTTGTATCACATGCACCGTTTACTGCTCCTCCTGTATAAAGCTGAAACCCTTAATCCCCACAACAAATCTGATTCTTCCTTTTCAGTATCGTGTCTTTTCACTTCTACCTCCCTGTATCACGCATGCACCGTTTACTGCTCCTACTTCTCCACATTTACTTCTATAACCCCGGAAAACGAGGAGAAGAACGAATCTGATTCTACCTTTTCAATTTCGCGTCTTTCCAATGTATCACATGCACCGTTTCTGTTCATGTACCTTCTCCTCATTTATTTCTATAACCCGGGAAACGAGGAGAACGAACGAATCTCTGCCTTTTCAGTCTCATGCATTATCACTTTCCCTCCCAAACGGAAATTGCCTATAAATTAACAACTCCTCTATTTTGCTCTTCACAACATCTTCAATTTTATCTACTCAACCCTTTCCTTTGCTTTTATAATCAGTTCTCTTTCACAATCTTCTATTATAAAATGAGTTCAAGCTGAAGTTCGGGTAAAAATCCTCAGTCTTTCGCCAAGAGGAAGATTGAATTCGACACATCATCAAACAGTGATGATGATTTCTATATTGATTCTGATTCTGATAATGACGAACAACTAAGCCACGAGGCATTCAAATCCAGCAAATTCTTCAGGAGTTTTTTCGAGGCCTTCGATCGAATGAACTCTATCAACGACCCTACTACTACATGGCGGTGTCCAGCATGCCACGGAGGTCCTGGTGCCTCTAAGTCGTTTTCTGGCCTTCAGTCCCTACTCACCCATGCAAAAACCAAAAAAGGAGATAAGATGAAAATCCATCGCCTCCTTGCTCAGACGTTGGACGAGGAATTACGAAGAAGGGGTGCTTCGGCCACTCCTCAACCTCAACCTCAACAAAACGCTTCAGGCCAATGGCGTGGTCTGAGTAATGATGCTGCTATTGTCTCCCCCCGCCTTCAAGCCACCAGGAAGCTCATCACCAAATACTCTGGCCACCCATGGTGATGATTAGGAACACACAACATCGTACAGATGAAGATGGGAGGGTAGTTATATAACTTCTGAATTATGTTTTCATTACTATTATAATACTTAACTTCTTATTTCTTTAATTTTTTGCTTCAGTGGATTGGCATGGGAAACCAAGACCTTCTCAACGCTTTCAGTTCCTATGGTGCTGTTGCCAAGGCTCGCCATTCATATGGTCCACAAGGCCATCGTGGGATGAGCCTTTTGATTTTTGAGAGCACAGCAAGAGGTTATTTAGATGCTCAGCGTCTGCATAACCAGTTTGATGCCCAAGGTTTCGGGTTAGATGCTTGGCAACGTCATGCTCCATCCCCTCCATCCAGCCAGCGCCAACTATATGGTTACATGGCTGAAAAAGAAGACATACACATCTTCAACCGCCATCTCCAAGGTTTTCTCTATCATTTTCTTCTATTATTAATAACAAGATACTCTTCTGCTCATACTTATGCAAAAAAAATTTGTTCATTAGGCAACCAAAAGGTCAAGTTTGAGATGCGACCATATGCAGAGATGGTTGGACAGCAACCTGGTGCTGGAACAAGTTCCATGGGTGGCAGGGGGACTTGAAGGGAGGAGGCTTGAAGGGACAATGAATTCAGAATAAAGAAAAGATTGATGGTCTAATATTTATGTGCAGTTCAAAGACCATGCCAGATTGTTTCCAATATCATAAAACTCTATTACATGATATTGGAAACAATCCGGCTTGGTCTTTGCATTGCACATAAATATTAGAAGATCAATCTTTTGTTTCTTCTCAATTTCTTTTTATTTCCGTTGCCATATCGTTTTGTAATCTTTTCCTTTCTATCTGATGCACTACTATTTTCTTGATTCTAATTCATATAAACGATTTAATAGAAGTTTCCATAATTTTTATAAAGTTTCCATACTTTTTCGATAGTGTCTCTACCTCTCATAGAAGTATCCAAACATTTAATATAAGTATCCATATATTGATAAAAAGTTTCGAAAAACTTTTCAAAAGTATACAAACTTTCGAATTCAACATATCCGGGTACCATTGATAAAAAGTTTCGATAAACTTTTCAAAAGTATGGAAACTTTCGAATTCAACATATCCGGTACCATTGATAAAAAGTTTCGAAAAACTTTTCAAAAGTATGGAAACTTTCGAATTCAACATATCCGGTACCATTGATAAAAAGTTTCGATAAACTTTTCAAAAGTATGGAAACTTTCGAATATAACATATCCGGTACCGCGTTACCGAATACATTATATACCTTATAACAAATTAGACGCTACCGGTTTTATTATGTCTGACCGATTACTTAAATTTGCCGGTTACCATTATTTTATCATTTTTTAGTGGTTTTTACCGGAAAGATCATTTCATATCCACATATCCGGTACCGCTTTACCGGTTACATTATATACACAATCATGTTTCCGGTAACGCCGTATATTAGCCGCATATTAGGCTGCCGCATGGTAGAAAAATCCGGTCCAGTGAACCCCAACAATAATCATTCACTATTTAACCATGCCAACTGTCCCTTGTGCATTAGGCTTAGGTAGATTTGCATCTTAGGCCACTCCTCATTTAGGTGTCTTTATTTTAGGCCCCTTTCTTGCATGCAATTTAGTCTTGATTTCAGTTTTTAGTTTAATGAGATTTTGGCCTTTAGATTTAGGGTTTTTTTTAATTAGATTCTTCTTCATAAAATTAATTATTAAGTTTCATGATTTGCTTTTAATTTGACTTGGTCCTCGTATAATGATGTGGTTTATTAATCGGGCTTTAATAAATCGAATAATTTGTGAATTGATTTTTAATTAAAATTTATTAGGTATATCTAGGTGCATGCTTTGAACTTGATTAATATTTTAATTTTAATTTATTTTGTTAAGTTCGAATTTTCTCTTTTTTGATCTAATTTATTTTGTTTGTTTGATTTAGTTTATGCATTTATATTTTTTACATATCACGCCATTTTTAGTAACGTTTTCAATCCTTTTTTTGAGATTCTTTTTTAGACAACAAAAATCCTTAGGTACCAATTTTGGACATAGTAGGGTGCTATAACCTTCCTCACTTATAACTGATTCTCGAACCTAACGATAATCTAAGTGTTGATGTAGACTAGTTTTAGAACTTTTTTGGTCGTACCTAACCTAAAATGATTGATGACAACTCCAATAGATTGACATAATTTTGAAGGCCCAAATCATTACAGCCCAGACGAAAAACTTTGTCTACAAATATATCTCATCTAATAGTGATGACTTTCAATTCTCACATAAATAAAAGCTCTTTTCTTTTTTCTTTTCTTTTAGAAGAACTGTCTTTTCTTTTAACTAAGCCTTTCAGAAACTACACATTTATACTATAATAGTAGATATCTTTTTTTAGACGAAATAATAATAGATAGGATTAATTACACCACTGACCATTGAATTAATTGAAAAAAAACTTAACGGTGAGGTGACGAATCTGCCACGTGGCAGCTTACGAGAAATTTTTAAAATTACATATTTGGTCCATGTTATTTACTTATTAAATCAATTTGATCCTATTTTATTTTAATTAAATAAAATTAATCACCCATTCAGATGATGACATGTGTCATCACCTGGTGAAAGGAAAATTAATGAAGAATAAAGATTACTATTGTGGGGGTTTAAACCTAGGACTAAGTGGAAAAAACCCCACACCTTTACCACTGAACCAAGCTACTCTTAATGGTATATTTTGTACACTTTCATATACACATTTTATACTTCAGTAAATGTTAGAGAAAAAAAGTAAAAATGGTTGAAAGGGGACTCAAACTTAGATCACTTGGGATGTGTATAATCACAAAAACGTTCGATTTAATTTAAATCTAAAAAATATTAAACATTCGATTTTAAAAAATACTCAATTTAAAGTATTCAAATATTTTTTCTTTTTAAATTAAATCAAATATTTCATAAAATATTAAATATTCAATTTAAAAAATATTTGATTTAAAAGAAAAGAAATTCGATTTAAAAAGTATTCAAATATTTAATATTTTTAAATTAAATCGATTACTTTTTTAAATCAAATACTTCCAATCGATTCGAATATTAAATCGAGTACTTTAAATTAATTCTAATATTAAATCAGATACTTTAAATTAATTCAATTTTTAAATACTTTAAGTCGATTCGAATATTAAATAAAATACTTTAAATTGATTCGAATATTAAATCAAATACTTTAAATCGATTCAAATATTAAATCAAATATTTTAAATTGATTCGAATATTAAATCGAATATTTTTTATATCAATTACTTTAATTCGATTCGAATTAAATCGAATACTTTAAATTAATTCATTTTTTAAATATTCAAATACTAAATATTTGATTTAAATCGAATACTTTTTAAAATCGAATTTCTTTTCTTTTAAATCAAATATTTTTAAATCGAATATTTAATATTTTAATAAATATTCGATTTAGTTCAAAAATAAAAAAAATATTTAAATACTTTAAATCGAATATTTAAAAAAATTATATTTAAATAAAATCGAACGTTTGTGTGATTATACCCATCTCAAGTGATCGAAGTTCGAGTCCCCTTTCAACTATTTTTACTTCTTTTTCCCTAACAATTACTGAAGTATAAGATATGTATATGAAAAAGTGCAGAATATATTATTAAAAGCAGCTTGGCTCAATGATAAAGGCGTGAGGTTTTCTTCACTTAGTTCCAAGTTCCAACCCCCACAACACTAATCTTTATTCTTCATTAATTTTCCTTTCACCATATTGTGACACGTGTCACCACCTAGTTGGAGGGAAAATATATTAAATATAAAATAAAATATATTTTATAATTTGGTTAAATTAACCTAATTGGGTGATGACACGTGTCATCATCTGATTGGATGATTAATTTTATTCAATTAAAATGAAATTAGGATCAATTTAATAAGTAAATAACATGCACCAAATATGTAATTTTAAAAATTTCTCGTAAGCTGTCATGTGGTTGTTCTGTCACCCTATCGTTAAGTTTTTAACGGTGGTGGTCAAAATAAGTTAATTTTATAAGTTCAGTGACCTGATTGACGAGTTCGTTAGTTCGGAAATAAAAAATTCCTCAATTAATTCGATGGTTAGTGGTGTAGTTAACCCATTAGATAAATTTATCATAATGAATGAACTTAGGAAATTACATATATGAATGTGGATATCGAAAAAGTAGTGTAGTACCATGATGTTAAATTTTTGTCTCTAATAATATTTAGATCTATGTACCCTCCCACTTCATGCTTCCATTTTTCAAAGCCCAAAGTTTTCTTTATTGTGGTAATCAAATATCGGAAAACCTATTTTACATGTATAGAAATTATTTGTGTGTTTTTATTTATGCTCTAATATAAAAAATATGGTTTAAAATTTAGATAGTAAAATTTAATTTTTTTGAGTTTAAAATTTAAGATTTAAGAATTTAATTAGAGTATAGAGATCAATTTTTTAGGGTAAACTATGTCAGGTACCACCAAACTATTGAGGGTGACTCGTTTTTACCATCATTCTTTTCAATTAATTCAAAATTGTCACCAAACTTTATTTTTCGACTCGTTTATACCACCGCGCTGTTAACTCCTTAACGCCGTGATGACTTGGATGCTAGTCCAAAACGACGTCGTTTTGGACCACTATTTTAATACTAAATTGCCCAAAGTGACATCGTTTTGCTAGAGGAAAACATGAAAAATTATGCACTCAATGGGGTTTGAACCTAAAACCTTTACCATTAAAGGCCTCCTAACCAATAAGGCAATTTAATGTCATGTTTATTTCCAGCACAAATAAAATATATTCTAAACTGCAGTTGAGATTAATTTAATTTATTTTATTATATAAATAATATTATTCTATATAAATAATATAAATATATTATAAAATAATATTAATATACATATGATAATTATTAATATATATAATTAATAAATAAAATATTTATATTAAATAAAAAATTATATTATAAATTATATTAAATATATAAATAAATAATATATTATTATAAAAACTAGAAAACTATTTTTCACACAACCCCAAAATTTCTAAAATTTACAAAAAAACCCCAAAATTTACCAAACATTAAATTCTTATATATATATATATATATATACCCTAAATCATAAAACAAACCCTAAAATCATAAACCCATTAGCAACCAAAATAGATGAATTTGAGGTTTAAGCTTTAAGGTTTTAGCGAGTTTTATTTTTTTGTTGTTGTAAATTTTCAAAATTTTAAATTTAAAAAAAAATCATTTTTAGTTTTTACAATAATATATTATTTGTTTATATATTTTAATACTATTCATTCATGGATAAAATTTTAGGGTTTAAGGGTGTTGAATTTTAGATTTTTTGAAAAATGTGAGGTTTTAAAAATTAGTCTTTTAATTTTTATAATAATATATTTATCTATTTATATATTTTATATTATTTATAATATTTATATATAGTAATGTTATTTATATGATAAATTGCAGTTTGGAATATATATTATTTGTGCTGGAAACAAAACATAAATGTTAAGTTAGCTTAGTGGTTAGGAGGTTGCCTTTGATTCAAAAATTTTCAAGCTCAATTCTCATCGAGTGCATAATTTTTTATATTTTTTCCCAGCAAAACGACACTGTTTTGGACTATTTAGTATTAAAATAGCGGCACCAAAATAACGTCGTTTGGGTTTATCACCAATTAAAATGTTATTGGTAAAAATAGATCACGCCCAATAATTTGATGATACTAACTTAGATTATTTTTTTAATGGGAGGACATAGATATAAAATGCGAAAGAGAGGAGAGGATTTTTGTTATTTTACAGCTTCCCAATATACCTATGACTACGAGTGGTAATTTGAAAAAGGGATAACTATATTTTTAGTATTTCATTTTTACTCGTTTTTCTATTTTGGTGCCCTACCTATTTTTTTTTGGTAAAATAGTATTTAGTGTTACGTTTTGTTTTTATTTTGGTACTCCGCCATTAAAAAATTAACGGAAGGTTGACTAGGAGTGAGAAAATCACACATGACATGTTGCCACGTCATTTTCTCTGTCTTAGTCAGCATGCCAAGTATGATTTTCTCTCTCATAGTTAGCATTCTGTTAATTTTTTCAACAACGGGGTACCAAAATAGAAACAAAACGTAACGTTATATACTATTTTGTCAAAAAATAAGTAAGGTACCAAAATAGAAAAACGAGTAAAGTTGGGTACTAAAAATGTAGTTATCCCTTTGAAAAATTGGTAATATTTTTTTTTTGAATTGATGTAATTTTTAATAATAATAAAATTGGTAATTTGAAAATTTGAATTTCAAAACTCTGACCTCGAACAACTATAATAGTAGGTGGGCTTCGCTTCCTTTCTCTCTTTGCCACTGTGCTCTCAGTCGCTCGTCTTCCTCTGTTGCGTTTCCTGGTTTAAAACCCTAAACCCCAAAATCACCTCCATATTCCCCCTGTTTTTCCTTCATAAAAACCAAGTAGAAAAAGGACCCTTCAGCTACCATTTCCCGTTTGGTTTGGTAGAAAATGGCGGAAGCGGAGTTGAGCTATGAAGAAATGCGGAGGAAGAGGTTAGAAGAGAACAAGAAGAGGATGGAAGAACTGAATCTCAAGAACCTCTCTCAGGCTTTGAAGAGCAACATCCCCAAGTCATCTCCCGTGAGGATAAGGCTATTCACTATTATTTTATCCCTCCATCTCTAAATCACTTTCAACTTAACACAGTCTCTGAATGATGCAGGGGAAGCCCCGGACGCCTCGGAAACCGGTGGAGCTATCAGCCGTGAGAAGGTCTAGTCGCGTTGCAGACATGCCCAAACCCAACTACAAAGACGTAAGCTCCCTCTCTCTCTCTCTCTCTCTGAGATGTGATTTACAAAATTACATCCAATGTTTTTGTCAATGTGCTGAATGATATTATTTTGCCTTTCCAAACTGCTTTTATCAGTGGAAACTGGAAGGAATTCTATTACGATAACATTATGATAGAAACTGAGATTATTCATAAGAAAACTGTACTACAAAAACAAAACGGAAGGGTATTGGTCCAGGGACCAACTATATGGCAACTTGAAAATTCAGGGGTGCGAAATTAGATCATTAGTATAAAATAGAAAGAAAATATCTACGTAATATATGAATTTGCTAATGTTTCGTTGACAAAGTAGCATAACTGGAGTGATGACAAAATTTCTTGATGGTTGGCATGGCAGGTCCCCATTGAACCTTTGGAAAGACTCGGAAGGTGAAAGCTCTAATTTGATATTCATATATTCTTTGTGAAGATTCTTACTTTCTCAGATTGTTTCAGTCTTTACATAATTTACTATTGCAGGAGCCACAACCGAGGCCACAGCCGGAGAGATTTGTTTAACCGAGTTTATGCTTCGGATGAAGAAAGAGCTTATGCTACTGAAAGAGCAGAACATCTTGAATCTACTTTAGGATCCGAGTATCCGAGTTTTGTGAAACCCATGCTTCAATCACATGTAACCGGAGGATTTTGGCTAGTAAGATTGATTTTCATTATTCTTAATCGTTTGGTTTTCATTCTCCTTCATGCTTAAAAACAAGAAAATGAATGATGTTTCGGAATGTGACATATTGAATCAGGGTTTACCAAACCAGTTTTGCAAGAAAAACTTGCCTCATCGTGACACGATGATGACTTTGGTGGACGAGGAAGGAGAGGAGTTTGCAGCCAAATACCTTGCGGAAAAAACAGGTCTCAGCGGTGGTTGGAGAGGGTTTTCAATTGACCATAATTTAGTTGACGGGGATGCTCTAGTATTCCAGCTTGTAGCACCCACAGAATTTAAGGTTGATCAGCTCCTTTAACACTAAATCAATTCTTGCTATGTTCTTAATATAGGTCACTTCCGGCACAAGTTGTTAACAGTGCCAATCTCTTTCTCTACTTTTGTTCCATAGGTGTATATTATCAGGGTGTACGATTCGGAAGACAGAGAAGGAGGTGGAGAAGATGAAGAAGAACAGAAAGACAAGGAAGGTGGTGGAGAAGATGGGGAAGAAAAGGAAGACAAAGAAGGTGAAGGAGAAGATGACAAGGAACCAGATGTCCAAAACAGAAGATCTAAGAGAATTCGTGCAAGTAATTACATTCCGCTCCCAAACTTTCAATTTTCATACCTTCAAATATCCATAGATTACCAGAGTTTGTGTGTGTTGCAGTGTGAATGGACCCTCTAAGTTCAAACTCTCACTTGTTTACTTGTTTTTTGCAGGAAAGTAATAGATCTTCTCCAGACGAGCCAGGCCATGAAACAGAACTGATGTCTTTTGTTTAGCACTTTGTGTATGGTGCCTTGCTAGTTGCTACCTAAGGTGATAAAATATAAGATTGTCATCTTCATCTTAGGGTTAGCACTTTAATTGTTTACCGACAAAACATGGAGTGAATGTGTATGTGTCCCCCTACATTTGCTAACCTTTATTAAAACCAAGTAAACATCTTCTTCATATAACTTGGATGTTTGTGTTTGGAACTCCATCTTCACATTATAACTTAGCCATCTGCTGTTCAAAGGTTGGATCGATGCAAACCACAACCTGTATAATACATGTAAATTGAATTAAGACGGATCAAGTAAAGTGAATGAATTAAGCATCATGTACTTTTAATAAAAAATTTGTGCTCACCTTGCCGCTACTTTTACCCGAATGGAGGTGCTCAACAGCATCTGCAACTGAAGGCAAGCCTAAAAATCTTTTCGGATCTATTGCAACCTAATACAATTGAACCTTAGCATGTTAGGAGTTAAAGTCACACCAATATTCAATTCAAATGGTATCACTGACATAAATATAACTAGCATTATATGATAGAAGGATATATGTGGCACCTTAAGCTTTCCTGAAGTGTAAAGATTAAATAGTTTATCCAGGTGTTCTTTCCACAAATAGCTATACTGCGGCAGGAAAAAGGCAGCCTGAAATGAAACCACAAGAATTCCTCAGCCGAGAATACAAGATGACCAACTACATAAGTTTTTCCTTGTATTTGGATGGTCTTAGGTCATATCCTCATACCAAGGTTCAAAAATGTGTCCAAAATAGACACTTTAAAGAAACATGACGAGTGAGAGAGCAACATAAAATTAAGAGACTGCTTCTAAACAGCTTAAAGTTTATACTTAACAACAACATACCACAGTTTGGCTTTTGGTTAAAAGCTTCTCGACAAGGCCGGGATAATTTTTCGGCATCCACCCATGCTCCCCTTGATACTATATATAAAACAAATAGTTTAATCAAATAAGAAAGACGGCGTAAATGTAAATTCACCAGCAGCAAATACGAAAATGGACTATATGTGATTGAGGTAAATTACAAATTCACCACTAGCAAGAGTAAGATTGGGAACATTTGTTTGATCAAAATTCTCTGACAATCAACAATTACTATATCCATAGCATGGACTATGGAGGAAGCATAGCAAATGATCATATTGAAGCAAAAAAACTGATTACAAACTCAAGTTACTGAACATAGAGATGTGAAAAACTGAAAGCTATGCATTAGAGTTGATTTAAAAAACTGAAGCTCATTCTGAAAGAAACAACCTGAGAGATCATTCCTATAACAATGAGTCGTCCACGGACAGCCAAAGCATTCAAGCACAAATCAAACATGTCGCCACCAACAGATTCGTAGACAATGTCAACTCCTTTAGGAAACTCCTCTTTGAGAACCTGGCAAACCACAAAGTCTGAGATTCCATCTATAAAACCAAACAACCCCCAAAAAAGAGGAAAGAGAATTAGTTAGCAAGAATTTCAGGCATACAGTTTTGATATCTTCAGTTTTATAGTCTATGACTCGATCAACCCCCAAATCTTTCAAAAGCCTCGCCTTATCTTTTCCTCCACAAGTGGCAACAACTTTATTTCCTGCCAGTTTCGCAAGCTGCACATTATCATTCTGATTAATATTTTGTTTGCTTCCCCAAAAAGGTAGAGTAGGAGTATACAGAAACGATGTATATAACGCTGAAGCCATAAAACAAATGCAACCATAAAATAGAACTGCTTGCAGTAGAGGAAGATATTATGATGGATATATAAATATAAAGTATATCTTTGAAGCTATTTGAGTAAATAAATAAATATCAAAAGTCATTATGTATAAAACTAAGATAAGAATGAAACAAAAGATAATAAGGTAATGATAGAACTAACCAAGCTTGACCTTGTTCAACAAACAATAGATAGAAAAATGTATCCACAATGATTACTCCAGATTAGAGTAAGCCACAATTATATAGAGCTTGTACAAGTTCACGTAAAAAAATAAATGTCATCTAATTTTAGGACAAACCTGGACAGCAAATTGTCCGGTCCCTCCAGCAGCAGCAGTTACAAGGACAACTTTCCCAGATTCCATCAGACCAACCTATAGTGTAAGGTCAAAAAAAGGGGAGAGATAGAAACATTCAGATAAAATAAAAAAACAGCCTGAATGGGGATTATGTACACCGAAAAAAAAAAATAAAGAAAGAAGAGATATGGCCACAATATGTTGCAGGAAGAATTCAGACAAATATGACATAGGATGATGGGTGAAAAGTTCACTTCTAAATAAGAAAAAAATGGAATAAAGAACCTTTTCCAAAGCGATTGATGCTGTTAATCCTGAAGTAAGCATAGCAACAACTTCTGGATCAGGTCTTCCGATGGGAAGTATGTGCTTTGAAGGGACCTAATTTGTTCAACATTTAATATTTGTTCACTTATCGATTTAAATATGATTTAAAAAACTGAAATAGAAGATGAAACAAGATGTTTATAAACAAATAATAATTCAAACGGATAGCATACCGCCATGAATTCAGCATAACCTCCATAAACCATGATTGCAGCAGGAGTCCCAACTTCCAAATTACTTACGGAATCTCCAACAGCGGCAACTATTCCCACAGCCTGTAACAGCAAAATAACATGAAGGTAAGCAGCATATCACATGTTTGACCCCCCAAAAGGCCTAATATCGGATGCAGTGATAATTTTACAACTAAAACAATAAGATATTGGCATAATTGAACTATATTACCACATGTTGGCATTTAGTTAATATTTTTCCCGCACCTCAAATCCAGCATCAAATGGAAGAAGGGAACTGATGTCTTTCTTGTTTCCTAGGAAATAACGTCCTGAGCTAAAGTTCACCTGTGTGTACCATGTTATTCAATAACATAGGGCATAAGTTTATAATTACAAACAGAAAGCATTCATTGAAATGTAATGAGAAAAGGCAGAAAACGGCATAACAAAACAAGAAATATAAACCCAATTGCTTTTTCTTAATAGTAAAACGATGATAAATAGGCTTTTCCCAACCAGTTCCCCTCTTACTTTCCCAAGCTTTTCATCCTACAAATGCAAAGAACCTACCCCCAGTAGTTACAAGTGATCACCTTTTCTCCCCTTGGCTTGATGGTGTCTTGAAATTAAAGCTTGAAGGAATTCCTTTTGTTAAAATAGAGTAAAATTCAGTGAAAAACTCTCTTACTTTCTTTGTATTTGATGCCTACATATATACAACTTATATCCTTAAGCTAGGAAACTCATAAGTTAGGAAAGATACTAATTCTAGTAAAGATAAAATCCCTTTAAGTTAGGGATTGTGACAACTAACAAGAATCTACAGGATTCCATCTATCTACACATAATCTCCCTAATTTACAAGAATATTTCCTGACACTCCCCCTCAAGCTGGGGAATGGATATCTTCCATCTTCAGCTTGCTTGTTAACTTCTGGAACAACTTCCCAGGTAGCCCTTTAGTAAGTATATCCGCAATTTGATCTCCAGTGGAAACATAGGGAGTACAGATCAATCCACTGTCAAGTTTTTCTTTGATAAAGTGCCTATCCACTTCAACATGTTTAGTTCTATCATGTTGAACTGGATTATGTGCAATATTGATTGCTGATTTATTATCACAGTACAACTTCATTGGTCCTTCCCACTTAACTTTTAAGTCTTCCAAAACAATCTTCAGCCACAATAATTCACAAATCCCAAGAGCCATGGCTCTAAACTCGGCTTCTGCACTGGACCTAGCTACAACATTCTGCTTTTTGCTTCTCCAGGTCACTAAATTTCCTCCCAAAAAAGTGCAATATCCTGATGTTGATCTTCGATCAACTAAGGACCCTGCATAATCTGCATCAGTATAAGCTTCCAAAGTCAACTTTTCCCCCTTTTTGAATAAAATTCCTCTACCTGGTGTGCCCTTTAAATACTGCAGAATTTGGGTTACTGCTCTTTGATGTGATTCTTTAGGATTGTGCATAAATTGGCTTACCACACCGACTGCATAGGCAATGTCTGGTCGAGTGTGTGCTAAGTAAATTAATCTGCCCACAAGTCTCTGATAGGAACTTCTGTCCACAGCTGCATCCTCTGTTGTATCTCCAAGCTTATGATTAGCTTCTATTGGTGTTTCTGCTGGTCTGCACCCTAATTTGCCAGTTTCTGTCAGCAAGTCTAGGGTGTATTTTTGTTGAGATATAAAGATTCCTTGCTTTGAATATGCCACTTCAATGCCAAGGAAGTATTTCAGTCTTCCAAGATCTTTGACCTCAAACTCTTTGACCAGACATTTCTTCAAGTTATCAATTTCTCTTGAATCATTTCCTGTGACTATGATGTCATCTACATAGACCAGTAAAGCAACAACTCCCCCTGAAAAATGCTTCACAAATAGGGTGTGATCTCCCTGACTTTGTTTGTATCCCAGCTTCAACATCACTTTTGTAAATCTTCCAAACCAGGCCCTTGGTGATTGTTTTAATCCATACAGAGCCTTTTTTAATTTGCACACAGTTTGTTCACTATTTGGACTAAATCCAGGTGGGATGTCCATGTATACTTCCTCCTCAAGATCTCCATGCAAAAAAGCATTCTTGATGTCATACTGTTGTAATCTCCATCCTTGATTGGCAGCCAATGACAATAAAATCCTCACAGTATTCATTTTTGCTACAGGGGCAAATGTCTCCATGTAATCTATCCCATAGGTTTGAGAATACCCCTTAGCCACTAACCTTGCTTTATATCTCTCCAAAGATCCATCCGAATTGTACTTAACTGTAAACACCCATCTACACCCCACTGTTTTCTTTCCTTCTGGCAGCTTTACCAAGTCCCATGTTTCATTCTTCTTTAGTGCCTCCATTTCAACCTGCATAGCTTGTTTCCAATTCTCATTATCTAAAGCCTCGAAAACAGTTTTAGGAATGGCAATAGTATTTAGGCTAGTAAGGAAGGCTTTATGATTGGGAGATAAATTTTTATAGGACATAAATAAGTAAAGGGGATTTTTTGTGGTACAAGTCCTTTTTCCTTTCCTAATTGCAATGGGAAACTCAAAATCTTTGTGATCAGAATCAGAATTAGAAATTTCAGTAGTATTTGAATCAAGGATGGGTTCAATAATTACCTCAGTTTGTATAGGAGAAGGAGGAGATGATTGAGCCTGCATTGATACCCTTTTTCTCGAGAAGACCTGTAGAGGACGAGTAGTGTTCTGAATTCCTGTTCGAGGTGTAGTGGGTTCAGGTTGGAGGATAATATGTTGGTCAACAACTGGTTGAAAAGGTGGCTGGACAGATTGATCAATTTGGACAGGCTGGGCAGAATCAATTTGGACAGATTGGTCAATTTGGGCAGAATCAATTTGGACAGATTGATCAATTTGGACAGGCTGGGCAGAATCAATTTGGACAGATTGGTCAATTTGGGCAGAATCAATTTGGACAAACTGTTGCTGATCATTAAAAAAAGGTTGAAGAAGGAAATAATCCATGTCCTTATCTTCCCTAAATAAAATCTCCCCTTGAAGATAAGGGCGAGTAAAATAATTTTCATTCTCAACAAAAGTGACATCAGCAGAAACAAAATATTTCCTTGTAGGTGGATGATAACACTTATAACCTTTCTGAGTGGATGAGTATCCCACAAAAATGCACTTTAAAGCTCTTGGATCAAGCTTACCCCTATTCTGAGAGTGGATATGAACAAAGGCAACACAACCAAAAATTTTGGGTTTAAGATGAAGAGAGGGACTAAAATTAGGATAGAAACTGGTTAAAAGTTGGATAGGACTTTGGAAATCAAGAACTTGAGTAGGTAATCTGTTTATCATATGGGTGGCAGTTAACACAGCTTCCCCCCAATACTGTTTAGGAACATTTTTTGAAATAAAAGAGCTCTTGTGACTTGAAGAACATGGCTATTTTTCCTTTCTGCTATACCATTCTGTTGAGGGGTGTTTACACAAGAAGATTCATGGATGATCCCTTTTTCTTTGAAAAAAGAGTTTAAGACTTGATTGAAGTAGTCTTTAGCATTGTCAGACGTAAAACGTTTTATATCTGCCCCAAACTGGTTTTTAACCATGGTGTGAAAAGTCTTAAAAGTAAGGCTGACATCAGATTTTTGTTTTAGAAGGAATACCCATGACACCCGAGTACAGTCATCTATAAACGTAACAAACCACCGAGCACCAGAAATATTTGAAACAATTGATGGTCCCCAAACATCACTATGAATGAGAGTAAATGGGGTAGAAACCCTTTTATTGCTTATGGGAAAGGAGGTGCGTTTGTGTTTAGCAAGCTCACATATATCACAATGAAAATTTTCATTATTTAAAGACTTAAACAAGGAAGGAAACATGAGCTTTAAGACTTTAAAAGAAGGGTGACCAAGGCGGAGGTGATGAAGCCATATCTGTCCTTTATTGGTTTTTGGTTCTGATGCTAAGGAAAAAAGTGAAGAGTTCAAAACACTGACTTGTCCACCGGGATCTTCAAGATAATATAAACCATTTACTTCTCTAGCACGCCCAATCATCTTCCTCGTTCCTGGTTCCTGGAACACACATTGAGTTGGGTAAAAAAGAACACAACAATTAGTGTCTTTAGTAATTTTTTGGATGGACAGAAGATTAGTGAATAACTTAGGCACATGGAGGACATTTTTAAGAGCAAGGTTGTTATTTATAACAATATCTCCTTGACCAGCCACAGTTATCTCACTTCCATCTGCAACAGTTATTTTCTTATTACTAGGACAAGGGGTATAATTGGTAAATCTGAAGGATGAATTGGTCATATGGTCTGTAGCTCCTGAGTCGATTACCCAGGGACTTTGAGCAGGAAAATTCGAGACTTTAAATTTCTGAGAAGAAGATATACCTGAGAAGGCCAAGCTACATGTACCTGTGGAGGAGGGCTTTTCTAGAGATCCCAGCAAGTTCTTTAATTTTTCTATCTCCTCTCTGTTGAATTCAAAGGACTGTTCTTGAGGATCATCAGTCATCTGTTTGGTGTTGTATGCTCTCCCTTGTCCTCTTGATGGTCCTTCTCTTTCATAAACAAATTTACTTGTTGTTTGTGGCTTCCCATGAAGTTTCCAGCACCTTTCTTTTGTATGGCGAGACTTCTTGCAATAGGTACACCATAGAGAGTCTCTATTTGCTGGCTTAGTTCCTTCTGATCTATTCTCTTTAATTCCCTGCTGATCCAGATTCAATTTTCCCTCAATTATAGCTCTTGTGGCAAGTGCTGAGCTCTCCCCTTGATTGTTCTCAATCATGACTCCTCTTCTTCCTCCCTCAGCTCGAATGGTGGCAATAGCTTCATTTAGTGAGGGCAAGTCCTCTTTTCCAAGAATCTGGACTCTTACTGCATCAAACTCAACATTTAGTCCAGCCAGAAAATCATAAATTCTTTCTTTTTCAACAAACCTTTTCAGGACTGCTGCATCCTCACTACACTTCATTTTGATGCACTGGTAGTGATCCATTTCCTGCCACAGATTTTGCAACAAGTTGGAATACTCTGTGATGGATTTGCCTCCCTGCTTTGTGGATGCAATTTTGGTCTTGATTTCATATATTTGAGCAGTATCTTTGACCTTCGAGTAAGTTTGTTTGATAGCCTCCCATATCTCTTGGGCTGTATTGAGAAACATACAAGTATCACTGATTTCTGGTAGCATTGAGTTCCATAGCCAGGACATCACTAGTGAATCATGTTCATCCCAAGCATGAAATTGAGGATCTCCCTCCTTTGGTCCGGTTCCAAGAAGATGACTTAGCTTTCCTCTTCCCTTTAAAAAGGTACGAACCAACTGAGACCATTTAAGATAGTTCTTTCCATTCAACCTATAGGCAGATTGTATGTTCTGCAAGTCTCCTGTCTGAGAATGACTTCCTTCACTCACTGCAACTCCTTGCATAGTCTCAGTAACATCACCCACGTCGACCATTTTTATTATTGGATGAAAAAAGGGATACTCACAGGAAGGTGGTTGAAGAAAGAAATATTAAAAAATGGAGACTGACAGGATTAAAAAAAAAGCTTAATAAGGCTCTGATACCATGTTAAAATAGAGTAAAATTCAGTGAAAAACTCTCTTACTTTCTTTGTATTTGATGCCTACATATATACAGCTTATATCCTTAAGCTAGGAAACTCATAAGTTAGGAAAGATACTAATTCTAGTAAAGATAAAATCCCTTTAAGTTAGGGATTGTGACAACTAACAAGAATCTACAGGATTCCATCTATCTACACATAATCTCCCTAATTTACAAGAATATTTCCTGACACCTTTCAAATATCTACAGCTGCTCTTTCTCTCTGCCAATACCTATCCTACATTCTTAAGCTCAATTAACTCTGTTCTTTGTTCCACACAACCCTATTCTCAATAGTCAATAACATGTTAAGAGGCCAAAATTTCTCCTTATAAGTGGTAACTGCAGTCTATGGTTTTTGGTTATCATCCGAGGCTCTGCAAGTGCAATCATTTGCACCTCTCTTAAGTAACTTACTTAACAATTCCCCATCCTTTCTTGTGCATGTCCTAAGCATCTAAGCAAATCTTAAACATCCCCATATGAAAGGGAAAAGGTAGAATGCACAAAATAATTAATTAAAAATACTCAAAATCAAATTAATCATTAAAGGATGCTAGAAAACATACATCACTCGCGTTTACACCAGCATAAATGATTTTCAGAAGAACGTGGCCCGATTCAATTGGTAGTTTCAATTGTGCACGTACTATGCGAGTGGCATCACGGAAGTTGTGACTCAATTTATGCACAACTCTGAAGAGGAAGAGAAAAAAGGCAGTAGTCAGCAGCTATAAGAAACCGACAAACATCCTACCTTCTATGGCGGTTATTAGCAGCAACTAATACAAACAGAAAGTTGACTGAATTTTTTTTATGTTTGTTTGCTTCTATGAGTTAAGAGTTTGAGATTAATCAGCAGATATGGAACTAGAAAGTAGAAACAAATAAAAATTGATATTAAAAAAGTAATATATCAGTTACTTGACAAATACCAAGGCCATAAATACTAAGAGTCCCTCAGCCTGCAAAGGCCAATTTAACAGTTCCTGTCTACATTTTCTGAAGAATGCAGAACATGTTTATTATATTTCACATGCCCATTATACTGTTTCTACCCCACCAATATTTATTTCACTTCACCCATCCAACTATCAATTTCTTTCTTATCTATTTTCTACCACTTATTTTATTTTTTTAATCTTTTTTTGCTGCTTTGCTATTGATTAGGGATTTAGGTAGACTTCCAAAATGAGGAGATATAAGGTTTCATAATGCACTGGAGGCAGTGGTTAGAATTTCCTGCTATTGCCATTTGAGGACTACAGAAAATTTTCTATAAGAACGTTTCAGAATAAACATCCCATCGAATTCACCAGTTTAAAAGAAAAACTGGATTACTTAAAAGTGGAAGGTTTCTATAGCTATCTCTATTGAAGCAGATCTTGACACCAACAATAGTCATCAAGTTCAAAAATGTCTGCAGAATAAAAACTTTTAGATTCATACATGTCCCGAAATTGTAGTTTTATGAAACTATGCAAGAACTCAATCTAGAGTTTATGCTGGCAACCCAGAAATTGTAGTTTTATTTAAACTTCTCAAAACTGAAGCAGCATTTTGAAATTTTACTTACACTTTCTCAAAACTTTGAGGAAGTTGGGCGCTTAAAGGAGATCGGAATGAATTTTTTTTCCCGGAACTTGAAGAAGAACGAAGCGAGTATTTTGCTTCTTCTGTTGGACTGGGCCAATACTCCTTACCTCTGCGGTTTGTAACCCATAGGCAAGAACCAGCTCTGCTGTCATCCATGATAAGCTCCAACGCAGCTAGAAATGTGCAAGTGCATACAAAGTAAAAGATTAATTTTTTTCTTCCAAAAGCAGCAGAAAAATAGGACCTTTGAGGCTGAACAAGGTGTCTGAGAAGCAAAAACTAACTTTTAATTTCAGTGTTTATCTAACAGAAAGTTTGTCAACGACATACCTCTGAAAAGAAAATGATAAGCAAGCAAGTGAGAAAACAATTGTATTTCTTTCTTTCTTTCTTTCTTTCTTTCTTTCTTTCTATAGAGCTCATCTTTTATTGGGTCTCAAATAAATGTACTTCAATCCAGTGGGGAACGCAGTACTACTGTTTACTCTCTTCTTCAATTAACTAAAGCTCCTTTTCTTTTTATCAAATCCTCCCTTAATCATTGTGTTCAAATACATGTATCCAACAGGTATTCAGATATAAGTATGGAGCATGATCCTTTATATGTGAAAAAAACTTTCAAAAGTATATCAGACTTGAGTCCAAATTCAGGAAATGTTAAACACAACATTAAAAAATACACAGGAATTGGGTTAAATATTGCTCTAAATGAAGATTTAATGAACAAGGACTAATCTATAAAAGATAATATACCTTCCACCACTTTTTCCATCTGCATATAGCCACCAGCTATATTAACATACTTGTGGCCTGCTTTTTCTCCCAATTCTGTTTTAACAAACTACATCCAAGTTCAAAGGCAAGTTATACAGAAATAGTTTGTAGACAAAATATCAGCCTCCGATAAAAAAGACAGTAAATATTTCTTACAAAAAGAATTTACGACAATTTTCAAGAGGCTGTGGTGATGATTGGGAACATCCAAAATTCTTCAAGGTAGAGATTTACCTCAGGGCAAAGGACGTTCACACGAATTCCTTGACGTTTGTAGGGAGCTAATGATCTGGTAAACATGACAACACCGCCTGGAGGACAAATATTTTAAGCAAATGATCAATCACATAAATGTCTTATAAGCAAGAATTAAATATGTTGATAACTTTTCTCATTTCTTTATTCAGTCAAACCCATTCATAATTTACCCATTTTCCCTCTTCTTACACTAATCACTAATTCAATTCCAGGTAATACATAAGTCATAACCAATCCATTCTGTAAAAGCCAACTTAAAACATCAACGACAACAGTGACATCAATGAAGCAAACCTTTTGAGGCAGAGTAAATGGGGTCTTTATTCATGGGGTAAAGGCCTGCAGAGGAACCCATATTAACTATCACCCCTGGCTTTTGCAGAGCTTGCATATGTTTAATCTGTTCAAAGAATCTACAAATCATTCATTGCTGTACCTAGGGGCTGTCATAAAACCAAAACTGCATCAAGTACTAAAAGTCGAAGCATTACCGCGAGGCGAGTACAATCAATAACTCCAACGAGGTTGACATTAACGGCATATCTCCATGTCTTGGAGCCATCAGTTTGATCCTTCCAGAAAGATGCAGGAGTACCGATACCAGCGCTGTTAATACATATATCCAATCCTCCATACGTCGCGACATGCTTCTCAAATGCTAAAGTTAGATCTCCTGTTCAAAGTAAGAAGCAATTTTTTTAAGATATAATGTAACTATCCGAGACAATTACATAAACGAAATCCAATGGAACTTACTTAGGCTAGTAACGTCGCATTTAACAGAAATAGCAGAAGGAAACCCTAGATTTTGGTGGAATTTAGAATTCTCTTTCGCAACTAAAGATGCAACTTCCTTCCCTCTCTCTTCCGAGAAGTCTACAATTGTCACAAATATCCCTTTCCCAGCCAAAGCTAAGCACAGAGCTTTACCTGCGCATAATTCAAATAACAATTGGACTTAATTACATAATCTGTTTCACAATCTTAAGTTTATGCGATTGATTCGTAATAAATCAAAGCAAACCTGATAAACTGAATAAAACAATCCTTGATCCAAAATACGACACTCAATGAAAGAAACGCTTGTGAAAGTTTTACCTATCCCGGAGCCACCGCCGGTGACCAGAGCTGATAAGCCAGGTTTAAGCTCCATTTGTCCTTTATTGTTTCCTTTTTTTCTCTGTTGGTGATTGTGCGTTGGAATTAACAAGAGAATACCGATTCCAAATTGTTAGGATTTTTGGTGATTAGGTGTGGCTTTGGTATTATAAATGTTTGGTTTTGATTCTATCTTTTTTGTCACGGCTCGAGGTGTCGTCGGTAAAGAGATAAAAACCAGATTTCATTCACATCTAAAAGACGACGAAATTACCGGCCGTGTGATATCTTCGCTTGATGACGAGTGACCGCATCGTAATCATCTGTGTGGAACCGAATAGTGGAATGATCCTACTACGGAACCGGCTTTCAACGCGCGTGATTATCGTGCGCACGTTGTCGTTTTGATCATCGGTTACAAATTACAATACAACGAGATTGAACAACAATTAACTGTGAGATCGGTTATCTATGGTAACATTGTAATTTGCGACTAAACAGTATACATGTGTTGGAGGAAATCCCAAATTAGGATGAAATGAGATTTGACGAGAAAATAAAAATAAATACCAAAAGTTTTAAAACTTTTATCCAGTTTTATTTAAGTGTCGTCGTCTGAACCACCAAACTAATTGGGGATTCTTATTTTGACCACTGAACTAACGAACTCATCAATCAGACAACTGAACTTATTAAATTAACCTATTTTGACCACCGCCGTTAAACAAATAACAGAGGACTGACGAAGGGATGACGTGGCAGTTAACTAACTTTTATAAAATTACATATTTAATCCTTGTTATTTACACATTCTTTCAATTTAGTCCTAATTTTAAATTAATAAAATAAATTAATTATTTAATTAAGTGATGACACGTGTCAATAACTTATTGGATGAATTTAATTATTTATATTTTATTTTATAAATTTATTTTCCTCCTCCAATCAAGTGGTGACACGTGTCACCACTTGTTTGAAAAAAAATTAAGCAAGTATGGAAGAATGGGGCTGGGGTGGTGGAATGAACTTGCAACATGTGGGTTTGAAACCCATACCTTTACCACTGCACAAAGCCTCTCTCAATGATATGAATTGTGTCATTGAATATATATGTTATAATGCAGTAAATGTTCGAGGAAAAAAGTAAAAATGATTGAAAGGGGATTCGAACCTAGACCACTTAGGATGTGTATAATCACACAAACATTCGATTTAAAATATTTGAATATTTTTATTTTTCATATTTAAATTAATTTGAATCCTTGATTTAAATATTTTAAATCAAATATTTTAAAAATATTTTTTTTCTTTTTCATATTTTAAATATTCGATTTAATTTAAATACTTTAAAATATTTAAATATTCGAATATTTTTTTCTTTATATACTTGATTTAATATATTTGATATATGTTATAATGCGTTAAAACGAATATTTTAAAGTATTTAAATTAAATCAAATAATTAAAGTATGGAAAAGGAAAAAATATTTTTAAAATATTCGATATAAAATATTTAAATCAAGTATTCTAATTAATTTAAATATGAAAAAGAAAAATATCTGAATATTTTAAATCGAATGTTTGTGTGATTATACACATCCCAAGTGGTCTAGGTTTGAATCCCCTTTCAATTATTTTTACTTTTTTCCCCTAACATTTAGGGCATTATAAAATATATATTAAATGGCACAAATCATGTCATTGAGAGAGGTTTGGTGTAGTGGTTAAGGTGTGGGTTTAAAACTCTCATGTTGCAAGTTTGATCCACCCCAACTCCATTCTTCTATTTTTGCTTAATTTTCCATCAAACAATTGGTGACACGTGTCACCATTTGATTGGAGGAGGAAAATAAATTTATAAAATCATATATAAATAATTAAATTCATCCAATAAGGTGTTGACATGTATCATCACTTAATTAAGTAATTAATTTATTTTATTAATTTAAAATTAGGACTAAATTGAAAGAATGTGTAAATAACAAAGATTAAATGTGTAATTTTATAAAAGTTAGTTAACTGACACGTCATCCCTCCGTCAGCCCTCTATTATTTTTTTAACGGCGGTGGTCAAAATAGGTTAATTTAATAAGTCTGGTGGTCTGATTGACGAGTTCGTTAGTTCAGTGGTCAAAATAAGAATCCCCAATTACTTTGGTGGTCAGTGGTATAGTTTACCCTTTTTATTTATATTCATAGTAATTTAGTGTTTGTATGACAATCACTACGGCCCACCCTCTAATAAGAAATGGTCAGTAATTTAATATGATTAGATCTCTTCTATGATTGTTGTTGATGTAATTAAAACTATTAACATAATCTAACTGACAAAAATAATAAAATTTTAATGATATATATATTCCTTTACAAATTTTCATTTTCTGGATATTTTATATTTTTAAAATTTGAATACAATTTTTAAAAAATAATATTTTAGAACTTCTTATTTTTTTCATAAAAAATAATTAACTCGAATTGATAAAATGACAAAATAGTTGATACAAGTTTAACGAATACATTGATTTTTTTTTTCAACAATTTGTCCAGCTTAATAAATAAATTAAAAGTTTGATCATCGAAAGAGATGAAAAATTAAAATTAAAATGATTTTTTGAAAGAAAGTTTGAAGGAGCTGATATCAAGTGCAGGCTAAGCAATGGCAGAGTTGAGAATGGAACAAGCTTCTTATACTAAGGGATATACTAATACTGCTTCAGGTGGGGGAAGTTCAAGGTATTTTCAAAGCCGTTCTATGATTAAGTTTATTGTCACTTCTTTAAACTATATGTTGATATGTATATCTAAAAAATTAAAATATGTTAAACTTTAATCGCACAATTTCTTTTAATAGATTGAGTTTTTTTATTTTGAAATATAAAAACACAAATATTCGTAGTTCTTTACAATCTTATTTTCAAGGTAAAATGTCAAAAATAACTCTCAAAATTTTACCTTTTGGTCATTTTAGTCCTATTTTTTTTTTTGCAAATAATGATCTAACGTTTCATTTTTTGTTTAAATTTCACTCTTGTTCGATGAAAACTGTTAGTCAACTAACAATCAACGCCTGAGGTTGACGTGTCATGTCTACAGGGCATGGGGAGATGACATGGCACTGCCACATGGCACCTTACTGATGTGGCGGTTGGTTAAAAATATTTAAAAAATACTTTGATATAAGAAGTATTTTTTTTTCTCTTTAGAAGTCGTAACAGAAATAGTTACTTTTGATAGTTTAAGATTTATGATTATGTTATGACAAATCTACAAGACTTATCAACCACAGAAATTGATCCAAGTGGCAATCAAGTTAATATCGTTTAAGTAAATTATGAATTCGAAGTTTTGTGTATATACAAAATTTCAATTGAAAGACTCATCTATCAAAATAGGTGTGCAACACGAGTCAGACCGAATTAATCAGGACAATATCTTAAACCGAAAAAGAAACAATAAAAAAATCTACGACATTTGTTAGTCAAAGAAAAAGATCTACAAGACTTCTCAAGTTAAGCAATCAACAAGATTGTTAGTGACCGTTATTTGATGTAGAGAGATCTTTTGGGAGCAGTTAATAATATCATTAAAACTTAAAAGGGTTAATAGATATTTCACACCATTTTGAATACGAGTCTCTCCGGTTCAACTAAGATCTTAATTTCCGACTTGACTTTTTGCAAAAATCAAGATCGAGAAAAAAAAAGTTTTTCAATCATTGATTCAGATTCATTGGTTCACTCAACAAAATAAAGGGGATTTATGACAGAACGAATCCATATGATATTTTACAATAAAATCTTAAATGAGATAACTACTAAACAATTTATTAGCAGATTAATAGATCATTTCAGAATCACACATACATGTACACTTGAATCTGATTTAGTTTGATGTTTAAATTCTTTTTGTTCAGATAGTTATACAAACTTTTTTTTTTGAATATGTACTTGAGCTTGATTTTTTTTGTTTAAATAGTTATTTAAATTGATTAAAAATGTAAGTACATATTTAAATTAAAAAAATCATGTTTAAATAGGTCCTACACCCACAATTAAAGAAAAGGGGAATGTGTTAATTGAGAGTTTTACTCACCTACTCTAGAGATCGTTGACAATACTAAATTAAATTTTAAAATCAGATTTAAATGTCTAATTAAATAAAAAATATTTAAATATTAAATTAAACTTTAAAACCAAATTAAATACCAACATATATATTTAGCCTAAATTGGTTGAATATTCTTTTTTGGGAAAAATATTCTCTTTTGAAATCATTTGGAAAATACTCCATTTGGCTACATATAAGGCAAACGCGACTTTCGTGTAAAAAAAAAAACTTAGTAAATTAATTTCTTTATTTTTTTACCTACCCACTTAATACAAAACTACTTACTTTTGACCAAATGTGAGTTTACTAGAGATGGGCACGGGTCGGGTCGGGTTTTGGCCCACCCGAACCCGACCCAAAAATATATACTTCAAATTTGTACCTGACCTGACCCGACCTCATACTTGAAAAAACTTGACCCAACCCAAAAATTATATACTCAAACCCAACCTGACCCGACCCGAGCTATTAAAAAATAATAAATTTTAGGAACTTAATTGTAAAAAATAAATTATAAGGACCTAAAAAATTTAAGAGAAAATTGCACTATTAATCCTGAGTCGGGTCGGATTTTTTTCACCCTAAACTCGAACTCAACCCAACCCGATTTAACCCTAAACCCGAATTTTCTATAAAAAATCCAACCCAATCAGGCCAAGTCGGGTAAAATACCCATCCCTAGAGTTTACTTTATATATATCGGAAGAAGATATTTTTCCAACTAATTTCAAAAGGCGATATTTTTTAAAATATTTTTCCAAAAAGAAATAGGAAAATACTTTGATGCACAAGCTGTGTAAACTTTAGTTTACACAAGCCCTTTAATTTTAGGGTTTAGGGTTTAGGGTTTTATGTTAGGGTTTAGGGGTTTAGTATGTAGGGTATATAATTTAAGGTTTATGATTAGAATTTAGAGTTTAGAGTTTAGGGCTTAGGGTTTAGGGTTTAGGTTGCTAGGGTTTGTGATTTAGATTTTAAATTTTATAAAAGGACTGTGTAAAAAAAATTTACACAGCTTGTGCATCAAAATAAAACCCAAAGGAATATTCACCCAATTTAGCCTATATTTATCCTTATTAAATAAGACATTTCTTGGGTGTTGCGAAAAAAATGTTATGTGGGATGAGCAGATGAATGGTGGTAATGTGATGGTGTAAGTGGCAGGGCGATCAGCTAAGGACTTTGTTTTTCGAGCCAAGTTATCCATTTCTAAAAAGGCTTATATATCTTATTAGTACTTAAAGTATACCAATTTTTTCATTTTAGTACCTAAAGTAATTTTTGGTCAAAATAAGTACTTAAAGTATACTTTTTTGGTTAAATTAGGTACTAAAAGTATACTTTTTGGTCAAAATAGGTACCTAAAGTGTTTTTCGTCAAAGTACCTAAAGTATATTTTTTTGTCAATATAAGTACCTAAAGTATATTTTTTGTTAGAATAGGCACATAATGTATTTTTTAATTAGGGTAATTAGTCTATACACAAGCGCTTGCGGAAACTTTTTTACACAAGTGCCTTAGTTTTAGGGGTTAGGGATTCCATTTAGGGTTTAAAGTTTAGGTGTTTAAGTGTAGTAATTTTGAATTTATGATTGTTGATAGAATTTTGGGTTTAGGATTTATAGGTTAAAACATAAATCCCTATCCATATTATCCTAAACTTTAACCTTAAACCCTAATTTCTAACCACAGACCTTAAATTCTAAATCCATAAACTCTAAATCCTATAATTGAGACACTTGTGGAAGCAAAAAGTTTCTACCGCCAGTGTATATGCTAATAATCTTTTTAATTAATGTCACATGTCAATTTTTAGGAACCTATATAAAAAAATATGTATACTTTAAGTACCTATTTTGACCTAAAAAAACTTTAGATACCTATTTTGATCAAAAACATACTTTAGATAATTACTTTGACGAAAAAATACTTTAACTACCTATTTTGACCAAAAATTATACTTCAGGTACTTAGTTTAACCAAAAAGTATACTTTAAGTACTTATTTTGACCAAAAAATACTTTAGGTACCAAAATGAAAAAGTTAGTATACTTTATGTACTAATATGATATATAAGCCTTTCTAAAAATGATTAATATCTTATACACAGGTGGCAGAAATTGAAAATTTTCACAAGCGCCTTAGTTTTAGGGTATATGGAGTTAGTTTAGGGTATAAAATTTAGGTGTAGGGGTTAAATTTTAGAGATAGTTGTTTCAATTTAAGGTTTATGGTTATGATTTAGGTTTATAGGTTAGGGTTTAGTTTTTAGGATAATATGGTGAGGATTTAGGTTTTAACTTATAACCTAAATTATAACCCTAAACCTTAAATTGAAACAACTATCCATAAATTCTAACCCCTTACACCTAAACTCCTAAACCCTATACCCTAAACTAACTCTTTATACCCTAAAACTAATGCGCTTGTGAAAACTTTCAGTTTCCACCGCATGTGTATAGAATATTTATCCTTTTAAAATTTTTCCTCTATAGACCAGGCTTAGACCGATGGGTTTAGGGTGCGTGCGGCAAGGTTAAAAAAAACTGTGTAATCTAAAATAATAATAAAAAAATGTAATTTAAATTGTTACCCTACAATTTAAAATATTATATTTCATAATATTATAAATTTCGTGTTTTTTACGACAAGTTTCGATACTTATAACAAAATCATAAACCAAATATTAATACTTGTAGAAAAATTATTAACTTAAAATGTTATCAATAGTTATAGGCCTTGTTTGGTAAAGAGATGTTTGGGTAAAAATGAGAGGTTTGAGGCATAATTAGAGGTTTGACCAGTCAAATATGCTAATATTGTTGTTTGGTGAACAACAGATTGTAAGAGCGGATTGGGATGAAACCGCTAATTTTGAAAAAGCTCATAATATGAGCTTTTTGAGATTAGAGGTTTGATATTAAAGTTGCAAAGACTCTTTTACCCTTATCAGTTACTAAAAATCTTAAAATAACTTAAATTAAATATTTTCTCACCCTATTTATAAGCTAATCCTATTTGCTTTTTTTTTTCTTTTTATTATCACATATATATAACAACTATCAATTATCAGTTAATTTTACCAAACACTTTTATACATCCACTAGTCAAATCAACTAATACAATCAGCTATCATCTAATGTAATCCACTATTCGCTATCCGCTAATTGTCAAACAGGGTCATAATATTTTATACTTTGCACAAGTCGGTAATGATTGGGTTCTTTTATTTGGTGTTGTTTTATGGAACTACGACTCTTTCGAAATACGGTAGTTTTCAATAGTTTGGTGGAGGATTTCGGATAAGTTCTTGAGCAAAGTCGTAGATCGCAAGCTTTGTTGATATGAGCGGCTATGGAGACTGCACCGATGGGCCAGTGTATTGTGGGTTGTCCGAGATCTAATGTCTAAAAGCCTCTTGATGTGGGTTGGTTTAATCTAAATACGGATGGTACCACTTCTTGTGGTAGTGTGGTACGATATCACCATAGTCAATGACGTTTTGGATTCTCGAAGTTTGTTGGCATATGTTCAGTCATGGAGGCGGAGCTGTGGGGATCTATATTGGATAGTACTGTGCTTGGAACATGGATTTTCGACATATTGAAGTTGAAGTTAATAGTATGGAGGCCTATCGTCTGATTCAAAGATCTTTAAGACAAGGGGTACCGAACATTAAGTTACACATTGATGATTTACGACGTCGTCTGTGGGATGTTAGATTCAAACATGTGCGCATGAATGGTAATAAAGTGGTGGACAAAATGGTATCTTTGGCCCCGAGGGATGATTTAAAGGCTCAGCTTTTCGATTCCATGCCGATTGAGGTTGGTAGACTATTGCAGGACGATTCCACCCATGCGTTGGTTTAATGTACTAGCTATCATGTTTTTCATTTTGCTTGTTGTATTTGTCGATTACGTTTAGGGAGTTTTTAACGAGGCACATGATAATAACTTTTTTTATATCAAAAAAATTATAATATTTTAAGATGAGTCTACCACGTGCGACGAACACCGTTGAACATCATTACATTACATTAATAAAGATTTAAAATTTTAAAGATCCATTATACAATTAATAATTATTTTTAAAAATTCAATTAAATTATTTTTTATATATATTAAAATTTTATTTTTTTAATAAGGGTAAACTATATATTTAGTACCTCACCTATTTTCATATTTCTATTGAACCCTCATTATTTAAATATTATTTCAATTTGACCCTATTCTTTATAAAAAATAATTTAACTCTTAACCCTCAACCTGAAACCCTAAACTATTAAACCTTAAACCCTTAAACTCTTAAACATATACCATAAACCATATACCATTAAAAATAATTTCACCATCATCGATTCAATTCAATGAATTGTTGAATTCTCCTAAAAAAATTCAATTAAATTATTTTTTTATATATATCAAAATTAATTAAACTCGAATCTCCTAGAATTAACATTATTATCTTATTTGAGATGAAGAGGTCATTACAATTAATCATAATTAATTCAATTCATTGAATTGAATTAATCGATGATAGTTTCGGACCGCTATTTGAATATCTGAGATTGACTTCGAATCAACTAGTTTGAATCGACTCCTTTTGACACTGCAACCACTTTCGCGATGCTTCCGGTAACCCATTTACAGGTAACTTAACAGTCGGATGCCACCATTTTTCACCCATATGGCCGTTTTCGTTGTCTTGATCGTCATTTTTGAACACATACCAAAAAATTTTGTTCTTTTCCAAAGTTGTCTAGAGTCTCATGTTTTCATTATAAATTTGATCAACCTTTGATTTATTATGAAATGGCCTTTTGCAGGTTACTAAAAGGAGAAAGTTACTCACAATAAGCATTGTGTCGAGTTTGCGTAGGCCATGTATATTCACGAGCAGATCGCTCCTTTGTCTAGTGACCATAATCTATAAGTTTGAAACAAATTGTTAGATGTTAATATGGTGAAACAGTAGTAATAGTTTGAACACTTGTGTTTTTTTTCCCGGAGAGAGATATATTACCTTCATGTTTGTTCCGTTATTCGTTTTCTGTTGTGAAGGAATAAATTTGATAATGTGACCGGTTACCGATAGAAGTCAATCCATTTCTCTTCTCCACTTGCTTTTGTTTCCGGAGCCATAGGTCCTAATTTTACTTGTTCTCCGAAAACGGATGCTGCATTACCATTGGTCATCGATTCAAATTTATCGATTAATTCAATTCAATGAATTGAATTAATTATGATTAATTGTAATGACCTCTTCATCTCAAATAAGATGATAGTGTTAATTCTAAGAAATTCAAGTTTAATTAATTTTGATATATATATAAAATAATTTAATTGAATTCTTTAGGAGAATTCAACAATTCATTGAATTGAATTGAATCGATTATGGTATATGGTTTAGGGTATAGGTTTAAGAGTTTAAGGGTTTAAGGTTTAATAGTTTAGGGTTTTAGGTCGAGGTTAAGGGTTAAATTATTTTTTATAAAGAATAGGGTCAAATTGAAATAATATTTAAATAATGAAGGTTCAATAGAAATACGAAAATAGGTGAGGTACTAAATATATAGTTTACCCTTATTAAAAAAATTAATATATATATATATAAATAATTAATTAATTAAATTTTTAAAATAATTATTAATTGTATAATGGGCCCTTAAAATTTTAAATCTTAATTAATTAATTTAATGGTGTTCATCATTAGTGATATTCAACAATGTTTGTCGCACGTTGTAGAATTTTCCAATATTTTAAGTTATAGAGTAGCATTTTAGGTTACAATATATTTTAACCTTGTCGCATCTTAGACTCACTGAACTTAGACCATTATTAACATTTCCATCTTTTTTGCTTTTTTCAAAAATATTATAAACTAATATTTATTCATATTTTTTTTCTTAAAAATATTATGTTAGAATCATCTAGGATTCTATTAAGCATCCTATATATGGAGAAATTATATCATAGGCCCGGCTCGCCACGTCATCTATGGTCCCAACCAATAAAAAACTTCCATTTCATTATTTTTTCTATGTCATTTTTTACCAAGTGAATCTACAATTGGTAAAAAGTATTTTTTTAATTTAATTTGCAGTAAATCTGAGTGAAGATTCACTTGGTAAAAAAATGACATGGAAAAAAATAATGAAATGGAAGCTTTTTATTGGTTTGGAGTCTCAAGGGTGTCTAAGTAACAAGTAGCACGCATTATTTTATATTAGGGAACGAAAATAAATTTTTAATTTTTTTATTATATATAAATTTTTAATTTTTAGTTAGAGACGACCCGTTTAACTTAAGAATTACAATTGAAGTATGTAGTCTCAAATAACTTAACTGAAATTACAACTGAATTTCTTTATGTGAGTTGTTGAACTTAGGGAAGTTATGTGTCCTTGGATTAGTCCCATTTTATATATGAATTTCTCTCTGCTTCTGCTGATCTGCTCTCTCTTTAACCCGCCGTTTTCCATCTCTTGTGTTTTCCTATTTCTACACGCACCAGAGATATATTAGAGAAACCAGAATTAATTAATATTTTAATTAATGGAAAGTTCTGGTGGAATTTTTGGGGAGTTTGTTAATATTGTTTTGGGTTGTTGAGTCTGTTAGGAAATTACCGGGCCTTTAAATGTAATGTAAATGGGCTATGTGTAATTATATTTTTTCACATTGATTCAATAAAATTCTCCTATTTTTCTCCCCAACTGCTCGTCTTCTTCATCTAACTATCTCAGAGTTTTTCCCTTTTTCCAATCTCACAGTTCAAATTCAGATGACCTATTCCTTCTATCAAGATAAACTGACGGTTCAGTTTTCAAGAATGTGATTTCTTCATTTTCCTTCTTCCCAAACATTCTTTGTTCACTCAATTTTTGGTTTACAACATATATCAAAGCTAGCTAGCTCTCTCTCTCTCTCTCTCTCTTCTGATATTGTGTTTCATTTGCTGAGTGAGAAGCTGAGATTCTTGCTTTCAGTACAAAATTTCATTGCAAGCACTCCAGGTGTTCGACAAAATGGAGCTCCACGAAAGCTTGACGAACAACACGATCAGCATCAAGTTAGATGAGAACAACTTTCTAATCTGGAAGCAACAAGTTTATCTCACTGTAAAAGGCTACGGATTGGAAGGCTATCTTGAAGGCACACGCTCTGTTCCACCTGAATATCTTGAAAACCAACACGGGGAAAGAACAGAGAACCCTGAGAGACTCATCTATGATCAACAAGACAGTGCCTTAGCTTCTTGGCTACTGTCCCTCATGAGCCCCGATGTGATACCGGATCTGGTACGGTGTCACACTTCGTCTTCCATTTGGGATGCCATTCATAAACGGTTCTCGGACAGATCCTGGACCAGAATCATAAGGTTAAGGCGTTCGTTGCATACTCAGAAGAAAAGGGATCAAAGTATGATAGGGTATTTGGGACAAATCAAAATGATTTGTGGCAACCTTAATTTGTGTGGAGAGAAAGTGTCGGATTCCGAGCAGATCGCTGCAATCTTGAATGGTTTATCACCTGAATATGATATTATTGCAGCGATTGTCACAAGCAGTAAACAGCCATATGATGTAGATGCAGTAGTCTCCATACTAGTTGATATGGAAGATCGACGGAAGTGGACCATGTTCTCGAATCCCATCGGTGCTAATCCTGCGGTTCAACCGGCTACAAATCGGTACAACAATGATTCAAAGCAACAAGTTACATACATTCAACCTTGGATGACAAATCAGTATGCTCAACCAAGGAGTTTCAGCCAGTACAGACCTCAATGTCAGTTATGCGGAAAGGTTGGTCATGAGGCGCAAAGGTGCTGCTATAGGTTTGATCCTTCCTTTAAGGGTGACATTCATTTCAAATGTGGATAATATACGATGCTTCTTCCGAGCCCGAACCGTTCTGGTGCAACCTTGGCAGTGCACCCTCAAAGTCATCATTGTCATAGGAATTCAAAGTCCAAAGAGACGGGAGCTTCCGTTCCGTATAGTTGTTCTCATACTCAATCCCTTAATGAGGGTCTCCATCCATTTATAGCTTTGAATTGCCATGTGAAATGAACCTTAGCTAGTGTGATCTTTAGTGCAAAGATTAAGTAGAAATAATGTTTCTTGACGCTTACAGATACCATACAACAAAATGGGAAAAGCACAACTCAGTCCTTTGTTTGACCAGAATTTAATATTGTCACCAATTTAGAATCTAACAAGTAATCAATTCTCTCTTTTTAGCTAATATGATTATAACATGTGCAAGCATACAAATTATAACACGGCATTTCTTATATCTATATATATCAAACAATTTGTATTCAAATTTTGTTTTGTATTTTTAATCTGTGTAAATATGATTGACAATACAATATAATGTTTATTAACCATACTTTTTTTTCTATTTTGTAAACAAGAAAATACAACAAATGGAAACAATTTAACATTCTGAAAAAACGTTGCCAAAAAGCTTTACTGAAAATCATCATCGTGTTCTACGGAAGCAAGGGAGGATCTTTTAAGAGGTAATTTAATTCTAAGAGAAAGTCCACCAGATATGGTTTTATGGTTATGAAGTGCACCTTGTGAAGGGGTGGGTGAAGTAGATGGTGGTGGTGGTGGTGGTGTTGGTATCAAAGAATTTCTGTTCGAAGAAACAGAACTCAATGGTTTGTGATGTTTGGACAAAAAATTGGACTTGGAAACCAGGTTTTGCTTCATGGAATTCTGCATTTTATTGCCATCTCTCTCTATCAAGTGACTAACCTTTCCAATGTTCTGCCTTTTACTTCCTTCTCTTTCCTTTGATTCAATAGGAACAAGCTTCCCATCTACTTGATTGGTAAAAACAAATGTGATCTGCAATATATATTCATGTAAAGATTAGGACCCCTATGTTATTTGAATTCCAATGTACATATTAGATACAGATATATGTTTGACATAGGTATTTCTAAGTTTTTTCACATGTTTGGAGGATCATATAATCATAACCATACTCGGATATACGTAGGGCACAATTATGTGACATAAATATTTCAAGAAAAATGAAGAGTTGGGGTATAGTTTAGGACTATCATGATAAATTTTATGCTGAATGCATACATATCACTGAAGGAAGCTTGTTCTTCATAGGCTCAAGATCATTAACTTGCAAAGAATTATAGGGTAGTTTTTGAATTGTAAGGTACAACATGCAAGGTAGCATAGATATCGGCGTACCTCATCACCAGCTGAAGCTTGGAGAATAACATCAGGTACTGATTCTGGGTGAAAATGATGCCCCCAGCTAACTAAATCCTCTTCTAAGGGACTCCCCACCTGAAAACAATCCAAAAGAGAAGATTAACTGAATGACCGCATGGGAAATGAGGCACTAGTATATTCCCTAACTCAATAATAACCCAACCTGTTTCTCCGAGCTCTTTAGCTTATCCAGACATCCAGCTAT
The DNA here is from genome assembly GCA_958450335.1 of Hibiscus tridactylites. NCBI lineage: Eukaryota > Viridiplantae > Streptophyta > Magnoliopsida > Malvales > Malvaceae > Hibiscus > Hibiscus tridactylites. The sequence goes on along the minus strand of OY288279.1, from coordinate 10,289,079 downwards.
TCCTGCAAATCCACCTATGTCAAAAACCTCTTGATCAGACCCGGAACTTCCATTCTCCGATTCACATTCTTCCTGTTCTGCTATGTTCGCAGGACCAGTATCATAATTTTTACAGCGGTTGCAATTCATCTTTTCATGAATTTCAGACCTGCATAATTTATGAGATAAAGGTTTGTGTCACACAAAGATGAAGATGAAGATGAACAGAAAACAGCCCTTAGCTAAGAAATATTTGAATCAATGATTCAAAGATAGAGTGAACTGGAATATTCCAGCATAGCTTAGTAGGAGCGAAATAGCATAAATGAGGCTTGCTTCAGAAAACCAGCCAAAGTAAATCACTAGTTGTCCATGTTACTGCACGTCCACAACCAATGGGCGTTCTTAACTTGCTACCGAGGACAATGCAATAATTTTCATTTTGGCTTCTTTCGTCCTGTCGTAATTGTAGTATCTAGTAACAAAGAGACTTTATAGCCTAAGATAATGTCAGGTCTTGTTGCAGAATTAAAGGTTTACAAGAGGCTGATGCAGTTAATTCATACTATTTGATAACAGTATACCCACGGTTTTGTGTAACCTCAATCTCAGGTACGCTAGAGAAGATGTTACTTGCAAATCTACTGAATAAATAGATGATATTATGTAATGCATGAATCATTCTTTTAGAGAAGACATATGTAGTATGCTGTAACTTAGAAAACTCATTACCTAACACTATCATAAAATGTGAAAAGGTCACGTAAATCTTCCGTTGAGAAAACATTTCCCTGCAACACAAAATGCCAAGCAATTTCATATGATGAGCTAAGATCAAGTTCAATGAAAAACAGACAAGTAGGAACCTGTCCCATAATGCTGTCGACTTGCTCCTGTTGGATGACTTTCTGCAGCCCTTCCTTTGACATTTGGCGCTGGTACACCTATAGAAATATGAATATGATCTCTCATTCCGACTGTTTATTGGCAAGTATTATGCAAAACACTGGGTGATATTGAGTTAAAGTGATGCCAAAACCTTTTCTTCAATTGTTCCAGTACTTAGGAATCTGTAAATGTAAACTCTTTTTTTCTGCCCATCTCTCCAAACCCTTGCAGCAGCCTAAGTTATGTTAGCAAAGGGGCAGAATATTAGGTCACACGACAAAGTGCCTATTTTCTCAATGACAATAGAAATAGTTGGAGCACAGACAAGATATTACTTGCTTATCATTAGCAGGGTTCCAATCAGGGTCAAACAAGACCAATCGATTACCGCCAACCAAATTGAGACCACAACCACCTGCCTTGCTACTTAATAGGAACACAAACTCATCCTGCAAATTGTTGTTGAATCATTCAGGATTATCACTGATAAAGCCCCCAGCAAAACAATGAACTAGAGAAACCTAATCCCCAAATAGATTGATGGAAGTAATTTTATACCTTGGTTGAATCATTAAAGCGATTAACTAGTTTTTGCCTTTTGCCGATTGATGTGGTTCCATCAAGCCTCAAGTATGGATATCTTCTTTCTCGACACAATTGAGCGAACAGGTCCAATGTCTGATGCAAAATAAATTCATTGACACCAAAAACTGTAATAGATATGATTTATCCCAAGGGATTCATCTAATATTGAGCATGCTGACATGAAACAAATATGATAATGCTCTATAACAATTTTTTTTTATCAAAGCTCTATAACGACTTGTTAACCATTTAAACTGACCTGTGTATAGTTTGAAACAAGAACAATGCGGTCGTCAGTTCTCTGACGTAGGTGAGCCAGCAATCGAGCTAATACATGCATTTTCCCAGATAGTTCAACCCATGCCCCATCACCACCAGTCCATGATCCCGATCTAACAATAAAAGAATAAACATAATCTTATGAGATCTCAGATAGTTAACATAAAACATAATATATCCAATATATGAGAAGCCTACCTTCCTGAGAACATCTCTGGTGGAAAAAACCGCATACAGTCCTCAAAACCTGTAGTTCCTGAACTTCCACTTTTAATGGTATCATAAATGAGCTACATAGAGAAATATCATCTATGAGAACAAAGTAAATTTCTTAAAATTAGTAAAAGAAGAGAAATCAAATAGAAAGGTAAACAATATATGTCAGACAGCACAAATGCTACTCCATCCAGTTAATTTTGAAATGCTGAATGTAAAAAAGGTACATGTGCCAAATATGGAATGGAAAATTCACACACAAGTAACAGATTAAACATTAAGCCACATGTCAAGAAATCTGTTTTTCCCTCAAATGATAGTACCTTCGGATGATTGCAGAGCTTCTTGAGAGCTGTAATATAAGCCAAGATCTTTGTTTGTTTTGTTTCTTCAGTGATGACTTTTTTAACCTAAATTCAAGAGGGACAAGACAACAATTATGTTTGGTCTGCACAGAGTAATCTTCAGGCAGTCCACTGTAAAGCAATAACAATTAAACCAACATTTTTAGAGTGTATAAAATGGTTGTATAACTCAGCCTGAAGAGGAGTCAACTTGCAGCATACTACTTCAACTATCTGCAAGAAGAACAAAATGTCCAGAAGGAAAATTTCAGATAATCCATTAAATATCTAGTCTAGCTCACCAACCTATATTTAATATTATAAACCTTTAGTAAAAGATAATTTTGCAAAAGGAGTTTAAGATAACTATATGTAAAAGGTAAGATGCAGTGCAATATGAGGACCATACCTTTGGAGGCAGATGATTTGATAGTAACACATTAGTCCTCCTCAATATGAACTGCCATCATATATCTTTCAGTCAATTGTGAAAAACACAGGAAGTGGTTATTCAAAAGAATTACAGTAATCATCAACGCATAAAGAGATGGATTTCAGGAAGAGAGCAACCACTCTATAAAGTTCATATACCAATGAGAATGTAGATATAATCCTCAAGAAACTCAATCATCGCTGGACATAAGAATAATAAACCAACATTACCTGATTTACTTTTGCACTTAATTCTGAAGTACGATCTGCAGCTAGCTTCTTCTCTTCTTCACTAGAAGTTGGTTCTCTTCCACAAATTATTGGTGTCTTCATCATTTGGAGACATTACAACAGCATATATAAGGAACAAGCAAGTGTTATTAGAGTGGAAAAGAAAAAGCAAAATGGAACAACAAGAATAATTATGTAGACAGCAGAAATACAACTTAGTAATAGAGGATCCAAGGAATGTGCATTCTTCCGGTGCAACTGCAACATGCATTCGTAACTTCTCTGATTAAAATTTATTTAGATGAATTTAACTGTACAGTACACTGTGATGGTTTCCACCATCATACTATCCTTCAAAGTTCAGAACACCAACTTGATTACATTAATTTTCTACTGCATGACAACAAATCAATTGCAAAGCCTTTAACTGCCTGTAAGCAACTGGCCTTTACACAAGGAAAAGGGTCCAGGGGAAAAAGGAATGCTTAATGTCGTAGAAAGTAGATCAAACAGATATTTAGATATGCAAGCATATATGTAGGCTTTACCCAGTTCAGGTGCAAATCCATTCTCGCAGGACCAGTGTGGCAGAAACGAATAAGGGATAACACTCCAAGTTTTAAACTAAAAAATATAGGTAACTTTGAAGATAACAAAAATATGGAACTCAGGACTCAAAGGTACAAGCATTTTACATGTAACTTCTGCATTGCATATTTATTCTCGGAGACTACAGTGCCAAGTGATCAACTGACCTCGTAGTAACGGCGAAAGTATGCAACATCACCCAAAATTCCTGGATTAGTGAAGTTGACCATGGCAAAGAACTCTTCGAGGTCATTCTGTTTGGATAGAAAAGGGGAGAGTAAACTATATGTTAGGAAGACACACAGAATTCATGAATCATATAAAACGACTGTTACAGTGTTACCTGCATGGGAGTTCCAGATAACAAAATCCGGCGTTTACATGAGAGAGCAGCCAATGCCTAGACCATAGACATGTTTATGGAAATTGTTAGAAATGCAACAAAAAATGACTTCTACTATGGAACAAAAAGATGAGAAATGAGCTTCTTCAGAAACAAACCCGGTTTGTTATTGTCTGGTCATTTTTCAGCCTGTGAGCCTCATCACAAATAAGAAGATCGCAAGCCTCACTTTGGCAAAATTTTGATGAATGCATCCTAAAAGTCTCATATGAAACAATCAATACCTGAAAACCATTGATTAAATTGATAAAAAGTTTCAAAAAGAATGTACCACACTGAAGTATGAAGTGCAAACAAGTACCTGCAAGAAGCTACGGGGATTTATGAAGCTGTCAATTCCAGAGATAACGTCATCTCTGCTGCTTTCACAGAGAGCTATAAGCTGAACTCTTTGTCCAACCCACTTCTTGATTTCTGCCTCCCAGTTACTGACAAGACTGGTTGGTGTGACAATTATGGCCTTCTTAACCATCGGCTTCCCATCAATCCCTTGACGAAGAAGGGTATACAGTAAAGTGATTGACTGCAATGTCTTTCCCAAACTGCAAATATGAAGGATATGTAAATAAAACCAAGAGTACGATAACCAAAGTCATAAACTCAGTGTGAAGGGATTTACCCTGAAGGGATAAGATATTTACCCCATATCATCAGCAAGAATGCATCCATTTATATTGGCAGCACTATACAACCCAGACACGCATTCAAACATGAACTGAACTCCTTCTCTGCATTACAAAATGACAAAATGTCTCCCTTAAAATAAAGAAGATAACATCCGCGACCAGTATACAGAATTATATAAATGTTAACATGCTCATTCTAAGTATAATATATTCTCAGTGACCTATACCGTACCCAAATAAAATCCATATCAGTGGGCTGTTAACCACTTTAGTTTCAAATTTCAAACAGAACATGGTCATTTCTGAATTGCATCTACATGGCACATGCACGCAGACACAAATTTACATAAAGAAATACATACAACTATGTACATAAAGCTCTACCCTGCATATCCCCAAACTGAACTGCAGGATTGAGACCGATGCACAATACCTTTGATGGGGTCGAAGAAAACGAACAAGCAAGGGATCCACTACTATGGGCACTAAGTTGTTGGGTCCATCTTCAGATTCTTCAGGTTGCCATAATACCAAAGGCTCAACACCTGGCGGAAGTACCAGAATTTCCTCCACGGTATCAGTCCCATCCGACTCTGTTCTAATTATACCCAGCGGCTTGGCTATTGCAACTAACGCTGGCCTTGAAGATCCCCAAGGAACAAACCGCTTCCGGGCCCAAAGACGACGTGCAAGATTTTCTTTCCCGTTATCATAGCCATTAGAACATGGGGGCTTAAACGGTTTCCTACAAACTGCAGCTCCTTCTGTCACTGAAAGAACTCGTGGAAGCAGCGATTGTCTTCTTACAACAAGGTTGCCCCTAATAAATCATTATTATAGACTTCAATAAACTATCAACAAAATTCCCATCAAATATAATTAACTGCGATCGGTATTCCGAAACTCAAAACATAATAATATCAAAATAATAACAAAAAACCTTGCATAAACAATAATCCATGGAATCAGCAATTATTTCAGCTCAAGCTTAAAGGAAAGCCAAAAAAACACACCTTAGATTAGTTTAAAATTAAAATGTTCTGGTCATTCAAGTTCTTAATTTTTTTCGGTTTTGTTTAGGTATTGGATTTTTTAAACGGAAAGCACCTTAACAGAGCATCTACGTTCTTGGATTTGAGATCTTCATCGGACGGTGGATGGTGCGCGGTAGATTCTCCACCACCGTCATCGTTTTCTTCTTCTTCTTCGTCATCATCGTCTTCTTCCGGGCGCTCAATGGTATATTCTTCGCTTGAATCGCTTTGATCGGAATCGGAGGAAATTTCTTCGACTTCCTCCGTTGATGACGTGGACTGACTTTCTCTCGCCATTTTGGGGTGAAAGAAAGAGGGGAGAGGGAAGATAGAAGAAGATTTTTGAAAATTAGAAAATTTGGCGGTAAAATAAGAATGGAATGGAAAATTGTTGGACTTGGCTTGGATCTGGAAATATTACGGGAAATGGGTCGGGTGACAGAGGACTAGGGCTGAGGCTTCGGTCAGTTTATCACTATGGGTTGGATTTGGTTCATAACCCAGAAGGCCCGAACCCGTGGACGACCCGGGTAAACTCGTCTTTATCTTCTGAACTCTTTTCCCCCAAATATTTATAAATTAAAAATAATGAATTTAAAGTATATAATTTATTTAATATATATCATAAAATTAAGTACTTGAAATAATTAAAATATCTAATAACAATAATTTTTAAAGTATAATATAGTTTTGAAAAAACATTAAAAAGCAAATTTAATCTTTTTTTAACTAACAAATGTATTATTCCAAACCCATTTGAAACCTTTTTTTCTAAATCTATACATTGCTACTCTATTTCTTTGACATGCTGATTAATTTAACTCTGAACATTCTCACTTTTTTGCTAATTTGGTACTTATTTTTTTCTGAAGTTATAGAATCCAACCTTTAATGTTTAAAAAATAGATTAATGGCTATTTTTTAAAAAAAGAAAATATTAAGGTCGTGTTTAGTAAATAGTTTTTTGAAGCATTTTCAGAGGTTTGACCAGTCAAATCCGTTAATTAAATTTTTTGATAAATAAATTATTATAATCTATTTTCTATTAAAAATCTATTTTCGCCCCCCTAAACTTCTATAAGTTCGCCCCCCTAGAAATTTATAAGTTCGCCCCCCCTAACCTAAAGTCCTGGGTCCGTCCCTGGTTATATGTTTTATTGGATGTTTATTGACAAGAAAAATATGTTGGTTTGGTAGTAAAGCACTAAGCTTTACGGTGCTCAAACCTAGGTACGAGCCTCGTTACCTCAATTTCATGAGTTATTTTAGCTCTTAACTTTAAAACTAATCAGATGATGACACGTCAGCACATATGCCATGTCGGTATTTTAACTTTTTCAATGCTGACATGGCATGCCACATCAGTGAAGAAGGTTGGCGTGTTAACAATTAACGTCAGACTAACGGTTTCGTTAGTCAACGTTGGTCAATGGACTAATTTTGTTGTAATGTGCAAACTAAAGGGCCTAATTAAACATATTTTCACGCAATTGACAACATAACAAAATGAGGTCGAACTTGAGAGCAAAATAAGCCATTTAGCCAATATAATAAAAAGTATTGTTTAATTATACTTTCTACTTTTCTTCACTTTCATTTTCTTGAGGTAGTTATTTTTATAGTTTAAAAAAATTGTTGAAATCGTCTTTGATAACGATTTTATTGTCGTGGGCTAATTTTTAGCTTTTACGTTGGTTATATATAAATAAGATTCTTCTCTCTCGATGAAGAATTGTTTTGTTCTTTTTAATTTCATTATTTGTTTGTTTGTTTTGCTTTGTTAAAAGTCATTTTACATCATGTTTGTTGTTATTTTCATCTCCTTTGTATGACAATTTATTTGTTTGTTTTTTTACATATTGTTTTGCTCTTGGTTAATTTAAAATTAGGGTAATTATTTGATACACTTGTGGTGAAAATTAAAAGTTTTCACAAGCTCCTTAATTTTAGGGTTCAGAGACTTAGTTTAGGGGTTTAAGTGTTGGGTTTTGAAATTAGGGATAGTGGTTGAAATTTACAAATTAGGGTTATAATTTAGGGTTTATAGATTAAAACCTAAACCCTCACCATATTATCTTAAAAACTAAGCTCTAACCTCTAAATTCTAATCTTAAACCATAAATTCTAACCAATAACCTTAAATTCTAAATCTTTACACTTAAATCATAAACCTTAGATTCAGCCCCTAAACCCTAAACTAAGACGCTTGTAGAAACTTTTAGTTTCACCGTCAATGTATAGGATAATAAACCTTAAAATTATTTGATTTAATCATTGGTTTCTAACTTATTGACCGACTAATTCAGATGAATTTTTTAAAGGCAAGAACATTATGGGGGCAACCCTCTTAATCTAATTTTCTCCAATCACAAAACTAGAATTAAATTTTCTATTTAAGCAATCTAGTGTATGACGCCACCATGCTAAGAAATTGGTGATGGTTAATTTAAATTTTTCATAAAAATACAATGTCAAATTTCCAATATTTTTAATGTTTAAATATTTAATACCATCACAATGTATACTTTATACACTGTCAATTTATTACAGTTAACGAGATGAACATCAAATTTATTTTTTTCCTGCTTAGCTTGGAATATAATAGAATTATCATATTTATTATTTAATTCATTTAAATATTTTTTATTTGCCCATTAAAAGTATTTTATAATTTTAATACGTCAAATATAAAATTAGTTTATCTTAATTAAATTGATATTATGATTGATGTAATATTATAGAAATAATGAGTTTGAGTGCTAATTTTTTTGCGAGGTAGATGGTATCTCAAAATCTTGAAAGATTATTAGACGGGTTTAGCTCACCATATTTTTATAGTCTCGTCCAATTAATTTTTTCTATTTAAATTTTTTTAAGGTGAATTTTCACATTTTTTCTATATATAATTAAAGAACGACTAATTACTTGAAAGTTACACTAAAATTGATAAATGTTATTAGATGACATAGTGAGTCAAATTTATTTAATAATTTTTTAATTTGGTTTCTATCCATCCATCTCATTTTATTCCTAACATATCACGTGTTGAATGGCTTGTATGGAATCAAGGAAAGCTTCCCTTTCCAATTTCCATAATTTAAAACATTGTTGATGTTTTTCTTAGGTATAGGGTAAAAAAAAAACCATAACATTTCACTGAATAATTATTTTGGCTCATATTTTTTAAAATAATTTAATCCATAACGTTTTATTTGAGTTAAAATAGTCTCTCTACAAAGGAAAACTGTTAATTAACTAACTGTAAATGACTCGAAAGGACGTGACAGCCCTATATGGTAATGCACTCTAACATGACATTATCATATAGACAAAGTTGTTGACTTGAAAGTGTAACACCCGGGTTTAGGGGTTAGGCAAAAATAATATTTTAATATTATTTTGGGCTCGGTTTTATACTCCAAATAATGTTTCGGGTTTTGTTTTCAAAATTTATTAAATTTCGAGTTAACCATGTTTTAAGATTTAAAACTCCAATCTACCATGGATTATTCCTCCTTGTGAATAGCCAAACTCATTAAGGGCAAACAAGTCTTTTGAGCTTTAAAAAAAAATTCAGCACATGTCAAATAAAACACCCCTCTTTCTCATCTTCTTCCCCTCCCTCTTTCAAACCTAACGTTCTCCTCTTCTCACCTTGGGGGAGTCACTATTCCATCACCTTGCACTCACATCCTTGGTGATTTTTGAGAGGTAAACATGTTTCTAGCTTGTCCTCACTCTCCTCTACATGCTCATACCCATAGTTTTCATTAAAACCTATGTTTTTGTGTTATGAAGTTTTAGAGTTTGAAATTAAAAATGTTAACTTTGTTAACTTTAAGTTGAGCTTCTGATTTGGTAATGATAGATAAGTCATTTGTTGTTCAAAAGGTTCAATATATCTAATTTTTACAAAGTTTTATAATGATTTTCGGAATTGAGTTTCAAAGGGGTTTTTGGAGGGTTTTAAAGAGGTTTTGGAGGTTGTTTAAGGTTGGTTTTTGAGGGCTGATGTTAGTATAATATATGAGGGCTGCTTTGGGTGTGTTTGATGGTTATTTGGATGCTTGAAATGGAAGGTATTGGTGGGCTTTAAGGGTAGCTCGGAAATTCTGTTTTTGGGACTTGTTTTGGGTATTGAGTGCTTGAAGTGTTGATCCGGGTTGTATCCGTTGATGAGATATTGATTATGAATGTTTTGTTTGTGTTTGAGATTAATTAGAACCGAGTTTGGGCTTCGGAGAAGCTTTGGAAGAGAATCCGGGAATTTGAAGAACGGTCGCTTGCTTGGTCTTCGAGCTAGGAAGCTTAGGTGAGTGGATGTTTACTTTAAAGGTTTTAAATTAGTTGATTCGAGTATGTGGACTAGGTTGGGCTTGGTAGACCCACCTAGAGTTAGGATTAGGGTGGTAGCCTAATCCTAAGCTTGATCTAAGCCTTTGGATGAACTCAATTGTGTGAATGTATATGCCGCGTATGCCATGTGATATGAATGTTTATGTATATTGTTTTATACATGTGAGTTGAGGCATGGGTTGTATTGCTTAAAGCATGCATGGTGATGGTCTATGGTTGTGTCCATGGTGAGTACGTGCTAAGCACGGAAATGATTGAAATGTGTGTTGTGGAAGGAGTAAAATATTGGCACTAGTATACTTAAATACAAATGATCGATCATTAGGATGTTAGTGTGTACACATGAGTCAAAAGTCGCGCGTGGCCTTGGTGGCGTTGAGTCACCAAGGAGGAGTACGGGTACGCCCGGAAATGGTATTTAAATATAGTCGGTGATGAGTGGAATCCCATCGACGGGGCGTGAGGATGAGTGGAATCCCCTCCGCGAGACCGGTGATGAGTGTAATCCCACCGTCAGGTAATGGTTGTGTTGTTGGATATGAGTTCCAACGGTTGTCCGCGTATTTGAGTGATAACTAGGTGCCAATGTTGATTGATATATGTATCAATGTGTTGAGATATATGAGCTGTTTGGATGTTTATATGTGATTGCATGTATGGTAGTATTGAGCTCTTAATTAAGGCATACATGTAATACATTGCTCATGCATTTATACCTTGTGGACCCTTGGTAAGTGTAAATGGCTTTGGCTAGATCGTGCTCGGACCCTGCAATGTTGAGGTTTGTTTTTAGAGCTTACCCTCACTAAGCATCATTGCTTACGCTCTCTTTGTTCAACATTGCAGATCCTTAGTTCGTGGGTTGCTCGGGCAAGAGGAGGGCCTCCAAGTGTGGTTTGGATTGAATTCACCAAGTATGGATTTAAAATACTAGACATGTAATGGTTGAGCAATGGGATGTGTAATGTTTCGTGGTTGTTGTTGGTTGATAGGAGCATGTGTAGACTCCTTTATATATATTGCTTTTGCATGGTTGCGTTGCCATGGTGAATGTTATCTTATGTCTGTTTTGCTTGCTTGATATGTTGGCCTATGCTTAGGAGTTTCTACATGTGTTTGAATGTTGTTGAATGAATACATGTTGTGGATTGTTGCTTTGGTATTAGACATGTCTAAATATTGTTGAAGCATGCTTGTATGGTTGCTATACCTTAGGATGTCTTGCCGTGAAGTTGCTTGGTGTCTTGGGGATGTTTTGGGGCATCCTTGTGCCTCAAAACAGCCCAGGAAAGTCTGCAGACAGGGGGTGTTTCGGAACGGGTCCCCGTGTTCCGAAACGGCCCCTGCGTAAATGGCCTGCCGTTTCGAAACGGATGAGGGTCGTTCCGGAACGTTTTCGCCACTGGAATTTTGAGAAATTGGCGAGATGAAGCTGTTCCGAAACGGGCCTTTGAAGTTCCGAAACGGTCAAATCTCGTTGACCACGAGATATTGACCGTCAAGGTCGTTCCGATACGGGTCACCCCTGTTTCGGAACGGTCACCTTGCGGTTGACCCAGGCCCGTTGACCAGGTCAGGGCGTTTCGGAACACCCTATAAGTGTTTCGAAACGGCCTGCTAGAATGAAGTAAAATGGACTGTTTATGCTTGTTTGGTCGGTGAATGTTACGTTGTTTGGTTCTTCCGCTGCTGTGCTTCACGTAGGAATTATAATTGCATCTAGATAAGACTAAAGTTAAAAGAAATTTTCTAGGTCGTTAACCGAGGGGAAGCCTTAACGGGTTTCGCTTCGGTTTTCCCCGTGTGGCCCACTCGGACCGGTCATCCGACCAGACCGGGACGAGGGGGTTACACTTGTTGGTATCAGAGCCTAAGGTTACCGAGACCTTGGGCAGGTAAGTGAGGTAAGTTTAAGTTTTTAAATTAAATTGCACGGTGTTTGCTTGTTTTGCAAGAATGATTGCTTGTCTGACAAGTATGCTGATTGTTTTACTTTTAAGCATGTGTGTGTGGGTCCCATTGCTACTATTACATTGGAAAATGATTTATAAGTGAGGAAACATACTTGGACACTTGGAAGCCTTGCCTTGCTAACCCAACTTGTATGTTTGGTTGTTGTGGTTGTAGTTAATATCTGAGAGGGCAATGTCTAGACCGAGAGGTAGACCGAGGTTGGTTCGTCATGAACCGCGAGTTGTGGCTCCTGTTGAGCCGGTAGTTGGTGCGGGGGCTCACTTAGAGGGACCGGGGGCAGCGGGAGTTGGCGCTCCTCCACCACCTCCTCCACCTGGAGCTGGGGGCGAGGATGGAGCTGGAGGAGAGGGACCTCAAGGTGGCCAAGGGGGCCAAGGTCCAGCTGGAATTGACATGACTCCGCTTGTGCAAGCGATAGCGGGAGCGTTTCAGGCTGCAGTGGCGGGAGCCCAGGCTGCAGTTCAGCCTAGGTGTGATGATGCTAGTTTACCTTTGGAGAGGCTCCGTAGCTTAGGGGCCGAAGAGTTTAGAGGATCTACTCCGGAGAGGTCGGAGTTATGGTTAGAGAAGACAGTTCGTATCTTGGCTCAGATGGGTTGTGCGGGCGCACGTAGATTGGGTTGTGTGATCTCACTGCTTTAGGGTGATGCCTACACCTGGTGGGTCACCATCACTACCGGGGTTCCAGAGGCTGAGATAGATTGGGATTTCTTTGAGTTTGCTTTCAGAAAGAGGTACTTGGGACCGAGGTACTTGGATGAGAAGAAGCGAGAGTTTATGGCTCTTACTCAGGGGGATGCTTCTGTGACTGATTATGAGATCCGCTTTGTTCGCTTGAGTCAGTATGCCCCAGAGTTGGTTCCTACTGAAATGGAACGCTGCAACCGATTCCGATACGGATTGAATGAAGAGGTCAAGAGGTACACATTGGCTTCTGACTACTCAGACTTTGATGTGTTGGTCGCGAGGGCCAAGGATTTGGAGCATAGTTTGGGTTCAGCCAAACGAGCTGGTGGTTCCGGTTCTGGAAAGAGGCATAACCACTTTGATGGTAGAGATACTAAGAGACACAAGGGTGGCGGACATCAGTTTGATCAGAGACGTGGCGGTGGCCACCATGGTAGGGGCCATCAGGGCCATAGAGGAGGAGGGCGCTTGCCCGAGTGTGCACAGTGTGGGAGACAACACACTGGAGAGTGCTGGGGTAACTTTCATGCTTGTTGGAACTGTGGTTCGAGGGACCACTTTAGGAGGGACTGTCCACGTCAGGCAGCTCAGGCACCGAACATAGCTCAGGCTCCTGCGAGAGGTAATGATTTTCAGAGAGGCCGTGGGCGCGGTCGTGGCTACTTCCAGCCGAGGGCTGATGCACCTAGGGTAGATGCTCAGAGGAACCTTGCTCATGTTGTGGCTGTGCAGCCAGAGGCGGGAGGACCAGCAAGGGTCTATGCTCAGAGAGGGGCCGGGAACGACACCGATGTGATAGCAGGTAATTTTGAGTTACAGTCTATGTCTTTGCTTTCTTTGGTTGATTCGGGTTCTACACATTCCTACATTCTGAGTGAGCATGCACAGAAGTTAGATATTCCTGTTGAGATCTTAGATGTAGGTATGCATGTTACTAGCTCTTTTGGTGAGACAGTTGTAGTTAGACGTATGTATAAGAGGTGTCCACTGAAGATTCAGGGTCATGTGTTCTCAGTTGATATGATGGAACTTCATTTCTACGGTTTTGATATTATTTTGGGTATGGATTGGTTGGTTGAGCATCGGGCTAGTGTGGATTTTGAGACAAAGAGAATTTCCTTGAAGCTTTCTGATGACTACGAGGTAGTGGTAGTGGGCGAGAACATTAAGTTCTTGTCTAATGTGGTGTCAGCTTTAGAGGCACATAGGTTGATGGACTCAGGATGTGGGGCCTATTTGGCTTATGTTATGAATCCGGATATGAGTGAAGCTAGACCGAAAGATATCAGAACAGTGTGTGACTTTCCAGATGTGTTTCCTGAAGAGTTGCCGGGTTTGCCTCCTGACAGAGATGTTGAGTTTGTGATTGAGACAGTTTCGGGATCTAACCCAGTTTCGATAGCTCCGTATCGCATGGCTCCGAAAGAGTTGAAAGAATTGAAGAGTCAGTTGCAAGAATTATTAGACCGTGGTTTCATTAGGCCTAGTAGTTCTCCGTGGGGTGCTCCAGTGTTGTTTGTGAAAAAGAAAGATGGTAGCATGCGCATGTGTATTGACTATAGACAGCTGAATCAGTTGACCGTGAAGAACAAGTATCTGTTGCCTCGTATAGATGATTTGTTTGATTAGTTAAGGGGTGCGTCAGTGTTCTCGAAGATAGATTTGAGATCCGGATACTATCAGTTGAAAGTGAAAGAGTGTGATGTTCCGAAGACAGCTTTTAGGACTAGATATGGACACTATGAGTTTCTTGTGATGCCATTTGGGCTCACGAATGCACCAGCAGCATTCATGGACATGATGAACAGAATTTTTAGAGACTATCTAGACCGGTTTGTGGTTGTCTTCATTGATGATATACTTGTGTACTCGAAGACAGAAGAAGAGCATGATGAGCACTTGAGATTTGTTTTGCAGAGATTGTTGAGCAATCAGTTGTATGCGAAGCTCAGTAAGTGTGAGTTCTGGATTCGAGAGGTTGTATTTCTTGGCCATGTTGTTTCGGCCGAAGGCATCCGAGTTGATCCATCGAAGATTGAGGCTATTGTTGAGTGGAAACAACCTAAGTCCGTGACCGAGATTAGGAGTTTCCTAGGATTAGCCGGTTACTATAGGAGGTTCGTTGATGGCTTCTCTAGAGTAGCTGCTCCCTTGACTAAGTTGTTGCAAAAGGGAGTCAAGTTTGAATGGTCAGATGCAAGACAAAAGGCCTTTGAGAAGTTGAAGGAAGCTTTGACAAATGCTCCAGTGTTAGTACAGCCTGTTTCAGGTAAGGAGTTTGTGATTTACAGTGATGCTTCCTACGTAGGCTTAGGATGTGTTTTGATGCAAGATGGGAGAGTTGTTGCTTATGCTTCTAGACAGTTGAAGATTCATGAGAAGAACTATCCTACTCATGACATAGAGCTAGCTGCAGTTGTGTTTGCATTGAAGATTTGGCGTCACTACTTGTATGGTGAGAAGTGTGTTGTTTACACCGATCACAAGAGCTTGAAGTACTTGATGACACAGAAAGAGTTGAATTTGAGACAGAGGAGATGGCTAGAGTTGTTAAAAGATTATGATTTGACTATTGAGTACCATCCGGGTAAAGCAAACGTAGTAGCCGATGCTTTGAGTAGAAAAGTGGCCGTTGAGCTGAGAGCTATGTTTGCTAGATTGAGTGTGTCCGATGATGGTGGCTTGATCACCGAGTTGCAAGTGAAGCCTTCTTTGATTCAGTTGATTAGAGAGAAGCAGTTGCAAGATGCGAGCTTAGTTCCTCATGTTCAAGACATAGCCGAAGGAAGACCGACTGAGTTTAGTTTCAGTGGTGAGAGCTTGTTGTGCTTTAGAGATAGAATTGTAGTACCGGAAGATGTTGAGCTGAGACGTCAGATTTTGAGCGAAGCGCATTCGAGTCCCTTTTCTATGCATCCGGGTAGTACCAAGATGTACCGAGATTTGAAGAATGATTACTTCTAGGTAGGGTTGAAGAGAGATGTAGCCGAGTATGTGAGCCGTTGCATGGTTTGTCAGAGAGTGAAGGCAGAACATCAGGTTCCTTCAGGTTTGCTACAGCCTTTGAAGATTCCGGAATAGAAGTGGGAGAGAATCACCATGGATTTTGTATCGGGGTTGCCTTTGTCTCCTTCGAAGAAGAATTCAGTGTGGGTGATTGTTGATAGGTTCACTAAGTGTGCTCACTTCTTAGCGGTGAACACTACGGATTCCTTAGACAAGTTGGCAAACTTGTACATTCGTGAGATTGTGAGACTTCATGGAGTTCCAAAGTCTATAGTTTCAGATAGGGATCCTAGATTTACTTCGAGGTTCTGGAGTTGTTTGCACAGTGCTTTGGGTAGTCGTCTGCATTTCAGCACATCTTATCATCCGCAGTCCGATGGGCAGTCAGAGCGAGTGATACAGATTCTAGAGGATATGCTTCATTGTTGTGTGATTGATTTCCAGGGTTCTTGGGAGAAGCACTTACCGTTGGTTGAGTTTGCTTACAACAACAGTTATCAGTCTAGTATCCAGATGGCACCTTACGAGGCTTTGTATGGTAGACGGTGTAGAACTCCGATTTGTTGGGCTGAGACAGGTCAGAGGTTGTTACCCATGCCAGACTTGCTTAAGGGAACCACAGAAAAGGTGAAGTTGATTTGTGACCGTTTGAAGGCAGCTTCCGATCGTCAGAAGTCCTATGCAGATTTGAAGAGGAAAGAGGTTGAGTACGCAGTGGGTGAGAAAGTGTTTCTGAAGGTATCTCCGTGGAAGAAGGTGATGAGATTTGGCCGAAAGGGCAAGTTGAGTCCGAGGTTCATTGGTCCGTATGAGATAGTTGAGCGGATTGGGCCTGTAGCTTATCGGTTGAGGTTACCTTCTGAGTTAGAGAAGATCCATGCTGTTTTTCATGTATCTATGCTTAGGAGATATAGATCAGATCCTTCTCATGTGATGCCCGTTGAGGAGATAGAGTTGAATCCGGATTTGTCTTATAATGAAGAGCCCGTGGAGATACTTGCTTCTGATAGCAAGGTGTTGCGTGGCAAGACCATAGAGTTGGTCAAGGTGTTGTGGAGACATAGGGGTGTGGAAGAGGCCACGTGGGAGAGGAAAGCTGATATGGTTGAGAAGTTTCCGTATTTGTTTCCACCAGGTAATTTTGGGGACGAAATTCCTTAAGTGGGGGAGAGTTGTAACACCCGGGTTTAGGGGTTAGGCAAAAATAATATTTTAATATTATTTTGGGCTCGGTTTTATACTCCAAATAATGTTTCGGGTTTTGTTTTCAAAATTTATTAAATTTCGAGTTAACCATGTTTTAAGATTTAAAACTCCAATCTACCATGGATTAATCCTCCTTGTGAATAGCCAAACTCATTAAGGGCAAACAAGTCTTTTGAGCTTTAAAAAAAATTCAGCACATGTCAAATAAAACACCCCTCTTTCTCATCTTCTTCCCCTCCCTCTTTCAAACCTAACGTTCTCCTCTTCTCACCTTGGGGGAGTCACTATTCCATCACCTTGCACTCACATCCTTGGTGATTTTTTAGAGGTAAACATGTTTCTAGCTTGTCCTCACTCTCCTCTACATGCTCATACCCATAGTTTTCATTAAAACCTATGTTTTTGTGTTATGAAGTTTTAGAGTTTGAAATTAAAAATGTTAACTTTGTTAACTTTAAGTTGAGCTTCTGATTTGGTAATGATAGATAAGTCATTTGTTGTTCAAAAGGTTCAATATATCTAATTTTTACAAAGTTTTATAATGATTTTCGGAATTGGGTTTCAAAGGGGTTTTTGGAGGGTTTTAAAGAGGTTTTGGGGGTTGTTTAAGGTTGGTTTTTGAGGGCTGATGTTAGTATAATATATGAGGGCTGCTTTGGGTGTGTTTGATGGTTATTTGGATGCTTGAAATGGAAGGTATTGGTGGGATTTAAGGGTAGCTCGGAAATTCTGTTTTTGGGACTTGTTTTGGGTATTGAGTGCTTGAAGTGTTGATCCGGGTTGTATCCGTTGATGAGATATTGATTATGAATGTTTTGTTTGTGTTTGAGATTAATTAGAACCGAGTTTGGGCGTCGGAGAAGCTTTGGAAGAGAATCCGGGAATTTGAAGAACGGTCGCTTGCTTGGTCTTCGAGCTAGGAAGCTTAGGTGAGTGGATGTTTACTTTAAAGGTTTTAAATTAGTTGATTCGAGTATGTGGACTAGGTTGGGCTTGGTAGACCCACCTAGAGTTAGGATTAGGGTGGTAGCCTAATCCTAAGCTTGATCTAAGCCTTTGGATGAACTCAATTGTGTGAATGTATATGCCGCGTATGCCATGTGATATGAATGTTTATGTATATTGTTTTATACATGTGAGTTGAGGCATGGGTTGTATTGCTTAAAGCATGCATGGTGATGGTCTATGGTTGTGTCCATGGTGAGTACGTGCTAAGCACGGAAATGATTGAAATGTGTGTTGTGGAAGGAGTAAAATATTGGCACTAGTATACTTAAATACAAATGATCGATCATTAGGATGTTAGTGTGTACACATGAGTCAAAAGTCGCGCGTGGCCTTGGTGGCGTTGAGTCACCAAGGAGGAGTACGGGTACGCCCGGAAATGGTATTTAAATATAGTCGGTGATGAGTGGAATCCCATCGACGGGGCGTGAGGATGAGTGGAATCCCCTCCGCGAGACCGGTGATGAGTGTAATCCCACCGTCAGGTAATGGTTGTGTTGTTGGATATGAGTTCCAACGGTTGTCCGCGTATTTGAGTGATAACTAGGTGCCAATGTTGATTGATATATGTATCAATGTGTTGAGATATATGAGCTGTTTGGATGTTTATATGTGATTGCATGTATGGTAGTATTGAGCTCTTAATTAAGGCATACATGTAATACATTGCTCATGCATTTATACCTTGTGGACCCTTGGTAAGTGTAAATGGCTTTGGCTAGATCGTGCTCGGACCCTGCAATGTTGAGGTTTGTTTTTAGAGCTTACCCTCACTAAGCATCATTGCTTACGCTCTCTTTGTTCAACATTGCAGATCCTTAGTTCGTGGGTTGCTCGGGCAAGAGGAGGGCGTCCAAGTGTGGTTTGGATTGAATTCACCAAGTATGGATTTAAAATACTAGACATGTAATGGTTGAGCAATGGGATGTGTAATGTTTCGTGGTTGTTGTTGGTTGATAGGAGCATGTGTAGACTCCTTTATATATATTGCTTTTGCATGGTTGCGTTGCCATGGTGAATGTTATCTTATGTCTGTTTTGCTTGCTTGATATGTTGGCATATGCTTAGGAGTTTCTACATGTGTTTGAATGTTGTTGAATGAATACATGTTGTGGATTGTTGCTTTGGTATTAGACATGTCTAAATATTGTTGAAGCATGCTTGTATGGTTGCTATACCTTAGGATGTCTTGCCGTGAAGTTGTTTGGTGTCTTGGGGATGTTTTGGGGCATCCTTGTGCCTCAAAACAGCCCAGGAAAGTCTGCAGACAGGGGGTGTTTCGGAACGGGTCCCCGTGTTCCGAAACGGCCCCTGCGTAAATGGCCTGCCGTTTCGAAACGGATGAGGGTCGTTCCGGAACGTTTTCGCCACTGGAATTTTGAGAAATTGGCGAGATGAAGCTGTTCCGAAACGGGCCTTTGAAGTTCCGAAACGGTCAAATCTCGTTGACCACGAGATATTGACCGTCAAGGTCGTTCCGATACGGGTCACCCCTGTTTCGGAACGGTCACCTTGCGGTTGACCCAGGCCCGTTGACCAGGTCAGGGCGTTTCGGAACACCCTATAAGTGTTTCGAAACGGCCTACTGGAATGAAGTAAAATGGACTGTTTATGCTTGTTTGGTCGGTGAATGTTACGTTGTTTGGTTCTTCCGCTGCTGTGCTTCACGTAGGAATTATAATTGCATCTAGATAAGACTAAAGTTAAAAGAAATTTTCTGGGTCGTTAACCGAGGGGAAGCCTTAACGGGTTTCGCTTCGGTTTTCCCCGTGTGGCCCACTCGGACCGGTCATCCGACCAGACCGGGACGAGGGGGTTACAGAAAGAATGTCACATCAGTCAAAAAAATAATTTTATAAAATTATATAAAATATAAGAATATTTTTTTCTGAGTTGTCAAGTCATTTCAAGTTGTTTATCATTAGTTGACTAACAGTTTTCATCTGTAGATGGGTCATTTTGACCTAAAATGAAATGTTATTGGTTAAATTGTTTCAAAAAAAAGAATATAAACTAAAATTATTATTCAATCAAATATCATTAACATTTTTTTTTGCATTATACCTTTTTTCTTATTATCTGCTTACAGTGCAAGCAAAGAGATGCCGAACAGCTTCCCACTTTCCATACATTTAAAAGCCATGGAAGAACCTGCAAATAATCCTCTGTTTTTGTATTCAAAATATCAAACCAAGTGAGAAAAAAATACAAACTATGCATACTACTAACACGCAGACATCGGCTTACGGGCATCCAAATCCCATCCCAACTCCGGCAATTCCAACTACTTTCCCTACACGTTTTCAGCACCATCCGCCTGGAGAATGGACCACTGGTCTTTTCCATTGCTTCGATGACCCTGCAAATTGTAAGCTCATAAGACATCAACCACGTTTGTCATTTTTTTTTCAGTTTCAGTCTTTCAGATTAACCCTTTGATTTGATTTTCGAAATTCTCAGGTCTGATTACGTGTTGCTGTCCTTGCATAACATTCGGACAGATATCGGAGATCGTCAACAGAGGACACACATGTATAGTTTTTGAAATGTTCTTTTCTTTTTGGTTCAAAATTCTGACATTTGATTCATTGTTTTTGGCAGCTTGTTTTTCGAGGGGTTTGTTGTATGCGGTGCTACTGGGTTTTACCGGTTGTGCATGTTTATATTCATTCTTCTACCGCTCCAGATTGAGGGGACAGTACGACTTAGAAGAGGAGCCTTGTAATGACTGCCTGGTTCACTTCTGCTGTGGTCCGTTTGCTCTTTGTCAAGAATACAGAGAGCTCAAAAATCGTGGCTTTGACATGGAGATAGGTATTAAAGCATAGTTATAATTAACGACATTGTAGAAATTAAAAAAAATCATGTTATATAACAAATTATAGGGGCTAAATCTCAAATTTAGGCATAGTAGAGGGATCAAAAACAGAATTTGACCTTTTTCAAATTTCAAAACCAGTCTTTCCTTCTTCTTTTTTTCTTTTTGCTTCATTAATCAATCCATATAAATATTTGTTTGTATTTGGGAAGGAAGGTTGGGAAGCCAACATGGACAGGCAAAAGCATGGAGTTGCAAGGGCGCCAATAGTGATCCCTGGAATGGCAAGAAATGATTGCAGCTGCATCCTCTGCCTCTGTTTTGTGTGCTTTGGTTTATCTCTCTGTTTCTGTTGTGTATTTTGCTTCATGTTTGGTGTGTGTTTAATGACCCGTATGATATTTGTAAATTGTAATATATATATATATATATATATATATATCGTGCAAATTGCAATGAGAAACATGGGTTCACTCATATATATATATATATAAATCATGATTACATAGAAAAAAAACATATTAGAATTTACTATGCATTAAGTATGAAAAGCAATATCATAAGTCTTGGTCAACTACTACAAAATTAATATGAAGTATAAATGAAAAATCGTGCACTTGCCACAGAAAATTAAAGAGAAAGAGAGAGAGAGAATTAGTTGTCCAAATAAATATGACGTGGCCTCTTTTCTTTATCGTTGACATTAAATCGAGAGAAGTAAAGTGCATGAAGATTACAATAAAAGATGATTCATGATTGTGGCATTAGAGGTATGGGCTTCTTGAATTTTTCTAGTTTGAAGTTGTTGTCAAAAAGTAAAGATTGTAACGCTCCAGGTTTAGGGCTCGAAAGTTAATGGGTCGGTTGTAAATTGGTTTCGATTTTTAAAATGATGTTTCGGGACTATTTTTAAATGAAAAGCGTTTTAAAAAGGAGGTTTGTGGAGAAAAGGTTGATGAGGATTACTTGTGTAATTTCTCTAAAGCTCTTTTATTAGGTTGCCTAAAGTTTAATTAAAAGGTTTTTATCTTATTTTCAAATCAAAAGAGTTATCATATTTTTCAAAGGAAAAAAAACACAAAACTTTTCAAGAGCAAGTATTTCCTCATCAAATCTTCAGTTGTGGTGATTTCTTCAAGATAAACATCTTAATCTATTGACCTTTATTAGATTATGATAAATTTCAACTTAGTTTTCTATTTACCTAATGATTTCTAAGTTTTCCCTAAAACCTATTTTATTTCGAAAATGGTAAGTTTTTTATGATTTTCGAGTGGGCTTTGATTTCTGTGTTTTTTGGTGGTTATAAATCATATTTTAGTGTTGATAAAGTGTTGAAATGAGATTTTAATCAATAAAACTCGAAACTAAGTGCAATGGGTAAGTTTTAAAGGTAAAAAATGATGTTTTTGGCTTAGTTTTGTGGAAAAACGATGGCTGGAGGTATACATGCCTAAGATGGGTGTTTTTAGATATTAATTGATAAATTTTGAAAGTTAAAAATGTTGGGTAAAGTCAGATTGTGTTTGGATGATGTTTTGGCAATGTTTCAGTTGATTTCGACTTTGTTTTGATTGAGTAGATGTGTCGATTGATGGACTATTGCTTTTCAGTGAGTTTTGGTGTTAGGATATGTATTGATACTTTGGTTTGAAATGGTTAGAAGCATTGAAAATGGTTTTGGAGTTGGAAGCAACACCGGGTATTGAGGACTAGTAGATGAGTACGATGATGTGTAGTCCCACTAAAAATAAGCTAGTTGTTGTGTACGGTGTTGTGTAATCCCACCGAATTTAGTTATGCATGTGCATACCATGTGTTGTCTATGTTTTCATTTTATCGTATTTCCTTCTTAAATGGTTTGCTTTTAACTAAGATATATATTTTGAACTGCATTGTTGTTGTGTTTTAGAGCTCCGCTCATTAAGCCTACGCTCTCTTTTTTCAACAATACAGATCGTTGGTGGCATTGGAGGACAAGAAGACAAGGGATGAGTCTTGGAGTTCTTTGCTAGCTCAAAGTATGATTTTTATAGTTGTAATAATACTTATTCAATGAGAATGCTAAGCTTGTTGTTGTGGAGTTGGTGTCTAAACTCCTAAGTCTTGTTATTATCAATGTTATTAGCATGTTTAAAGTGTTGAAGTATGCTTGGTTTGGCTTTTGACCTTTTTGGTGGATGTTAAGCATGTTTGGTTGCTTATTAAACTTTGTTGGGTGAATTGAGCCTTGATATGTTTGATTGCCTTAAATGAGTGTTTCTTGATTGCTCTATGTTGGCTCGTGTATGTATGCATGTTTAGAGGCCTTAATTTGGTGTTATGGTGTTGCTTTTTGGCTTAAACCAACAAATTTTTGCATTGTCGAGTCAGGGGTATCGATACGATTGGGGTCGTATCGATACGATCTTCATGCATTAAGCCAAGCATATCGATACACAGGAAGACGTACCGATACCATTTTTGCTACTGAAATTTTGAAAATTTGACGAGAAATTAAGGGTATCGGTACGAGCCTAAGTGTATCGATACGGTCCTCTAAAGTTGACTTTGGAGTGTTGACCGTTGGGTGCGTATCGATACCAGCTTGTAGAGTATCGGTACGGACTCTCAAAGTTGACTTTGGGGAAGTTTGACCGTTGAAGGCGTACCGATACGGTCCATTGGAGTATTGATACGGCCTAAGATAAATGGCTAAAACTTGTCTTTTATTGTCTGGTCTGTTTGGTTCGCATTCTTGTTGCTTTTTCGCTGTTTGCTTTTCTCACATAGGGTCGAATGAAGCATATAGACAAGATAAAAAATAGGGTTACTAATCGGAGTGAGATCCTGACAAGTTTCGCTTCGATTTTCCTCGTATAACCCGTTCGGTTCGAATTGTTGGTTAGACCAAAACGAGGGATTACAAAAATAATGAATGAGCTCTCAAAAATCACATCGTCAAATCAATTGTGTGTGAGCCGAGAGAAACAAACAAACAAGTGAAACTTAGCAAAGCTTTGTGAGAGGTTTTTGTAAACTAACAACAGCTAGTGTAGTGTCAGAAATACGTGTACTTGTATATTAGTTTGTATTAATAAATTGTGTGAGTTGTAAATTATATCGAGTATCCACTTTACGCTTCCAACAATTTAGTTGGAGTTTTATCGCTTTGATTATGTTTGGTACGAAGTACGAAAATAAGTAAGAATGATTTTTCTTAAATTTAATGATTAAACTACAAAGTAAGGAAATAATTTTGAATCTATTAAATTTTAATTATTTTTGTTAGGTTTTTCGGTGCTCGATTCTTTCAACCGTTCTTGCTCGCCAAGTGGTGGAGAAGTGAAATTTTGGATGATAGAGGTGTGGAAGCTAAAATTGATAAAGACAAGATGGTTTATAGTGGTTCAACCTTCTAACCAATGTCTACATCCACTACTTTAGCTTCCCACTAAGGATTTGCAATCAATCCACTATTGATTCGTCCCCTTTTCTAGGCTTAGGAGGAAACCCTTACAAACCGATCAAGCTTTCTACCCAAAGCCCTGATCAAACCCTCTTTATAAAGAGATAAAGATGAGCAAACTCAAATCCCTCTAATAGGTATTTGTTTGCACAATTAAGCTCCCACCCAATCCTAAAACACTTGAGCAAATCTAACAATTTTGGCTCACTAGTGTTTGTCTACACAAAAAATTGACACTTAAGCACTAAGACACATTTTGATCATATGTTGTATTACAATTGAAGCATTAACCATTACTAGATGCTTGGATGTCCTTTTTATACTCATCTTTGAGTTTGTAGCCGTTACTAGCCGTTGGGGTTGAATTGGAGCCGCTGGAGACTTCATTTCCCACCATAAATGCAGTTCTGCAGCTCCCCGTTTCGAAACGCTCGACGCCATTTCGAAACACTTTTGAAATAGAAAGAGCCGTTGCAGTATGATGCAGCACCCGTATCGAAACGCCCTTGATCGTATCGAAACCCCTGTATTGAAATGCTCTGCATTTAAAAAGTAGTTGGGAAATAGCCGTTGGGGGTTTATGACCGTTGAGGTCGATGCCACATAGGTGTATCGAAACGACAGAGGTCGTATCGAAATGCTATGCAAAATCTCACCCAGATTAAAGCCCGTTTCGAAACTCGTTTCGAAACATTTTGCCACTGTAAAGACCTGTATCGAAACACCTAGGGGCGTTTCGAAATGCCTGGATGGTTTTGTTGAATTTGGCTTTGAAAACACTTAAAACCTTTTCGAAATATCTCATAAACATAGCTTCAAATTGTTTGGACTTAGAAATGGTTTTGAATTCTTTTTAACTTTGTCCAAAACATTTTTCAATTATTATATCAAAACATTAGTTCTACAAATTTGTTTACCTTTTTAGTCGAATATCATCTGGGAGCTCATCCCCTTGTGTCCTGGTGGCAATGGTAGATGTTCATCATCCCTTGAGACCCGTATTTGAGCACTAGTAATGCATGTTATGTGTGCCGTCTTTGCAATTGGTAATGGTGCTTGGCCTTTTGTTTATTCGTTTTCTATGTCTTTCTTCTTGTATTAATTATCCGTTCATTTTGCAGATGTGTGTAAAAATGAATTGATAGATTATTAAAATTACGTGGATTAATTTTTTAGAATTAGGGTCAAATTAAAATAAGTGTAAAATTTGAGGGCTAATTGTTTAATTATATCAATTTATATTAACGGCTACATCATCAACCGTTAAATTTTTAACGGCGTTGAACCAATTTATTATTTTTTTAAGTCGAAAAACCAGTTTTTAACTTTTGATAGTTAAGGGATGCAAAAAATAATTGAAGCATAGTCGGGGACCATTTATGTAGTTTACCCTTTTTTCCAACATTGATTTTAGTTAGTTTCTTCACCATAAAAGTGGAGTCTAAAACCCGACCCGGTACACATTTGAAAACCCAAAACATATCCTGATTGCTTCGTTTCTTACACTGACCCGGCATCTTTATAGTTTATCCCCTCCCTTTCTTCTAGGGTTTATCAGAGGTTTCCATTTCGAAAAGCAGCGAAAGAAAAACAAAAGCAAATGGCGTCTCTAATGGCGATACGTCGTGGACGGAGCCCTACACCAGCTTTCACTTCTCTCTTCAACAAGGTATGCCTTAACTCCTCTCACTTCACTTTCGATCGCCACTTCAACAGAACTCAGATTTTATCCCTGAGCGCAATCCCAAACAACTACCAGAGGCCGCCGCCGCCGCCCAACCAAAACCAGCAACCTCCACCTTCATCTGATCCCAGGGGTTTCCATGGCCAACGAAACCCTAATTTCAATAACCATTGGACCCCTCAAAACCAGGGTTACCATCATCCGCAGCAACAGGGCGGAGTTTCTGGTAACAATCAATGGAATCCCCAGCAGAATCAGGGTCAGGTTTATTCTCAACGAGAAAGGCCTAATCAGTGGAATCCCCAGCAGAATCAGAGCTATCCTCAGTACCCGAATGTTAATCCGATGAATACACAAATGCCCAGAAGCCCAAATCAGTGGAATAATCAAAATCAAGGCCAAGGGTACCCTCAAGGTAGAAATTTTAACGAAAGAACACCACAAAGTCAAAACCCTAATCAGTCGGGCCACTTGAGAGGGAATCAAGGGCAAACGGTGGAACATGTGCAGGCTGAGCCAGTTCCTTCATTGATAGATTTAAATCGGTTATGTCATGAGGGGAAAGTTAAAGAAGCTATTGAATTGATGGGTAAAGGAGTTAAAGCTGACGCTAATTGTTTTCTGTCTTTGTTTGATTTAATTGGAAATCCCAAATCACTTGAGGATGCGAAGAAAGTTCATGATTACTTCTTGCAGTCAACCTGTCGAGGTGACCTTGGATTGAACAATAAGGTGATTGAAATGTATGCGAAATGTGCTAGCATGACTGATGCGCGGAGAGTTTTTGATCACATGCCTGATAGGAATATGGATACTTGGCATTTGATGATAAATGGGTATGCAGACAATGGCTTGGGAGATGAAGGGTTGCAGTTGTTCGAGCAGATGAGACAATTGGGATTGAAACCGAATGAACAGACTTTCCTTGCAGTTCTTTCGGCTTGTGGTAGTGCAGAAGCTATAGAAGAAGGGTTTTTACATTTTCAATCAATGGAGAGCGAGTATGGAATTTCTCCTGGGGCGGAGCACTATATGGGGCTTATAGGCGTTCTTGGAAAATCTGGTCATCTTTATGAAGCTAAAGAGTATATCGAGAAAAAACTTCCTTTTGAGCCAACTGCTGAAGTTTGGGAGGCATTGAGGAATTATGCTCGAATTCATGGCGATGTTGATCTTGAAGACTATGTTGAAGACTTGATGGTTGATCTTGATCCGTCAAAGGTTGATGCTAATAAAACCCCCACGCCACCACCAAAGAAACGTAATGCAATAAGCATGCTTGATGGTAAGAACAGAATCGGTGAATTTCGTAACCCAACCCTTTACAAGGATGATGAGAAATTGAAGGCCTTGAAAGCAATGAAAGAAGGAAGTTATGTGCCTGACACAAGATATGTTCTTCATGACATCGACCAAGAAGCTAAAGAACAAGCACTGCTGTACCACAGTGAGCGATTGGCAATTGCATTTGGTCTGATCAGTACCCCAGCTAGGCAAACTCTTAGGATCATCAAGAACCTTCGTGTATGCGGTGACTGTCACAATGCCATCAAGATCATATCTAGGATTGTTGGGAGGGAATTGATTATTAGAGACAACAAGCGCTTCCATCATTTCAAGGATGGCTTATGTTCTTGTGGTGATTACTGGTAAAAGGTCTCGCATCATTGCAAGGATGGTTTATTAGAGAGATCAAGCGCTTCCATCATTTCACGGGTGGCTTATATTCTCGCGGTGACTACTGGTAAAAGGCATCACATTGGTATCATGAATTCTTTCTATTTAGACTTTGATATGTAAAGTTCCAGAATTTTAGGGAATATGCATTGCTGTGAACATAACCGTTGTTGGCTCGTTGCTTGTGTTTTCATGTGAACGGTTCATTATTAGGCTATATGTTTATGATTCCGCTTGTTCCGATGCTTAACTAGTAATATTTACCAAGTCTTTGGTGTCTGCTCTTCTACGTAGCCTTTTTTGCTGAATTAAACCTACCAGACCATGTTTTCTTGTGTTTGAATCAGGAGCTAATTGTAGAAACTTTGAAGAAGTGGTGACTAGTTCATTAGAGATATGACATTTAACTTTGGCTCCATAGTAAATTTCCAGGATTCACAAGCATCATATAATACTCCAGCATGAAAATATGTTGGGATAGTGAATATATTGGTTCGAATATCATTCAAGTTTTAGATAAATTTGATTGCCTCTCGCTGGAAAACAAGCGCAACGGTTTGCGCAAGAAATTGTTTTTTTCAAAATCTTATGGCAAGAAACAAAAACCGTGCAAGTAGATGCAGGTTTTCAATTTCCGCAACTCGGGTGCCTTGCAAATATATAGATTGTTCATGGTAGATGAGACAATTATTCTAATTCTAAAGCAAGAGATTAATTGCATTTAAGGCTACTGTTTCATGCTTTATCAGCTTGTAAGCCACCAATGAAGAAAAGATTCTAAAGCGACAAAAGTAGGATTAGAATAGATATGTGGCTTAAGGAAGATAAACATAAGAATGCATTCCTTAAAAAAGTTATAAGTAATCCTTTTCTCTCTTTTAAGTCTTAATCAGACAAATCTCTTGACTTTCTCTTTTCATTTTTTCCCTTTTACCTCAAAGAGGCTCTCTTTCACCCTCTGCACATGTAAGGAATAGTCTACATGACATGCTGAAGAAAGGTGTTAGAAAAATACAACTCTGGAAAGTTGTTAATAAATTATCCTACACCAAAAGAAGGAAAAAAAAGACTCTTTCCAAGTTCAAGGTGGCTTTCCTTTATCCACATCCTCCATCACTTCAATATCCTTCCGAGCTGTTATCTTCTGCACGTAACCTGTACCGAATGATGAATGTGACATTGTGATCGCTATATGGAACAAATGCCAAACTCTAGTTCCTTTAATCATCAAACAATCAAAGAGAATGACTCATCACTCGTCATATTGACATATTCATCGCCTTTGTCGGTGTCTACATACAGAACCAAAGTTAAAGAAACAGAAAATCTTAACACAAGCCAGTCGAGGTTTTTCCAAAAGCAATAAACAATTAGAAATCGGAAGGTAAGGCCTACAAACATCTGTCTGAATGCAGAGCTGCAGAACAAAATTCTGGAATCTAAAAATTAATCAGATGATGATTCAATCAAAAGCCTTCAAAGCACCTTATAGATAAAGCATCTTTATAAACTAAAGTAAATTTTCAATGGCTGCTATATTATCTTTGTAGTCTAATCTCCCATAGAAAAAACACATGTAAAAGTGGTTAGCTTTACTCCTTAATCATTAAATACAAGATCAAAACAGCAGCAAAATCTCAGAAATCAGAAGGATGTGATTAGATTTCTCAAAAAGCATCCCAACACATATTCATTTTCACAACCAATGCAAACAAAAAGGAAGGAATCTGAAGGAAGAAAAAAAAAGGTTTCTGGCTACACATTCAAATTTCTACCTAGTAAAGCTCAAGTGGCAACTCATAGTTGAAATCACTAAACCATGATGAACCATAGGTTTTTACATGAGGGAACCTACATATATTCTTTTAATCAATATAAACTTTGAATAGATATTGTTACTTTCACAAGTTGAACTATGCTTCCTAGTAAGTTAATCAAGTTACAACACAATCTATGTGCCTGGCTATTCATTTTTCTTGAAGTATCCACAGTCCACATTAAACACATATCTGAGCAACAAAATGCATTGCAGCCATAAGAAGAGGCAGATAGCCAGATTCTCTTCCCAAATTGAAATTTGACATCAACAATATGTGGAGAAATAAGAAGAAGAAATTACCAATTCCAAGGCAAGGTATACATTTGCAAATAATCTCTTTCCCCCTTTTATTATAGTAGCTAACAAGTCCAGTCCCTTGGCAACTCCTGCACTCCCCAGTCCATTCGTAAACCACTTCCTTACAATCCTGCAAACAAAACCCATCACAGAACAACCAATTCTAATCTCTAAAAACCAACACTTTACTCTTGAATCGAACTATAAACATTAAAACAAACCAACCTCGATTTTGGGGTCACATTGGAGTCGCTTATCTATTTCTTCAGGGGTAACGGGGGAAGAATCAGGGTACGTCATGGGAAGGGGAAGAGGTTCATCGGCATCAGTCAAATAACTCTCCCGATTCCTCGACCATTTTTTAACCTTGATGCTACTCCCAGGTGGACCTTCGAAGTTGCCTTGTCCAATTCTTACACCACCTCCGTAACTGTCGGGAGCTGTCGCGGTGGTCGGGAAATGGAACCACTTACGAGTTGTCGGGCCGGCGGGAATGTCGCCAGCGGAGGCGAAGCAGCGGATGGAGGTTCGAGGAAGGACGGGGAGGAGCGGGGCGGGCTTCGCGTGGAAAAGGATAGGGTTTGGAGGTAACATCCGATTGAAAACTAAAAAGTAAAATGAAAAAGGGAGAAAGGGGAAATTGGGATTGGAGATTGAAGAAGAAGAAGAAAGAATGGTACTCTTTCAGCAGTTTTGGCTATGGACTTTCCAAATTCCAAACAAGATTTGCTTTTACTGACCCACCTTTTCTTTTATCTTGAAATCAACATCATCAAACAACATAAATTTCATGTGCTTTTCTTTTTCCTAATTGATATGACGGTGGTTGTTGCTGTTTTGGATATATATATATTTTTTATTTGGATGGAGAATTACGGTTTAAAATAGTCGTAGAAAACGAGAAGATATTTTTAATTAATCACTAGTAATCAAGTCATTAACTACTTAATTTAGATTGAATTTTGCAAAAAATTATTATGAAATGATCTTTTCAATTCAATTTTTTTTTCATTTATAACTTTAAGATTGGACACAGTCCTTTGAGATTGGGCCAATACCTTTTTCCTTTACCCACTTAATTTTGTTATCTAACTTCTCACCTATTGGGCTGTTTTGGTCCATTAAACCTAATACTTCAGTTGATTCACATATTTAAAGTCTGTCAGTGCTTTCTTTTACATTCCTTTCGTTATTGCATACAAACAATTTTTAATTAGATTAATATTTAACGTACTGATGATGTTGTGTATTTTTATATGAGTTGTTTTTTATACACATGTCATATAAAATTTATTTTACACATAATTATTTAAGGTGTTAATTGAGTTGAGCAACTTGAGTTTAACTCGTTCAAAACTAAGTCAACACTCAATTCAAATTGATTCAATTCGAGCTCAACTTAAGACCTTAATAAGTAAAGTTGAGTCAAGTAAAGCCCAACTTGAATCGATGAATTTGCGAGTAACTCGTTAATTTTTTTATAATATGTTAGTTAGGTATATTTATGGATTATTAATTTGTTATTTTAGAGTTTATATTTTGGAATTGTTTTATACACTGTTTTGGTCAGTTTGATGTTAAATTTATTAATTTATGTTTATACTAAGCTCTATATAATATTATTAGATTTTACATATATTAAAAAATATATAAAAATTGAATGAGCTTAACGAGCAACGAGTCTTTTTAATGAGTACGACTTGAGCAAAATTTTATCGAGCTCATCAAATATCGCATCAATTCAAACAATTTTCAAGTCGAGTCAAGTACCACTCAACTCGTGACCGACTCGCTTGATAAGCAACCCTATGCCTAATTTAAGCATAAAATCATAAACTCTACAAGTTTAAAAATATAATATCTAAACCCTAATTTCTAGCCCCATATCTCAAATTCTTAACTTTAAAACTTAAATTATACCCCCTAATTTTTAAATAAGACTCTTAGATCTTAAAAGACTTGACTGTAAAATAAGTGTCCAAAATATCTCATTTTTTCATTTAAATGCTTAAACTTTTTTTTGTTAGAATAAGTGTTTAAAATTTTTATTTTGGATATGTGCTTTTTTTTTTAGGGGGACAAACTAGGTGATTAAAGTTTTTTTTATCAAAATAGGTGCTTAAAATTTTAATGTGTCAAAATATGTGATTAACTCTGTGAATTTGAATTTTTTATCATGTGGCAATTTAATAATTGTGTGTTGATTTTTTCAAATTAAACACATATTTCGACAAAAATTAAAACTACCGACACTTATTGTATCCGAAAATAATTTAAACACGTAAATATGAAAAATAAGATAAGTTAAGCACTAGTCATCTTAAAATTGAGTTTAAACACGCTTGGCGACAACGTGAACAAGTCTTGAACACGACAATGAAGCGAGTTCATTGCAATAATAATTAGAATCAAACAATATGTAGCAACTAAACTTTTTGAACCAACTTATACCTTATCAACTCCAGTTCATCGATCCTCCTCCTCTTTTTTATAATGACAACCATTTTTTATTTAGCACGTTTTGAATTCAATTGAGCACATGCCGAATGTGTCAATTTCAATTCAACATGCGTCCTTTAAATCTTATTATAATAAGTACTTTTACTATTTTTAATCAAGTTCAACAATAAATTTGTCACAAATCTTGTTAATATATAAATTTATTTCATCAATATTTGTTGATTGGTTTCATACTAATTTGAGCCTTTGAATTTTTTTGAACAATTAAATTTTGATTCTTGTTACTAAAATTTACTAGTGGGTTTTATTATTTTTTTAGTTATTCTTTTAATTTTCGAGGGCTTCGTCCTGACTAGTTCGATTAAATGATACCATTAAAAAATTTTGCGTACACAAGACTTCAAACTCGAAATCTGCTTAAGCGATATCAAACTACTTTTTACTTAGACCAACCGATTGGTTTGGGTACTTTTAACTTTAATTTGCTATAAAAATTAGCAATGCTGTCTTATATACTCATTTGATTTCGTACGGAATTATAAAATTTATAATTAAATTTATATTTTTGGTGTGAAGTGGTACCAATCATTGCTTTGTTCTCGTCTGCTTATAACCTGATTCATGATCCTTGCGGTCCCAACCCCCAAGCACAGACGGACGAAACTTCCTTTTCTGCTGCCTTGCCTTTCATCAACTCACATCTTACTCTATTTTACACGTTCATTTCCCTATTCATATTTTAAATTTATATTATGTTTTTTAGTAATATATTATTCAAAATTTAAATTTATTTCAAAATTATTAAGTAAAAGAAGTATAATAGATCTAATTATTACATCTAGTATTTGTCAATGTTTATGATCATGAACACAAAAGAGGTGATAGTGAGCAATCTTACCTAAAAATTTTAAATTATCATATATTTTAAAAATTTATTTGATTATCAAATTTATTTTTATAAATTTTATATAATTTTATTAAGTATAAAAATTTCGTGTACGTGGCCTATGTTCAGCTTATTTAGCTCATCAAAGGATTGTGGCCCTGTGGGTCCCTAGTTGTCTTTTAAAATAGACTGTATTTTCCAAATGGAACCCACCAAGTACTCCTGGAATATGCAGCTGCAGGCTGCAGCGTCATCCCCACCAAAATAATTGTCAAAACATGATTTTGAATGTCAAAGAAGAAGAAAAATAATCTGGGAAACATGTCATTTGAATAATTTAAAATATAATATAATTGTATTTGTACACTTGCTTGCTTTATTAATGAACCCTTTCTTGCAACAATTACAACAAGTAAGAGCCTTTTATACTGCCGAAATTCTAACTATTCTCCTTCGAAAACCAGCAGATTTTTATTTTCCAGTTATCCGGGAAGAAATAGTTTAAAAAATGAAAGAAAGAAAGAAATTTTGAGTAATCATTAATCAAGTGTTATTAGCATTTCCCGGAGTCGCAGCAGAATCCGAGGAATTATTGTCCCAATCAAAATCCGCCGTCATCATCATCCACTGTTGAATCTCGTCTTCGCCCATTCCATCCCAAAATTCGGCCCCGATTCTCATTTCTGTGTCCCTCCCGGTGTTAAAATTCACCGATCCGCTATTTTCTTGATCGGAGACAACTGCAGTTGTCGCTGCTGATGGTGTTGGTACTTGGTCATTGCCGTAGGTAGCGGGGAATGGGAAGTTAAGTTTAGCTCTTGGCCCACGGAAATCGATGGCTGCTTTGTCGTAAGCCCGAGCAGCTTCCTCCGCCGTGTTGAATGTTCCGAGCCAGACCCTGGTTGCGCGTTTTGGATCTCGAATCTCTGCCGCCCATTTCCCCCACGGCCTTTGCCTAACTCCCCTGTAGTTTTTCTTTACTCGTTTTGTTTTCTTCACAGTCGCCGCTGTTGAACGCTTTTGTTCTTCCTGCTGACTTGGCGGGAAAAGATTGCACCCCAGACAGCCGTCAAACTTGCACACGTGGCACTTATCCATAACTTCACTCGCTTGAAATAACACGCCCCCACTATAAACAGTGGAAGTCATAGGGAAACCCAAATCGGATGGAATATCGACGGAGGCGGCGGCGGATGTGGAGGAGGGGTTGATGCCGGTGATGACGTTTCTCAGGGCGGAGACCATGATGGAGAGTTCGTGTTCAGGAGAAAGACGATGAATCTGTGGCGGCGGCGGCGTTGACGACGGAGCTGTGCTGAGTTTCTGCCTTTTCATGGGCTTGTGCATGGAAATTGTAGTGAGTTTTGGTCTTGGGGGAATTACTTTTGACTTTTGAGACTTTGGGTTCGGTTTTTTCAGTTCTTTCTGTTTTCTTTGAGTGTGGAGGTTTGGATATTTTTGGGGGGGACAAGGAAGAGAGCGAAGGAGCGTTTTATACCGGAGACTTGTAAGGATTATGAAGTGGCATGCCAGCTGGAACACTGGTCACACGCGGACGCGGGTTACAAAAGGATTTGATAGTGCTCGCACGTGGTACTTCATTTGGAATGGCAAAACACGCGGTTTTTTGTTGTTGACACAAACTGAAATCCAAACCCTAAATCAATCAACGATCAAAAAAAAATTATTAAATAGACTCGACTCAATACTCATTTAGTCATTTATGAATTATGATACATTCAATAATATTTACTTATTTTAGTATAAATTTTAAGTAATTACACACTCTTTAATTACATATAAGAAAAAGGTGAAGATTCACCTTAAAAAGTATATAAAAATATTATTAGATGAGACCATAAATAACGTGGTGAACCATCCACGTCTAATAATTTTTCCAACACCCAACAGTGCACTCAAAATTATATTTGTACGTACACTATATATTCCTAGGTATTTTTGCGATTTAATCAAATATTAATATTTTAATAAAAAATAAAAGAGTAAACTACATAAATGGTCACTGGATTTTAAGGGCAGATTTATTTTGGTCACTATACTTTTAAAATATTCGATAAGGTCACCAAATTTTTAGTTTGATTTCAATATAGTCACCGAACTTTGATGGTATATTCATTTTGGTCACCGTTCTATTAAAATATTCGATAAGGTCACCAAACTTTTAGTTCAATTTCAATATAGTCACCGAACTTTTAGTTCGCTTTCAATATGGTCTCTCCTGTTACCTTCCGTTAGAAGATGACATTAGTTTTCATTTTTCCTTAATAAAAAATGGGTAAACTACACCAATCATCACTCAACATTCTTCTCACTCCTATTTTGGTCACTAAAGTTAAAAAAAATTAATTTAATAACTTAACTTTCGAATTGTTCATATTTTGGCCACTCTCAAATGACATGTTTATACAAATAGAAAAATTCGATTAATCCTTAAAAGATTTATTTTGATTAATTGCTAAATTTAGATTATTCAATTCTCGATCTTATATTGTATCAATTAAATCAGATAATCGATTAACTAGTTAACTGAAATATTTGATTATGGAAAATATTTTTTTACCTTGTTAATTAAAATATCAAATATGATAATATGATAAATTTAATAAATTTTTGGTTGTGATAAAAGTGTAAAAACAACTAGAAAGTCAAAAATTGAAAGTTCACACCTATTAATTATACCCAGAGCCAAAACTTAAAAAAAACAAAAGGGTATCAAAATCATTAGACTATAAGATATTGTGTAGAACTAATGTTTTGATATAATAATTGAAAAATAATTTGGACTAATTTAAAAAGTATTTAAAACATTTCCAAAGTCCAAACATGTTTAGGGATGTCTTTAAAAAGGTTTTCTTATGTTTTCAAAGGCCAACTTTCACAAAACTGTCCTAGTGTTTCGAAACACCTTAGGGCGTTTCGAAACAGGTGCCTCCAGTAGCCAAAACGTTTCGAAACTTGTTTCGAAACGGGCTCTCTATGGACAACATTTTTGCCCAGCGTTTCGAAACGGGCTAGGCCGTTTCGATACGCCCACGTGGCACTGACCACAACGATCATAAACCCCAACGACTCTTTCCCAACTAACTTTTAAATGCAGGTCGTTTCGATACGGGCTTAGAGCGTTCCGATACGCGTTCCGAAACGGCAAGGGGGTGTTCCGAAACGGGTACCCTGACAGACTGCAACGGCTCTTTCTATATTGAGGGTGTTTCGAAACGGGTTCGAGTGTTTCGAAATGGGGAGCTGCAGAACTGCATTTATGGAGGGAATTAAAGGCTCCAACGACTCTATTTCAACTCCAACGGTCCTAAACGGCTATAAACTCAATTGGGAGTATAAAAGGGACCTCCAAGCATCAAGAGAAGACTAATGCTTCAATTGTCAATCAACAAATGATCAAGAAATTGTCTTAGTGCTTAATTTGTCATTTCTTGTATAGACAAACACTAGTGAGCCAAAATTGTCAAATTTGCTCAAGTGTTTTAGGTTTTGGGTGAGTGCTTCATTGTGCAAACAAACACCTATTAGAGGGTTTAAGTTTGCTTTCTTAATCTCTTTGTAAAGAGGGTTTTGATCAAGGCTTTGGGTAGAAGCTTGATCGGTTGTAAGGGTTTCCTCCTAATCCTAGAAAAGGGGACGAATCAATTAGTGGATTGATTGTGAAATCCTTAGTGGGAAGCTAAGGTAGTGGATGTAGGTGCTTGTTAGAAGGCCGAACCACTATAAATCATTGTGTCTATTTTCATTCTAGCTTCCACAACCCTTCCACCCAAAAATCCACCTCTCCACCACTTGGTGAGCAATATTGGTTGATCGAATCGAGCCCCATACAACTCAACAATTGGTATCAGAGCTTGGCTCAATCGGTGAGGATTAACATCCTATTGAGAAGATCCGGCAAGCTCGATCACTAGTTCATCAACCGGCTCAAATGGCACAATCAATCGACAAACCGCCTTTCTTTGACGGAGACCACTACGCCCATTGGAAGACAAAGATGAAGTTCTTCATCAAATCTAAAGATTACAAGCTTTGGGATGTAGTTGAAGATGGTCCGTTCGTGCCTCAAATAAGTAAAGCGGAGTGGAGTGCCGAAGATCGCAAGAAGATGGAGCTAAATTGCAAAGCCTTGCACATTCTATTTTGTGCATTTGGTCCATCCATCTCTGAGAAGATGTCTTCTTGTGAGAGTGCCAAGGAGGTATGGGACAAGCTTGAAGTCACATACGAGGGGACAAATGAAGTCAAGGAGACCAAGATTGGGCTCCTAACCTTGGAGTATGAGAACTTCAAAATGGATCCGGAAGAGATCATCGAGAAGATGTTTGATAGGTTCTCCACCATCACCAACGGTCTTAAAGGTTTTGGAGAAGCCATCCCGGAGGAAAAGCTTGTTCGAAAGCTCATCTACTCACTTCCCGAGTCTTGGGACTCAAAGAGGACCGCCATCATCGAAGCCAAAAATTTGAAGACTTTGAAGCTTGATGAACTAATGGGGTCACTTCTTACTCATCAAATCATGAAGAAGAACAAGGAGGATGAGAAGAAAAGGGAAGAAATAAGAGCTATGGGAGAGAAGAAAATCAAAGGGCTTGGCATCAATGCTAGTGCCATGGCTCTCAAATCCTCCACTTGCCATCATGTCTACTCAAGTGAAGAGGAGGAGGAAGATGAAGAGATAGTTCATCTCTTCAAGAAGTGTGCCCCTTTCATGAAGAAAGCCTTGAGAGAGCTTGAACGAGAACCTAAAAGAAAGGAGAGGGTAAGCACTTCAAGCCATAAGAAGAAGGCACATTTGGCTACTTGGAGTGATGAAGACTCCACCGACGATGAACAAGCCAACCTTTGCCTTATGGCCATCGAAGAAGATTCAAGGGTAACTTCTAATTCATCTACTTCATGTTCTTATACTTTTGATGAATTACAAGATGCCTATGATGATTTGGTTTTAGATTTTAAAAGCCACATTTTGAAAAACAATAAATTGATTTCAAAGTTAAAAATTCAATGATTTGCTTTCTAAAACCAAACTTGAACTTGAAGCAAAACTTGAAGAGTTTGAATTAAAATGTTTTGATTTACAAAAATTGCTTCAAAAAGTTCAAGGAGAAAAAGATTTGATTTCCAAAGAGCTTGAAAAGAAAAACAATTTTGGAAAATCAAATTTTTATGTTAGACAATCTAGTGCCCCTAGATTTGTGAATGGAAAATGTTTTAGAAGTGTTTGGGTCCCAAAAGGACTAACCACTTCAACTAAAAAGGATGAAATTGAAAAATGGATTCCTAAGGGGACTAAATTTTGTGCAACTAACGTTTATGGATCCAAAGCAATTTGGATACCAAAAATTACTTGATTGTATATTGTAGGTGTGATGGAGATGTTCAACAAGTCAAACATTGAGGGAGAGCTCCATACACACAAGGAAGAACACTTGAAGAAGGAAGGCTTCACATCCTCCCTTGGGTTCAAGTGTTGGTAAAATTTCTAGTTGTTTTGATTTATTTGTCTTATTTTTAATTTAATTCAACTAGATGATCATATATGTTGGACTAACATTTCAATGATGCCTTGAGTAAGGGGGAGCCATTTTTAAAACCAAAATTTATATTTTTGTCAAATTTTACCTCTATTGTTATTTTTGAGCTTAATGTTTTAAATCTTTTTGATATAACAAAAAGGGGGAGAAATGGTTTGAAAAATTGAATTTTCAATTTAATAAGGGGAGCTTTATTTGAATTAAAATTTTTAATCTCTTATTCACATTTTTAAAGTTAAAGGGGGAGAATCCCAAACAATTTTTCAAGTGGTTTTGTTATATCAAAAAGGGGGAGATTGTAGAACTAATGTTTTGATATAATAATTGAAAAATAATTTGGACTAATTTAAAAAGTATTTAAAACATTTCCAAAGTCCAAACATGTTTAGGGATGTCTTTAAAAAGGTTTTCTTATGTTTTCAAAGGCCAACTTTCACAAAATTGTCCTAGTGTTTCGAAACACCTTAGGGCGTTTCGAAACAGGTGCCTCCAGTAGCCAAAACGTTTCGAAACTTGTTTCGAAACGGGCTCTCTATGGACAACATTTTTGCCCAGCGTTTCGAAACGGGCTAGGCCGTTCCGATACGCCCACGTGGCACTGACCACAACGGTCATAAACCCCAACGGCTCTTTCCCAACTAACTTTTAAATGCAGGTCGTTTCGATACGGGCTTAGAGCGTTCCGATACGCGTTCCGAAACGGCAAGGGGGTGTTCCGAAACGGGTACCCTGACAGACTGCAACGACTCTTTCTATATTGAGGGTGTTTCGAAACGGGTTCGAGTGTTTCGAAACGGGGAGCTGCAGAACTGCATTTATGGAGGGAATTAAAGGCTCCAACGACTCTATTTCAACTCCAACGGTCCTAAACGGCTATAAACTCAATTGGGAGTATAAAAGGGACCTCCAAGCATCAAGAGAAGATTAATGCTTCAATTGTCAATCAACAAATGATCAAGAAATTGTCTTAGTGCTTAATTTGTCATTTCTTGTATAGACAAACACTAGTGAGCCAAAATTGTCAAATTTGCTCAAGTGTTTTAGGTTTTGGGTGAGTGCTTCATTGTGCAAACAAACACCTATTAGAGGGTTTAAGTTTGCTTTCTTAATCTCTTTGTAAAGAGGGTTTTGATCAAGGCTTTGGGTAGAAGCTTGATCGGTTGTAAGGGTTTCCTCCTAATCCTAGAAAAGGGGACGAATCAATTAGTGGATTGATTGTGAAATCCTTAGTGGGAAGCTAAGGTAGTGGATGTAGGTGCTTGTTAGAAGGCCGAACCACTATAAATCATTGTGTCTATTTTCATTCTAGCTTCCACAACCCTTCCACCCAAAAATCCACCTCTCCACCACTTGGTGAGCAATATTGGTTGATCGAATCGAGCCCCATACAACTCAACATATTGCAATGCATAAAATTTAGAAATATTATATATACTAGATCGGATCAGTTAATCAATTTTGCTTAAAATTGTGAATCATAATCGAAATAATTTATTTTAAAAATTTGTATCAAAATCGGGTTCAATTAATCCTTAAAAATTATTTTGGTTATTTGCTAAATTCAAATGATTCAATTCTCAATACTATATTGTACAAATTAAATCGATAATCAATTTACCGGTTAATTGGAATATTTGATTCGAGCAATTAATTTTTTACTTTGCTTATTAAAATATCAAATATGGTAATTTTAATAAGAAAAGTAAAAAAAATCATTACCCGGATTTTTTAAGGATTAATTGATTTTTTGTATTTGTATAACCATGTCATTTGAGAATGACCAAAATATGAACGATTCGAAAGATAAGTTATTAAATTGAATTTTTTTTAACTCTAGTGACCAAAATAGGAGTGAGAAGAATGTTGAGCGATGATTGGTGTAGTTTACCCAATTTTTTTATTAAGGAAAAACAAAAACTAACGTCAACTTTTAACGAAAGGTAACGTGAGGGATCATATTGAAAGCGAACTAAAAGTTCAGTGATTATATTGAAATTGAACTAAAAGTTGGATGACCTTATCAAATGTAACCCCCTCGTCCCGGTCTGGCCGGATGACCGGTCCGAGTGGGCCACACGGGGAAAACCGAAGCGAAACCCGTTAAGGTTCCCCCTCGGTTAACAACCCTATTTTTTTCATTTTAATCTTGTCACATTCGAACCCTAAACCACATTCAAACAACCCAATTTTTAATCTTGACTAAAGAAATCTTAGTTCCTATGTGTTTTTCTCTTTAAAAAGGCCAACAAGTCAAAACAATGCAGTTTTAAGCAAAGGTTTCGAAACCTCCTCAAATGGTTTCGAAACTTAGACTGGCAGTAAGGTCTGGAACCCAAATTTCTGCAAAGGTTTCGAAACCTTCCCCATGGTTTCGAAACCCTCTTCCATGGTTTCGAAACCTCCCTCAAAGGTTTCGAAACTTAGGCCGGCAGTGAGGTCTGGAATCCCAGATTTTGCAAAGGTTTCGAAACCTTCCCTAAAGGTTTCGAAACTTAGGCTGGCAGTAAGATATGGAAGCCAGATTTCTGCAAAGGTTTCGAAACCTTACCCATGGTTTCGAAACCATAGTGCAGGGGATCACTTACTGCCCAACCTAAAGACTTCCTAACTATGAAAAACACTAAAATCATGCATAGACATATATAAGAGCCTAAAAAGGACCAAAGGCATGAATTAACACTCATAAGACTTGCACATACTATCATTTAAGCAATCATGCATGAGCCATAGGTAGCAATCAACATGGAATTCGAACATGACATTCCAACAAAAGAGCAAATTCAATATTTAAGGTCATACATGGAAGCTCAAGAGCCCAAATGGCACAATTCAACACAAGAGGTTTGTACTCATACACAAGGCAACCTAAGCATCTAAAACATGCCATCACACACCATCATTCATCATAGTATTACATGCTTTACAATCCAAAACATCAATCCAAAACAACATCATTTGAAAGAGTCATACAAGGCTCATACAAACACACCCTATTGCCACATTGCTTAACTACTAAAAAATTAACCCTACTTGAGCAACAACTTGGAAAGCCCTTCTTGCCTTGCCTCGAGCTAACACCACGCTAATGATCTGCATTGTTGAACATAGAGAGCGTAAGCTATAAGCTTAGTGAGGGTGCTCTAAAACAAAAAACATCAACAATGCAGGGTTCAAGCATGTTAATCCTAGTCTTACATACATCAAGCATAGGCATAAAATCAAGTAGACCTAGCTAGTCTTTCAAGTGGCATATATGGTTTCTCGATCCTACCAAGCTCAATTATTAATATCAACATCATATAGCAACACCATATATCACCAACATATATCATCATCACATATTAAAATGTATGAACAAGTTAATTGGCCACTTTAATTACCCCGATTGTGCGGATTTAAACCTCAACAACACTTTACCTCGGTGGGATTACACTCATCACCGGACCTTGCATGTGCGGGATTCCACTCATTGCCACATGCCCTACGGATGAGATTCCACTCATCATCCCGTAGAAATGTAATAAAAGCTTCCGGTGGAATGTTACATCACCGTACTCCTCCTTGATGACTTAACGCCATCAAGGCCATGTACGTTTTGACTCAATTTGTGTGCACACTATCCTAATGATCGATCATTTACAACCGGTAATTATTTTAGTGCCAATTATCATAACCACATCATATATATATCATTAACCACATTCATGCTCAATCTCATAGATGCATATCAAGATAAACTTACATCCATCAACCACAATCATAATAGCATAGTTAAACAAGCCTAAAAGCATTCATGGATATCAATGGTTAAATCAACAACTTGAATTAACTATGAGTGGCCTACCAAGCACACTTCACACACTCCCACTACACATACTCGAACCAAACTTAAAACAAGTTGAAACCACTCACCGCCCTTCCTTAGCAATTCGAAACAATCCTCCTACGAACCCGGATTTGGTCCCAAAGCCTCTTCCGCGCTTCCTCTTGCTTCTAGC
The DNA here is from genome assembly GCA_958450335.1 of Hibiscus tridactylites. Taxonomy (NCBI): domain Eukaryota; kingdom Viridiplantae; phylum Streptophyta; class Magnoliopsida; order Malvales; family Malvaceae; genus Hibiscus; species Hibiscus tridactylites. Next base: position 10,246,595 of record OY288279.1, on the reverse strand, counting down.
CAAACAAAACATATACATTACTTCCCAATTCAATGCTAAACTCAACCATCAACTTACTTTGCAAACACAACCCAAATTCCACAATTTCCCAAATCACATAATCTCCTAAAATCCCAATTTTCGTGCTCCCCTAAAGCCTTGCTGAAAACTCAAATTCCAAACACCCAAATGACTTCCAAAACATCCCAAATCACCCTCCTAACATAGGTAGACCATCAGCCCTTCAATTTCAACATTAAACCCACCAAAAACCCAAATTTTACTACCTTAAAATCTACCTCAAGAACATGCTACGAATTTTCACCCAAATTCAACCAATTTGATATATGTTACTCATTATAACATGATTAACTAAAACCCCAACTCAATTTATCAAAACAAGTTGAAAAACCTCTTAAAAACCCAAACTTTAATATAAACCCTAATTTTCAAAACCCCATATTTTTGAAATCTAAAACCATAGATAAGTAGAGGATAGAGAGGAGGTTAAGAAAACATATTTACCTCTTAATTTGGTGTTGAAATCGAATGGCAATATCAATGGAATAGTAGCTAAGGTTTTGGGAGAGTTTGAAAATGGGGGAGAGGGGTTTGACGTGGGGTAAGGGTGGATGATAAAGAAGATGACAACTTTTTCCTTAAAGTTGTCTTGCTTTATTTAAAATTTGGGTAAATTACAACATTGGTCCCTCCCTTCTTATTAAAGCTCAATTAGGCCATTATTTGAAGTTAGATTGTTTTAATTAAATTTTATTTGACTTGAACTATAACCCGGCTAACTCCTAGGCCCAAAACACGGCCCAACACACTGGAGTTCTACACTTCCGGCCATACAAGGCCTCATATGGAGCCATCTGAATGCTCGACCGAAAACTATTATTGTACGCAAACTCTACTAGAGGCAAATGCTTCTCCCAAGTACCCTGAAAGTCAATGATACAACAACGCAACATATCCTCTAAGATCTGAATAACCCTCTCTGACTGACCATCTAACTGAGGATGATAAGAAGTGCTGAAGTTCAAACGGGTACCCAAAGCTGTATGCAGACACTCCCAAAATCTAGAAGTAAACCGCGGATCTCTATCTGACACAATGGACTTCGGCACACCATGCAGTCTAACAATCTCACCAATGTACAAATCGGCCAATCTATCTAAAGTGTAAGTAGTGTTGACTGCCAAGAAGTGAGCACACTTCGTAAAACGGTCTACTATCACCCAAACTGAGTTCTTCTTCGTAGGAGTCAAAGGCAAACCCGAAACAAAATCCATAGTGATGTTCTCCCACTTCCATTCCGGAATTCTCAACGGCTGTAACAAACCTGAGGGAACCTGATGTTCCGCCTTCACTCTCTGACACACTAAGCACTTACTCACAAAGTCGGCTACATCTCTCTTTAAGCCAACCCAAAAGTACTCATTCTTCAAATCACGGTACATCTTCGTACTTCCAGGATGCATAGCAAATGGACTACTGTGGGCTTCAGTCAAGATCGTACGTCTCAAGTCACTGTCTTCTGGCACAACTATTCTATCCTTGAAACACAAAACTCCATCAGTGCTGAAACTGTAATCTGAAGATCTACCCTCGGCTATATCTTGCACGTGAGGTGCCAAAGATCTATCTAAGAGCTGTTTCTCTCGAATCAACTGACCTAGAGTAGGTCGAACATGAAACTCGGCTATCAAGCCACCATCTCCGGACAAACTCAATCTAGCAAACATAGCTCTCAAGTCCACGGCCATCTTCCTACTCAATGCATCGGCCACTACATTGGCCTTACCCGGATGATACTCAATGGTAAGATCATAGTCTTTTAACAGCTCTAACCACCTACGCTGTCTGAGATTCAAATCTCGCTGAGTCATAATATACTTCAAACTCTTGTGGTCGGTGTATACTGTGCATTTCTCACCATACAAATAGTGCCTCCAAATCTTTAGAGCAAACACAACTGCAGCTAACTCTATGTCATGGGTCAGATAGTTGCGCTCATGAGTCTTCAACTGTCTTGAGGCATAAGCCACCACTCTTCGGTCTTGCATAAGAACGCATCCTAGCCCTACATAAGAAGCATCACTGTAGACTACATAGTCCTTCCCGGACTCTAGTTGAATCAAGATCGGTGCTTGGGTCAAAGCTTCTTTCAATTTCTCAAAGGCTCTTTGTCTTGCATCTGTCCACTCAAACTGAACACTCTTCTGAAGTAATTGTGTCAATGGAGCGGCTAGCTTAGAGAAGCCCTCTACAAACCTCCTATAGTATCCGGCTAAGCCTAGGAAGCTACGTACCTCTGTCACAGACTTCGGTTGCTTCCACTCAACAATGGCTTCAATCTTCTTCGGATCAACTCTAATCCCATCGGCTCACACTACATGTCCTAAGAAGACTACTTCTCGGATCCAGAATTCACACTTGCTGAGCTTCGCATACAACTGATGATCTAGCAAAGTCTTCAAAACAAGTCTCAAGTGTCGGTCATGACCTTCTTCAGTTCGCGAGTACACCAAGATGTCATCAATAAACACAACTACGAACTGATCTAGATACTGATGAAAAATCCTATTCATCATGTCCATGAAAGCTGCCGGTGCATTAGTCAACCCAAAAGGCATGACTAAGAACTCATAATGACCGTATCTAGTCCTAAAGGCCGTCTTCGGTACATCAACCTCTCTAACCTTTAGCTGGTACTAACCTGATCTCAAATCAATCTTCGAAAAGACATATGCTCCTCTCAACTGATCAAACAAGTCATCGATTCTAGGCAACGGATATTTGTTCTTCACTGTCAACTGATTTAACTGTCTATAATCTATACACATTCTCATGCTTCTATCTTTCTTCTTCACAAACAACACTGGTGCACCCCAAGGTGAAGAACTAGGCCTAATAAAACCTCTATCTGTCAATTCTTGCAACTGAGTCTTCAACTCTTTCAATTCTTTCGGTGCCATACGATACGGAGCAATCGAAACAGGAGCTGAATCAGAATAAGTCTCAATGCTGAACTCTACCTCTCTGTCCGGTGGTAACCCTGGCAACTCTTCCGGAAACACACTAGGAAAATCACATACTGTCCGGATGTCCTGAGGTCTAACCTCACTCATGTTAGGGTTCATCACATACGCTAAGTATGCTTCACACCCCAACTTAACCAATCTCTTAGCCTCTAATACTGAAACCACATTGGACAAGAACTTCACGTTCTTGCCCACCACTACAATCTCATAGTCATCCGTGAGCCTCAAAGAAATTCGTTTAGTTTCAAAATCTATCCTAGCTCTATGCTCCGTGAGCCAGTCCATACCCAGAATCACATCAAAACCATAGAAAGGAAGCTCCATCATATCCACTAGAAACACATGCCCCTGAACCATCAACGGACACCTTCGGTACATCTTCCTAACTACTACTGTGTCTCCAAAGGAACTAGTAACACTAACTCCTACCTCTAACATCTCACAAGGCAAATTCAAAGACTGTGCATGCTCACTCAATATGTAGGAATGTGTAGACCCAGAGTCAATCAAAGAAAGCAAACCCAGAGACTGTATCGAGAAGTTACCTGCGATCACATCGGTGTCATGCTGATCCCCGCGCTGAGCATAAACTCTGGCCTGACCTCCGCCCTCTGGCTGAACCGCAACTACATGTGCTATGTTCCTCTGACCATTGTTCCTCGGCTGGAAGTTACCTCTACCGCGCCCGCGGCCTCTCTGAAAGTCATTGGCTCTAGCAGGAGCCTGAGCTGGTGCCTGTCCCACCTGATGTGGACAGTCACGCCTAATGTGGTCTCTAGCACCACAACTCCAACAAGAATGATAATTCCCCCAACACTCACCGGTGTGGTTCCTCCCGCAAGTAGCACATGTGGGCAACTTCCCACCAGCTCTCTGACCCTGATGGCCCCTACCGTGGTTACCGCCACCACGCCTATGATCATACTGATGTTTGTTGTCCCGATGCCTCTTGGCATCACCTCTATCAAAGTTGCTGGACCTCTTACTCGAACTAGATCCACCTGACCGCCTGGTCAAACTCAAACTGTGCTCCAAGTCCTTGGCCCTCGAGACCAAGACATCAAAATCAGTGTAATCTGAAGCTAGAGTATAAGTCTTGATCTCTTCACTCAGCCCATATCGGAAGCGGTTACAACGCTCCACCTCAGTAGGTACAAGCTCAGGTGCATACTGACTCAATCTGACAAACCGAATCTCATAATCAGTCACGGACATACTCCCCTGAAGCAATGCCATAAACTCCCTCTTCCTCTCATTGAGGTATCGCGGACCCAAATACTTCTTCCAGAAAGCTGTCTCAAAGAACTCCAAAGTGATCTCGGTCTCATCCATCCCCGAAGTAACGGTGACCCACCAGGTGTAGGCATCAACCTGAAGCAGAGACTCAACACATCCCAACTTGTGCTCACCAGTACATCCCATCTAAGCAAGAATGCGGACGGTCTTCTCAAACCACATCTCTGACCTCTCCGGAGTAGCACCTCTAAACTCTTCGGCCCCAAGGCCCCGAAGTCTCTCTAATGGCAATCCGGTGCCCTCACCCTGATGATGAGCTGCCTGGCCTCCAGCTACTACAGCCTGAAATGCCCCGACTATTGCCTGAACCAACGGAGTTAAGTCAATCCCGGCCGGTCCTTGGCCACCTTGGCCACCTTGACCTCCTTGTGGTCCCTCTCCTTCGGCCCCGGTCTCACCTCCCACTCCCGGTGGAGGAGGTGGTGGTGGTGGAGGTGGTGGAGGAGCTCCAACTCCAACCACATGCTCTCCCACTTGAGCTCCAACCCCAACTACCAGCTCAACTCTCGGAGCCTCTGCCCGTGGTTCCGGTCGAACCATCCTAGGCCTCCCACGTGGTCTCATGGTTCAACTAGCAAGGTAAAACTACAACAAGAAACATATAAGGATTACGTTAGTCAAAGCAAGGGTCCAATAGTGCTCAAGTATTCCTCTTTCCAAAAATCTTTTTAAATTAAGTAATAGTAGCAATGGGCACTCACTCTACACCAGACACAACAGTTCATGCATTCAAAACATCATACGATCAATCAAGCATCAAAGATTCACGGCAAATCATGCATCGAACAACACAAGCATTTAACACATTAATCTTACCTCACTTACCTGCCCGAGGTCTCAGTAACCTTAGGCTCTGATACCAACAAATGTAACCCCCTCGTCCCGGTCTGGCCGGATGACCGGTCCGAGTGGGCCACACGGGGAAAACCGAAGCGAAACCCGTTAAGGTTTCCCCTCGGTTAACAACCCTATTTTTTTCATTTTAATCTTGTCACATTCGAACCCTAAACCACATTCAAACAGCCCAATTTTTAATCTTGACTAAAGGCATCTTAGTTCCTATGTGTTTTTCTCTTTAAAAAGGCCAACAAGTCAAAATAGTGCAATTTTAAGCAAAGGTTTCGAAACCTCCTCAAATGGTTTCGAAACTTAGACTGGAAGTAAGGTCTGGAACCCAAATTTCTGCAAAGGTTTCGAAACCTTCCCCATGGTTTCGAAACCCTCTTCCATGGTTTCGAAACCTCCTTCAAAGGTTTCGAAACTTAGGCCGGCAGTGAGGTCTGGAATCCCAGATTTTGCAAAGGTTTCGAAACCTTCTCTAAAGGTTTCGAAACTTAGGCTGGCAGTAAGATCTGGAAGCCCAGATTTCTGCAAAGGTTTCGAAACCTTACCCATGGTTTCGAAACCATAGTGCAGGGGATCACTTACTGCCCAACCTAAAGACTTCCTAACTATGAAAAACACTAAAATCATGCATAGACATATATAAGAGCCTAAAAAGGACCAAAGGCATGAATTAACACTCATAAGACTTGCACATACTATCATTTAAGCAATCATGCATGAGCCATAGGTAGCAATCAACATGGGTCAAGGCATTCGAACATGACATTCCAACAAAAGAGCAAATTCAGCATTTAAGGTCATACATGGAAGCTCAAGAGCCCAAATGGCACAATTCAACACAAGAGGTTTGCACTCATACACAAGGCAACCTAAGCATCTAAAACATGCCATCACACACCATCATTCATCATAGTATTACATACTTTACAATCCAAAACATCAATCCAAAACAACATCATTTGAAAGAGTCATACAAGGCTCATACCAACACACCCTATTGCCACATTGCTTAACTACTACAAAATTAACCATACTTGAGCAACAACTTGGAAAGCCCTTCTTGCCTTGCCTCGAGCTAACACCACGCAAATGATCTGCATTGTTGAACATAGAGAGCGTAAGCTATAAGCTTAGTGAGGGTGCTCTAAAACGAAAAATATCAACAATGCAGGGTTCAAGCATGTTAATCTGAGTCTTACATACATCAAGCATAGGCATAAAATCAAGTAGACCTAGCTAGTCTTTCAAGTGGCATATATGGTTTCTCGATCCTACCAAGCTCAATTATTAATATCAACATCATATAGCAACACCATATATCACCAACATATATCATCATCACATATTACAATGTATGAACAAGTTAATTGGCCACTTTAATTACCCCGATTGTGCGGATTTAAACCTCAACAACACTTTACCTCGGTGGGATTACACTCATCACCGGACCTTGCATGTGCGGGATTCCACTCATCGCCACATGCCCTACGGATGAGATTCCACTCATCATCCCGTAGAAATGTAATAAAAGCTTCCGGTGGAATGTTACATCACCGTACTCCTCCTTGATGACTTAACGCCATCAAGGCCACGTACGTTTTGACTCAATTTGTGTGCACACTATCCTAATGATCGATCATTTACAACCGGTAATTATTTTAGTGCCAATTATCATAACCACATCATATATATATCATCAACCACATTCATGCTCAATCTCATAGATGCATATCAAGATAAACTTACATCCATCAACCACAATCATAATAGCATAGTTAAACAAGCATAAAAACATTCATGGATATCAATGGTTAAATCAACAACTTGAATTAACTATGAGTGGCCTACCAAGCACATTTCACACACTCCCACTACACATACTCGAACCAAACTTAAAACAAGTTGAAACCACTCACCGCCCTTCCTTAGCAATTCGAAACAATCCTCCTACGAACCCGGATTTGGTCCCAAAGCCTCTTCCGCGCTTCCTCTTGCTTCTAGCCAAACAAAACATATACATTACTTCCCAATTCAATGCTAAACTCAACCATCAACTTACTTTGCAAACACAACCCAAATTCCACAATTTCCCAAATCACATAATCTCCTAAAATCCCAATTTTCGTGCTCCCCTAAAGCCTTGCTGAAAACTCAAATTCCAAACACCCAAATGACTTCCAAAACATCCCAAATCACCCTCCTAACATAGGTAGACCATCAGCCCTTCAATTTCAACATTAAACCCACCAAAAACCCAAATTTTACTACCTTAAAATCTACCTCAAGAACATGCTACGAATTTTCACCCAAATTCAACCAATTTGATATATGTTACTCATTATAACATGATTAACTAAAACCCCAACTCAATTTATCAAAACAAGTTGAAAAACCTCTTAAAAACCCAAAATTTAATATAAACCCTAATTTTCAAAACCCCATATTTTTGAAATCTAAAACCATAGATAAGTAGAGGATAGAGAGGAGGTTAAGAAAACATATTTACCTCTTAATTTGGTGTTGAAATCGAATGGCAATATCAATGGAATAGTAGCTAAGGTTTTGGGAGAGTTTGAAAATGGGGGAGAGGGGTTTGACGTGGGGTAAGGGTGGATGATAAAGAAGATGACAACTTTTTCCTTAAAGTTGTCTTGCTTTATTTAAAATTTGGGTAAATTACAACATTGGTCCCTCCCTTCTTATTAAAGCTCAATTAGGCCATTATTTGAAGTTAGATTGTTTTAATTAAATTTTATTTGACTCGAACTATAACCCGGCTAACTCCTAGGCCCAAAACACGGGTGTTACATCAAATATTTTAAAAGTACGGTGACCAAAATGAAACCGACCTAAAAGTTTGGTGATTATATTGAAATCAATATAGAAGTTGAGTGACCTTATCGAATATTTTAAAAGTACGGTGACCAAAATAAATATTTTCTAAAAGTTCGGTGACCATTTATGTAGTTTACCCAAAATAAAAATATTATTTTAAAGTATTCAATAATATTATAATAATGCCTTATCATTTCATACTTTTAAATAGTTTTGAAATTAAAATAAAACTCACAGTTAGTACTTAAGAATTAAACACGTGAGTAAGCACTTTCTCTTATTGATCAAACTGTTTATTTTGTTTTCTTATATTTTTTTAGATCAAAGATTTTAGATCTATTATAAACATTTTCTTTTTTTCTCTAGAGTTTTTTTTTCTCTTTTTTCCTGAGTAAAATTTAAATTAGATTCAAAGTTTGTAGAAAAAAATCAAACGTGTGATCAGTAAGTTAGTATGTAAGTTGTAGACCGATTCATCTATAATAATTATTGATTTTTTTTTATAAATACATCTTTTATTGTACAATGTTGGATGAGTATATGATCGGCTCGAGTATGTGATCAGTAATTTGAGAAATTTTATTTTATAATTTAAATTTTATTTGAAATTTATCGAATCGAGTTGTTTTCGTTTCTATTCAAATTTAGCTGTAAAAGTTTATAATGTTATGATACTAATTGATTCCTAATTAACCGATTTTCTATAGTCATATACGAAATACATGTATATTTCTCCATATATTTTTATATGCAATATACATATATCTAGGGGTAGGCACAACTCAACTCGAAAAAACCAAACTACTTGACTCGTAATTTCACAAAATCCACTCGAAAAAATTTCAAATAAAGCTTTGAGTTATAAAATGAAAATTCGAATAACTCAAAATTTTTAGTAGTTAATGGATCAATTTTCAAATTTAAGTTGAGTCTCTCAACTCTGCATGACACACACACATATATATATATCACATATAAAAAAATATATATGTGTATTGTATATGGTTCTAGAAAACTGTTTAAATTGGAATTAATTAGTATAATACAATGTTTAAAATTAAATTTGAACTGAAACTCTAACAACTCGACTGATTCGAATCAAATTTCATAAACTCGACTAAAAAATTTAAATAAATTTGAGTAATTCAATAATTATATTTTATTATAAATATAATCACAAAAAATAAGCATGCTTAAAATAATGAAATATTAAAAATGATTTACTATATCAAAATCCTGTACCAATTAGTACCATGCAAGTAGTTAGGTACAAAACTGATATAGATTGTACAGTACTGGTTGAAACATATCAAAATACCAATAAATTCTGTTTTTTTAATAAATAAAAAACAAATTATTTAACAACATTTTAGGGTTGAAACAGGAATTACGTACGATTCAGCGCAAATAACGGAAGCCTTAAATTAATATGCAGGGGGAATAAATGAGAGTTGTTTTGTGACAGTTTAATGTCATATTCTTGACAGCTAATGATTCCATGAGGAGTAAGGAATTGGCGAGAAGTAGGAAGGATCAGGACCTGAGCTTGACCGACAAACCCTGACTCTGAACAAATTCAACCCGGGAAGAAAAACAACACCCCAACTCACCACATCCCAGCCGAGGACAGTGAGTTTGGTTTTGCGGTGGTATAATTAATTTTAAAGTAAGTAATTTATGTTTAGGAGTCTCCTTCAACCGGTCACCGGAGTCCACAAACAACAACTTTAGGGGCAGATAAACAGTAACCCGCTTCCAAAGACCAAGGGGTTGCAGAACAAAGGACGGCGAGGAGCACTCAGAGCAGGGGATGCTGGTGCCATCCCGCCGGAGACTCCTCCTGAACGCAGGAAAAAGAGCTGAAGGGAAAACCAAGCAAACAACGACAAAGGACCTTTGATTTTGCGAGATCTGCAAAAATAAAGGGAAGGGAGGGTGGAAAAGAGAGCGGCGCTAGGGTTTTGGCTTGGAAACCCCAACCGACACAAAGTAATAAAATTTTAAATTTTTTTTGAATAGAAAGCTGGTTTTAAAATTTTATTAAACGTGGCGCAAATAAAGTAAATAAAACATAATGAATAGGGGAAAGGCAGATAGGTTTGTCGGCTTGGAAACCCCAACCGACACAAAGTAATAACCCTAAAACACAACCTTCCCCTCAAACATATCGAAAAACAACAAAAGGGAAAAACCAGCAATCTGAGATCCTTGGCGTGCAACCATGCATGCAAAATTGATGAAAATCGCCAAGAGGAACAAGAGTCTAAGAGGAATTAAGTGATACTCCTTGAGTGATTTTCCTCCGATTCTACAAACTCCGCAACGGCGGCCGGCGCGTCTTCTATCCAATAGCTCGGAGAAATCAAGTTACGGCCGAGACTAGCCATGAGATGAGCGGATCCGTTTGCTTCCCGGTGAGTAAATCTAAATTCAATAAAGTCCACCGCTTTGCTCTCCTCTTTAATATCATGGATGATCGGACCAATTACTGATCTGTCCTCCGTTGTCTGGTTAAGCTTATTGATCACTGTTCGGGAGTCTCCTTCGACGATTACCCTTCGGAAACCCAGATCCTTCAGAAACCGAACCGTCACAAGGCATGCATGTGCTTCAGCGGCAAAGGATTCGGCCACAGACGGGTGTTTGACTGAACACGCCGCCATGATCTTGCCCTCGTTGTTGTGGCCCACCACCCCGGAAACCGACGAGCCTTCCAGCTGGATGGAAAATGCATCAAAGTTAAACTTTACAACCCCGTTTGCTGGTGGTTGCCATTTGACATATCTATGGTTAATCACCACCTGTTGACGTGCGTATGATTCTCCAGCTTCATTAAAAAAGGCCAAGACAAAGTGTTGAACAGTCAGTATGCTTGGTAAGGTGCCTTCGTGAATAATTTTGTTACGATGAAACCAGATAGCCCAATATATAACTAATACTGTGTTTACTTTGGTAACATTCAAGCTGGAGATGAAGGAACAGAACCAAGTCTCCTAAGATAACCTTGAAACGTTGTCTGGTAAGGCTTCTCCCAATACTTGAAACAGAGTTGTTGTGAATATGCAGTCCCTAAATATATGTTCAACATTTTCCCCATATTCCCCACATAGTTTGTATACATTATTTGAGTTCAAACGCCGCAATAGTAGATTACTGAATGTAGGGAGATAGTTATGAAGTACCTTCCATCCGTGAATGCGTATTTTTGTTGGTAGTGAGGCACCCCAGATCTTGGCATAGCAGCTTGATAGATTTGAGTGATTGTGGCATTTTGTCCTGTTGTTGATGATATGCCCCCCTGTTGCAACACTCTGTAGCCGCTCATAACAGTATACTCACCAGTACCATTGTATTTCCAAATCAATTCGTCATGTCTAGAGTATGCTGATATTGGAATAGAAACTATCCTTCTTACATGTTGTTCATCAAATAATCTCTCAAGAATTTTTAGTTTCCATGATGCATCTTGTTTATTAATGAGATCAGCCACTTTTGTATACTGAATATTAATCTGTTGTGCTTGAATGTAACTGTTTGCATGCCCAGGCAACCATGGGTCGTTCCATATGTTAACAGAGGAGCCCGACCCTATACGCCAGCACAAGCCTTTCTCCAACAGAGCTCTACAAGACCACAAGCTCCTCCATGTATATGAAGGGTAAGACCCTAATCCAGCTTCAAGAAAGTTGCTATTTGGATAGTATCTTGCTTTTAATACCTGTGCAAGTAGACATTGTGGCTGTGATAGTAATCTCCATGCTTGCTTAGCTAATAATGCTATATTAAACTGATTGAGATCTTTGAAACCCATACCACCCTGTAACTTAGGAATTGCCAATCTTTTCCAAGAACACCAATGGATTCCTCTCTTGTTTGCATTGTTTCTCCACCAGAAATTTGCCATTAGCTGTTCTAATTGTTTGCAAAGCGACGATGGTAAAAGAAAACACTGCATTGCGTAGACTGGTATCGCCTGTAACACTGCTGAAATGAGTACCTCCCTTCCCCTATAGATAAAAACCGAATACCCCAGTTTCTAGTCTTTTTATTGAAACGATCCAAAAAGTAAGCAAAAGCCTCTTTTCTCCTTCGACCTACCATTGTTGGCAAACTCAGATACTTCTCGGGGTTCATTGAGATCCGAACACCCAAGAACTCACCAATCTGCCTTCTCGTACTTTCATCCACATTTTTGCTGAAAAATATTAGAGATTTGCTGTAGTTGACCTTTTGGCCGGACTCATTTTTATAGGCAATTAGGATTGACTGAAGGTTTCTAGCCCTTGTCATTGAAGCCTCACTAAAAATAATATTATCGTCCACAAATAGAAGATGGCTGACTTCAAACCGACTTCGCCCTATACTTGCCCCTTTTAGCTCCCCATTGTCGTTTGCAGTATTAATCAGACAAGAAAGGCCTTCTGCACATAGCAAAAACAAATATGGGCTGAGGGGATCACCTTGCCGAAGCCCACGAGAAGGAATAAACTGTCTTCCGATATTCCCATTAAGGCCCACTGCATAACTCACTGTAGAAACACATTTCATAATCATTCGAACCCAAGACTCAGCATATCCCAATTTCAACATCACCCTCTCTAACAAATCCCATTCGACCCTATCGTAGGCTTTACTCATGTCTGCCTTGAGAGCAAAAGTTCTTTTCTTCCCACTTCTCTTTTGCTGCAACAAGTGTAGGATCTCGTAAGAAATTAACACATTATCATAAATGTGTCGGCCCGGAATAAAAGCCCCCTGGGCCTTATCAATACACCCATCCAGTGTTACTTTAAGTCTATTTGCTAACACTTTAGCAACTATCTTATAAAGGACGTTGCAGAGGCTTATCGGCCGAAACTCTGTCATATTTTCCGGGGCATTTACCTTAGGGATAAGAACAATCAGTGTACTGTTGATAGGCTTTACTTCGGACGAGCCATTCAAAATTGACATACAATAGTTGGATAAGTCTGGCCCAACAATATTCCAAAATTTTTGATAAAACATAGCCGGGTATCCATCAAGTCCCGAAGCTTTTAGTGGAGCCATACTATCAATCACATCCTTTATTTCCTCTGGAGAAAATGGTCTCAGCAACGATTCATTCATATCAGTAGTTATCTTTGGCTGAATTGAATCAACTATAGACGGAACATTAGCAACAGTGGCAGTATTGACTAAGCGTTGAAAATAATCTGTTGCTACACTTAGCATGTCTTCATCCCTTGTCACCCAATCACCAGATTCATTCCTAATGCCCAAAATCGAGTTACGTTTTTTCCGCATCGTGGCAAAGTTATGAAAGAAATGAGTGTTCTTGTCTCTGTATTTCAGCCAATTAACCCGCGCTCGCTGCTCCCAGTAAAGCTCCTCTTTATCCGCTTCCATATTCAGGCCCAACTTTATTTCGAGTAATTCAGCCAAAGACTCTTCATCCGGATCCGCTGACATTAGATCAGAAAGCCTATTTTGCAGCATTTTCTTCCTTTCTCCCCTGTCTTTCTTCTTATTTGAACTCCATTTTTCCAGAATGCCGCCCAGTTCTTTCAGATGTTTAGGAAATTGAGAGTCCGAAGTCTCCCAGTGGGTTTGTATTTTCTCAATCAGATCTTCTTCTAGCACCCAACTTGCCTCAAAACGGAAATGTTTCTTTTGATTGGAACGAGTGGAAAAAGAATTGCATGTAGTATTAATTAATACAGGACAATGGTCGGACATCGAATGAGTTAAATGAGTAATAGAATAACCTGGAAATAGCTCCCACCACGCAGTGTTTGCAATAGCTTTATCCAAGCGTTCCTTGATATTTGTGGAAGGCAAGCGACCCCTTTCCCACGTATACCAGACCCCCGTAAAACCCAGGTCTGCTAGATCACATTCCTGTAAGGCCTCTCTGAAATCAGACATTTGTTGCTCCGATCGCACACAACCACCCATTTTCTCAAAAGAATATGCTATTTCATTGAAGTCTCCAGCGACCACCCACGGTAACGATTGGTCACTTTCAAGTTGTTTGAGAAGGTTCCAGGACTCGGCACGATTCCTTTCCTCCGGCCGGCCATAAAATCCAGTAAAACGCCAGTCAATCCCACTTTCCTCCTTAATTTCAATATCAATGTGCCAATGGGAGAAACTTCTTAAAGTAACATTGCACTCGTTTTTCCAACCAATTGACAATCCACCACGTGTTCCAATTGCCGGAACGTCAATACCGAACATAAAGCCACACTGTCGTCTCACCCTCTCCATCCTCCTTTTGTCCAACTTTGTTTCCATGAGAAACAAAATGTGGGGATTAACACCTCTCAACTTATTCTTGAGGCGATTTACCGCCCGTAGTTTCCCCAACCCATGGACGTTCCAACATAGGAGATTCATAATTCCCGGCTGCTCTGATTCGCAGAGCTAGCCGATAAATCATTTACAGTGTCAGAGGTTGAAGAACTCTTCTCTTTCGATAGAACCAGATTTTCATTATTTTTTCGCTGTCTTTTATTACCGTCCACCACATTCAGATGATGGTCTTCATTGTCAGACCCAATTTCCATTTGACCACACTCTGGCAGCCCACTTGTAAGCCCGGCATCATTTACAATATTAGTTGTTTTCTGGGCCTGGTTATCTGGCAGCCCACTTGTAAGCCCATCATGCCTATTGAAGTTATTCAAACTGTGTGAGTCCCCCCCCCCAACTGCCCCCAACCTCCTCCCACTTTCTTTACCCCACTAACCAATTGTCAGGTAACTGCCTCCCGTAACCACTTACTCGGTGTCGGCGGCCCCCTACGCGGTGGTGCCCGAATGGAAGCATCCCATCCAAAATTAATTTCAGAAGCTTTTAAGACCAACCTCATCGGGCAGAAACTCTCCCCATGTCTCATTCTTCCACAAATGAAACAAAACAAGACTAACTTCTCATATTGGAATCTAACATAAGTACTTTTGTTAGATCCTAAAGCAACTTTTTTTTTTCTTTTCAGTGGTTGTCGCACATCCATCCATACCTTGATACGCATGAATTGCTTACGTCCCAACAACAACATTTTCGAGTCATACTCCAAGAATTCACCAAGGAAGTTACCGAACTGGCGTGCCATCGGCTCCGACATCAACCCCGGTGGCAGATCATGAATTTGAACCCACATCATAGAATGGTTCAGTTGCAATTGTAAAGGATCCTCCCCCGACCCTATCTTCTTTAGTAGAAGTAAGTGGTTATTGAAAAACCACGGACATCCATCATAGACTCGTTCCAAATCCACAGCATTATAAAACTTGAAACAGAACCGCTTTTCACCAATATCAGAAATGGAAATACCTCCCAGTGGATGCCATAAATCGGCCATGGTGTTCCTCATTGCCAAGAAATGCACCACACTATCAGTCAGAAAGGTACCCACCATACAGAATTCATATTCGTTCTCGATCGCGCCGATCTCGGGGGGAAGCACCAGAACTTCGTCCTCTCCCTCGTCAATTGATAGATTCGCTAATTCTTCCTCCATTTGCCTTTGAATAACAAGATACTTTCGGATTAACTCCGGTAAACGACAGACTAAATGTGTGCTATAACAACAGACTAAAGCGTGCTAATAAGCAGACTAAAAATTCCCTTCAGATAAAAACAAACTTTCGTATTAATCTATAGTTTTGCTTCATTGTCAAACTAAAAAGTCAATAAATTTGGTTGTTTACATATGTAAGTTCTTTAAATTGGTTAAATCAAGTTTGAAAGTGTCTTATCCCCCAAAAAAATTGGTCTAATGATAATTTTAGTCCATATAAATTTACATATTAGATAAAGTAATCCCTCAATTTTTGAATTTAAATATTCAATAACTCCTTTTTTAAAGTTAGATAACTTACCCTTCGGCCTTCCTAATGTTTGGTTCTAATTCCATTTCTAATACCATGCATAATTATTGTGTGTGAATTCTTACTATATTTATTATGAGTTTAAATCTCATTTTACATGGGCTTTGTTGAGATATAATTTTATTTGCAATTAAAATATACTTTTGCACTAATTTAATTTTAATTATAATCGTTGGAACATAAATTATTTGTGAGTGTCATTATAATTACACTTGTAAACTTGGAACAAAATTGTGTTAGGGGCAATGTGAATTGTACCATAATATAAAGGGCAATGTCTTAAAAAAACATGTATGCCTACTTCTCTACTCCAATCAATATCTTGATCGATGCTACCAACAATTAGTTGGTCTAGTGGAATGAAGAATTACATCGTTTAAGTAAGGTCTTATGGCGTTGTGAATGGAGCAATTGGATTGGGATGGAAACGTCGTCCCCTCTGCAGTACCCGAACTAATTGATTGAAACTGACATAAAAATGGTATTGCATCCGGTGTAATGCTAGCCAAGTGAAAAGTAACAAAATTCAACAAAAATATGGGTATTGCTGCCCTTTATCTATTTCCCCTTATGAATGACTGAGAATCTCAAACCATTAGTTTATCCAGAGAAAACTAATACAGTAATTTTCCTATTACTTGTACAGCAAAAAAGAAATCAAGACATGTGGATTCATCGTCCACCCTACTTCCTCATTTCTACCCTCCGACCCAGAGAAGAATCAATTTTAAAAAATTGAAACTAATACAAACTAATACAGTATTTCTACCCAATGTAATATGACCAATCACGGTGCAGAGACAAACCTAAAACAGGTGATCTCCTCAGGGCGTAACATCGCGGGCAAGAACCGAACCAAACATAAAAACAAAAAAGGATTATGAAATCTTCTGTCTAATCATCATCATCCTCGGAGTCTGCATTTTAACAAAGAAAAGCAAACATTTTCAGAATAAATAACAGCAATCGCTAGGTAATGAGAGAGGAAGTGTTGAAATTAGACTAACATAAAAGTTTTACCTATGTAATTCAAAGAGATTATTTTAGTCAGTTATTTTCAAAGCCTAAACATTTCAGACCAATATCACAAGCTTTCCTTGCTTCTCAAATCTAAACTCGGAGACTGTTGGTACAGTTTAGACAAGCTGGCAACAAGGGATACATTTCTTCTTATTATTTCAAGTCAAACTACTGTACTTTATCAATTTTCTTTCCTTTTAAGTTGCACTTAGATATGATGTCAGCAGATGCATTTAATATAGTTGGTATACTTCCGAAAGCTGTTTTTCTATCTTGCAACAAATAATTAGTATCCCTAATGTGCTTTAATAACATCTTGCTTTTCTTCTATGACTCGTTTTTCAGGGAGATGGAGAAGTTTTAACAGTTCATTGTAACAAATAACAACAGAAAAGAGAAGTTTCTACAACTTCCAAAGAATAAAAAGATAAAGGTGCAGACAATCTCCAAACACCAAAAATATCATAAAACAAGAGGCAAATTTTTATTTTGAGTGTTGTTGTTTTGGGGGTGGGGGATAGAAAAAGACTTACCAGATCTAATGTCTTCTCCAACTTTTCCTCTATTTTTCAATTGTCTCGTGATCATTGAGCAGATGAGAAACCACCAGTAGACATGGAACACAAGCAGCATCAGCAACATGGTGTTGAAAACATAGTACAGGGATGTGGGATATGGCTTTGAAAGATCTAAAAACTCCCGAACATCATAGCTGTGAGAGATAAACCACAAGAGTAGATACATGATCAGCCAGTGTGCAGTATTGTAGTAAAATCAAATCATTAACCACAACGACCAAACCTCGAGCTTTTAATGATCCAAAATGGAAAGAATATCAGACGTAGAAAAAGCCAAGAGATGGCAAATAATCCGAAGCACACACTTGCTCCAAGCTCCCTCTCAGAATACTTGAAAATTTTAGCTGCTTCTAAAAACACATCGCTTGCATCATGTAGGGCAAGGATAATTGAACCGATGCGGAAAAAGCTGTAAACAAGGCAAACTATAATCCTCTTCCAACTTATCCACAAGTAAATTTAATTTATAAAACTAACTCATACAAAGAAAACATTAAAATTCTCAATGGCTATGTTCTCCTTCCAAGAACTCAGTTAAATACTCCTCAATTCTGATGCCAACATCTATCACTGATTCACTAAACAGCTTGCTAGCAATACCTCTCTTTGACTTCAGTCAACAATTAGATAATGACAACTTCCTAACTAGAAACAGCAAATAAAATGCTGAGAGGAGAGGATATGGCATCATCAAAGCAATGATGAACATAAAAACTTCAGAGTGAAAAACAGCTGCATTTTCACCATGAGTTAATGAAAAAGTTTACATGTAGCACAATATTTAAAAGAAGGTATAAACTTTCTTATATGAAATAGCAAAGCTTACAGGTTGTCTTTTGTAAAAACTAACTAATTACCAAAGGATGACAATACACCACAATATTTGAAAATTGAAACCATAACAGTCAGTGGCATATATAACAATTGACCAGCTTATGGAGGATTGCTGAAAGTAAACTCAAAGAAATTGCATAGCACACTAGGGATATATTAATTTGACCATATGACAATCAGCTACAGAACGTATGGTATATGCATACACAAAGCAAACATACTTTAGAGTATATGTATTATGCAATTAGGAGATAAAAGATCCACTGATGAGATTCCAGAAAATACCAAAGAGGTAAGCAACAACTACTACCAAATGAATATTTGCCTGTCTGCTATCTGACTCGGAATTTGGTGCCCTTCCAAAAATTGGCAAATTACCTTGTAATGTATGAGTATCCTATCAGCATTACGGTAATTACATGATGAGACATCATCACAGCAAAATCCTTCCTTCGAGTCTCCCAAGTAAGTAGTGCAGCAATGCTATAGATGTAGAACCCACATTGGCACATGTAGAAAAGGCTTAGGGAAAGACTGAACAAAAAGAAGGAAAGAAAAGAGAAGTTAGCTTTCAGATAGGTTGCCAAAAGGTATAACAAAACCTAATCCTTCCACGATTCAAGACCCAGCAATTGAAGAAGAAAGACATTTAAAGATAAAGAACATGTGTCTGGGGCATGTATAAAGAAAGCCACATGTTTCAGCAAAAATACTGATAAAGCAGATATTTTCGTTGAAAGTAGAATAACATGCCATGAGAAATTGTGTTCTCTTAAGAAGTGTGATACTCCAGAGTCTAGACTGATACAGTCACTTGAAAGAGGAAATGGGAACATTTAGACCCAACACAATGAGAACTAAACAATCAACTAAAAGCACAATAAAACATTTGAACAGACCTGTCTGCATATAATAAGAACAAGTTTAACAGAGTTTACCTACTATAGCAAAAAGAAAAGGTTAAGATTAGTATCATAGAGGAGGACAAAGGAGCTCAAGTTTAGACAAGAATGACCACAACAACAAGAAATCAACAATAACAATCAGCTATTGGATGCAGATTTGCTTTCAACTACATTAATACAAGAATGACTACGCATTCACCATAGCTTGACAAAGTGGTACATGAGTACCATCTTTTCTTTACAAACATGTCTGCAATTAATTTCAAAGGAAGTAAGAAAAGGTAAACTTCTGAGAAATAAAATGCAGAGTATAGATGTTTATAAAAAATTATGGTCTGAATTAAGCAAAAGGATAAGACAGGAAATAATCTTTTTCACTTTTCCTTGAGTACAGATACGTAATTCCAATCACTAAAGACAAAAACAAAAAATGATTTGTCCCATCTCTTAAGGAATAATCACAAACAGGAAAAGAGCCTTCATGCAATGTAAATTTAGAGATCAGGAACATAGATCCTTGACATCCAAGAGGAACAATAACATCCTGTCAGTTAATAAAAAATAAAGACAATTCACATCATAAAGAGATACATATAACTGCACAAGCACAAATACAAGATTGAAAAAATACAACAATTGTGTATGAGTCTACAAACAAAGATTACTCACTTCAACTCTTGATCTGGCCAGCCTCTGAAGTACTCTTTTGCATCTGTGAACCATGGCTCATTGTAGGTTATTTTCAGAACAAATGTTTCAACAGTAGCATAGTATGCTAGCTTCCACAAAGATTCTGAACATTTCGCAACTTTTGCTCGTGTAGCATCATTCATCTTCAAAGGACCAGATCCATTACTCAATATCCAGATAGCCAACCTCTAAAAGGACATGGAGAAAAATTAAAACGTATTAACAAAAGAGGAAGTGTTTCATGTATCCACTTATATGTGCTTGAACTAGGATGTAATATAAATATGAAATGGAACAATTAAAAGGAGAAATCGGTCAACTGTTTGCTACAACCAATGCCACAAATATGGCAATAGGCTTTTCTTAAACTTTAGAAAATAAACATATGGTAGCAAAACTCAGCCCTACACATTTCTCAGGATAAGCAAAAAATGGGTATTTACATTGCACAACAACTTCCAGGAGATGATCTAAGTTCCTTGCAATAACCCTATAAAAGAACATTTCATTCTTGAAATTTTTGGTTGCATTTGGGTATAACAGATTATGGTTATGATAGGATAAGAAAAAAAGTAAATAGTCTTCATCCATCCTTTTTAGTATAACCAAAATGTTCTCACTTCAATTACCCTATAGTGGAAATTAATCCTATCCATAGGTTTGAGTAATTCAACACAAACAGGATGTTGCAACATAAGCTGTGAACACTAAAACCATGCATATTCAAAAGATATGCAATAAAATAAAGGGATAACTCATATCCTATCCCATGTCATCCTATCATATCCTATTCATAATCCAATGCATCAAAAACAACCTTAACACCACTTCAATTAACAAGCATATTCTTCTTCCACCATCAACTTTCAAGAGTTAAGCACAAATTCTCCAAATCAAACAATTTAATAGAAATATAATTCTTCCATATGTAAAGCTCCTTAAGTTCACCTTGGATGTGACCATATTATCCTGAAAACATTCAATTTACGATGTTAATCGGTTATTGTTAATCATCCTTGTCCTTCCTTATCTTCTTTATTCTTACAATTCTTTCGTTCTCTTTTATATTGTTGTTCTTTCAGATGTGACATCAACTTAACATATCTTAACCAGACTCAAGTCAACCGGTTATTCATTAAGCTAAACCACTAAAGTTAACTTACTTTCCTAATATATCAATAAAAAACTCCTCTAATCAACCATAACTGGAAACGCTTTGTAAGGATATAATGAACCTCAATCTAATTAGATAATTTCGTATAGCTTATACAAACAAAACGAAATATTATAAACTAAAAAAAAAAAAGCAATGGAGAATTAAAAATAATCGGGAATCAATATTAAATGCGAAAAAGACACAGAAAGAAGCAACACAAATCTTACGCTGAAAATGACTTTGTCAAGGAAGAACCTGGCGACAACGAAACCGAGAGCGAAGTGAACCGCCGCTAGGAAATGAAACACATCCGGCTTGGCATTGCGGCTCCAAATAGATAAATCCATCAGACAACAGTTTCGAAGAAAAAATAATCAATCAAAAGGGCTCTAAAATCCGTCCAAGAATCCGATTCTTATTGCAACAATGCATGGCATTGAGCTTCCATTGAATGCGATTGAGAGAGATCTGGTTTCCTAGCCCTAATTTCTTTTTCTTTTCTTTTCTTTTCTTTTCTTTTCCCTTTCCAGCTAAATAAGTACGAAGAAGAAAGGAAAAAAAATAGTCGGGGGGTTCAACCGGCTAAGATCTCGCGTTCTTTATTTAACAAACAACAGAATGTTTTTCTTGTGAGGTGCTAATCGCTAGCTGGAATTTGATACATTTTTTACGATTCTTACTCTTTTTCGGAGAAATTATAGTTTTGAATCTTTTGATCCTTTTATTATATTCTTTATTTGTTCCAATTTGATTTTTCAACTTTTTATAATATCATGAGTCTATTCGCTAAATTGATTAAAATATTAATGTTAGTTTTTATTTTAAAAAAAGGCACTTATTTCAAGCTTAACGCAAAATATATGTTGTTATAATGAGTTGGAATGTGTATTTTTTAAAAAAATTAGTATTATTATTTTAATTAAAATAGTTACTGATATAAATTATTTGAAGTAATGAATGATGTTATAAAAATATAAGCTTAAATATTATTAAATTAAAACATAAAGATTAAAATTTAAATTTAAACATAATAAAGGGACTTAAGTATAAAAAACTGGCATTTTGCCTCTTCTTCCGATTTCTTTTGTATATTTAATAGAGCAGACACGGTAGCCGCCAACAAATTTTCCACAATGTGGGTCCCCATTTCATGTTGCATGACACGTGGCATATAAAAGTATTGTATGGCTGAGATTCTCTGGGAGAGCTACCAATTATATTTAATTTTAGGGTAAACTACATAAATGACCACCATACTATTGGTAAAGTCGCGATTTGACCACCTTACTTTTTTTCGAAGCAATTAAACCACCAAATTATTTAATTGGTTGCAATGTGACCACCAGCCGTTAAAAACTAACGGAAGGGGTGACGTGGCAGTTAATAAAATTGGTATAATTACATATTTAGCCCCTTCCATTTATACATTTTATTAATTTGATCCTAATTTTAATAAATAAAATAATTTTATTATTTAATTAGGTTACGACACGTGTCACCGTATTATTGGAGGACTTTATTTATATATTTTTAATTTAATAATTTTTATTTTACTCCTCCAATCAGGCGGTGACACGTGTCACCTGATTGGATGAGCAAAATTAAATAAGAAGCACATTACCTCCAACAAGAATCGAACCCAGATTAAATAGGTTGAAAGTGAACATGCCAACCACCAAGCCAAAGCTATCCTTGTGATGCTTTGTACAAATTCTAATATATATTTTAACTTGTTACTCATGCCAGGAAAAAAACAAGAAACATTTTACCACTGTCAGGATTCGAACCCAAGTATCTTGGGTTAAAAATAAACATGCCTGCCACTAAATCAATGTTATTCCTATGATTTAATGTACAAAATCTATTATACAACTCAATTTGTTACACATGACAGAAAAAAGGAAATAAATATAGATTAAAGAAACTCGAATATGACACTTTTAAGATGTATAAAAATATTTAAACCACTAAAATATATCTAATAATTAAATTATTAACTATTTTATTTTTTATTAAATTTTAATTAAATTATTATATTAAAAAATAAAAAATTATATTAAAATTTAATATAATAAAAAATTATATTAAAATTTTAATTAAAATTTAATAAAAAATAAAATAGTTAATAATTTAATTATTAGATGTATTTTAGTGGTTTAAATATTTTTATGCATCCTAAAAGTGTCATATTCGAGTTTTTTTAATCTATATTTATTTCCTTTTTTCTGGCATGAGTAACAAATTAAGTTATATAATAGATTTTGTACATTGAATCATAGAAATAACATTGGTTTAGTGGTAGGCATGTTCATTTTTAACCCAAGATACTTGGGTTCAAATCCTGGGAGTGGTAAAATGTTTCTTGTTTTTTTCCTGGCATGAGTAACAAGTTAAAATATATATTAGAATTTGTACAAAACATCACAAGGATAGCTTTGACCTGGTGGTTAACATGCTCACTTTTAACCCATTCAACCTGGGTTCGATTCCTGCTGGAGGCAATGTGCTTCTTATTTAATTTTGCTCCTCCAATCATGTGACACGTGTCGTAACCTAATTAAATAATAAAATTATTTTATTTATTAAAATTAGGATCAAATTAATAAAATGTATAAATAGCGGGGACTAAATGTGTAATTATACCAATTTTATTAACTGCCACGTCACCCCTTCCGTTAGTTTTTAACGGCGGGTGGTCACATTGCAACCAATTAAATAATTTGGTGGTTTAATTGCTTCGAAAAAAAGTAAGGTGGTCAAATCGCGACTTTACCAATAGTATGATGGTCATTTATGTAGTTTACCCTTAATTTTATTTTCAATAAATTAATTTTGTTATCACTCAATTTTGCATGTGTTTTTGTTTTGGTTAATCAACTTGAAAAAAGTTCAATTTCATCACCTTCCTTTTGAATTTCAGTCATCTTGGCTACTTTTTTTGTTAAGTGTCTAACGTTGCATTGTTGAGGTTTTTATTTATGAAATTTTCCTGAAATTTGAGCATTTTTTCCATGGTCAAAATCCTTCACTACTTCCTTTCTACTATCGTTGATCATCGTTTGCGACCTATTGGTACCAAATCATTCACATTTCTCCATTCTTTTTTATTCTTTGTTTGATTTTCTTCAAAATCTTATTGAAATTGACAAAAATTAAATCAAAACTTCAACTTACCTTCATCTGATTACAATCTCCCATGTTTGATCAATGTGGAATCGAGATATATAGCTTTTCTCCTCCTTCTTAGTCTCTAACCATTCGAATCTGGAAGAAAATACCATGACACTAGTAAATCACATAGAATTTGAAAACCTGATTTTGAGAAGAAAGCTATAGAGGGTTTTGCATAAATTTATCAAGAAAAATAAATGATGCTAAACACTTTAAGGGCGAGTGACCAAAACGAGTGAAATAAAAACATGTGATGTTAAAAAAATTAATTGATTGACTAAAACAAAAACACGGATAAAAATTGAATGATCCAAAAATAGTTTACCCTTTCAATATTTAGACAAATTTTGAGCAGTTAATGATTTGACTGGACACTGATTGAAGTGTATTTATTTATATTTGATTTTTTATATTCAAATTATTTTTATAATTAAATGAATGTATTAATTTTATATATTTTTTATCACTATATATATTTTTTTAAGTGTTAAAGTGAAAATGTGGAAAGATTATGGTGAAATTTTTGAAAATAAAGTAAAATTTAGATTATTTAATAGAAAAGTGAAAGAAAATAAAAGATACATTATTATTCTAACTTAAAATGATAAGATGAGAAAATAAAATATATGAGTTAAATGTGTTTATTATATGTAATCAAAGTAAACTATTTTAATTTATAAAGGGCGTAATGATAAAATAATGTATTTTTATTTTTCTTTACTCTATTTTTTTTTCAATTTCTACCAAACAAATCAATGGACTTTTTTTTTTGACTCTTCATTAAATATTTTGTTATTACTAATTTTCTTTGTATCCTATCAAACAAAACCAAAAGTAGGGAGTTTTTGGTAGGTAGAAAATGTAGGTGGACGGAAAAAGTAAGAAATGAATTTTGAGTTGGTTTAGTGTAGAAGGAAAGTAAGTGAAAAAACAGAAATGATAACTATTTTTCACTTAATATATACAAAATAAATTTTTATATTGTAATGGTAATGGATGAGTCTACAATGAATATCATACATTGGTATGCATTGATATATACCATTATTTTTTTATTATTATTTTTTTAATTTTAAATAAATTTTCTTATATAAATTTCTGATACCACCACAAGATTTAATCTTAATTTAAAAATAATGTTAAAATTGTCCTTTTCAAATTGGCATAACAAAAATAACCCTCAAATTTTAAACTTTGTTATAATTTAGCCACCATTTTCATCACCACTATTTTCTCTCTTAAATATTTTTAAAATTTTAACTTTTTTTTCTCTTATTTTATTTTTTAAAATTTTGAACTTTGTTATAACTTAACCCTCGACTTTTTAACTTTGTTATAATTATTGACATTTTGGCCCTCATTCTTTTTTTAAGATAAATTTGACCCTCAACCTATATATTTTTGTCAAATTACTCATTCTTTAATTATCATGTTGATTAGACCTTTAAAAATTTAACAGTGATAATATGACGTATACATGTAATAATACATTTTAAATGACATGTAATCTAACTTGTTACATACTTACATGTATAATAAAATTTTATTTAAATTTAAAGGCTTAAGGGCTCGAGAATCCCCTGAACTTTTTTTAAAAATCAATTAACCCCTTAATGTTTTTTTTTGCACCCAATGTCACCCTCAAACCCCAAAAATTGACCAATCCGACCATCTGACTAACGGTTTTCATCGTTAACCGTTACAATGTTGATGTGGTGGTTCACGGTACTAACATGACAGTCCACATCTGAATGATGAGATGTCTAGAGGGGCTTAATTAATTTTGTTAAAAAATTCGAGGGCTTAATTGATTTTGTTAGAAAGTCTGAGGGCTTATTTAATCTTTGAGAAAAATAAAATCAAGAAATTATTTGAATTAAATTGAAATATTAAAAATATAAAGAAATATTATTGTTGGGAAATGCCGGTACACCCCATGGCATAACGAAAAATTATCTGGCGAATTCCGTCAGTGATCCATGTACAAGGGACGAATTCGGGTGAGCAGGGATGAAATATTACCTTAATAAATTTGGTATCTTGATATCCTTAGGAAGCTAGGATAAACTAAATCT
Source organism: Hibiscus tridactylites (assembly GCA_958450335.1). Lineage (NCBI taxonomy): Eukaryota > Viridiplantae > Streptophyta > Magnoliopsida > Malvales > Malvaceae > Hibiscus > Hibiscus tridactylites. Next base: position 10,220,289 of record OY288279.1, on the reverse strand, counting down.
AATTCGAGTCGTCACAATAGCGCTCCGACCTCTACGCAGTCCACCTGAACGAAACGAACAATATTTTCTCTTCTCTAGCTGTTAGAGAGTTTTTTTCGAAAAGCATACTTTGGCTGCTAGACCTTATGCCTTTATATAACATTCAAAAATCTAATTCTAATTAAAATTGAATTCATTAAATGTACAATAAATTTAACCGAATATAATTAAATATGTAGAATCTAATTCTACTTTAATTTGAATTCATTAAATATACAATATATTTAACTGAATACAATTAAATATGTAGAATCTGATTCTACTTTAATTAGGTTTCTTTAGGGATATATATATTTTAATAGTGTTTGATAATTACAATAATTATCTAATTATTAAAAAATATATAAACGAGATTATCTATAATTACAATAATTATAATAATTTCGTCTTTAATAATTATTACGTGTACAACAAGTTTGTACACATGCTATCTAGTCGATATTTGTTCGTTTCAATCATAGGGTGTGATCCTTGTAGGTTCATGTAACATTAGTAGTAATATCTAGAACAAGTTTAATATTACAAACAATGAGTGACATCTAGCAATACATCATTGCTACCTAAGTTACATGAAGTCGTGGTTCGACTTTACCTTTTTCTGTGATTAACTTCTTTTATGTATTACATCCTTTTGTCCTTATATCTAGATCGAACACAAGTCATGGATTAGTCACACTTGTATAGTTCATCTAATATTTCTTGATATCTTGAGTAGACTATGATAAACGAATAACTATGATATATCATATCAATTTTTTCGAGCATGACCATGTATTTTCTAGTCTCACACAATCAAGTGGCCTACGATATTACTCCTATTATGTAGGAGGGAAAAATCCTATCTTGACCAACCATATTTCGTTATATAAAGTGTGACATATCCAATATCAGTCTTTATAATATAGTCTGTTACAACACATGTTTGAGTGCATCAAAATATGTCACTCTCGATATTGAAATAATGATGATCTTAAGTCTGAGGATCATACACTTAGTTATCACCACGAGAAATATTGTTCCTGTCACATAATAATCCAAGAAATATGCTCATACTGGGTCAGTCCAGTATGTCATTCTCTAACACATACTTATGTATTGATTTTGACATTGTATAACTAATGTTTTGATATAATAATTGAAAAATGTTTTGGACAAAGTTAAAAAGAATTCAAAACAATTTCTAAAGTCCAAACAACTTGAAACTATGTTTATGAGATATTTTAAAAGGTTTTTATATGTTTTAAAGCCAGGTTCAATAAAACCATCCAAGCGTTTCAAAACGCCCCTAGGTGTTCCGATACGGGTCTTTATAGTGGCAAAACGTTTCGAAACAAGTTTCGAAACGAGCTTGAATCTGGGTGAGATTTTCCATAGCATTTCGATACAGTCTCTGCCGTTTTGATACGCCTATGTGGCATCGACCTCAACGGTCACAACCCCCAACGGCTATTTCCCAACTACCTTTTAAATGTAGAGCGTTTCGATACATGGATAAGCGTTTTGATACAACCAAGGGCGTTTCGATACGGGTACTGCATTAGACTGCAACAACTCTTTCTATTTCAAGAGTGTTTCGAAACGGGGAGCTGTAGAACTACATTTATGGTGGAAAATGAAGTCTCCAACGGCTGCAATTCAACCTCAACGACTAGTAACGGCTACAAACTCAAAGAGAAGTATAAAAGGGACCTCCAAGCATCTAGTAATGGTTAATGCTTCAAATGTAATACAATATATGATCAAAATGTGTCTTAGTGCCTAATTGTCAATTCCTTGTATAGACAAACACTAGTGAGCTAAAATTGTTAGATTTTCTCAAGTGTTTTAGGATTGGGTGAGAGCTTAATTGTGCAAACAAATACCTATTAGAGGGATTTAAGTTTGCTTATCTTTATCTCTTTTTAAAGAGGGTTTGATCAAGGCTTTGTGTAAAAAGCTTGATCAGTTTGTAAGAGTTTCCTTCTAAGCCTAGAAAAGGGGACGAATCAATAGTAGATTGATTGGAAATCCTTAGTGGGAAGCTAAGGTAGTGGATGTAGACCTTGGTTAGAAGGTTGAACCACTATAAATCATCTTGTCTTTATCAATTTTAGCTTTCACACCTCTATCACCCAAAATTCCACTTCTCCGCCACTTGGCGAGCAAGAACGGTTAAAGGAATCGACCACCGAAAAATCCCAACAATTGGTATCAGAGCTTGGCTCAATTGAAGAGGATTAACATCCTATTGAGAGGAACCGACAAGCTCGATCAACATTTCATACAACCGACTCAATGACGCAATCCATCGACAAATTATCCTTCTTCGACGGAACACACTATGCCCATTGGAAGACAAGAATGAAGTTCTTTATAAAGTCAAAGGACTACAAGCTTTGGGACACAGTAGAAGATGGTCCGTTCGTGCCTCAACAAAGCAAGGCAGATTGGAGTGTCGAAGATCGCAAGAAGATGAAGCTTAATTGCAAAGCCTTGCACATCCTATTTTGTGCATTTAGCCCTAACATCTATGAGAAGATGTCTTCTAGTGAGAGTGTCAAAGAAGTTTGAGACAAGCTCAAAGTTACATACGAGGGGACAAACGAAGTAAAGGAGACCAAGATCAGGCTCCTCAACCTAGCGTATGAAAACTTCAAGATGGACCCGGAATAGGACATTGAGAAGATGTTCAATAGGTTCTCCACTATCACCAATGGTTTTAAAGGTTATGGAGAAGCCATCCCGAAAGAGAAACTTGTCCGAAAACTCATCTACTTCATTCCCAAGTCATGGAACTCAAAAAGGATTGCCATCATCAAAGCCAAGAATCTCAAAACCTTAAAGCTTGATGAGCTCATGGGGTCGTTTCTCACTCACCAAATAATGAAGAAGAAAAAAGAAGAGGAGAAGAAGAAGGAAGAGATTAGAGCTATGGGGGAGAAGAAGCTCAAAGGGCTTGGCATCAACACAAATGCCATTGCTCTCAAATCATCCACATGTCATCACGTAGATTTAAGTGAAGAGGAGGATGAAGAAGAAGAGATAGTTCATCTGTTCAATAAGTGTGCCCCTTACATGAAGAAAGCCTTGAAAGAGCTTGAACGAGAATCCATGAAGAAGAAGAGGGCAAGTACTTCAAGCCATAAGAAGAATGCATATGTGGCTACTTGGAGTGATGAGGACTCCACCGGCGATGAACAAGTCAACCTTTGCCTTATGGCCATCAAATAAGATTCAAGGGTAACTTCTAATTCATCTACTTCATGTTCATATTCTTTTTATGAATTACAAGATGCCTATGATGATTTGGTTTTAGAGTTTAAAAATCACATTTTGAAAAATAATAAAATGATTTCAAAGTTGAAAATTCAAAATGATTTGATTTCTAAAACCAAACTTTAACTTGAAGCAAAACTTGAAGAGTTTGAACAAAAATGTTTTGATTTACAAAATTTGCTTCATAAAGTTCAAGAAGAAAATGATCCAAAGAGCTTGAAAAGAAAAATAATGTTGGAAAATCAAATTTTTATGTAAGACAATCTAGTGCCCCTAAATTTGTAAATGGTAAATGTTTTAGAAGTATTTGGGTCCCAAAAGGACTAAGTACTTCAACTAAAAAGGATAAAATTGAAAAATGGATTTCTAAGGGGACTAAATATTGTGCTACTAACGTCTATGGATCCAAAGCAATTTGGATACAAAAAATTACTTGATTGTTGTATGATAGGTGTGATGGAGATTGATCAACAAGTCAAACTTTGAGGGGGTGGGGCTCCATGCACACAAGGAAGAACACTTCAAGAAAAAAGGCTTCACAACCTCCCTTGGGTTCAAGTGTGGTAAAATCTAGTTGTTCTTGCTTTTATTTGATTTATTTTTGTTTATTTCAACTAGATTATGACATATGTTGGACTAAAATCTTTTAATGATGCTTTGAGTGAGGGGGAGCCATTTTAAAACCAAAATTCTCATTTTTGAAATCTTTTTAAACCTCCTAAGTTATGATTGAACTTAATGTCTTTTGAATTCTTTTTGATATAATAAAAGGGGAAGAGTTTGGTTTGAAAAAATTGTATTTTCAAATGAATAAGAGGGAGCTTTACTCTATTTTAAAATTTTCATCTCTTATTCATATTTTTAAACTTAAAAGGGGAGAATCTCAAACAATTTTTCAAGTTGGTTTTATTATATCAAAATGAGAAGATTGTAGAACTAATGTTTTGATATAATAATTGAAAAATATTTTGGACAAAGTTAAAAAGAATTCAAAACAATTTCTAAAGTCCAAACAATTTGAAACTATGTTTATGGGATATTTTAAAAAAAATTTATATGTTTTCAAAGCCAGATTCAACAAAACCATCCAGGCATTTCGAAACGCCCCTAGGTGTTTCGATACGGGTCTTTACAGTGGCAAAACGTTTTGAAACGGGTTTCGAAACGGGCTTTAATCTGGGTGAGATTTTGAATAGCGTTTCGATACGCCTATGTGGCATCGACCTCAACGGTCACAAACCCCAACGACTATTTCCCAACTACCTTTTAAATGCAGAGCGTTTCGATACAGAGACAAGCGTTTCGATACAGCCAAGGGAGTTTCGATACGGGTACTACATCAGACTGCAACGACTCTTTCTATTTCAAGAGTGTTTCGAAACGGGGTCGAGCGTTTCGAAACAATGAGTTGCAGTACTGCATTTATGGTGGGAAATGAAGTCTCCAACGGCTCCAATTCAACCCCAACGACTAGTAACGGCTACAAACTCAAAGAGGAGTATAAAAGGGACCTCCAAGCATCTAGTAACGGTTAATGCTTCAATTGTAATACAACATATGAACAAAATGTGTCTTAGTGCCTTATTGTCAATTCCTTGTATAGACAAACACTAGTGAGCCAAAATTGTTAGATTTGCTCAAGTGTTTTAGGATTGAGTGAGAGCTTAATTGTGCAAACAAATACCTATTAAAGGGATTTGAGTTTGCTTATCTTTATCTCTTTGTAAAGAGGGTTTGATCAAGGCTTTGGGTAGAAAGCTTGATCAGTTTGTAAGAGTTTTCTCCTAAGCCTAGAAAAGGGGACGAATCAATAGTGGATTAATTGGAAATCCTTAGTGGGAAGCTAAGGTAGTGGATGTAGACCTTGGTTAGAAGGTTGAACCACTATAAATCATCTTGTCTTTATCAATTTTAGCTTCCACACCTCTATCACCCAAAATTATACTTCTCCGCCACTTGGCGAGCAAGAATGGTTGAAGGAATCGAGCCCCGAAAAATCCCAACAGACATCTCAATGTCAATAACAACACTTTGTTATCAATCAACTACATATTAGTCTTAATATATTATTATTGTTCACGCTCACAATAATTCTCGACTAAGAACATTCAAGAATAACTATATTATTCTAAAGACTTTATTATAATTCAGTTTATTTATAGATGCACATAATAAGATTAAAATAATAATAATGACTTTATTAATAAACAAGATAAAATAAATATGTCTTTTACAATCATCTCATGATTGGTCTTTGGGCATACTCCAACAATCTCCCATTAGCACTAAGACTAATCACGTATGTATCTAATACCAAGAGACTTAGTGTGACGTTCATGCTTTTGCTGTGTCAGAGGTTTTGTCAGTGGATCGGCGATATTATCATATATTAGTACTCTGCATATTTCTACATCTCCTCGATCAATGATTTCATGAATAAGATGGTAACGCCTAAGTATGTGTTTGGATTGTTGGTGAGATATGGGTTCTTTTGCTTGTGCGACAGCTCCGTTGTTGTCACAACGTAGATCTATAGCATTTGATATGCTAGGCACGACCTCTAGTTCAGATATGAACTTTTTTGATCCAAAGAGCCTCTTTTGCAGCATTGCTTGCTGCAATATACTCACTCCATTAAGGCAAAACCCAGTTGCAATCGAGAATCATCCTTATTAGTTTGGAAGCTTGCGTCAGTATAACCTTTTATACTTAGTTCTTCCTCACCTCCATACATAAGGAATGTATCCTTAGTTCTTCTTAAGTACTCAAGGATATTTTTTACAGCAACCCAATGACCTTCACTAGGTTCTACTTGATATCGACTTGTCATACTTAGTGCATATGATACATCCAGACATGTACATAACATGGCATACATGATAGAACAAATGGTTGAAGCATATGAAATCTTACTCATGTGTTCTCTCTCTTGAGGCGTTGAAGGACACATTTCCTTCGAGAGCGAAATACCATGTCTCATAAGTAAGAATCGTCTTTTAGATTCTTCCATACTGAATCTTTTCAGTACTTTGTCTATGTATGTATTTTAACTTAGTCCTATGAGTCGTCTTGATCTATCTCTATAAATCTTGACTCCTAATATGTAGGTTGCTTCACCCAAGCCTTTCATAGAAAAACATTTTCCTAATCAAGTATTTACAGCCTGTAAGGCAGGTATGTCATTTCCTATTATCAATATGTCATCCACATACAATGCCAAGAATGTACCATTGTTCCCACTAGTTTTCTTGAAGAAACATGGCTCATCTTCATTTTTAATGAAACCGAACTCTTTGATTGCCTCATCAAAACAAAGATTCCAACTTCGAGAAGCTTGTTTCAACCCATAAATGGATCTTTGTAGTTTGCATACTTTTAGAGCATCTTTTAGATTGACAAAACCCTCAGGTTGTGTCATGTACACATCATCATCTAGTTTTACATTAAAGAAAGCGGTTTTGACACCCATTTTCCAGATTTCATAATCGTAATATGCAGCTATTACAAGCAATATCCGGATAGATTTAAACATAGCTACAGAAGAGAAAGTTTCATCATAGTATATACCATGAATTTGACGAAATCTTTTAGCAACTAATCTCACTCTGTATGTTTGTACATTGCCATCCATGTCAGTTTTCTTTTTGAAAATCCATTTGCATCCTATGGGCTTAACCCCTTCGGGTGGGTCGACCAAAGTCCATACTTGGTTTTATGACATGAAATCTATCTCGGATTTCATGGTTTCTAGCCATTTCTCAGATTCTAGGCTCTCATCTGCTTCCTGATAAGTCTTAGGTTCATCTTGGTCTATGAGAAGAACGTTTTTATGCAATGTGACAAGAAATTCATATCTCTCAGGCGCATTGTGTTCTCTCAAATATCTCCGCAGTGGTTGTGTTTTAAGAATGGTTGGATGTTCCTCAACTATTTGTGGAACTAGTGGTTGTTCAATCTTTGGTTCAATGATCTGTGGTTGATCTTGAATTTCTTCAAGTTCAATATTTCTCCCACGTCTCTTTCCGAGAATAAATTCTCTTTCGAGGAAGACTCATGTTCGAGCAACAAATACTTTGTTCTCAGATAGATTGAAGAAATAGTATCCTTTAGTTTCTTGAGAATACCCTACAAAATTACATTTATGAGATTTGAGTTCGAGTTTTGTAGACATCTAATGTTTAACCTAAACTTCGCATCCCCAAATTTTCATAAAAGACATACAAAGACGCTTCCCAGTCCACATCTCATATGGTGTCTTTTGAACCGATTTAGACAAAACACGATTTAGTGTGAAAGTAGCCGTTTCTAGCGCATGTCCCTAAAAAGAAGTTGGAAGATCAACACGACTCATCATTGACCGAACCATGTCTAACAATGTTCGATTTCTCATTTCAAAGACCCAATTGTGTTGTGGAGTACTTGGAGGTGTAAGTTGTGAGACAATCCCACATCCTTTAAAGAGTTCATCAAAATTTAGGCTTAAGTATTCTCCTCCTCGATCAGATCGAAGAGCTTTGATACTTTTTCCTAATTGGTTTTGTACTTCATTCTTAAACTCCTTGAACTTTTCAAGGGCTTCGAATTTATGATGCATTAGGTAAACATACTCATATCTACTAAAGTCGTTAGTTAAAGTAATGAAGTATTGAAACCCTCATCTAGCTTGTGTATTCATCGGTCCACATACATCACTATGTATTAGACCTCACTTGCCAGCTCATTTTTACAATCAAATGGTGATTTGGTCATTTTTCCCATTAAGCAAGGTTCATGTATATCTAATTGTTCGAAAACAAAAGAATCCAAAAATCTATCTTTATGGAATTTTGATATGTGTTTCTCACTTATATGACCCAAACGACAATGCCAGAGACAAGTTTGATTAGAGTCATTTGTTTTTTATTTTTTCGTATTTATGTTATATATGGAGTTGTCTTGATCTAAGATATAGATGTCGTTGATTAATTGAGATGTATCATAAAAAACATTATTGAGGGAAAAAGAACAACTATTATTCTTAATGATAACCTCAAAACTAATCTTGTCCAAACATGAAATTGAAATAACGTTTTTAGTCAAACTAGGTACGAAATAACAATCCTCTAAATCTAAAACAAGTCCACTAGGTAATGACAAAGTATATGTTTCTATAGCTAATGCAGCAACTCTTGCTCCATTTTCCACTCGTACGTCCACATCTCCTTTTTCCAATTTTCTACTCCCTTTTAGTCACTTTATAAAAGTACAAATGTGTGAACCACAACCGATATCTAATACCCAAGAAGTAGATGTTGATATCTTTATATCAATAACATAAATATCTAATCCAGATTGTTCATTTTTTCTTGTCTTCTTGATGTCCTCAAGATAGACAGGGCAGTTTCTTTTCCAATGTCCAGCATTGTTGCAATGGAAATGTTTTCCAATGTCCACTTTGTTGGGCTTTGGCTTTGCCTTGGTGTTAAGCTTTCCTTTTCTGTTATCTTTTCGGATCATCAGAATAGGTTTGCAACCAACCTTTTTCATGTTGTTTTCTGCTATTCTTAACAAACCAAGCAATCAGGGAACGATTTGTTAATTTCATTCATATTAAAATTAAAAATAAACTGATTAAAACTATTCGGCAACGATTGCAGGATAACATTAGTAGCCAATTCAACACTTAGAGGGAAGCCCAATTTTCAAGGGTCTGAATATACCCTATCATTTTGAGAACATGAATTCCCACTGGAGTTTCATTTAACATTTTGCATCGAAACACAGCCTTAGAGGTCTCATACCTCTCTTGACGAGCTTGCCCCACATATAATTCTTTGAAAATTTTAACCATCTCTTAGGGAACCATGTCCTCATGTTACTTCTGAAGCTCAGGAGTCATGGTCGCAAGCATCAAGCATCCAACATCTACCATGTCATTTGAGTATTTCTTAAAGGCTTCATTTTCATCTTTGGAGTCATCATTCGCTGGCTTTTTAGGGACAATTTCTTTAATGGTTTGCAGTTTTTTTTTTTGCTTAAGGACAATTTTTAAGTTATAGAACCAATTAAGGAAGTTCAAGCTATTCAATTTGTCCTTCTCAAAGACGGATCACAATGATAATCTGTTTGAGTTTGTTATAAAATCTACAGTGATAAAATATGATTTATAAGTACCTTTTATCATGTTTATAAAGAAATTACATTCCCACTATTAAAAACCCTCAAAATTGAAAAACTTTCTAAAAGTATTTCTAGTGGGTAAGGATCCATATTTCATTACATCTTAGGTCGGTTTTGGCTTTACTCCTAGAATTCAATTATTTAAGTAAGCAACAATTGTTAATTACATCTCATGTAATTCCTATATTCTATGAATTTGTGCAAAACAAAAGTTCATATGGTTTAATAGAAAGCACAATAATGAACAATGCAACAGGTAGGTAACTTATGAGAAGAAAGGTAGTGTACTGGGCACGCTTAAATACCAAGTCTTTCAAAGAACTAATCCTAGACATGCACTTTCATATTGTATTTCAATTACCAAAGTCCTTGAACAATCATTAGTTTTTAGGTTTTTAATCTTATTAGAACAACCTAGTTTAACCAATATTACTACCAATAAATATCACTTGCTTATTCTTCGCGTTTAACTAAGATAGATCTTAAGTATTTTGCTTTGGCAAAACCTATATAATATCGATCGATGTTTTAACAAGGGTTAATATTGGATGACTAGTTTTATTAAAGGGAAAACTACACCGGTGGTCCCCAAACTATTACCATTTTCCTATTTTGGTCCCCAAACTATGTTTTTCGGCAAAAGCGTCCCTTCTGTTATATAGTTCTCCTATTTTAGTCCCCGGCGTTAAATAGCTAACGGTTTTACTGACGTGGCATTTTTTAAGAGGAGAGAGAAATGATTAAAAAATATTTAAAAAATGCCACGTCAGCAAAACTGTTAGCTATTTAACGTCGGGGACCAAAACAGGAGAACTATGTAACAGAAGGGACGGTTTTGCTGAAAAACATAGTTTAGGGACCAAAATAGGAAAACGGTAATAGTTTGGGGACCACCGGTGTAGTTTTCCCTTTATTAAAAATTGAGGGTTTTGTTATATTAATCTTGTCATTCTATTATGATTTAAGCAGTTACCATCATGCTAAAAAATATATTGTATGAGTATCACATACATATAAAACAGTAAATATAAATGCAATGATTATAGCCCTTAAAGCTAAGGTGGCCTATCCCAAGCCAATAGGAGAACCATAATTACTAAAGATAGAACTTGCTTCTCAAGCACCTAATCCGCCTTTGATCGGCCCATCATTCTACTCCTTTGGTCCACATTTTCTCCGCAAATATTATAATTTTTCAAAAATTAGTTTTTCATACGAGAGAGTAAGATGAGAAGAGAATTACAATAGAATAAAGAAATACACGACACACATGTCATATTTATTTAAAACCAAAATAAAAGGCTATTGGGTTATAACCATGCATTTCAAACACCGTGCATATCGAACATAACATCGAGTGGTTTATTATTAAGGTCTTGACAAATTGTACCTACGTAGGGGTCAAGCGGCCCCGCAGCTGCGTAAAAACCTCACGATTTGATAACTTTTATCAATATCATCACTTTTTTCAGGATTTCAAAATCCACGAGGTTTTTACTTGAACAACTCTTTGTTACCTTCCCCGCACGTTATCTATAGACTAATCATTAGTCTGAATATAACAGTTACCCATATATGTTAACGCTTATCATCCGAAAACCCTAACATATCTGTGACTAACTCCTTAATCACTTGAAACAATCAATTTAATTTATTCAGATTAGGCGTAAAACGATCTAATGTGTGAAAATATCATATATTTGTCAAAAATCGAATAAACCCTAATCTAATAGCATGCATATCATACAAAAGCATCATCAAAGTATTTAAGTCTGAATTCGTATCGTACAAGTGGCTCTAATACCACTGTTGAGAAACGCCGGTACACACCATGGCGCAGTAAAAAATTATTCGGCGAATTCTGCCAGTGATCCATGTACAATGGACGAATTCGGGGTGAGTAAGGATGAAATATTACCTTAATAAATCTGGTATCTTGATATCCTTAGGGCGTTAGGATAAACCAAATCTAATCTGAGTCGTCACAATAGCACTCCGACCTCTACACAGTCCACCTAAACGAAACGAACAATATTTTCTCTTCTCTGACTGTTAGAGAATTTTTTTCGAAAAGCATACTTTGGGTTCTAGACCTTATGCCTTTATATAGCATTCAAAAACCTAATTCTAATTAAATTCATATTCATTAAATATACAATTAATTTAACCGAATATAATTAAATATGTAGAATTTAATTCTACTTTAATTTGAGTTCATTAAATATATAATATATTTAATCGAATACAATTAAATATGTAGAATCTGATTCTACTTTAATTAGGTTTTTTTAAGGATATATATATTTTAATAGTGTTTGATAATTACAATAATTATCTAATTATTAAATATATATATAAACGAGATTATCTATAATTAAAATAATTATAGTCCATCAAATATTTCTTGATATCTTGAGTAGACTATGATAAACGAATAACTATGATATCTCATATTAATTTATTCGAGCATGGCCATGCTTTTTCTAGTCTCACTCAATCAAGTGGCCTACGATATTACTCCTATTATATAGGAGGGACAAATTCTATCTTGATCAAACCATATTTCACTATATAGAGTGTGACATATCCAATATGAGTCTTTATAGTGTAGTCTGTTACAACACACGTTTGATTGCATCAAAATATGTCACTCTCGATATTGAAATAATGACGATCTCAAGTTTGAGGATCATACACTTAGTTATCACCATGAGCAATGTTGTGACTGTCACATAATAATCCAAGAAACATGCTCATAGTGGGTCAGTCCAGTATGTCATTCTCTGACACATACTTATGTATTGATTTTGACATCTCCATGTCAATAACAACACTTTGTTATCAACCAGCTACATATTAGTCTTAATATATTATTGTTGTCCACGCCCACAATAGTTCTCGACTAAAGACATTGAAGAATAATTATATTATTCTAAGGATTTTATTATAATTCAGTTTATTTATAGATGCACGGAATAAGACTTAAATAATAATAATGAATTTATTAATAAATAAGATAAAATAAGTATGTCTTTTGCAATCATCTCATGATTGGTCTTTGGGTATACTCCGACAATTATAATACTAAAAAATATTAAAAAATAATTAAAAATATCAATAAAGTTTTAGAGATATAAAATTACATTTTTAATATAAAAATAATTATTCTTTGACCATGTAAGTGATCTCACTATAAAAAAGCTTGAATTTTCCTATGATATTACTGCTTGGATGCATCGAACAAGATGGAGTTTATTGTTTGATAGATGAAAAAAAAAACTCTTTAGTAAAGTCAAGCACCATATAATCCTTGCATACCGCAAGAGTGTTTCTTAATTTTTCTTATTTTCTAACTTGAATTCCATGAAAGCAGGTTTAATCAAATCAAATGTATGTAACTATATTGTGATATGAGTTTGCACCATATGTATTGGAATGTACTTAAGATTTTACAGAACTTATTAGGTTAGAACATAATTTTAATCTTATTTTGTTATTACAATGGTTATATTTTTTGTTTTTTTTTTGTTTTTTAGTAATTTTAATATTTATTTTAGAATATTTTAATATTTTTTTTATTTTTACTTAAAGATTAAATAAGCTCTCAAACTTTATAAAAAACATTTAAACCCTCAAACTTAAAAAAATCAATTAAGCCCTCTCCCACGTCATCACTTTCTTTTAATATGGACTGCCATGTCAACACTGTCACGATCAACAATAAATTTCGTCAGTCAAAGGGTTGAATTGGTTATTTTTTGGGGTTTGAGGGTGACATTGAGTGCGAAAAATCTTTAAGGGCTTAATTGATTTTTTTTCAAAAGTTTAGGGGCTTCACGAGCCCTTAAGCCTAATTTAAACTATTAAAGATAATAAAAATAAAAATAAAAATAAAAACCTGGAAAAGAATAGAGTTAATCATAAATTTTGTTGGATTTAAAATCCTAGCTAAGATTCATGAAATCAATCTACAATTTTCAAAGTAAATTCATTCTAAAATCTAACAGTACATAGCATACAAACAAATAAGATTTTACCCTCAAATTTGAATTCAATTTGAATCAAATCTTGTTCTTTAAAATTTGAAGTACTTTGAACCAATAGATAAAATATTACAGAGAAATTTGACGTGATTATTAAAACTTGTAGAAATCACTTATTATTTAATCAAAGAACACTTTTGATACTAATCAACTGGGGTTTTATTTCTTTAGTATAAAATTTTGAAAATTTAATGTTTAATTTAATACAGATGGTTTGAGGTTTTGGTTTTGGTATTTAGCATTTGGAAATGAATTTTTTTATGAAATTAAAAAAATCACGGAAATACTAAAAAATGACATTAAATAAAAAACTATAGGTTTCAAATTAATATGAAATCTTAAATTGGGGTTTAGGAAATTTAAATTAGGTTTAGGAATTCGTTTATTAGCTTTGTGTTTAGGCATTGAATTTTTCGTGATGATTTAGTTGTTTGTTTATGCTTATTTTTGTTAGTTTTTTTTAAAATATAGTTGAGAAATATATTTTTTAAGTAAGAATATTGACATGTCATCACCGTTTAAACTTTTAACGGTTTAATCGAGATGTTAGTTAAAAATGAGTAGTTGGACAAAATGATATAAATTAGGGGGGCAAATTTATCTTTAAAAAATAATGACCAAAATGATAGAAATTGTAAACGTTAAGGGTTAAAATTATCTTTATGCCATAATTTTATATTGACATAAATTAAATAAATATGGAATAACAAAAATAAAAAAAGCAAAAATACAATTGATGGGTCCCACATATTTTTTTTAAAAAATGTTATATTTAAAAATAAAATAATAAAAAATAAAAATTAGTGGTGTATATAAATTTATATCATTCATTGTAGAATTTTTCAATAGTAAGACGAGATAAAACCTATGAAGTATATGTATATATTAAGATGTGTAATTTACATTTTAGATCATCGAACTTAATATCTCCTTTCATTTATATTACAATTTTGTTGGTAATATACATGTTCGGGTACGAAGCTGCACATCCCAGGCAACAATGTCGTCTCTAAGGTTTGAACTCACGTCCTTTCCTTTCCTTGAGAGTGCAATTTCCCTTACCAATGCACCCAACACTTGTTGGTACATTACAAACTTTTTATTTAATCAGATTACTTCATTCAACTTTTATTATTTATAGCATAAGTTATTTATGTGGACACCATTAAATAATTTTAATGAAAAAAAATTGAAATTAAAACTTTTATTTAACATATTTTTCACATATCATCAATAAATAATGTTTAATTAGAAATTTAAATACTTTTTTGTTAGGCTTATATGAAATTTAGTTATTTTTCTTTGAATTTATTTAAATGAAATATTTCAGAAAATTCTTAAAAAATATTAAAATTTTCAATTAAACTTTAATTGATGATGATATGTGAAAATATGTTAAGTAAAATTGTTAATTTCAACTTTTTCGTTAAAATTATTTAATAATATTAGTATAAGTGACTCAGTTTAATAATAGTAAAAGTTGAATGATGTAATTTGATTAAATTAAAAATTTGTAATACAAACGAAAGCGAATGTTAAGTT
Source organism: Hibiscus tridactylites (assembly GCA_958450335.1). NCBI lineage: Eukaryota > Viridiplantae > Streptophyta > Magnoliopsida > Malvales > Malvaceae > Hibiscus > Hibiscus tridactylites. Next base: position 10,205,251 of record OY288279.1, on the reverse strand, counting down.
CAGCTATTAAAATATAAATTATCTCTATAAAATGAAGAATTATTTAATGTATTTTTAGTTGAAAAATAATTTTTATAGGTAGTGGTAAAATTATGTTGCGTCTTTATTATAAATTAAGAATCAGAAACTATATGTACTTGATTAATTACGGTGTATAATTGTATGCATGAGTAAAACGGAAGATGACGCACTTTTTTTTTTGAATAGTATGACACACTTAATTTTAAAATTTAATGATAATGTATTATCATATGGTTCACTAGCGGTTCATATAATTATACATGATTAGTATATCACATGCTAATCCTTACAAAATTAAAGAAAAAATAGAACATTTATCCCATCTTAATCCCACTTGTGAAAATAATCTATTGCCAAAACACTTGATAATTTTTTTCCGTTAAGTCCATTAGAATTTATCATTATAAATAAATTCTCCAAATGGGGTACTTATAGGATATCCATAGCAAGGATAGGCATCCTCGAGATACGAAGGAACCAAAATCAATAATTGTCTAATACAACATAACGCCAATTTCAATCACACTTAAAAATATCCGTATAAACTAAAAGCAATCGCAACCTCGACTCACACTTAATCAACATAGAACTCGACTCTAAAACACAATAGAAAAATGAACATTGACACCAACCTAGCAAAATCAATCTTTTTTTATTAGAAAATATTACTTATAGGTCTCATTAAAAACTTTTCTAATCTTAAATGAAAGAAAAGAGTACTCGTGAAAGTAATTACATAAGTAGAAAAACTAAAAGACAAACATAGCAACCAAATGTAAACCAGCAACAACTACGAACCAGCCCTAATCCACTCCCTTATCGCCTTCAAATACATGAATTAAGGCCACTGGAGGTTGGAGAAAGGTAACCTCGCCAAGCTCGCATCCCTTAGCCATACGCGTAAGACCATCCGCAACGACGTTCCCCTGACAACAAATATGCTTCACTTTCACCTCCCAATTCCAATTCAACATTTCCTTAATACGCAACACAAGTGAATTGTCACCAAGAAACATACACTCTCCCTGAATAATTTGAACTACGGTCCTACTATCACCTTCCATCTCAATTCTCCTTAACCCAATTCGCCAAGCATGTGCCAAGGCATCATGCACCGCCCAGAGTTCGGCAATCAACACCGAACAAACCTCAATATTTTTAGAGAATCTAAAAATCCAACCTCCCAGGTCGTCACGAAACACTCCCCTCCAACAACAACGCCATCCGTATTGATCTTGCTCCAATCCACATTTGGCTAAATAATATAATTTTACTTAATCTTTGCTATTTTAAATATTATGGTGTGATTATATGATATGATGATCAGGGACGGAGCCAAGATTTAAAGTTGGGAAGGGCAAAACATAAATCTTGAAATGGGGGAGGCAAAACATGTAGCGTCGTCCCTGATGATGATAATATATGTTATTTACTTTTAACCTTTTAAAAATATATACACATCATACAAACTACGTTATTTAAATTCGAATCACTAGTAAGAATAACTTCATGCCTTACTCCTTTACCATTGGGACGGAAAGGTGCATAACCTTTTTAGGTTACTCCTACCCCAATTACTAACATTAATGACTCGTTAATGCATGTTATCTAAGTTACTTAAATTTGTCATGACATGCTACGTTTCTTTATAATATTCAACGTGATTTCTAAATATATTACACTTAGATTGAAGGGTAAACTATTTATTTGGTACTCTACTTATTTTTGTGTTTCTGTTTTAATCACCCAACTATTTTTGGTAAAATAATACCTAACATTACGTTTTATTTCTAATTTGGTACATCTATCATTAAAAATTATAACGTCAAAACCGATGTAATATTTTTTTTATTTTTCTCTCCTCATAAAAAAATTCACATTAGCTTTACTGTTAATTTTTAGAAACGACGTACCCAAATAGAAATAAAATGTAACATTAAGTATTAGTTTACCAAAAAATAGCCGGGGTGGCTAAAATAAAAACACGAAAAATCAAATTGGGTACCAAATAAATAATTTACTTCATATTAATGGGGTTTGAGAAGAAAAAACTAAGTTATTTTTTATTTTGTTGACTTTTTAAACCATGCACATAAATATAAAATCTTTGTAACATTTTTGTAATGTCTTATTTATCCTCGTCAAAGAAAAAGTCGAGAAAGATCGAAGATGAAGGGCATAATATATTTTATTATTGAGAGCCGGCTCGTGTCTTGTCGTGGCCAATGGTGGGGGTGAGTGAGTGTCGGCGACATGAGATTTTGGTTTAATTTAAGGGTAGAATTGATATATTATCTAAAGTTTATGGGCTACAATGATATTTCATCTAAAGTTTAAAGGTCAAATTAGTAATTAAAAAGTAATCATTTTTACTAACATGTCACATCATCAAACCGACAAAAGTTATTTGTTCGACGGTCAAAATGTAACAAATCAATAATATAAGTGACCAAAATATAATCTTTTAATATCGATGACCAAAAATGAACTCTTATGAAATAAAAGTGACTATTTCGATAATTTATCAAAAAACTAAAAGAAAAAGAATGATACATGGGCTACCAAGCCCAGAATTCCAAGGTCCTAGAACAACTTCAAAAATAAAATAATTCGAGACCTGGCGTTTTAGACTTCTTTTGCTATTGCTGTTGCAAACCAACATTAGGGGACAAAGGCTCGTTGGCATCAAGCGTTTGTTTGAACGCTAAAAATGATGGATAAATAGACGTTAGAGGTTAAATTAATGGTCGTTTGGCGTAAAAATGAGAGGCAAACGGACATTGGAGACCACAACAGCAACCAAAACGGGGCCTAAATACTGATAGTTGTAAACGGCACGACGTTAACAGCGTCGAATGATTCCCGTGCTTCTCTCGTAACATTAGGCTTCATGGATTTGCATCTAACAACGAGTTTTAAAACGGTAAGTCTTCTAATTTTATATATACTTACATATGTACAGTGCTGCTTTTTTAGTATTATTTTGAAATCCACTAGGATTAATTTAGTATTTCGTACGAAAAATTTATGGTATGATTCTTCTATTTTATTGCTAGTTTTGTGTTTGTTTTTTTATATAAAGAAATCATTGTAATTTCTTTATTTGAACATATATTATTCGGACTCGGTGTAGGGTTGAATACAGATAAATGTTTAATATGAATATTTTTTATTTTTAATTATTTTCTTATATATTTGGAGTATATCATACTCCATACTTGTGTCCATATATGTGTTTGATATAGGTATCGAACAATGACACTTTATGAAAAAATGAGTCTATTAGATAACATATGAATGTAAAAAAACAAGAATATCTTTAAGCTTTGTTTTTACGGTAAAAATAAGACGGTGGTGGTAATTGATGTTTCGGGCAGTTCATCATTTTAATTTGGACGGAGAGTCGTGAACAATGACTATGCCGTATGAAGTGTTTCTCTAGTTCTAATCGAAGAGAGAATTTTTTTTTAAAGATGATTCTTTATGTTGTTCATGTCTCTCGTGTGGTATGTATGTCTCTGTCAAACTCTTATTATTGTTTGACGCTTAATATCAAGTCTGCAATTAATGATTATTAATGGATTGATAAAGATGAATTCGACTACTCATTTTATAAATATGTGTGGGTGCTCACACGCGTTAAATAAGATGTTGATAGCGATTAAAAAGATAGATTTTTCTTCAGAGGGACTCTCTTGCGGAGCCCTCCGGAAAAGTGATCGGGGAAGTGGGTCTATTGGAGCCTTGCTCCTTTTGCCATTGCCCTTGTTTCCTAGGTCATTCCAACAAGAGTGCCTTCATTCGTAAGCAGAATCGGGGCTAATCAGGCATTGGGGCCACCGCCAAAGTCACCATGGCTTCAAAACTGAAAAGCATATAGGTAAAGCTTATTTGCATGCCATTACTAGACAATAGACATGAACAAAGTATGCTCCCTTTAACACAGAATGTGCCCAACAGCCCAAGGCACCTCTGTTCTTTTTTTGCCCAACCACTGGATGGACACGTGGGCTTTACTCTGCCCCACTTCTGCAGACTGCCACGTGAAATCATTGTGCGTATGTTTACACGTATTGCCTACCCAATCAATGTGGTGCATTGCAACCTTGCAATATATTTTATTCCCAACGTCTCACTTATATTATTATATGTTGACTTTTTATAGAGTTTAAAAAAAAATGTGCGGTATAAAATAATTCAAACCAAAAGTTTGCTCTAACCAATAGGTATTGGATGCTTTGGTAAAATATATTGTACTTTTGAAAAGATGATATGAGTTCAAACTTTAAAGAAAATATTATTAGGAGGGGCAATCTCGCACCACGAGCATAGATTTTAAGACAGACGTACATATAATAAAAAAATGCCCTTAAAAAGTTAACTTTTGTTTTTGTTAAGAAACTAAAAAGGATAAAAAAATAAATTTGTTTTATAAAAGTTGTTAAGTTTTTCAAAGTGACAATTTTAGTGAAACAATTTTAAAACACGAAAGTGACAATTTTATTGGGACGGAAGGAATATTAGTTTAGATGTTTTTTTACGGGAAGTTTCCTACTTCCTAGGTAAGGAGTTTTTGTTTTTGAACAATTTTTACATAAGGAGGGGAAAGTTGCTTTTAATGAATTATGGGTTTATAATTCAGGAAAAAAGAGAGAGTATCAAGTGAGAATTTTTAACCACTATTCTAGAGATTGTTGAGCCTTGATAAGAAACTTTGAAATAAGGTTTAGCCAAGGAACAATACATAAAACATTATCAAATTATATTAATGATTGCAAATTTAATTGTTTTGTCTAATTATCAAATTAGACAAAATATTATTCAATTAAATAAATTAAGAATTATTATCATATGCATTGACGGTGGAAAAGTGGGATTATTTAAGAGTTTAGGGTTTTAGTTTAGAGTTTAAAAGTTTAAGTTGTAGGGTTTAGAATTTAAGATTTCTAATTAGAATTTAAGTTAAAGTTTTAGGGTTAAAATTTTAGGGTATTAGGGTTAGAATTTATATTTTAAATTTTAACTTGAAAATAAGTATGTTTGTGTAAAAAATTTTTACACAAACGATATATTGAATATTCACCCCTAAATTATTAGGATAATGTTCTGTGAAATTACACAAGTTCAATTACATAAAATCATTACAAAATTATAATAATTTATGTAATCATTTTTTTTAAATTTCAAATCAATTGATTTATAATTTTTTTTGACAGTGTTAATGATTTGGACTGAGGTGTAACATTAGTATTATCAAATTAAAATACAGATATTAAATAAAGGGTTATGAGTTTGATTAAATACTTAAAAAAAGGAACAAGGTGAGGAAGTTGGGGAATTTGTTTTTTCCCCCTCATTAATATTCTTTTATTATAGTCGAAAATATACATACATATTCTAAAGAAAAAGTTAAACAGTTGGTAGCTGGATAAATTAAAAGAAGTAAGTAATTGCAGTAAATGAGGGTGAATTCTGATATGATTTTAGAAACCCCATGGATAAAAAAAGCAGGGTTTGGTTAAGGGAGCAGAAAAGTTCTGGTTGCTGCAATGCTGGATGGATTCTTCCCCAAATCTGCAACTCATGGGCACATATTTTGGGAAGGACAGCTGGATTCTTTCCAAAATCTGGCTGGGAGTCCTCCTTGAGGTACTGGAAATGGCCCATATTGGATCCCACTTTCAGACCCCACCACCTCCCACCTGCAAATAAAACATCCCCACACCTCCGATTAGACCGGTACCAAATCGACTTATTGATCGATTAATTCGAGTAAGTTTTGCAGTGGTCTGATATGAGACGATCCTCTCAACTCAGTTAACGCCAGAACTGAAATCTCTACATTGCTTAAGGTATCTAACACCTCATATTTTGTAATACTCTAATCCGAGTGAATTATACCTGAATTGTGTTACTAGATGATGGATCAAAATAAGAGCCTCCAGCTTGGCTAGTTCGTTGCCTGGACAGGCATGTACACCATTGCCAAATGGCATGAAGGTATTGGGTTTTGGAGCTGCCTGCTTGAAGCCATATCCAGAAAAAAAAAACAACAATTGTAAGCCTTTACCAATCCATTACTAATAGAAAATTGCTAGAATCTTTATAAAAAAAACAGTAGGTAGTAGGTACCTCAAATCTGGATGGATCAAAGTGTTGAGGTTCAGAAAAGAATTCTGGATTATGATGGATATTCCTGAACAATGGCATCACTTTCCAGCCCTTGGGTATTAGGTATCCTGAACAGTAAAATAATTAATTAATAATTAATTAATGTCCCCTTAAAACCAATTACATAACAAAAGAATATTCCAGTTAAGTCTTTAATTTACTTGCCCTTATATTCAACATCAACTACTGCTTCCCTGAATGTGAATGATATGATGCTTGCCATCCTCAGGCTCTCTAGTAAAACCTGAATATACTCAAAAATCTTAGAGCTTTTCCTGAAACAACATATATGACTTTAAACAGTTCATACCCTATGTGTAAGAGTCATGTTCCTTGTTTGTGCCCATGTTAGATGCCCCTCTCCTCCATTGTTTGACTGCTGCATAGCCTTTTGCTCTGTCTGCAATGATTTTCGAGAACCATAAATCGAGACGAATCGATTCGCCGGACTTTAAATTTTCAGTCATCTTTAAGTGGATTTACCTTAACAGCTTCTAGAAGCTTGGGGTGATCATGGAGGAACTTAAGAATCCATGTTATGACACTGGCTGTGGTGTCCTGTGCAGCAAAGAGCACTCCAATGATGTTATCAGCAATTTGATCTTCAGACAAAGTTTGGCCCTTGTCATCCTTGAAGTTCAACAAATGTCCCAAAAGATCCTTCTCCACCAACTTTTTCTCCTTTCTCTCAGAGATTATTTCACCCAGAATCTGATTCAGCCTTTTCCTTGCCTTTTCCATAAGGGAAAGAAAAATAAATTAATATCTCACATATATACACATGTATTTCTATGGTAAGGACTAAGGAGAAACGAAATGGTTCTAACCTGCAGTGCTTTATGATATGCACTCCCAGGAATTCTTGTAGGAAAAGAGTTATAACCTTTATCCACTATCCTGTAGTTCTCCTCTAACTTCTCTTTGTAGCATCCATCTAAGTGTCCAAAAATGGAAAGAATGCCGACATCGAAAGAGAACTGCAGGAAATCATTCCCATCCACATGTTACAAAATTCTAAAGGGACCCTTTAAACACATTAGAAACATGTTTAAAGATGTGGTCTAATCTTATGTTATTACCTTCTTCATCTCGGAAAAGGTGTTTACAACTTGTCGAGAGGCAGCCCATGAGTCCAAGGCAGAGAGAGCTATGCGTTGGATATCAGGAATCAGCTTCCTGATGGAATCAGGGGATAGCGAGCTTTGAACCAGCTTCCTCAGCCGAGTGTGGTAGTCGCCCTGGTGAAAGAAGAGCGCACAAGGGCCAATCATCTCCTCTTTGCTTCTGGGGTAAGTTGGTTTGAACAAGTGGGCGTGAGTCACCAGCACGAACCTTGCAGCTTCAGGGCTAGCCAGCATCACACACGGACAACCAAGTATTCGGGTTTTGAATATTTCACCATATCTGCAACATCAAAACCAAAACAAACAATGACACAAAACATCCGAGTTCAGTAGACCAGACAAAGGGAAAAATAAATGAACAACTAACAATACATAAACTATAAACAGTTAAACACCTTCTTTGTTTTGTGAGAAAGAATATATTTGGGTCTTGAGAGTAAAGCTGAAGAGTTTCTCCAATATATGGCCAACCCATTGAACCTGGCGGAAGCTTAGATCTTCCTATACGAAACCCTCTTTTCTTCTTCCTTAGGAATGGATATGAAAGAAGAGTTGAGAGAAAGAGAATCACGTAAAGTAAAATAAAAACTGTAGTTTCCATTACACAATGGGATTTTTGTGTTGCAGCTAGCAGGCAATAGGTTATAGGAAAAAACTTAAACACAAAAGGATTAGCGAAAATGGTGAAAGATATATACTTTGGTTTGAAGTTGAGAAAGTTAGGGGATATGGGGGTTTATATAGAGTTGGAATGAATGTATGGCAGAAAGTTTGATAGGGACAAATGAAATATTAGTGGTTTTGGATGGATTTCTCTATATAATTAGCCTTTCACTAGAAGTTAATACCAACTAACAAGCTCTAGTTATTTGTTATTTGCCTTCTTTCACCCCGTTGACAAAACTTAGAGGAAGAGTTTTCGTGACTTAATTTATTTTTTTAAAAGATGAAAGGTTTGTTATTTGGCCATATATTAAAAAATTTAGGCCAAATTTTGAAATTTTCAAAATTTTGGAGGCTATAACCTCCTAGTCCCTTAAAGGTTACGCCCTAGTCATTATCTACACTTTCAAGTTGTACTTCAACTCTTCCTTTTACTTATTTAGTACCTGCCGTTGAAAAAAAAAATCATCCAAACATACTAGTTCAACAACTAATTAGGTTGTCGATGTGACAATAATCGATCAAAATGTTAATATCAATAAGTGTTAGCAGTTTTAACTTGATATATTGCTAAAATGTCATGTCTTAATATTTTTTGAAGGGTCATAGACTCTCAGTCCCTTAAACGTTTCGTCCTTATCATCACCTACACTTTCAAGTTGTATTTCAACTCGTTTCCCTTCTTTTTACATATTTGGTACATGACGTTGAAAAAATCATTAAACATATTATCTAAACAACTAATTAAATTATTGATGTGATAATAATTGATCAAAATGTTAATATCAATGAGAATTCTTGTTTTAACTTGATTTATTGTCAAAAATGTTACATCAGCTATATCAACCTTTTGTTTTCAAGTTGGTTAATGGTAAAAAAAAGTTCATGGATCAAGTTGAGAAAAAGTGATAAGTGCAAAGGTCAATTGATATTCAGATTTGGAATATTATTAAAAAAACTGATGCATTTTGTAATTTTCTCTGTATGTATCACTTTAGCCGGTGCACATGCACTAATTAACATTTCTTTTATTTGTGTGGTCTAATTTGATTTCACAAACGTGTAACATTTTCTTGTCACTTAGAATTTTACGTTTGCAATATAATATGTAATTTACAGTTAGCCAAATTGTGGTCTTGGTCCCTGTCTTATATTCAGATTTGGATTAAGCTCGTGTATATTAATTTGACCAAAAATATCTACTTATACATTTACAATATTTTTTTGTTAATCCAAATTGTGAATATCATAAGCTATTTCAGTCAAAACGCTACTGTTAAATTATCCGAAGCTTGAGAATAATCAAGGACTAAAATCGGAATTATACCCTTTACAATGCAAGCCTCATGTAATATACTCATCACGTAAATATATACTAAAAAGTATATAATATAATATTATGACCCAAGAAAATGCAAATATATATAATATGCTAAATAAATAAATAAAATACTAGAAAACGAATAACGTGAAGAAGTGAAGCAGAGGCTTTGAGGTTGACTAGCAAATCAGAGGAAGATTTTGTAGAATTAATAGTATATTTTTTGAATTACTTGTTATTGAAGAAAGTCAACAGTCATTTATGAGATGAATGACTTTTGCAGTACAATGCATTCCCAAGGTTGATCAAATATAGTAGATGCACGTGGCAGTAATTATCTGCTTTTTTAAATTTGATTTTTCTTGATATTAATTATTTTTTATATAATAGTAAACATATAGGCCTTGTTTGGTAAAGAGAGTTTTGGACAAAAATTAGAGGATTGAGGCATAATTAGATATTTGATCAGTCAAATCCGTTAATATTGTTATTTGGTAAACAATGAATTGAAAGAGTGGATTAGAGTCAAACCGCTAATTTTGAAAAAGCTCATAATATGAGCCTTTTGAGATTAAATGTTTGATATTAGAGTTGTAAAGACTCTTTTACCTTATCAGTTACTAAAAATCTCAAAATAACCTAAATTAAATATTTTCTCACCCTATTTATAAGCTAATCATATTTACTTTTTTTTATTACCACATATTTATATGTGTATTTAAATTTATTTATTAATTAAATTATATTAAAATAATTATATAAATAAATCATTTGAATATGTTTAAAAAAGTTATATTAAAATAATTTTATAGATCTAATTAATAATAATTAGATACAAAATATTGATAACTAATAAATTATTCAAACAAGTATTGAATATAACCATGTCCTTATATGTCATTTTGCTTGTTTAAATAATCTAACAGCTATCCGCTATCAGTTAATTTTACCAAATACTTTTATACAATCCGCTAGTCAAGTCAGCTAATGCAATCAACTATTGGCTATAAGCTAATGTTATCCGCTAATTGCCAAACAGGGTCATAATATTTTTTATATATAATAGTAATTATTCATGCATACTCGGTTGTTATGTTTAAAAAAATTAGTGGATAGCTGATAGCAGATAACATATTAAATTAGCTGATAGATGATTGTATTAGCTGATTTGACTAGCGGATTGTATAAAAGTGTTTGGTAAAATTAACTGATAGCTGATAGCTGTTTAATTATTTAAACAAGCAAAATGACATATAAGAACATGATTATATTTGATACTTATTTGAATAATGTATTAGTTATCAATATTTTATATCTATTAATATTAATTACATTATGAAAAATAATTTTAAATATAACATTACTAAGCATATTTGAAGAATTTATATATTAATTTATTATTTATATAATTATTTTTAATACAATTTAATCAATTATTAAATTTAATTACAAATATAAATGTGTGAGAATAAAAAGAAAAAACAAATAATATTAGTTTACAAGTGTCACAATGTAAACACCTGAGGTTCAAAAATTAAAATGGAAATTGTTAAATTTAGGTTATTTAGAGATTTTTTTTATAATTGTTAAAGGTAAAAGTGTATTTATTAGGGGTGTTCAAATTCGGGTACCCGATTTTTCGAGTACCAAACAACTTATCCAACCAACTTAAAATGTTATACCTTTTGGTAATATTTTATGTTGGTTTTCGTGATTTTTTGACAAGTTTCGAAACATATCGAAAAATTACCAACCTAAAAAAACTAATTTTTTTACAAACTTCGAAACTCGTAGAAAAAAAAACCAAGACAAAAAAATTATTAAAAAATATAAATATTTTAAGTTGTTTTGACAAATTTTGAAACTTATCATTTTTAACCTTAAATTAAAATATTATACCGCTGACCTACCATTCAAATTATGAATATATCGTATTCTAAACAAAATTGTATCGAGAAAATAATCTATTTAAATTTCTAATAGAATTAATTTCCGTTGAAAAAGTACGGAAGGCATCGTAAAATAAAAATGAAAGATCCAGACTCCAGGTCCAGAGTAGCTCACTGAGCTCTACCGTATTAAAGACGGAGCATGTTAAAGGCAAATCGAGTTAACTCGGCCGAGGCGGGACCCATTGGTGATACGGCGGTGCATCATAGCTCACAAGGTTGCGCCGCTATGATCTTCTCTCTAAAAACAACCAGATCAACCCGGGCCCATACCACGTCACGGGGGACCCAATGGCACGCGCAAAAGCAGACGTGGAAGATTCGCGAGTGTGAGAAGGCAAAGGAAAAATCCCCCATAAAAACATGTGAAATCAAAATCAGCGCGGGAGTAGGATAGAACAATCAGGTAGGGTGAGTCAGGTTAAAGCATAGCTGGAACGTGCACGTGTCCTAAATCTGGTGGTCCACATGGAGAGACGGAAAGCTGAAACCAAAGCAGTTCACGTCTAAGCCGTCGATTGGGCGGATGTCGGTAACCAAATTGACTTAATCGTACCAAAGTCAAGGTTTTAGAAGAAGTTAGATACTTTTAATATTTCCTTTTTTGAACATGTGAAATTATTGGCCATGTAATTTGTTTACATGCTACAAAACTGATTAGAAAGATCATGAAAGATTGGATATCTACTTATCTAGCAATATTATCAATACTCCTCTCGAAACCAAACTAATTGTTTTTTTTTTGGGTGAATTTGTGCTTGTATTCAATCATCCTCCAAAATAAAATCTCAAAATTTACAAGTAAACCTGTAAACAGTAAGAAGCTAAAACAAGATAAACAACTCTTCTACAAAATACTAGAGTTTAAGGCCCCAATTTATACATAATGTACTGTTCAAAGCTCTATTAGAATTAAACTTTAAACTGCGGAAACGTAACTTTACCGCCTCCTTGATCTGTCCAATTAAACTAGCCACGGTCGAATGAGTCCCTTGAAAATGTCTAGCATTGCGCTCCCTCCAAAGCAAACCAATAAAGCAATTCCATGCTAGCCGAAATAAAGCAGCTCGTAAGGATTTACCCTTTGAATTGTGACAGGCCCACTGCAGCTCACCGTATCAATCGTAGGAGTTCCTGCTATGTTGACAAAGCTGCAAAATACCAGCCCATACTTCCAAAGAAAAATCACAACAAAAAAATAAGTGATCTCTACTTTCTTGCTCAGACTGACAAAATTCACAAGAAGGATCAATAGGCAAGCCGAAGGAGATTAAACGAGCCTTGGTAGGCAGCTTATCAAGCACTGCCATCCAAGTAGTAACAAAATATTTCGAAATGTGACCAGAGTGCTACACAAGTCTGTCCCAAGCAACCTTTTCTCTATGCTCCCTAAGTTCATTCCATATTGCACGAATCGAAGAGAATGAATCCCCTAAGAGCCCATGAATCATTTCAGCTTTAGCCCGGAGCCGAAGTAAACATCTCCATGTCCAACTACTATTTTGAGTGTAAGAAAGCTGCCAGAAAGAATTACTTTTAATAATGTATGCATGGAAACTAATTATTTTTTTAACTTCAAGAGACTTTATTTTTAAAAATGTTTCGAATGTAAGAAACAAATATGTTTGTCTCTATATATCTTTTAGGGGAAAGGGATTAAAGGTTTTCTCCCGAGAAATGTTTCTGAAAAAAAAAAAAACTTTTGCATTCCATCATTTGAAATGTTTTTGGAAACAAAGCCTTTTGAAATCAATCACCAAAAAATTATAGTGTAACCTGTAATAATCAACTATTTTAAAACAATTGAATAGTTTAATGATTATTTTGTAACAATTAATATAGTACTTTAGTTGTTAGATTGTTAACTACATCCAATGTTTCGGTGCCCGTTTTACACAAAATTCAAAGTTTAATACATGTTCTGTAAATTTTTAAAGTTTAATGAACAAAATGATCATTATGAAATAATTTAGTGGCCATTTATAAGTTTTACCATTAAAAATTAGCTGGTTTTTTATTTAAAAAAAATTAAATGAGAAACTTTTTTTTAATGAAGGAAACTTGGTTTGTGGCTAACCGAACAAACAGAAATGATAGAGCATCTTATCAGGAAAATGACTAAAATTGTGGCCCCAAAGCATACTTTTCTCCTAGATTTGTATCGTGATATCTCGAATTGCTCCCTATCAGTCCTATATATTTTTTTGAAGGACCTACTACTTTTGATCTTTGTTATACCTTCGTCTACAATTATTACATCTCGGTATACTATCATTATACCTCAGCTCATTTATGCCCATGTAGCTTTAAGCTTCTCGAACCACCCTTGACATGAAACTTTTAGATCTATCTGACTTATCAGCTGAGCCTATCGTCTAACAGCTATGTCTATTTTATTAATTCGATGTGACCAAGCTAAAAGGCTCACCGATTGAAAGTCAAGCTTAATCCTACCAGCTCATCAATAATCGTTACTAGGGCTATCTCAATCTCATCAAACAGTATCACTCCACTATAAATACTCACTAAATTGAAGAAAAAAAAGACATGATAAATTCTCCTACATTTAAGTTTCTGTCCGCTCTTTCTAACCCTGACTACCTCTATTTTTGACTCTTCGCCCACATCAAAATAAATGAACAATCGTGAATTATCACGGACCTCGTCTTCACCACGATCTCCACTACCTTGTTTGATATTATTGGCATCAACAATCTTCTTTCTTTATATATGCTATGTATAATAGGTATATATTCTATTTATTTTATTTTTAGACTAGTTCATAGGTTACGTTGATTGAGTCACCATTCAATTTCTTTTAATCTATATTCATTATTAACTCTACAAAACTCAAAAGTTTGAAGATTAAGATCAACTTTACGTTGTAAAACCCTAGTCTAGGCCAGAATTATTTTTTCTCAGCAATTAGGAATTTTATTACTAAACAAATAATTAATTACACATTTTCTGTATAAAACATATTGCACTCATAAAAGGATAACTTAAATTTAAACATGGATTATAAAGGAAATTATTAAAAAGAAACATCTCCTTCGACTTTCGATATCAACAATAAATCAGGCAGCATATATTGTCTGGTAATTATATATAATTGCTTCGATTTGGTGCATGTCGCATGTCAATTGCCACCATGTTTTCCATGGCTTTAATCGAACCCTCAGTAAATTAAGAAATCGGAGATTCTAATAATGGGCAGGTTTTGACCTAAATTGATCGAACTGGTTTGGCTTTATCGATTTATTGGGATACCTAACATACTTTTGTAGTTTCAAATTTGTACAAATCCAAAATGCCATGTTATTGACGATAGTACTACTACGTGAACTAACCAATATCCACAAACTTTACTAACTATTTGGCACAACATAATTAAGTGTACGATATGTTTATTGGACATAAACATGATTTAATGAACATGTTGGGCATTTTATCTTGATGATATTTTCTCGACGACGGACCGAACTTGAAAATAATTGACAAAAGGTCACAAACTGAACTTTGCAAGGTAAATATAATTAGGGGTGAGTAAAACTCGACTTAATTTGAAAAAAAATGAATTTTTCGACTCGACTCGAAATTTTTTTAAATAAAGTTTGAGTTATAAAATAGAAATTTGAACAACTCAAAATTTTATTAATTAGTGGATCGATTTTTAAGTTCAAGCTGAATCCCTCAATTTCGCCTCTTATATATATATATATATATATACATCACATATAGAAAAATATGAAGAAATATATATATATATATTGTATATGGATATAAAAAGTTGTTTAAATTGGAATCAATCTACATTATAACATTGTAAATAATTACAATTAAATTTGTACAGAAACTCGAAAACTCGACTCGAATAAAAAAATTTCAATTAAAGTTTAAGTCGTAAAATAATACCTGTAAACTCGACTAACTTAAAAAAAATTATTCAAATTGATTCGATCAAACGCTCACCTATAAATAAAGTAAGAGAACAAATTAGTTTAAGGGGGAAAAGAGTCTATATGCCTAGGATAAGAGTCATAATATCTGCGTATTTATACACCTTGCATTTAGGTAGCTCAAAAAATTGCTTGATGCGTGATCATTGGTTGTCGATTCGATCATATTGGTACAATGGCCTACTTGCTATATCTATTGGCTAATGTGTATGTCCTACAGCTTTAATTGCTTAGATTTTTACCGATAAAATTGTATGAGTTTTTCTATAATTATTTGCTATATTAAGCGGATTGATTCTCTGACTGATAACGATATTCGTAAAATTTTCAATATCTCATGACCTTAGACTTTTGTTGGACCTAAATACTACTCAGTTTAAAAGTGGCAAAATTTTCAATTCGGATATGTATGAATGCATTACAAGGATTTGCATATATTTGATGGGATATATGCAAATTAGTGAATGTTTTCTTGAATCGATAACCAAGAACATTGCGGCTAAGGATTAGGCAACACACAATTCAACTTATTCATCATCTTTTTTTATTCCTTTTGTTTCGTAAGATATTGTTCAGAAATTCGAATCAGAAGTGGTCCAAAATCAAATCATATCCAGGAGATCCGAGGCATGGCTGTGCTTCAATATTCTTTTTCATATCTCCCCATGCTTGTAATCATGCCAATGTTTACTATGGAATATTGATGGACCACATCATTTTGGGACATGTAGGCTTACTAGGCTGCTCTTGAAACAGAAAAAAATCTTCATATAGATTTCATTCCAATTCGAGATTGGCTGAAGAGAGAAAGACCACAGCAGTACGGCACTGTGAAATATTTGGCCATGCTTCAAAATTCAGTGTGTTTTTTTCTTCTCAAAAGGATGGGTACTGCAAAAACATGGCCAAATATGCACCTATTTGTTCCACTTTAATCCCCCACCCCCCACAATGCCGTGACACAATGCTGATGCATGAAACAATTATAGAAAGGAAGCTATTAACCTTGTACGTATATGGCATAATGACAAAACATACCTTAACGTTTGACTGGATAATTATATTGGTCTTTATTTATTTTAAGCATGTTATTCTTCAATATTTTATAAGCAAATAAAAGTTACTCAATAGATGAAGATTATTAGTCAACTGATAATAAATGGCTTAGAATGACGTGACAAACCTATATAATAGTGTATGTTGACATAGTCGTATTATATAGACAAAGGTGTTGTCTTGATAGAATGACATTTTAGGAATGTCAAATATACTTTTTTGTACTACAGGAATATAACTGATAATATTACTTAATCAAACGTTAGAAATATTGTTTGACATTATGCCTAAATATATTATATATCTATATTGAAGTAGCTTATAAACTCCATTTCTGATTTATTAGCTTGGAAAGATATGTGATTGGGTCGTTAATGGCATCACTTTCAAGAAGCTTTGGTGTTGTACGGCTCTTGTTTGACATTGCCATTAACACACATGGTTTTAAGCCACTGGGTTTTCCATAAAGAAGAGGTGACTGATTTGCAGGTTTTGAATTCTAGCTTTATCTATATCTAGATAGAAAGCAGCCCTATGAGATGACCCCAAATTAGGTTAAGCTATTCCATTTAGGTCAAATGATGAATTTGGTCCCTCTAATGTTCTCAAATTTTAAATTTATTCTTTATACTTAAATTTATCATAATTGATTTCTATTTTATTTTATAAACATGGCCTAAATAATTAATTCCATCAATTATTCAGTTAAATTGCTGAAGTGGATTTTCCTTTTAAAAAGGAACACTTCTTCTAACTCACCATTCTAATATGAAAAAGTAAATGGTGTTGGTTATTTGGACCAGCTAATTATATATGATCAAAGTAAGGAGATTAAATTATGTTAAATTAAAATATAATAGAAAAATTGAGGTCGGATTCAAAATAGCTAATTATTGTTTGGACTAGCTAAAATGAAAGTATGTCTTAGGTCCTTCTATTATAGGGATTGATTCAAGTTAGTCCTTCTATTATTAAATTGATTCTTTCTAATTTCTAAACTAGTGTAAAGAATCAAATAAGGCTAAATTTTTATTGAGTTAACATTTGTTATTTAAATCATGACATGATTTTTTTGTTTGCAGTTCAACCCCAAACAAAACATTTCATTTACAGGACTGTAAAATCTTTAAAAATGTTGTTTTTTTGTAAAAAATAGTAGTAATTGATATTTTTAAATAGTAGATTTTAATTTTGTAACAAATTAATCATATTTAAGAGATTCTTTAATTAGTCGAATGGTCAAGGATGTTTATCAATTTTCACCTTGTGTGAATTTAAATTCTGACATTTGTATTGAGAATTTAAATATCGTTTTATTGAAAAGATTAATCATATTTAAACCCTTTTATTAGTGCAAGGGCCAAAATGATCCATTTAATTGTAGAGAGACTAATTTGAATCGGTCCCTGTAATGGAAGGATCTGCATTGGCCAACTAATGACATTATTGGAAATTGGAATAGAGAGATCAAATAATACTAAATTAAAATATAAAGACCAGGTCTAAAATTTGAAAACAATGGAAGAACCAAAATTATAATTTTACCTTTCATTTTACGGTGCTTGAAAACCATTTATACAATATTTCCATTTTAATACATTGAAATTTGCAAATGGAAGATTCGATAACCCACGCCATTCAATGTCGCTTTCATTGTTTCAAGACTTTAAGTATTCATAAAATTAAACTTTATTGTTGGCTTATTTAATCTCAATATAAGTGGAAAATTTTAAGAATATAATAGTTTTTTTTATATAATTATTTAATACACGTGTGATAAAAAAATTCAACTGTTCTTAATCTATCGTCATATATTTTTAATTAATATAAAATTTTAACTTCACAAACAAGAAGAGACAGTGTTTTCTTAATTACTAATTTAATAAATAAATGGGACATATGATGTCTTCTCCATCCTATATTATACAAAATAATAACCTAATAATAATACATAATTAAAACATATGAAGATGTTTTAAAATTACTTGTAAAATTACACAAACTAACTTGTCTCAGTGGTTAAGAGAACGATTGTTGTTCTTAGAAGTCACGAGTTCGAGCGCCAATGGCCGTAGCAGGGTGATTGAGCATGCATTGTCAAATGGTTGAGAGTATATTCAAAACAAATATAATTTGTAATCAACTTAGCTTTCGAAAAAAATTACTTGTGCAATTAAAAAAATCCACTACCAATATTTAGAATAGTAATCTTAGCTCTCTTTTCTAAAAAATTATTTAATACATAGATATCGTAAAATTTAGACCACACAAAATAGTCTATTTCAATATTATTTGTCATATTTAGGATTTAGGTATTATAGTGATAGTAGTAGTAGAATTTAGTGTTTAAACTTTAGTATTTGAATTTAAAATAGATAAAATTGTGTAGTCTAAATCTTATACAGCTTGCGTAACAAATAATACCTTTAAAATTTATTTTATGGGCAATTATTGGATACATAACATGGAATTTTTTTACAAACATTAATAATATAATGGCAAATATTCTTACAATAGATTTAAAAATTAAATAAGTAAAACATAAAACATTTATAACCATGTACTTAACAAAAAAAATTTATAGACTGAGTTGGTCTAAATGATAAACAGTTTGATATTGTTTAAGCACGTCTCGTAAAAATTTTTGCTGAAAGACTTATTCATTAAAGTCAAATATACAACATAAGTTGATCTGAACTAGTCAATACAAAAATTTAAAAATCGGAAGTACAACAAAAAAGTTCTTCCACGATCAATGACAATGAACCTACTCATAATCCTTACTTTATATGTAGATTCTCTTCTTTTGCAATCAGTTTCCTAAATTGAGACTTATTGAATTATTGTTTTGACATAAATAGACACATGGTTCGCTAGAGTTTGCTCAATGATTATCATGTGATTTCATTTGATTACAACTTTACCTTCTCCAATGTATTTTTACCACGTACAAAGAAACAATGTAGAAGAATACAAAATCAAGATCCTTAAATCTTTTGTTTTGAACTTCAATTATTAGCCATCCACAACTTTAATGGATGCGTATTTGATTGAATTGAGTATAAATATTTTAAGTTAGTTGAGTTGATGAATTATATTTTATAATTTAGACATTATTTAAATTTTTTTTAAGTCAAATTTATGAAACTTGAGTCGAGCTGTTCAAGTTTCTGTTAAAATTTAATTACAAATATTTATAATGTTAGGGTATTAATTAATTTTAATTTAAACACATTTCTATAACAATATACGGTATATTTCTTCATATATTTTCATATGTGATGTACATGTATCATGCAGAGTTGAGGGATTAGACTCAAACATGAAAATCGATCCACTAATTATTAAATTTCGAAATATTCGAGTCACATTTTATAACTCAATTTTATTTAAATTTTTTGAGTTTGAATATATGAAATTATGATTCAAGTCAAACTGAGCTGAGTTTGTCACGTCGAGTCAAAAAATTTTAATTTTTTCGAGTCGAGTTTTACTCACCGATAACATATAATACTAATATTTTCTTTTGTTAATTGCACTGCTACTAAAACAATAATATTTGTTTTACTTCCACAAAAGCATTGTCATGTTAGGTCGGAAGGGAAGGAGAAATTTTATAAGAGGAGGAAAGGGAATACTCTTAGTAAATCTATAACTTATAACCTAAGAAAATATGAGAGAACAAAGATAAAAAAAATCTTATAACTGGCCGAATATCATTACACTTTAATATTTTAAACTCAAATTAAACTATAATAGTTTATTGCTGGCATCATTATTGTCTATTGTGTTTAATTTCGAGTCATTATTTAGTACATTGGTGCAGAGTTTTTCAAATGTTTTTTTTATTTACATAAATATTAGGTTAAATTGTTTATGAAAAAAAAACTTCACAACCATGTATCAAAGAATAATATAAGGAGAGATCCATTAATTGGTTTAGTGGTTAAAGAAGCTCATATTATAGTATTTTGTATAAGTTCAAATTATGGTATGAGAATGTAATTTTTCTATTTAATAAAAATAATAATATGAACAATTATCAGTTTGAAATCACAGATCGCTTGATTTTATCACATAAAAATCGGAGGAGTGCTTTTTCTTGAACAATTCTAGAATCTAGGGGAGATGTCGGGGAAATTTACTCCTAATGAATATGGAACTCACAATTTAGAAAAAGTGTCAACTGTGTACTTTTAACCACATGTTTAAAGATTGTTGATTCGGAGAATTACTTATATATTAGCTCTTAAACATATTTAATGGGGTGATGAATTTTGATTTATTGACAGTGCATGAGATTTACACACCTACATCAATATTAATTCTAATTGTAATCCTAATATTATATATATATATATATATATATATTCCCTTTCATTTACGCC
Organism: Hibiscus tridactylites; assembly: GCA_958450335.1. Lineage (NCBI taxonomy): Eukaryota > Viridiplantae > Streptophyta > Magnoliopsida > Malvales > Malvaceae > Hibiscus > Hibiscus tridactylites. Next base: position 10,184,599 of record OY288279.1, on the reverse strand, counting down.
ATTAACGCCTTAAACGGTGCTTAATATCGAAAATTGGAAAGCAATGAAATTTTCAGGTACTGAGAAAATTCGTAAAACTGCAGCAAATAAGATAGCGATATAACATGAAATATAGCAAACAATGAAAGCATTGCTTCAAAAACCAATTGACCAACTCACAAATTTGCAACCAGCACATTGTATCCGGCAATATGTGAAGCTGAAAATGAACAATAATGCAGGGGCTGATTGCAACGTTTGTGGCAGATTGAAATCGATACGGTCTTGTAGTGAAAGTCATTTTTTCCGGGACAATAAGTCCGTCGATGTATCGTTTTCGGGTCACTTTCGAGCTCTTATTAGGCCGGTTGATTCTCAACAGAGTCACAATGCATGCCCCATAATATTGGTTGATTTTTTTCGTTCATCTTCTGGTCATGAGGTATTGTTCTCTCATTAATGTGTAATTGACAATTTTTGTGAGCTCTTTGATTCCAACTGATCGAACAATGGAGCAAATTTGTGGGGTTGTCCCATTGAAATATTTGAATCTGACGTATGTCGACAAACATTTTTTTATTTAATGCAAAAAATATATATATTTTTTGCCCAGTCAATTTTGGTCGATCCAGTTGGTTGAATCAAGAGAAACGTAAATTTAAGGATAAAATACATTAATAGCCACTAAATTATGAAATATGTTTTTCAGTCGCTAACCATTTAGAAGTTGTAAAATAATCATTAAATTTATTGAATTGTTATAAAATGGTATTAGACGTTATAAAATAGTGTAACAATTTAATTAATTTAATAATCATTTTGTAATAGTTTTATAAAATTTAATGACCATTTTATAACAATCTGATACATTCAATGATATTTTTTAACAATTTAATAAATTTGATGACAATTTTATAACAATTTAGTTTCAATATCCACTTTATAACTTTTAAAAGATCAATGACCAAAACAATTTTTTACAGCTTAATAACTACTAATATTCTTTACCCTAAATTTAAACGTTTTGTTCCGTTTTTTTAATTACAACTAGTTTCTAGCTGAAATTCAATTAGAGAAGATAATATACAAATACAAGGTGAAGCGATGAAGGATTTGTATATAAATATATTATTTATGTGTTTGATTCATGGATTTAAATAGCGGTCTGTTATCGTAATAGCGGCCATTGTATAGCGATAGCAATACCGTTCTGCAATGACCGCAATTGTATTTATTATGTTTATAATTGCGATAAAATACAACAATTAAAAACGCAACCGTAACTACAATTTAAATCCATGGTTTGATCCTTAAATAATATAATTTTTGATGATTTTATTTAAAGATTATATTAAAAAATATAAACGCCTTTACAATAATACTAATTACCATTTATAAAAACAAAATTTCCTTGTATTAATACCCAGTTAACTGATGTCATTTAACTCAATCATGCATTTAATTAATAGTATAGAAAAGAATAAAAGAAAATCATGGTATGTCATAATATTTACGAACAAATAGTATAATTGTAATCATTTTAAGATAAAAAAAATTGTCCCGCTAAACTTTTACCCATTTGATATGAATACTTGGCTCTTCCTTTTCTTTTATTGTCTTTTATCGAAGATAGGAATACTTAGTTTGTGAGCCCATAAAGCCCATGTATGTTTCAATATATCCGATAAACCAAATAAATAATGAGAATATATCTCATGCACAGTAGGAGTGGCCATTGTCGGTTAGTTGGTTCATTCGGGTATCTTATTAAGCGATCTGTGTCTCAGCCCATTATATTCGGTACTCGAAATTTAGGTATTCGTAAAATTCGGATAATCATGTACCGGGTACTCGGGTAATAAGGTACCGAGTACTCGATTCTTATTTTTTTAATTCTAAAATTAAAAAAAAATCACATGTTAAACACAATTTTTTTTAAAAAAATAAACTTAAAATAATGTAATACAAATATAGAAAAAATTTAGGGATTTAAACTTAATTTTAGAGTAAAAATATTAAGAAATATAAAATAAAAATATAATTTTAAATATAAAAATATATATTAAATTTTATCGGGTCGGGTACCCGGTAAGAGGAAATTTCCGGTCCGTGTCCCGAGAAATTTGCCGGATCGGGTAATTTTTTTTCAGGAATTACCCGGCATTTTTAGGTACGGGTCGTCGGGTATTTTTGCCCACCCCTATGCACCGACATTGTAAACGAAAAGTTTTCTCAAGCGTCTTAGTTTTAGGTTTGAGGACTCGATTTATGGTTTAATGCTTAGGGCTTTGAGTGTATGAATTTAAAATTTAAGGTTTATGGTTATTTGAGGTTTAAGGTTAGAATATAGATATTATAGGTTAGGGTTTAGGTTTAGAGTATTATGGTTAGGGAATTAGGTTTTAACCTATAAACCTTAAACTTTAACCCTAAAACTTAAATTCTAACCACACCCCTAAATTCAAAACTCATACACATAAACTCCTAAACACTAGACCCTAAACGAAAACTTTAAACCCTACTTTAAAAAGTTTTCACAAGCGTTCCTGCATAAATTAATTACCCATAAATAATTAGTTGTTGTGAATAAAATAATGAAGAACAAATAACAAGAATAAAGAACAAGAATGGAAAAACAAAGAGATGAGAGAAAGAGGGAGATTTGTATTATTATCAAATATAGAGTTGTATACAATACCTTCAATGAATCATCTATTTATAGGCATAAGAAGTACATAATACATTAAACTCTAATTCATAGAGATAATATTCCTAATAATAAATAAATCAAACTCCTTTGATAAAGTTCTAATCATGATAGACATCCACATAGATAAATATTCATAACACTCCCCCTTGGATGTCTATGAAGATGATGTGCCTCGTTAAAACCTTACTAAGATAAAACCCAGTGGGGAAAAAAATTCTTTAGTGAAGGAAAAAGAGTACACACATCTTTGATACGCATACCATGTTGCCTCATTAAAAACCTTACCAGGAAAACCCATTGGGACAAAACCTCGGTTAAGGGAAAAAGAGTGCAACGCGTATTTACTCCCCCTCATACAAACATCACAGAAGATCTTTGAATCTTCGTAATTTAATCTTGAATATCATTTTTCTAAAGATCGTGAGGGATGAAACTTTAGAGTAATATGTTCCATGATGTATCCACTTTCAAACTGAGATAAACATCTTGCATTATCTTCACACAAGATAGCTTTTATCATATCTTGTAAAAGTAAATCCACATATCTTTTGGATATGTTGGGTCAATGGTCTTAGTCAAACACATTTTTTTTTGGCTTGCCTCGTGCATAACAATTATTTCTACGACATTTGAGGAGGCATCAACGAATGTTTGAAGATCTAAATGTAATGATCTTTGTATAATCATAAATATTTCTTGACCAACTAATATATAGTGCTTCAAGACCAAGAAAAGATATAATTATCTTTATTCACATCCAACAATCTTACAACTATTGAGATACTCAATAGATATGCTCTATTCATATTGAATCTTCTTTAAGATTCTTTCAGCTTATGTTTATTCATAGACAAAAGAAATATATAAAAATATTCGATCTTCAGGTCGAGATAAACTTGATGTCAAGATTCAAGTACTTGTATTGAAAGTACTTCATGAGTTTCCAATTTGAAGCTCTTTAGGAGTTCTAAAATTATCATAATGGATCTTGATCCAAACTCCTTTATAAAATACATAAGAAAATCTGATCATTCTTATAGTATTTTCTCAATTAGTATTCACTAAGGCGATTATACCAAATGCGCCAAAATATTCATGAGGCATGTCTAAATAAATTTTCTCAGAAATTTCCAAATGCTTATAGCATTTTAGATCCTTCAAGGATAAATATGGATCCACAAATAATTAGACGCATGTAAAATTTTCAAAACTGCCAAAGTAATTGCATCCACCATGAAGTAATTAAAACTTTTCATAAATCATAGTTCAAGTCGTATTTACGACTACTTATTTGTGCCTCACTTGCATTACACCTTTAGGTGTTTGGACTGTTGGTCCAAATACTTCTATTTTAGAAGTTCAAAGCGTCTTTCAACATTGGCCAATTCAATATCTATACTTCTGGATAGATTTTATACAAGATCCTCGATTTCTTTCTTTACTTCTATAGAAGTATTTTATGTAAAATTGTTTGTAAAACCGTTGTCGACAACTTTCCAATTTTCTGGTTCCATTCTCGTAATGACATAACTCATCGAGATCTCTTCAAGATTTCAATTTTTATTTCAGGTACCTGAAACTCTTATAGAATTTTATTATTTGTTATGTCTTGGGTCTCTTCAGGAGCACCCGCCTCCAATATATGACCATCTCATATTACTTTCTATTTACGGCCTTCCCTTTCCAGGCCTTCCGTTTCGATACGCGGGGAGCCGTATCGATACCATTTTGGCCACTGGAGCCACTGTCCATCTTGGTATCGATACCGGCCTCAAGCGTATCGGTACGGTCAACTAGCGTTGACCGTGGGAAGTCAACCTTTGACGAGGGTATCGATACCCTCCCAAGGTGTATCGATACGGTCTCCACGGGTTGACTCTGACCTTTGACTTAGTCAAGGCGTATCGATACATCCCTTAGGTGTATCGATACCCCTGTAGTTAAACCTGAAAATTTGCCTTTTGGTTGTGGATTTAAGTTCGTTAGGTTGTTTTGGTTATGTTATTCCGCTGTTTGATCACTTAGGGTTAATTACTCATCTAGACGAGATTTAAAATGAAAAAAAAATAGGGTTGCTAACCGAGGGGGAATCCTTTAGGGGTTTTCACTCGGTTTTCCCCGTGTAGCCCTTTTGGACCGGTCATCCGGCCAGACCGGGACAAGGGGGTTACATTTATTGGTATCAGAGCCTGAGGTTTCCGAGACCTCGGGCAGGTAAGTGAGGTAAGTTAAGATATTATGAATGTTTTGCCATGTATGTCTAAATTTTGTTTTTAGCACGGTGTATGTATGCATGCTATGATGGTTTTTTTCTGTTGTTTGAGAGTTGGTTTGAGTCCCCATTGTTAGGCATTGTTGTCAAAATAAAAAGGAAAATTGTTTTGGTTTAAAGAGCTTGAGAACCGGAGTCCTTTGCCCCTTGCTAACCTAACGTTTCTTGTTGTTGTGTGTTTGTTGTTTTAGATTACACTAATTGCTATGGTGAGACCGAGGGGACGGCCTAGAGCGGGTGACCAGGCACCCGAGCACGCGCCTCCTGCTCTTAATGCTCCGGGTGGTAATGGAGGGAACGTTGGAGGTGATGGTAGTGGGCCTCAGGCTGGGGCTAACGTGGGAGGTAATGGGGCTCAAGCGGGCCAAGGTCAGGCAGGTCCAGATGTGGCTCATTTGATTCAGACTATAGCCGGAGCTTTCCAGACAGCTTTGGCTGGTATGCAAGCTGCAGCACCACCTCCGGGTGCGGGGACAGGATTACCCTTAGAGAGGCTTCGCAATTTGGGGGCAGTTGAGTTTCGTGGGTTGTCTCCGGAAGGTTTGGAAGGGTGGCTTGAGAGCACTACTCGCATCTTGGGTCAGATGGAGTGTTCGGATGCTCGTAAGTTGGGATGCATTGTCTCATTGCTTCAGGGAGACGCTTATACTTGGTGGACCACTGTTATTACTGGTATGGCCGAGGTGGATGTCACATGGGAGTTTTTCAAGAATGCTTTCAAGAGGAAGTACCTTGGGGTCCGGTACTTAGATGAAAAGAAAAGGGAGTTCATGGCTTTGGTTCAAGGCCATAGGACCGTGTCCGAGTATGAGATCCAATTTGTGAGGTTGAGCCAGTACGCGCCAGAGTTGATTCCGGATGAGAAGGAACGATGTGAGCGCTTCAGATATGGGTTGACTACTGATGTGAAGACCTACATGTTGGCCGCCGACTACACTGAGTTCGATGTCTTGGTTTCTAGAGCCAAGGATGTAGAACAAAACCTAAGCTCTAGAACACGTGATGGTGGGCCTGACTCCGGGAAGAGACATGCGAACTGGGATAGAGATCATGCCAAGAGGCATAGGGATAGGAGGTATCAGCCAGATACGAGGCCTAGGGGTGGTAACCATGGTCAGGGCCGTCAGGGCCAAGGGGCTGTTGGGCACATTCCGGAGTGCACTAGGTGCGGGAGACGCCACCCAGGTGAGTGCATGGGTATGTTTGGGGCGTGTTGGAACTGTAGCTCCCGAGATCATTTGAGACGTGATTGTCCACACCCAGTCAGAGGAGGACCGGCTCCAGCGAGGGGTTTTGAGCATCAGAGAGGTCGTGGGCGCGGCCGTGGGAACTTCCAGCCAAGGAATGAGGGTCAGAGGAACTTGGCTCATGTGGTAGCAGTCCAGCCCGAGGGAGGAGGACCGGCTAGAGTGTACGCTCAGCGAGAGGCTGGAAATGACACTGATGTCATTGCAGGTAATTTCACATTACAGTCTTTGAGTTTGCTTTCTCTCATAGATTCGGGGTCAACGCATTCGTATATTCTGGGTGAGCATGCAAAGTCATTAGGACTACCTTGTGATTGGTTAGAAGTAGGAGTAAATGTCACTAGCTCCTTTGGTGATACAGTGGTAGTTAGGAAAGTGTATAGGAGGTGTCCCTTGATGATTCAGGGCCACATATTTCCAGTCGACATGATGGAGCTACCCTTTTATGGCTTTGATGTGATTTTGGGCATGGATTGGCTTGTAGAGCATAAAGCTAGGGTTGACTTTGAGACTAAGAGAGTCTCTTTGAGGCTTACTGATGACTTTGAGGTTGTGGTAGTTGGGGAGAATGTTAAGTTTTTGTCCAATGTGGTTTCGGCTTTGGAAGCTCAGAGATTGCTAAGTTCAGGGTGTTAGGCTTACTTGGCTTACGTAATGAACCCGGATATGAGTGAGGTGAGACCTCAGGACATCAGGACTGTGTGTGACTTCCCGAGTGTTTTTCCGGAAGAACTACCAGGTTTGCCTCCAGACAGAGCAGTTGAGTTTGCTATTGAGACTTATTCTGGTTCCGCACCGGTGTCGATTTCACCATATAGAATGGCACCGAAGGAGTTGAAGGAGTTGAAGACACAGCTTCAGGAGTTGACTGACAGAGGCTTCATTAGGCCTAGTGTTTCCCCGTGGGGTGCTCCAGTTTTGTTTGTGAAAAAGAAGGATGGTAGCATGAGGATGTGCATAGACTATAGACAGTTGAATAAGGTGACAGTGAAAAATAAATATCCCTTGCCAAGGATAGATGACTTGCTAGACCAGTTGAGGGGTGCTTCCGTGTTTTCAAAAATTGATTTGAGGTCTGGGTATTATCAGTTAAAGGTAAAGGATGTGGATATACCGAAGACAACTTTTCGTACACGTTACGGACATTATGAGTTTTTGGTGATGCCTTTTGGTTTGACCAATGCTCCAGCAGCCTTCATGGATATGATGAACCGGGTGTTTCATAAGTTCTTGGACAGGTTTGTGGTAGTGTTTATTGATGACATCCTAGTGTACTCTAGGACCGAAGAGGAGCATGATGAACACTTAAGGTTGGTGCTTCAGACCCTACTTGAGAATCAATTGTATGCCAAGCTAAGTAAGTGTGAGTTTTGGATTAGGGAGGTGGTCTTCCTAGGCCACGTGATCTCAGCGAGTGGGATTAGTGTAGATCCCAAGAAGATTGAAGCCATTGTGAATTGGAAGCAACCGAAGTCAGTGACAGAAATCCGCAGTTTCCTAGGCTTGGCGGGATACTATAGGAGGTTTGTTGAGGGGTTCTCGAGGATAGCGGCTCCGTTGACCAAGTTGCTACAGAAGAATGTTCCGTATGAATGGTCAGATGCAAGACAAGAAGCGTTTGAGAAGTTGAAGAAAGCTTTGACCGAAGCTCCCATTTTGATTCAGCCCGAGCCGGGGAGAGAGTTTGTAATTTACAGTGATGCATCTTACGTAGGGCTAGGTTGTGTACTTATGCAAGGAGGTAAGGTAGTGGCATATGCTTCCCGACAGTTGAAGGTTCATGAGAAAAATTACCCCACACATGACATAGAGTTGGCCGCAGTGGTGTTCGCGTTGAAAATTTGGAGACACCACCTTTATGGTGAGAAGTGCACTGTGTACACCGACCACAAGAGCTTGAAATATTTGATGTCCCAAAAGGAGTTGAATCTTAGGCAACGAAGGTGGTTAGAGCTCCTTAAAGATTATGACCTCACCATAGAATATCATCCGGGCAAGGCGAATGTGGTGGCCGATGCCTTGAGTAGGAAGATGGTCGTTGAGTTGCGAGCAATGTTCGCAAGGTTGAGTGTGTCTACGGACGGTGGGCTAGTGGCCGAGCTTCAGGTTAAGCCATCATTGGTTCAGTTGATTCGTGAGAAGCAGTTGCGAGATGAGTCCTTGGCACCTCACGTGCAAGACATAGAAGAAGATAGGCCTACCGAGTATTGTTTTGGAGAGAATGGGATCCTATGTTTCAAGGATAGGATAGTGGTTCCGGAGGATGCCGAGTTGAGGCGTACGATCATGAGTGAGGCTCACAATAGCCCTTTTGCTATGCATCCGGGTAGCACGAAGATGTATCGAGGATTAAAGGAAGAGTATTATTGGGTTGGTTTGAAAAAGGATGTAGCCGAGTTCGTAAGTAAATGCATGGTTTGTCAGAGAGTCAAGGCCGAGCACCAGTTTCCCTCAGGGTTGTTGCAACCGTTGAAGATTCCAGAGTGGAAGTGGGAGCGTATCACTATGGACTTTGTATCAGGGCTTCCGTTGACTCCTTCGAAGAAAAATTCAGTGTGGGTGATTGTAGACAGATTCACCAAGTGTACACATTTCATACCGGTTCATACCACCTATACGTTGGACAAGTTGGCCGAATTGTATATTCGTGAGATTGTGAGACTACATGGGGTACCGAAGTCAATTGTGTCAGATCGAGATCCGAGATTCACCTCTAGATTTTGGGAGTGTTTGCATCGAGCCTTAGGCACTTGGTTGAACTTCAGCACTTCGTATCATCCGCAGTCAGATGGGCAGTCTGAGAGAGTGATTCAGATTTTGGAGGATATGTTGAGGTGTTGTATTATTGACTTCCAGGGGTCGTGGGAGAAACACCTACCATTAGTGGAATTTGCGTACAACAACAGCTTCCAGTCAAGCATTCAGATGGCTCCTTATGAGGCCTTGTATGGTAGGAAGTGTAGGACCCCTATTTGTTGGGCTGAGGCCGGACAGAAACTTGTGCCGGTGCCCGAGTTAATTAAGGGAACCACCGAGAAGGTGAAGTTGATATGTGATCGCTTGAAGGCGGCTTCAGATCGGCAAAAGTCCTATGCCGACTTAAAAAGGAAGGAAGTGGAATACTCCGTGGGGGATAAAGTGTTTTTGAAAGTCTCACCATGGAAGAAGGTGATGAGGTTTGGGAGGAAAGGCAAGTTGAGCCCAAGATACATAGGGCCTTATGAGATAGTTGAGAGAATTGGTCCGGTTGCCTATAGATTGAGACTCCCAGTTGAGCTAGAGAAGATTCATGATGTGTTTCATGTATCGATGCTTAGGAGGTATAGATCGGATCCGTCCCATGTTATGCCGGTGGAAGAAATAAAGTTAAATTCGGACTTATCTTACAATGAGGAACCAATTGAGATACTTGCTTCTGATAGCAAGGTGTTGCGTGGCAAGACTATAGAGTTAGTCAAAGTCTTATGGAGACATAGAGGTGTGGAGGAAGCCACGTGGGAGAGAAAAGCTGACATGCTTGAGCAGTTTCCCTACTTGTTTCCGTCAGGTAATTTCGAGGACGAAATTTCCTTAAGTAGGGGAGAGTTGTAACACCCGGGTTCGGGGGTCGGGTGAAAATATTAATTTAAAAATAGTTCGGGTTTCGGTTTCAAATTTTAAATAATAAAATAATGACTTGGGCCTCGGGTTTTATTTAGTTGGACTATATTTTAAACAAGCCCACATAGCCATGGTGTCATCCATTGTAGATCCCTTATTTCATTAAGGGTGTTTTGGTCTTTTGACCCCCCATTTCAAACAAACCTAAAATAATACTAGAATCATCTTCTTCCTCTAACTCCACTATTCACAATACCGTCAAAAAACACCCCCTCTCCTTGGATACTATTCCATTCAAAAGCTTGCTCATTTTTGAAGGTTTTGCAAAGGTAATTTCGTTTTTGACTTACTCTCTTTATCCTCTACAAGTTGATGTCTTTTATTTTCATTTCTACTCACATTTTGAAATTTTGGAGTTTGAAGGTTTTGGAATTAAAAATGTTGTCTTTGAAGTTTTTGATTCTAGTTTTTGATTTGTTAAGGTTCAAAGAGTAATCTACAACCAAAAAGGGGTAACCAAAATGATTTTTTTTGAGGTTTTGGGTATTTTCCCGAAATGGGGTTTTGGGGAGGTTTTTGAGAGGTTTTGGGTTGAGTTTTGGGGATGTTCTATGTGGAAATGAGAGGGCCAATGGTTAGGATATATGTAAGCCTTGTTTTGGAAGCTTTAGGGAGTAGTTAGGAGGTTGAAATCTATGATTTTAAGGGGTGATCGAGGGCTGCTCGGATTTTGGAAAAATTGAGCTTGTTTCAATGGAAAAATTGGTGTATTGTACTTAGTATGTTATTCGGGTTGATCATTTTAGAACATGAACTGATTTGGGGTTATTTGCTTGGTGTTGGAATGCTTAGAATCAAGGAATTTGGTTGGTGAAGCTTCGGGGGCAAATCCGGGGATTTCGGAGTCTTGAGCTCGGTCTTCAATCTTCTCTTGGGTAGCAACGGTGAGTAGGATCATTGGTTATTGCATTGTACTTGATATGGACTCCCTTGGGGTTTGGGTAGAACCTTGAGAGGTTGCCTAAACCCGTGTGTAAGTCTCCCTACTCATAAATTGTTGTGACAAGTTGATTGTATATACATTGTGACCATTGAATGCATTTTAAGTTGTCAATGTAGTAGTCGTGTTGAGTTCGTGCCTCACGTGATGGTGGTCTAAACTACGGTGATGTGTAGTCCCACCGGTAGTGACTAGTAGGGTAGTACTTTGATGTGTAGTCCCATTGGACATCCACTAGTCGAAACGGTGATGTGTAGTCCCACCGTAATGTAGGTTGGTTGTGCTTGTGCAAACCAAATGTTGTGGCTGAGATAGACCCTTATACACCCATTGTTTTCTTGCATACAAATCGTATTTTGGAAAACTGCATGTTGTGAATTGTAGAGCCTCTCTCACTAAGCTAGATTGCTTATGCTCTTTGTTTTCAACGTGCAGATCGTTAGAGTTCGGGAGGCGAGCGGGCGAGGGAGGAGCCTTTGGAGTTCTCAAGCAAGTTTAAGTATGGTTTACTTTTGTAATAATGTCTAGACAATGGGGAATAGAGTGTTAGGAGTTGGGGTCAAACTCCTTAGGAGGTTATGTTTGAAATTGCTAAACTTATGTTGTGTGTTATGCTTTTGCTACTTGGATTATGATCTATGCTTCTTATGTGGTTTAATTGCATTATGCCTGAACTTGTATGATGTTGGCCTAGGTAGGCCTTATGTTGACTACTTTGTGAAGGATGTCTTATGCTTGCTAAGTATGCTTCTTGTAGACTTGGATGTAGCCTTGATTGGTATGTTATCGTTGGATTAAATGCCCCTCATGTTAAGTCCTGATTATGGTTGATGTATGTATGCTTGTGTGTGCTTAGGGGTGTCTAAGTATGCATCTAGAACCTTGCATGATGTTACCAATTTATGAAAGGAGACGTTGCAGGGCAGGGGTATCGATACGGTTAGACCCGTATCGATACGGCCTTCCCTTTCCAAGCCTTCCGTTTCGATACGCGGGGAGCCGTATCGATACCATTTTGGCCACTGGAGCCACTGTCCATCTTGGTATCGATACCGGCCTCAAGCGTATCGGTACGGTCAACTAGCGTTGACCGTGGGAAGTCAACCTTTGACGAGGGTATCGATACCCTCCCAAGGTGTATCGATACGGTCTCCACGGGTTGACTCTGACCTTTGACTTAGTCAAGGCGTATCGATACATCCCTTAGGTGTATCGATACCCCTGTAGTTAAACCTGAAAATTTGCCTTTTGGTTGTGGATTTAAGTTCGTTGGGTTGTTTTGGTTATGTTATTCCGTTGTTTGATCACTTAGGGTTAATTACTCATCTAGACGAGATTTAAAATGAAAAAAAATAGGGTTGCTAACCGAGGGGGAATCCTTTAGGGGTTTTCACTCGGTTTTCCCCGTGTAGCCCTTTTAGACCGGTCATCCGGCCAGACCGGGACAAGGGGGTTACAAACCCACTAGCTTTTCAAGACGAATAGTCTAATTGCATAATCTGAATCTTTTTAGAATCAATCTCACAAACTTCTGGTTGTAAGTCGATAAAACAATGTAGATGCATCTACTAAAATCATATAAAACTTTCCACATTTGTGGATATATGGGCCCATATTTCGTTCAGATATGCAAGACATACAGTCTCAACTTTAGTACAAGAACTTTAAGTTCTAATTCTTTTGGTAAGTGGGATCATTTATATCGTTTGAGAACAAACAACACAAGAACTTCAAGTTCTTTTAGTGAGTGGAATTTAATCAATTTCTTTAAGCAACACAAGAACTTCACATTCTTTAATAAGTGGAATTTAATCCATTCCTTTGAGAATAATCACCACAAGAACTACAGGTTCTTTTAATACATGTGCATGTAAATCTCAATAATTTATGCACCATTATTGATCAGGATGGTCTAACCGATCATGCCAACTATATATATGTGTATATATCTATGAATTTGTAAACTTCTTGTTTACCATAACATGTAATTCAATCTCACTCTTACATATCTAGTACGGCCATCAAAATTGTTCCTTTAAATAGGAATATATTTAGCTCTTTCGGAGCTTTCAATTGAAATTATCTTTTGGTAGCAATATATAACTCTTCTAGAGCTTTCAACTGACTTTTTGACTACCAAAACTTATATTCGTATTGGCTTATTTCAAATGCCAATTGATAACATATGTTATCTATAATTCCCAAAGGGAGGCTTTGACGAGTATAACGCACTGTGAATATGGAATAAAGTTCCATTTGACAATAACATATTTGCTCAACTAGAGCCTTTTGTGATATTAGTACTTCCGGATATAGTACTCACATTATTCCCTTGCATTTTAATCGAGAAATGCATAATTATGCACCTTTCAAAATGTGCTTTGTTTCATTTACTCCACGTAATGAAAATATGTACTTTGTATCATTCACTTCGAGGAATGAAAAATATAAAATATAGCACATCATATCAGTCGATTATCTATCAGAGATAAACTTTCAAGTGCTCTTCTGAAGCATTGATATTTTAGTACTTTGAGAAATACTACTCATATTTCCCCTTGCATTTAAATGGGAAAAAAATATTTCTTATGCTTAAGTACAATATAAGTACTTGCATTATCTGCTAGGCATAAATAGCCACAATTCTAGGCATAAATAGCCACAATTCATTGCATATTTTATTTCGGAAGTAATCATATTCTTCAAATAATAAATTAACATAAAGCGTAAATAAATAATATGTGAAATAAATAAACATAAAACAAACTAACATAAATAAATAATAAATAAAACGAATTAACATAAAATAAATAAATAAAAACCAATTATTCCCGTTAGAGGTTATAAGGGAAATAAAATAAATGATAAATTATTCCCTTCAAGGGTTATGAGAAAATTAACAATATCCAATTGAGTTGGACCAATAACGTCATAATTATTTTCACCATAAACAAATTTTGTTTATATTTTATCTCATTTATCATTCATGATTATGGATAAAGTCCATAATACTTTGGCGTTTGACAATTACGGTAGAAGTATTCTTAAAACGACTATATTTTTCATGTGTATATTCATAGCCTCAACCACGACCACAACTTTTAATGTGGTTTTTTTTATTCCTTCCATAATATAATCTCACATTCACTTCAGGGAATGGAGTAGAGCCAGTGGGCCTTTAAAACCTTTTTCACATATCCTTATCACAGAGAACAAAGATTTAATCCTCGTACGTGGCATTGTTAAACCTGTCCACAAGGTCCTTTAAAAACCTCCTTTGAAACCAGTAGCCTCGCAGAACGGGATGTCCAGCCAATTATACTTGGATTATATCGAAATTATGTCTCTAATTGAATAATGATTTACCATGTTTGCATTCACTTCAGGGAATGAAACAGATCCACTAATCGCATGGAATAAACATCATGCTTGCATTCACTTCAGGGAATGCCCTATCATTGATAATTGCATGGAATAAACATCATGCTTGCATTCACTTCAGGGAATGCCCCATCATTGATAATCGCATGGAATAAACATCATGCTTTGCATTCACTTCAAGGAATGCCTCCCATAAAACTTTTTGGATCAAGAAGAATTTTCGTAACTTGAAATTGGGAGAAGTCTATGGTCAAGTTTTTCAACGAAGAAGAAATATTGCTTTCGAGCAAATATAGACTTTATAATAATCTTCTTGTAAATTCAAAATCATCATGATTTATCGCACTTGAAAATAATAATATAAAGAATAAAAATAAAACCAAAATTTATCGATATTGATTTTTCTCTCGTGGACAATGGAGACATAGCATATGACCGAGATAGCTTCTCATAGTCCCTTTATATCACATCTCTTTCCAAGCCATTTAAGCATATCATGTAAAACTCAAAACACGGTTAAAAATATTAACTTTTACCAAATAAAATGATATAAATAATAATATGAAAAATATCAAATATAATCATATAAGTAAAAGTATGAATAAGCATACCTCTAATTAACCCTTTTAGGAACAAGAGAAAACACACGTAATTTACACCAAACACAACCTCTTCGTCTCTGTCGATTCGTCTTTTGGTTTGTGAGAAGCCACAAATTTATCTCTTTCCAATGTTCGAATAAAATCAAACATACTTCCAAAATTTTCAAAAATTAAAACAAAGTTAAAATATAAAGAGAAAGAAAATCGGTAACTAAAAAAAATAAGGAGAAAAAAAAAACTTATCTTTGGTTTATTCTATAATCGAATTCTTCCCGGTAACTTCTTTTGAATTATAACGATGAAGACCTCAGTTGATTAGAGTCTCGTGCTGATAACGTGTTGTGAATAAAATAATGAAGAACAAATAACAAGAATAAAGAACAAGAATGGAAAAACAAAGAGATGAGAGAAAGAGGGAGATTTGTATTATTATCAAATATAGAGTTGTATACAATGCCTTCAATGAATCATCTATTTATAGGCATAAGAAGTACATAATACATTAAACTCTAATTCATAGAGATAATATTCCTAATAATAAATAAATCAAACTCCTTTGATAAAGTTCTAATCATGATAGACATCCACATAGATAAATATTCATAACATTAGTTGAGTTTTAGAATTAATGCTTGTAAAATGCATAAATTATGAGGAATTTAGTCATAATCTAATTTGTTCATTTTCTTAACCTATATATTTTTCAAAATTTGAAATTCTAAAAATTCGAACTTTAATAATGTAAAGATAATATTATTATAGGAAAAATTTATCACGTTCGACGAACGCCGCTGAATTCCATTAACGTTGAACACAATTAAATTGATTAATAAATATTATAAATTTTAAGAACTTGCCAATGGAATTGGTCCAAGTGGTAAGTAACTTAGTATCACTTAAGCAAGGTCTCGAGTTGAAGGCATTGTGTATGCAAAAAATCTCTGCTAGGACACTCTCCCACCAAAGCTAGGTGTACGACGTGGGTCAGTCTGGATTAGTCAGGGCAAAGCCCTAAAAATTGAAAGAGCAACAAAAAAATCTTTATTAATCAATTTATAAGTATATATTGTCATTCAAATTTTTATTCTTTATTAATCAATTTAATGATGTTCAAGGTGTTCAGCGTCAGTGATATTAGACCCATCTGATGTCCACGAATATCAATTCTTTCTTCTTGGAACCTCCCTTCTTAACTTTCATCGAACTAATTATGGGGTTAAGTTTGAGAGTTTCTCTCTTCGCCATCTTTTTATTGAATGTTTCTATCTCTTCTCCATCTTTCTCTTGAATGCCAATAACCTTATTTTCTTATGGGCAATTTCTCGCCAAGTAATACTCGCCAAGTACTTATTACTTGTTACGTTCGTAGAACTACATACTTCACTCTCGAACAATGAATCGCCTAAGTAAATCTATTGAAACGATCGAAGCGAATACTTAGATCCTTGAGGAAGGAATAGAACAATTACATAGTTTAAAATTAATGTATTAGAGAATATCTATCAACTAGGTAAATTTTAAGCAAATTATTTTTAACTTGACCAGAAAATATATTAAAAAATAACTTTATTCCGATACATATGCTGAAAATGTTAATACATTCTATCACACAGAGTCCATCGTCATACAGCAAGCTGTTAGAAACAGGAGATTTTCATTTGATCATTATCCTCCCCGGTTCCATTCAAAAGCTCCATTTTTCTTCCAATCAAAGCTTGTACAAAACACAAGCAAACGAACAAATTTAGAAGCAATGAACAAACTTGATTTTGATTCAATCTTCCCCTTCTTCCCTGTCTCTAGGGACAGCTCCAAACTGTTCCACCAATATATCAGCAACTATAGGTACCAAGTCCTTGCAAGGGACACCCTTCTTATAAATTTGCCCCAAATGTGAGTCACTCCCAATTCGCCCTCCCAAGAATATATCTGCTCCTTCACATGGCTTCCCATTCTCGTCCCTTGCCATGCATCCCATGAAACCTATATCCGCGACTTGAACCTGGCCGCACGAATTGGGGCAACCGGTCCAATGCATCCTCACCGGCCTTGTCACCGACACTAGCCTTTCCACCTCTTCTGTCACCTTCAAGGCCCTAGCCTTTGTCTCGATAATGGCTTGTCCACAGAACTGGCTCCCTGTACAAGCAACTAGCCCTTTCATGAGAATGCTTGGTTCGGGCAAAAACTGCTCCTTCAATAGAGGCTCGTTAAGCAATGCTTCTATTTTCGAGTTCTCGACGTTCGGGATTATGATGTTTTGCTCCACAGTGAGTCTGAGTTCGCCCGAGCCGTACTTGTCGGCTAACCGAGCTAGTTCATCCATGTCGTCGGCTTGGACTCGACCGACTGGAATGTGAATACCGACGTAGCTAAAACCTTCTTGTTTCTGTGGATGGACACCGAGATAGTCCCTCCTTTCCCATTGCTTTTGAACTAAATCTTCAGGAGATGCTCTCTCTAACTCTTTTTGAGGCATTCTTTTGGCTACCTCCGATCTAAATACTTCAAGGCCCTGCATTTTAACGATGCTTTTGAGCCTACGATCCCGGAAACAATCGAATACGAATACGAATACGAAAACAAAAAAATGAAAGCAAAGTGTCACTCACTAGTTCATCAATCAGCCACATCATTCTTGTCTTTTGTCTATTGCCCCTGTAACCAAGATCCCTAAAGGCTTCTAACATAGCTTTGCACAATGGGACCACATCATCAGCAGGGATCCAAGCATCAAGAGGAATGGCCTCATCGCATCTCTTTCCGCTAAAGAACCCACCAACCAGCAAATTGAACCCGAATCGTCCGTCTTTCGTGGCCGGCATGTACGCTAGATCGTTGATGTGGGGATGTTCGTAAAGATCATGAGACCCCACCACACAAGCATTCCATTTCCTTGGCCTATTTGAACGATCACATAACATCAAAAACCAGCCGCATTATAGTATCTAGGAAGTAGGAACCATGGATGTGCAAAGGAAAACTTACAAGTTGGCAAAAGCCGGATTGCCACGGGAATTGGCGGTGATGAATTGCGATAACAAGTTGGTGTAAGGTCGTGTATCAACGATCTCTTCGGGGTCAATGCCGGCGAGAGGGTTGCCGACAGGGTTCCTCACATTGTCCATGCCACTTTGCAGGCTTGTCAAGCCTACTTCATCGAGACCCTTGAGTATTTCCGGCACATCGGGCAACACAACCCCCCGGATTTGCCAGTTTTGCCTGGTTGTAACGTCGGCGCACCCTTCTTCCCCGTATTTCCTTATCACGCTAGCCAGGTATCGTGTTTGAGCACTCGTGGTTACTCCATTTGGTAGCTTCAATCTCATCATAAATCTCCCATCTGCCATCAAATTTCAACACAATAAATTGCTTAAAAACCAATGGAAAGCTAAGAAAATTCAGATTCAGGAATAAAAAGAGAGGCTTTACATTGATGCTTCCTGCGATGGAACAAACCGAGCCATTTGAGTCTAACATCAATATCATCCTTTGTGTGTTTAGCTTTCTCAATCTCCTCGAGCGACATCTTAGCAAGCTCATCAATCCCTCCTTCCATGAAAAGCTTCAAAGGCTCTTTCTCAATCTTGACTTTCTCCTGAGGGTTGATACCTTCTCTGAACTTCTCTTTCAACACGAAGTACCCATCTCTTTCTTCCACCCGGGGCTCCAACCTTCCGGCGTCGACCTCCACCGAAGCCGACGGAGCCGACGTGGGAGCGGCGAGAACCCATGTTTTGGGCCTCACAGAAGAAGTGGTGGACGGCAGCACTTGTGGCGTAAAGAAACGGACTGAAAAGGAAGACATGGGGTGGGATTAGTTGTTTGAAACGGTGGAAGTGGTAGAATTGTGGTGGTGGCGGAAAGATAAGTGAATGGATGGATAATAGAGTTTTGGACATTTTTGTAATGGAAAGAAGGGGACCTTAAGAGCAGAGGAGAAGGGTTTTTTTTTTTTTTGGAGATGGGACTCTTCGATGGTGGTAAGGGTCAGTTTAGCTCCTAAGCACGTTGTAAGAAGAAACTGAGAAACATGGTACTCGGTGGTTTTTGTTTTTTACTTTAATTTCGATCTAATATGAGTTAATTGCATAATACATCCTCAATTTATTATTTTTATATTAAAGTAGTCCTTATATTTTTTAACATACTAGTAATTTAATCCCAAAACTATGACTCTTATTCTAAATCGGTCCCAAACTTTTTTTTGAATAGTCTTAAGGTGATTACAAGTTAATATATGTTCAAATATATTCTTAATTCGTTGACAATGCACAAACACCTTGCAGACGAAGCAATTTGAACTCGAGTCTCATAGGATGAACTAGGGCGTAATAATGAGCATGACCAGCTTGCAAGCTACTCGGACGCAGCTTGGTCAAAGCTCGGCTCGAGTGAGGTCGACTCGAGACCTTAACAAACTGAGCCGACCTCGGCTCGAAATACTTATATATAATACTCGTATGTTTTCAGTGTTATTAACTTGTTATCATAGTTAAATACTCTAAACCCCTTTTACCTGTGAACTTGTATAATTTAAAAAATGTACTATGCTTACTTGTAGACTTTAAAAATAAATATTATCTTTTCTTCCAAAACTTTAATAAAAATATTTAAAAGCAATTTGAGGAAAGCACCAAGCCGAGCTCAAGCCGAGGTTAGCTCAAACTGTCCAATTCAAGCTCGAGCCTAAAATTTTAAACTCAGCTCGTTATCACCCATAGGATGAACATCACTCTTTTTTTCATTGGGACTACTTGTTGGGTTCAAATTGGTCCCAAACTTTTAAAAATTTTAATTTCATTCTCAAATTACCAGTGTATATAACATTAATTATCGTTTATGCCACATCATATTATTACATAATACATATCAACATTTACATGGCAGATAAACTTTTTTAATGATTTTATTAATGTTGGACCTGATTAAAATATATTGATGGTTTGAGGATAAAATTAAAATGCTAAAAAATTTAGAGCTAATTTAGAATTAATTTATATTTTGAGAAGAAATTAAAATATTAAAAGATTTAGAGTCTAATTTAAAATAATTATTATTGTTTAAGAATTAAACTAAAATATTTTAAAAAATAAAAAATAAATTAAAATGAAGATTATAATTAAAAGACGTACAATTAATATCATTACCATCATCTTCAATTGTATTTATCCAACCTTTTTGGTTTTCTTTCTATATTTAACTTTTGCGATGATTAAAATAATTATTAGTTAAAATATATTATTTAACGGATGATATGTTCTGTGAATTTCAAAAAGAAAAAAGTCGATATGGTCTGTGAATAGATTTATAAAATATAAAAAAGAAATGTCATAAATTTATGCAAATATAAATTTGGAAATAAGAACTATGTGTAATTTGTCAAAGAGATCCCATAAATGATTATTATAAAGCATTCAATTTTGCTATTGGTTCTAATTTTGTAACAGGATTTTAATTGTTTTTCCATATTAGTTTTTTCTATTTGACGTATCTCCATATTTATTACTTGACGTAAAAATTTGGGTTTTATTTTATATTTTTGAGTAAGGATTCAATTTTGGTATTGGTTTTAATTTTGAAACTAGGATTTCAATTCTTTTTCCATATTAATTTTTTAGTAAAGTACACAAATGGTCACTAAACTATATCTAAAAATATAAAATGGTCATCAAATTTTTAAGTGTTACATAATGGACATTAAACTTTATTTTTTATTACAAAATGGTCAATGAGTCGTCAACTATCGTTAATCGGGTGACGTGACAATTACAAAAATTTGAATAATAAAATATGTAATATTTCATATTGACACATTTAATCAATTTCCTAATTTAACCCTCATTATTGATGTCTAAATTGAGTGAATGTGTAAATATTAAGGATTAAATGTCTTATTATACAAATTTTCTTAACTGTCACGCCTTCCAGTTAACGATTAATGACTCAGTGACCATTTTGTAATAAAAATTAAAGTTTAATGACCATTATATAATTTTTAAAAAATTTGATGATCATTTTATATTTTTAGAGATAGTTTAGTAATTATCTGTGTACTTTACCTTTTTTTACAAATCACATATCTTCGTATTTATTACTTGTTGTAAAAAACAAATTTTATTTTTTTTATTTTTATTAAGGAATGAGGTTTTACGTTTTAAAAACAAATGTCATAATTCGAACTCACACAAGATGTGATAATATGAGTGTTCTTGTTTATTTTGTTTTTTAGTATACTATTGACATGGTGAATATTTGAACGAGTTGAGTATAACTTTTTTGAGTTAGTCGAGTTAATGAGTTTTATTTTATCATTCAAAATTATTAAAAAAAATTAGAGCCTAGTTTATTAAATTTGAGTTGAATTGTTTGAGTTTATATTCAAATTTAATTGTAAAAATTTTAATGTTATGACATTTGGTTTAAATTTAAACGAATTTTTATAACCATATACAATATACATATATATTCCATCTTATTTTTCAAGAGTAAAATTTATAATATTATTTAATAAATCAAATCTCATCTAAAATTATATGATATATTTATAATATTATTTTTTAAAATGAATGAATTTTGAAAGAGAAATATTGATGAAAGTTTGAATGAGTTAAGAAATTCATGAAAAGAAAAAATAGTAAATAGTTACGATCAAATGATTAAATTTAATAAAATAAAAAATTGAAAAAATAAATTGTAAAAAAAATTATTTCAGAAGATAAAACTAAAGTTATATAATTATTTAAAGTAATATTTTATAATTTAAACTTTATTTAAAAGTTATATAAAATTTGGGTCGAATAAAAAATTATTTTGTTTCACCTTGTTAATACTGGTTTGTTAGTATTTGACTTTTGGTTTTAAAATATTAAGAAATAATGAAGTGACGTGGTTGATTGGCTTTTGGGTTGTGCCCCTAGTTTCCGCACCGCATTAAGCTGCTCTACTATATTCCAATCCGCCACATGTTGCTGAATGCTGCCTTTGTTTTCTTTAACCTTTAAAATCAGCCAAGAGCCACTTAGCTTCACTCGCCGCCTTCAAACCACCACCACACTATTTATCACTCATTAATACTTAACTCTAATTATTTTAAATCTTCTAATTAATTAAATTTTATTCATATATATTTTTAAAAAATTAATTTTTTTGACACATCAATCAAACAACTTTAAAATAAAACCAAAATATAACCCATAAGATGTTTTAAAACATTCATAGAAACAATAAAAATAAAACTATATATCTAAAAAAATAAGCGTTACACCAATCAGATTAGATACTTTCTTTTTATAAAAAAAATTATATTATCCATTGCAGTAAGGGTCCTAAAGAGTTGTCCAAATACGAACAAGATAAAATCTTCAAAACCAGCAACCACGTTTCATGACTTTTCTAAAAAATAAATGTTGCATATTACATTGGCAAACAACTCAAAAGGGGTGAAACTCTACATGACCATCAACAACACGAATCATAAACAAGTGTCGTGAGGATGATTGTATGAATATTAAAATCTGTAAAATTAACCATAAAACGTGCAATAAAAGTAAAAAAATGTACCATAAAGACAACAAAACGCAACAAGATATGCAAAGTAAAAAAACAAAACAAATAAAAAAAAACAAGGATAAATATCCTATACACAGGCGGTGGAAACTAAAAGTTTCCACAAGCGCCTTAGTTTTAGGGTATAGGGTGTTAGTTTAGGGTATAGAGTTTAGGGGTTTAAGTGTAGGGCTTTAGAATTTAGGGATAGTTGTTTCAATTTAAAGTTTAGGGTTATAATTTAGGGTTTATAGGTTAGGGTTTAGTTTTTAGTGTAATAGAGTGAGGATTTAGGTTTTAACCTATAAACCCTAAATTATAACCCTAAACTTTAAATTGAAACAACTATCCCTAAATTCTAAACCCCTACACCTAAACCCCTAAACCATATACCCTAAACTAACACCCTATACCCTAAAACTAAGGCGCTTGTGGAAACTTTCAGTTTCCACCGCCAGTGTATAGGATATTAATCCAAAAAACAAAAGAAATATAAATCACCTATGATCAGTAACCAGCATCAAGACTAATATCAATACCGATTAGACAAAATAAAAGAGAAGCAACCAGCTAGAGTTCAAAGAGAGAAATATATTTAAAAGGATGGAATATTTTAAAATTTTAATTAGTCGAAAGTTTTTAAAATATATTTTTTACAATTACATTAATAAAAAGAATTTGATTTTTTTTTTTACAATTTTAGTGGGAATGGAGTAATATTTAAAGTACTCAAATGTCTATTTAACGGAAATTTTTAATAATTTAAAGATTGAATTAATTTAAAAACACACACTAAAAAGTGTATGAATTTTCAAATTCTTAACTGGCCAAAGCTCCTGTTAGCTCTCCTTACACTCCGCGGATGCTGTTAGCATTTAATGATAATCGGGCAATGAATATCATTAAAGGCCAAGATAGTTCCTTCCCAAACACGTTAATATTTATATTTAGGTTAAATAAGTTTCTAAAATATATAGATTTTTTCATATAAGTGTTTGAATTATATTTTATGTCAAATAAGTGTCTAATGTTTCATTACGTGATTTATTTAAAGTTTTTTCGTCAACGATCATTAAAAATTTGTCATCCAATCAAAACATTACATGTGACCTATTTTTTATATTTTTAATTTCTATTTTTTAAAAAATAAGTTTATTTTAAAAATTCTAAAATTTTAATTTCTTTCGATCAAACACCAAAATCACATCTTCACCGTCTGATATCCCCATAAATCCGTGGTTCACTGTCCTAGCATCATGTACCTCACCGTTCAACATATGTCATTCTTTACTCATCAGTACTGCTTTAAAAAATTAAATATTGTCGGGTTAGTTAATAGATTTTCAGTACTGCTTAGGCTTGTTCGACACAGTTTTTCAAACGGAGGTTTAGGCTGTTTGAGGAGAAATTGAAAACTTTAGTTTTGCGGACCGCCCGTTTGCATCCACAAATCAAAAACCTAAACGCCCGTTTTTTTTTTCATTGGAAAAACAATCAGTTGATATTGTGTAATATGTATATATATACACTCACGTTTATACCATGAACTATTTTTAAATAGTCATTGCATTTTGGCGTGAGCCATCAGTAAATTTTGAGTATGCATATATACCCTGTAACCTAGCAACTAGCAACTCAGCGCATCAGTGTTAAAAAAAGAAAAGAAATCATGGGATTCTAACAAGAAGGCATTAGATGAATATCATATCTCACATGCAGTTGCATCGTCAAGCTTTCAGACAATATTTCCGGCAATAACACTGATGATCGGAATCCATCGTCCATGCTTTGCAGCCTTCAATCTAGACAAATATGACTTCAAACTTTGCGCAAGGGTTAGTCTGAATGTGGCTCTTAAGATCGGCATCTCGTTCGAACTTGAAGTTATATAGAGCCTGTCTCTGTGTCAAGCCAACAGGATATATTCTGTATACTTTTAGTTCATCGCCTCCTCTTATGCTTTCGGGTCTTTCCTGTTTCCAAATGTGCACATGTTTCTCAGACTTGAACTTCATGACCACCGCAGCCTCCAAGGCCTTTTGAGTCAAATTGTCCAACCTGTTCATTGATGTCAGAAATAAGGATTGCATCCCGTTTCGTAATCAAAGATACGGTTAAAATTAGCTTCAACCGAGTGGAGATTAAATTACACCACCTATAGCCGCATTGAGAGATTGGCTTGTGCTTAGGAATTAAGATGCAAGTATCATTGTGTAATGAAAGCAATGCTAGATGAGTTCAACAACTTTTCGGTTTACTTTTCTGTTATATTTAAAGAAAGTCTAGTCGAGGCTGGAATAATAGGAACAATAAAATTGCTCGGCAACAATGTGCTAACAGCTAAAGAGTAGAGGGGATACCTCAAGAAAATGGAATGCATCTCAAATCTCCCTCGTTCTCGTACATATAAATGATACACAGTTTCTGATCCTCGCATACACTTGCAGGGGCGTTTCTTAAAGTCCAAGCTCTTTTCTTCTTTCTCCCGGATGACGGTTGCCAAGTGAATGCACAGACGGCATGATGAATGAACCGCAGCCATATCCAAAAGGGCCTTGAAAGAATCAGATGGGCCTTCATACTTCCACCTAATCCATGGACATCTCATTGTCAACATGACTCCACATAAAGAAACCAAAACATAACTCATATACCATCAACAAACATCATAAGGGGAGAGGGATTTGTGTAACTATTCCAAAATACAAAACAAGTTTCTCGAATATTGGCATAATTTGTTCCGGGGATTGAACCATACTACACCTTAATGATCGATTATATGCCTCAGGGTTTTCTGCAAGATACTTCATTCTTTTTGCAACTGATTGAACATCCGCTAATTCCTTAATATGTAAAACTGAACCGGGAGAAGGAGCAAAATCTTCAATATTTGGAGCACCAACCACCACAGGTATAGTTCCTATAAAGTTCGACAAATCCACCGATCAAAAGGTGAAACCAAAACCGATTGGTATCGTAAAATTCAAGTCCAAAACAAGAGCATGAATTCTTTCCTGCCCGGATTGAAACTTTCCCCATCTTATTTCTCGAAGCTTCTCGATAACATTTAAGTTCAATTTAAGAGACTCAGTCGTTACACATCAAACATCGAAGTAATGTTCATACCTGCAACAAGAGACTGGAAAAATTTCTCGGTGACATAATCCTCCTCATTGGAGTTCTCAAAAGCCAAGCTAAATTTATAACGTTTAAGAGCTTCAACTTTGTCCACTGCAAAATTGACAAGAAATATATTCTTATAAACCACTTTACACAATGCACAAGCACATCAATGAAGGTGATAAACAATTAAGCAGTCACTTTAGTTTGTGCCTCAATCCCCAAGTAAGAAATATCTAAAAGGAAACCTTGGGGGCATAAAGAACCGGTAACCTCAGAAATGCACGGAATATTTAAACTAAAAGAAAATGTAGGCATGGATTGCTTGTAGATAACATATAGGACGTACTGCAAATTCAAAATATACAACATTTAACAGTATCAACTTCAAAGTGATGTTTATAATTAAATAAAAAAAACATAAAGAAACAAATAATCCACCTTCTCCATTGCGATTTCTATGGCAACCACCATAAGAATCTATCTCGATATTTGCCTTTTCAAGCCCAACAAGAGCTCCCAAACGAAAGTTGCGGGCATCACAGTTAGAAATAAAAGCAGCAGCCAAGGCCTTCTCAGTCTTTGGCATCACTGGTGCCATGATATCGTACTCAGCCCATGAAAAATATCCAACAGGAACATCTGACGAGAGGCTAGTTGTCATTACAATATCATAACCCCGCCTAAATCAAAAGATTAAAAAAAAAGTTAATTTTATAGACATCCCCATTAACTAGAATCCCCTTCCAAGCATAGCTTTCCAATGAAAAAATGGGCACATTTCCAGTTGCGAAGGGAAATAATAAAATTTCATTTATACTGAATATAAGGTCACATGTATTGCCATGCCGATGAGCCTGGATTCTCGGAAGCATCAAACATGTCTGTGCCAAAGCATCAAGTAGTGTTGTTGTCCAAAGATCATAGCTTTGAAGAGTAATTCACATAATATCTTATTCAATATAAAAATAACTTGTTAACCATTAGGAAGGGGAAAAGTACTACTTAAAAGAGAATCAAAGAAGTCCCACAATATCCAGGGAAAATTATGTGTTTGTTTCAAATGCAATGTGCTTACCCACCGTCGTGCCTGAGCAATATTATTATCTGGATAGTATGTAGCTGATTCCATTGAGCGCAGCACACTCGCTACCCCGGATTCTTGAGGCAAACCAAAGGCGGCATCAGGTTTCTTACTGGGATGGAGTCCAAACATACAACTTACATCACAAGTTTTCCATTCCTGCATACCATGAAGAGGAAATCAACATTACACAAGGAGACATAATTAAACCTAAAACTACTGTTGGTAGGAAAAGTTCAAAAACTTGAAAGCTAAAGATTCCGAACCGAAACAGAAAATCAGCATATAATGTTCAATATACCTATCTAAAGAAATTATAAGACAAGCAAAAGTAGTGAAGAGACCTGCTCATTGCCAGAAACCCAGATGGGATCTTTGCGAAAATCCCTTGAATAAACCACGGCATCTTCTCTCTCAAGCCATTCCTCGCAGCCCTCTGTAGCCGAATTCCGATCGCCGGCGACCGCTACTCCATCGGAAGAGTGTGACTTATAAAACATGTCGGACCATGAATCGGAAAAGGCGGCGTTTTTAGCGATGTCAAGGCGACCAAGAAACGAAATTTCAGCAATGACCACGAGGGCCACAACTAAGGGCACCAAATTTGACCATTTTCTCTTGTTGGAAACGGATGAAGAAGATGGCAACTCGTCAGATAAGGGCAAGCCTTCTTGGGTTCTTGACCCTCTTAGGTTTGAGACCAGACCCATCAATCAAAGACAGAGTCTTTATCTCTGCCTCTCACAATCTAGCTCGGAGACTTCAGTGTTAAAACGAAAGAGAGGAGGTAGTAAAACCCGATTTTCTTGAAATAACCCGATTTTCTTTCTGAGGAGATTAAGAAAAGGAAAGTGATTCTGATGGAGAGTTGTCCGACAAAGAAAGGTAATAACTTGATGCCCCTGATCGTTCGGAAAGTCCAAGGAAGACGTTGAACGACTGCTTTTTGTTGAAAATTATTTTGGGTTTTTCGCAATTTGGCTTTGGAGTTTGGACGCCATGACACTCACAATTCACAAAGTTAGGTGGAGGACAAAAAGTAAGACTGTGGAGTCTTAACTTGTTAGGTAACGGTTCGGGTAAAATTCAAAATGGTCGTTAAACTATTCAGAAATGTTCATTTTGATCACTTAACTTCCAAATATTACAACATGATCATTATATTTTGGACTTTGTTATAAAATGGTCATTGTTTCGTTACATGTCATTATGAAATGACTTGACATACAAAAATTAGTGAGAAATGTCCCATTTGACCCCTCAATAATTTTAAAGATATATATAACATTTTAATTTTTTTAATATATATATATATATATGTGAAAATTTATAATAAAATTAAAAAAAATGATGACAGATTAGTTTACAATGAAACACATTTATGACAAAGAATGCAGCTTTTGGTTTCTACCCTGACCTTATGCAAGCAAGGGTTTGGTTTTTTCCAACTCTCAGAGTCAGCGGACATGGAAGTCTGATAAATCGTCCCCAGTTGGTTATTATTAGGACGACGACAGCTGGGAGTTTAAGAACCTGAATTCGATAAGTGGTCAACGGATAATTTTTTAGAGAAAAATTCACACGCAACGTCCGCAACCGTAAATTTGTACTGTTAACATGTCTCAACTTTCCAAGCTTCATCGAATCGAATCGGACCGATTGAGTATGCCCCTCAATTCATAGATTTAAGTTCAGTGATTTTTGTATTGCTAAAAAAGATTCAAAGACAAGGAATTTATTTCACATGAATTAAGGCAAGGGATGAAGGAATTTATGAGCAACGGTCCTCTCGGAATTTAGTTCAAACTTGGGGTATTGGCTTGCTGGCACAAAGGTGAACGAACTACTTTTGGTGTACGACTGCATGCCTAATGGAAGTCTTGACAAGTATTTTTATGTCCTGCCAAAGGTCACCCTAAATTGAAAACAGAGGTTCAAACTGCATTTTGTTTAAAAAGATTTATTGTTGTTTGTATTGTTAATTTCATTTTTTTAAAATTATAAGATTATAGTTTTAAAATATATTCTTATAATTTAAAAAAATAAATTGTGAATTATAATTTTATTGTTGTTTTAACAAATTTCTAATTGAAATAAATATTACAATATTTTTAAAATGCTATTTTATTTTAATGCAGAGAGTCCATCCAATCCAAGTTACAATTTTATAATATATATTAGTCGAACATATCTTAGTTATAATATTACATAAGATCTTGTTCGGCATTGGTAAAAACATCATACTTTGCTTGTTCGTCTGCATCACAAATCTACCAAAAAACACACAACTATTTACAGAGAATATCAGCACAGGAATTTCAATGGCTTAAAGTTTCAGGCAACATTAAAAACACTTCTATTGTGCGCTTTACGTCCATAATATGCCATCAAGATTCTGAATTTTATATGCGCTACCTCAGAATAATAGCAACTTTGATGCATCTGCTGAGAGACATAAAATATAGCAGCTCTAGTTCAGACTTGAGTTTTTCAAGTCGAATTAAAACTTATTTTGCCACCTATCTAACCGGTTCAGATAACCCGCAGAGGTTAGTTAGCAATAGAATGCAAGTTTAAACAAATAGGAAACGTTTTTAGAATGAACTCAAGAAGCTCACAAAAGTTGTAGACTAACCATTATGACTGTAAAAACAGGTCATATCATTATGTTCCTTTAGGTCGGATCTTACCGAAACACGATTCTTCTCCCTCACATGGCATATTTCCATTTCAAGTCTGTTTGGACTTTGGATGTGGTCCAGTAAACTAGGGTTCAATGTAGTGGGGTATCCCCAATCACTACTGCATCTGTTGATTCAAACCGGCACTTCATCCAATTCATTCTACCCAAAAAAAAACACATACTATACAACTACAAGTACTCATTCATCCGGAATCAATCATCTTTAGTAATAGTAACATGCTACAAAATCCAGGCAGATACCAAGAAGCTCTATTTCACTAAATTCAGAGGCACACAGAACAATGGAAACTAAATCAAGAGACTTCATATCAGTAAGATGAAGTGGCTTGCATTTAGAGAGAGAGAGATCACAATGACAGGCCTTCACCGGTTCAAACCAGTAACTTAACTGAAAGGGCTTGTTGATGTTGGGAGAAGAAAACAAGTTTGTTTACTTATAGGTGCAGGAAAATGATGCATGTTCGCAGAAAAGCACAATACATTAGTTAAAAATACAGGAGTTAGCACGGAACATGGACTCTCATAACAATCGTGAATAATGAAAATATGAAGATAAAAACACGTTCGCATATTGAGGCTCAAGTAGATCTACCACTGGTGCAACTACCAAAGGGGTCCTTTCCTGTACTTCTTGCTAACCTACAAGATAAGATCTTACTACTTCTCGAGTAGATTTCATCGTTGGTTTCTCTTGGAACAGGGAATGTTGTTGACCTTTTGCCAGCAAATTATAAATTCATGTAAAAACAGTCTTCCCTGGATATCACAAGAAATCAGCAGCCATCTTGTAACAAATGCTGCTGACCTTCTTTTGCCAGCAGATAATAAATTTATGCAAAAACAGCAAAGGGAATGTTGCTGACCTTCTTTTGCCAACAAAGGGTCACTGCTCTTATAGCTTATCTTCTAGCAGCAACCATCTTGTAACAAATGGTAACTTTATATTTAAAAAGAGGGAACTAGAGCAAGCTATAAAATGAGGAATCCAAATAAAATAAGTAATTCGCCTCAATTATCCAAATAGAATAAATAAGGGTTGCTATGCTCTCCAAGATCCCTGTTCTAGGATTGTCATCTATGCTTTACCAGCAATATACGCAATTATAAGTCACATATTTCATGAACATATAAAGGAAGTAAACAATTGAAAAACATAATAGAAACCCAGAGATTTTCAGTAGAAATTTAAAATCGAACCAGCAATCCAATCCAGCACCTTGAAAATTTCTAGTTTTTGCAATATATGATAAATCCAAACCCTAAACCCTAAACCTAAATTATGTATTAGGATACAAAATTGAAGTTCAGACCTAGAATCTAAAGGAAAATTAATTACTAACTCAAATATTGTTATCGCATCTATACAAAAAATAACCGAGAGAAGAGAACCTCCACGGTGAATCACTTAGGCCCCCCTGAAATCTGCCGCACCGAACATGCCACCACCTGCGCCCATTGACGCAACCTAGTTTTAACCATCTCCGGATCGTCGCCTGTAATACAAAAAAATCAAAATCAAACAATTAAGAAACACGATGCGAGTGTAGTTTGATTGAACTTATGAAGAAAACTACTTTGATACTAAATTTTACCTTGATCAATTATCGAGGCAGTGCTACCAGCGTCACTTAAAGAGTCCATCGATGACGCGGACGAACACCTCGACATTCCACCGTTAAATTGACGATTAACGGCACAGTAGAACTCCAAAGCGGGTAGAGTTCGGGATAGTTTCGGATCCAATTCAGGTGAATCTAGTTCGAAGCCGAAACCTAAATCTATACAGCCTTTGAGCTCATCTATATCATCGGAAGTGAGGCTCTGAGTACGGCGGAGTCCCCGGCCATAAAGCTCCTTCCGCCTGAGCCACGCCTCGTCTCGCTCCGCGTCAGGAGACCATGACCGCTGCTTGTGTAAAGCGCTTCGTTGCAACGAGGGAGCAGGTAGCGAAGGCGCGTTACGTCTCGACATTGGATTCAGTGCCGCCGTGAAACGCTGTCTCTGGTGGCGGTGGGGTTTTTCGAGGTCAGCGAAAGAGAGAAGAGGGAGAGACTCGTGTAATGTAACTAAAGAATATATTTATACGCAAATTACTTCAAAAAGGAGAAGAAGAATTATTCGCGAATTAGGACTTGGGAGTAATTGTGGTATTCTTTAAAGGGGTGTTTTTGAAATACTCTATTCATCAAGGGCCTTATGTTTGCAGAATTATTAAATTGTTGGATGTTTTGTGGGTCCAAGTGGGGCCCATTCTCAATTATTGAGAGCTCCAACTAATAATGCAAGGGCAAAGTTGTAAATTGATACTTAAGAGTTAAGAGTTCGAATCGTTTAAGAATTCTTTTTTAAGGTAAATAGTTAAAGAATTCTAGTTTCACGTGGAGATGCTTTTTATTTGGATAAAATAACAAATAATCATCAAATTGTGTTAAAATAATTTTTTAACCATTATAAAATGCTCACTAAATTTTATAAAATTGTGATAAATTGGATAAGTTTAAAGATTATTTTATAACAGTTCTATAAGTTTAATAGTATTTTGTAACATATAAGTTTTGGTTATTATTTTATAATAGTCTGATAAGTTTAGTGACCATTTTATAACTCTCAAAATTTTAGTGACAAAATTTTCAATTTAACACAATTTGATGAGTATTTGTGTACTTTTATTTATTTTCATGGATAGAAAGTAGAAACGAATATCCTTTCCAGCTTTTTTATACGAAATCAAATTCTTTTAATGGTTGTTTAACTTGTCCTACATGCTGTTTATAATCCCTAATTCAATTAACTTCTAGAATATTTATTTTTTGGAATATCTATCTTTTTAAAGAACCCAAATTCTCCCTCTCTCACGTCTCCCCCTCTCTCTTGGTGTTTTTTTTAATTATCGATATTTATTTATTAATCAGTTAATTCGAATTGAGTTTTTGAAGAAGCTCGATATGTAAGGAATAATGACCCTTACAATTCAATTTTTTCTATTCACAACGACTGTTTTTTAACCTCTAACTTTATTTAAAGTATATAACACATCATCCTATTAAATCAACTGATAAAGAGATCAGTTGAACATCATTAATTGAAAATTTGCATGTGAATAAAATTCGTTTTACTTTCTCGAAGTTGTGGTGATGTAGTTAGTTACTTTTACTAGTTTTTTTTCGTTGTTTTAGTTTGTTGGTTGTGCTACAATGAATCTACAAGAACAATCAAGATAAATGAGAATCACAATTGTTAAGAAATGTAGTTTGAGTAACTAACAAGTGTTGAGTGCAATGACAAGGCACATTGTTCTCTGAAGGAGAAAATTCGAACTCGAACATTAAAAAAAATATTGCTGAGAGAAATAGTCACAAAATCTCGAACATTGACTATCAAATATACATGTAATTTACCTAAAGATGTAGTTTGTGTACTTTTGTGCATTAATTACTTGAAGGGTTTATAGAGAACCTTTAATAGTGTAATATTGTTTGACCGAAGTTCATTATAAGATTTTTTTTTTGAATATCACCATAAGAAATATTTGGTTGTAATTATCTTGAGATTATTAAAAAATATATAATAATCTCTTATAGTGTTTGAAATTTATAGGATAATGAGTAATATTTCAGTGTGTGTTTTTATCTTTTTATTATTTTATAATTTATGTTTGAGATTTATAAATATTATTTCAAATCATTTAATTTTTAATATTAGATCTTAGTTATTGTTTATAAAGAAAGATAAAAGGAACTCATAATTGAGTTCTTATGACCTTACGTAAGCCTTATTATGTGGTCCTACCTATTAGGGATGGTAAAATAACTTGTCCCTGTTGAGGTCCTGATCAATAAGGGTGGACAAAAATACCTGACTTGATTGACCTGACTTGAAAATCCGACGACCCGAACCTAAAATATCGAGTAATTCTCGAAAAAATTATCTGATCGGGCCGAGTACCGACCCGACAAATTTACCGGGACACGGGCCGGAAGTTTCACCTTACCGGGTACCCGACTCGACCCGATAAAAATTAATATATATTTTTATATTTAAAATTATATTTTTATTTTATATTTCTTAATATTTCACTCTAAAATTAAGTTTAAATCCCTACATTTTTCTATGTTTGTATTATATTCTTTTAAGTTTTAAGTTTAATTTTTTTAAAAAATATTTTTGTGTTTAACATGTGATTTTTTTTAATTTTTAAAAAAAAAAATAAGAACTGGGTACCCGGTACCTGATTAACCATGTACCCGAATTTTACAGGTACACAGATATAATAGGCTGGGACACGGGCCGCTTAATGAGGTACCGGATGAACCGGGTACCCGACAATGCCCACCCCTACTGATCAGACCCAACTCGATAGGGGTGAATTTTTTTATTAAAAAAATCGGGTTCAGGGCAGGGCGGGCGGGTTATTGATGAAATAAAGTCGTGGCACGATAGTTCGATTTTAGGGTGAAAATTCTTCGATTCAACCCCATATGATATATTTATATATATTTATTATGTTTTTTATATATTATATTTTTTATTCTTATTAATTTTTTGGGGGCAGGCCGAGTTTAGTCAAGTTTTTTTATTAAAATACTAGAGTCGATCAGGGTCAGATTATGTTTTCTATTATGGCGAGGCGAGCGAAGATAGAATATATTAAAATCGGGACAGGCGGGGTCAGACGGATAATTTAAATTTCAGGTCGGGGCGGCCAAAAATTCGCCCCAACCTGCCCCGTTGTTATCCCTACTACCTATATTAAAATGTCTTTTATCTGAAGACTTTTAAGATGTTTGCAATAGTTAATGAAATTGAATTTTTTTTATTAAAATCATTGTTGTTAAAAAATCAAAGCACTTAACTTTCTAGAGTTTTCAAAATGAACTAAACTTTATATATTTTGCACTTTTGACATCAATCATTGTTGCTATCCCTACTACCTATATTAAAATGCCTTTTATCTGAAGAAATTTTTAGGGTAAATTATATTGATAGGCACTGAATTTTTAAGACGTTTGCCATATGTTAACGAATTTGAATTTTTTATTTATTAAAATCATTGTTGTTAAAAAAATCATTAGAATTATTATTATTGGAAAAACTTGCATTTCAATCATTGAACTGTCATATGACTAACGATAGCTAACATGGTAGGATTTAAAATTATGTACAATACAAATCAAAGCACTTAACTTTCTAGAGTTTTCAGAAATGAACTAAACTTTATATATTTTGCACTTTTGACATCAATTATTAAAACTTTGCAATCTAGCTCTGGTTTTTTTAGAATTCATAATTTAACCATCGTACTTCAAAGTTTTTTTAGAATTCATAATTTAAACCTCTAACTTCCATTTTTCAGCCTAATAAACCCCTAAAATCTAAATATCACATTCATCAAAACTAATGCTTTCCAAAAAATGCATTTATATTAAAAAACTCAATTTTATAACCAATATAATAAATAAATTTTATTTTTTTGTCGAATCTTAATTCTAAATTTCTAATCCTAATCTTACTTAGAAGGAGTAGAAGGGAGACTCTAGGGGAAGGAAGTAGGTATTTTTAGTGGGTCTAAAACCTATAATCCAAGGGAAATGATAGAATAAATATAAGCATCTTAACCAACAAGACAAATATGCTTCCCGGCTAAATTTTAAATTTTAAAATAATATAATAATCTTTTAACGTATTTGAAGTTAAAAATGATTGCTGGATTTCTATAGAAAGCATTGGAATGTGGTAGACAGAAGTAGCATCCACATGTTGTCTCATCGGGAAATCAAGAAACTGGAAAGGAAATGAATGTGCATGTCGTGATTTGGTGGGGATAAATTGGGTGGTGATTCACCTGACAGTGGCGCTGGCATTGTTAATGTTGTTCCCCACTTCACCCCATCCTTTGTTTACAGCTCGGATGCTGCCAAAAGCAGGATGGGTTTAAGCTTAACAGCTCATGCTCCACACACACCAAGCATTTTTTATTTAATTTATAACATGGAATAATATTATTTATCAATTTACTATATGACCTTTTCGATCTATTTCATTATTTATTTTTAGAGTTTTTTTAGATGTTGCATCCCATGCTAATTTATTTTATATGTTACATTTGCATATTAAATTAAAAAATAAATTTGAGAAAATTTTAATATACACTTTAATTAGTAATTGGCGGATAGTTGATAACGTACTACATTAATTTTTAATTGATAGTGTGTTGCATTAGTTGATTTGTAATGGTAATTTTGATAGAAGATGTTAATTATGAAGAATTGGAGAGACAAAGTCAACTGTGTACAATCTAAATTATGTGCAAGGCCGGGTAGTTCATTTGATTCGGTAGGCCTAGGCTCTAGGCCTAGCTTTGGGCCTGAGCTTGGATAGAGAAATTTTTATTTTGAGTTTGTCGGATCTTAAACGAATCAATATTTAATTATAAAAATATATGAATATTAATAAAAATGTTAATAGTTCTAATATTTTTTATGAATGATTTAAAGTTGATTACAAGTCAGTATCTGTTCATACATATTCTTAACTTTTTGACAATACATGTATACTTTGTAGACAAAACAATTTGAAATCGTATCTTCTAGGATAAACACCATCCACTTTTTTTACTCAAACACTTGTTGGGTTATAATAGTTCTAATATTAGGGGTGCATTTAGATGGCCACCATATAATTAGGTTTGAGATAATGGGGGTGTAATTATACATATTTAAACAATTATTGTAAATTATATGTATAGTTAAATTTGACATAGTTCAAACAAGGCCTCAATTTTACATTTTAGAAACCAAATATTTCACTTTGAGCACAATACATTATTAAACGATGAAATAATTATGTTTTGGTGTTAAAATCTAAATACGAGCTGGAAAGCATTAATTATTGTTTGTTGATGAGTCCAGCTCATTCTCGGACTATGCCCCGACTTTACTCATCATCGTCATTCGTCAATCTAAGCTCTCCACCTCGACTGCTTGGGAGTTGGGACCATAAAGTACTCAAATCCATTTGTCTCCAAAATCCAAGGCTGTCTTGTTTCATTCACTGTCACCAACAGCCCCCACATCAGCAAACCCAATTTCACACCCATGAAAAAGGGTTTGAATCCCTCCCAGCGCAAATGGACCCTGGAACCGGAAGGGCCGTTGTACTTTTAAATTTTATTTTTGTTTCTCTAAAATTTTATAAACTCGCCATTTAAAATTTTATAAGTTCTCATCCTAACATAAAGTATTGCGTTCGTCCATGCTCACGCGAATCTCTTTTTTTCTCATAAATTTTGAGTATGGTTTTGGATGTGTCGTTGTAATCAACTTACAAATGTATCTCAAGTGCTTCTCAACACGCTAAAAGTGATTGTTAATCTATTAACGTTTTTTATCCTCCATATTTTTATTTTAAGATTCTTATTTGAGGTTTGTGTTATTTCTTTCAACAATATCAAAGTTTAATTCTTTCCTTTGAACCCAAAACTTGTTAGTAAAAATATCATAACGTGCTAGATTAAAATATAGAGATCAAATCTTAAACTTGGTCAAAATTGAGGGATTGAAATAATAATTTAACCACTATATTCTATGTATTCTACAATTGACACTCAATTTGATCAAATAAAGAAATGCTCTTATCCATCCTCCTCAATGTGTTTAAAGTCTGCAATACCAAAGTTTTATGTGGTCTTTGTTATCATGCATTTTATGGCATTTCATTGGGACATCATACTTACATAGCATAAATTATTAATATGTTAAAAATTATTATTATATAAACATGAAAGATAAAATTGTTAATATGTTTAAGGACCTATTAGATACCTAAGGTAAAGTTTAAGATGCAAAATATACATTAACCCTTTTAAATTCACTTTATGCCGTTTTTAATTATAATTACATTTTTATATAAAAATTACATCATACTATTTTGTTTTGCTGGAAAACTAAAAAAATGTAAAAATGAAAATGTGCATGGTAAAAAGACTAAAAGTTGTTGATTTTTTAATAAGGCAATTTAAGTGAGATAATTTTAAACGTAAAAAGATAAATTTAGTGAGACAAACAAAATATTATTTAAGTTGACGCGTCATATTTTACAACTTGAACTTAATTTGAATTTTTTTTTCAATTCGAGTCGCGTTTATGAAATTCGAGTCGAGTTTTCGAGTTCATATACAAATTTAATTGTAATTATTTACCATGTTATAGTACAATCTTATTATAATTTAAACGACTTTCCCTAATCATATAAGATATGCATATATATATTTTGTCATATTATTTTTCACATATATAAGTAAGATTTATAATGTTATTTAATAAAAAAAATATCATCTAAACTTCTAAAATATATTTATAATATTATTTTTAAGTAAGGAACTTTTGGGGATAAAATATTGATGGGAGTATAAATGAGTCAATGAATATATTTGTTAAAGGACTAAATTAAATGATCAAATTGAATAAAATGTAAAATTAAAGGACTAAATTGAAAAAGAATATATTTGTTAAAAATATGAATTGAATTTATATAGATATTATATAGTGTTAGTGAATCATGTGGTTTAATTTTGGTCAAAAATAGACTTAAAACGAAAGAGGAATTGAAGAAATGGGAAATCATTCAAAGTTAAGGGGCAAAATTGAAAAAGTTGAAAATTTAATTTAAAAATGTGAATTGAAGCTAAATATATGTTCTACAATAGTTTAGAAGCATGCGGTTTAAATTTGGTCAAAAATTGACTTAAAACGAAGGAGTGATTGAAGAAATGAGAAAATCATATAAAGTTAAAGGGTTGATTTGAAAAAATATAAAATTTATTTTTAAAAATATAAATTGAAGATAAATAAGTATTCTACGATAGGTTAGGAATATGTGGTTCAAATTTGGTGAAAATAGACTTAAAATAAAGAAGGAATTGAAGAAAAATGAAGTCAGGGACTAAATTATAAAACTGTAAAATTCAGTTTTTCAAGTTAGGCAAATTTCAGCTCGACTTGAACTGATTTTTTTTTCGAATTACTTGATTTGACTCGAATAACTTAAAATTTTTAAAAAATATTAATTTTTTCGATTTGAGTCGAGTTTTGCTCGCCCTTATTTATACCCAATAATTTAAAAGGCATGGATAATTGAAAATAAATGAAAAAAAGTTATCAAGTCGTACAACTCCAAACATCGACCATACGATCAGCTTGTACGACAGGTGATCAAACGGCTGCAAACCTCCCATGTTTCTATTATCCATTGGCGGGATGTCACATCAGATTTTCCACGGTCTATGTTTATTGGTCCACTTTGCGGAATCTCCTCGATTAGAATAAAAAACAATAATAAAGCAAAATTACAATTATATCCACACAAATCTGGGAAGCTCCTTAAATATCGATCCATGTCGTCGAGGCCGAAGAAGACACTTGTCGCCTCCATACAGCTAAAACTCAGAGAAAATACAATTCCCTCTCGATTTTCAGCAATTTTCATTTTTTTTTCATTTTTGGTTTTTTAATCAAAAATTAAAAATACACTATTTTGGCAGGTAAAAGAACAGGTAGCGTCTCTTTCTTTGCTTCACTTCTTTACTCTCTCCCTCTCTCTTTTATGTCTACTGTTTTATTTTATTCTATTTTTGTCATTTTCTTATTTTTAGTTGATTTTTTCTTGGTATTTACATGGCGTTAGGTTTTATGATTAGGATTAATGGGTTGGTTTTAGATTTTGTTGAAGATTCAATTGTTCTGTTGCTCACTAGTAGTCTTAGAAATGGCAGTTTGATGCTTGTTAGTTAACTATTAATTGATTTCTAGCTGGGTTTTGGATATTGAAATTAAGCAAAGAGTTTTTTGGAATCTGGGTTCTGTATATTGAAATAAAGTTACAAAGAATAGTTTCAGCTTATTCCTTATTATCTGCATAAATTTGATGGATTTGCGGGATAATTTGTTTGGTTATGTGTATGATTGTATGTTTTGTACTAGTTGTTGGAGAATCTTTATATTTCGAGATTTGACATGAAAGTTTTTATCTTTATTGGTTTGAGCGTATGATTAACTTACACTTTTCTTGGTATGGAAGGGAAAGTGAATGATATGATCATTTCATCTAACTTGGATTTATAGGGGCAGTTGAATAGAGTCCATTTGTGTTTGCTGCTGTTCGATACAAGAAATGGGATCTAATCTGAATTTCAAGAACTTTGGTGAAGCTCCAAGTATGGAAGGGAATGGATCAAAGACAACGGACAATTTCTCATTGGCTAGGCAGTCATCGATATACTCGTTGACCTTTGATGAGCTGCAGAACACATTCAGTGGACTCGGCAAGGACTTCGGGTCGATGAACATGGATGAACTCTTGAGAAACATATGTACTGCTGGAGAGACTCAGGCTGTGGCGACAGCTTCAGTTCCAGGAGGACATGGTGGTGTTTCTGGTGGTAATTTGCAGAGGGAAGCTTCATTGACATTGCCTAGGACTCTGAGTCAGAAAACGGTTGAAGAAGTATGGAAAGACTTATTTAAGGAGAATGATGGTGCTAAAAATGTAAGTAATGGCGGCGGTGGTGGTGTTGGTGGAGCGAATTTGCCGCAAAGGCAACAGACATTGGGAGAGGTAACTTTGGAGGAGTTCTTGGCGAGGGCAGGTGTAGTAAGAGAAGATATCCAAAAGATTGGAATGCCAAATAACACTGGATTCTTTGATAACAACTCTGGTGTAGCACTTGGGTTTCAACAGAATAATGGAAATAATGGTTTTTTGAGTAACAATAACCCAGTTCTTAATCAGCCTCCAAGGCTACCATTAGACACGAGTGGAGCCAAATCATCACAACCGCCGCAGCAGCAGCAACAACAACAGCCAATCTTCCCCAAGCAACAAACAGTTTCATTTGGTCCGTCTATGCACTTGATACACACTACACAGTTTGCTAGTCCTGGAGCTCGGGGTTCGGCAGCAATGAATACTAATCTAGTTCAATCTACCGGGCTGCAGAGTCGTGGGATGGGAATAGTTGGTTTAGCATGTCCTGCAAACCGTATATCTTCAGATGTGATTACAAACAACAGCATAGATACCTCTTCTTTATCACCGATTCCTTATGTACTTGGCCGGGGAAGAAAACGCAGTGCAGCTTTGGAGAAAGTAGTTGAGAGAAGGCAAAGGAGAATGATTAAGAACAGAGAGTCAGCTGCAAGATCACGAGCTCGCAAGCAGGTTAGTGGGGTGATTGAGCCACTACACTATTATCTTTCCTGCTCAGTTATCAGATTACCTGTTTAAAATGTTATTTAGTTTTAAGATTTGTGTGAATCAGTGATCCGTTCTTTAGTTTTTCTAGTCCAATGCATCATTTTTGTTGAGGGTTTTCAGTTTGTGTTAGTATGAAATGTTGTTGCCCGAGTTCATTTCTACTTATATTCCCATAGAGTTTTACACCATGTGATGGTGGGATGTGTAATAAAATCTAACCAAACCCTGTTTACTGACAAGATAAGCAATGCGTGGTTAAGGTGATGTTAGTAACTTCAAAAAATAAATTACAGACTAATATCTAAGTCAATTCCTTTCACTCCGAGTACAAAAACAACTGATGATTAACTGTTCTGAGTTTCTGGCAGGCTTATACATTGGAACTTGAAGCTGAAGTTGAAAAACTGAAAGAAATGAACCAAGAATTGCAGAGGAAACAGGTATGTACTGTATCCGGACTAAAGATTCTTTATATTTTTTTAAGGTTGGCTGAATGACCCTCCTTGACTGTTGTGCTTTGGTTGGTGCAGGAAGAAATTATGGAAATGCAGAAAAATCAGGTAATGCACATTTCACCGCTTCTTCCACATTGCATTTATTAATAGATTCTTATCAATCCTATGCAGCAAACTAGCTTTTACATGGGTTCCAAAGCCTAACAAATTTTGCAAACACATGTTTTGTTATGGATTTTCATTGAAACTGTTCCATGTTTTAAGACGTTCCTTTTATGCACACTGCCATTTCACATGGTGAAGAATCCCACACTATATATTTTATCTTATTGAGATTAAAAAGATGGACGTTTTCTTCCTTATAAAGAATGTGTTTAACTTGAAACAAAGTACATTTTTTTCCTGAGCCATTGCTGGATTAAAGAATGTGTTTAACTTACTGTTAAAAGTTTCACCAAGGCCAGTGGGGAGGTTTATTTTTCTGTTTGCTAGTCTTATTATTAGATGATAATGCTGATTTTAGTCCGCCCTCTGGTTGTCTTGTTTGAACAGATGCTAGAAAAACTGAATCAATCATGGGGAGGTAAAAGACAATGCTTGAGAAGAACACTGACAGGTCCTTGGTAGAATCGAGGAACCAGCCGGCCAACCACTGATGGTAGAATCGATGCTTTGATACAGAATCTTGGCCGGTGCTCTGGTCTAGCAGTTGCTGCCTGCGTGTGCCGTCCATATCTTGATAATACTGTATAGGGGTTAGATAGCTGTAAATATAGGAACAAAGGGTTTTGAGTTGCAAGTTATGAACTTAACAGTATTAATTTCACTTGGTAGATTAGATTTTCTTATTGGCTTGTAGGATAGATGGATGCTCCTATACGTGTTTGTACACTCTACACTAAGGCTTGTAAATTTAAGTTACATCTGTGTTTGCATGTTGTAAGAAAAAGTTACTGATTTTGATTCTGGGTTCTCGTTTGTAGAACAGCCTTAAGAATAAACTACAGTTTAGCTTTCAAGAATCTAAATTTAATCTAGTTGATCCATTGCAATCATAGATTTGAACTCTAGAATCTGTAGACCTTCCTCCATCTTAGTTTTGGAGTTGCAACTCTTGCAACAAGAGTTACGAGTTACGACCACAAACTGAGACAGAAGTCACAAACAGAACTGCGACTTCACACATTCAGTGCTCGAAAGTCATGCAACTTTGTTGCAGATGAAACTAATGAAGCATTCCGAAGGTCAATCAGAAAAACATATCATTGACAAGAATGGGATATCATAGTAAGATTAGACCCTTAACATATATCATCTTTTAGTAGAGGATCAAACAATAATATAACAGTGGAGAATCGGCAGCCTTGTACCCCTCATCCCCACATCCCCTTGCTAACATATCAGGCCTTCACTTTTACTAGGTTCTACTAAATACCAAATTACCCGTAGCTTGATTTGGCACATTGGTATCTATTTGCTGATTTAGTAACAGATCCTCACCCAAAGACGGCTATCACGATTTATAACATTGTCATTTCACTGCTTTGGGCCTCACAGGCAGGTGTAACCGCTGTTTATGGCCGAGCATGTTTCTGTGATGGTTTTCTCCTTCCACTAGCTGTTCACGTCGAGGGATTATATAACCTTATAGTATATCTTAATGGCATCTGGAAAAATTG
This sequence comes from Hibiscus tridactylites, assembly GCA_958450335.1. Lineage (NCBI taxonomy): Eukaryota > Viridiplantae > Streptophyta > Magnoliopsida > Malvales > Malvaceae > Hibiscus > Hibiscus tridactylites. The sequence continues at coordinate 10,141,968 of OY288279.1, read as the reverse complement.
CCATTCATCTAAATTAGATCATTAAACTCCTGGGATACTCAAAAACAAGACCTTCTGCAACACTTCTAGCCCTTGCATGGCCAAAAAACTTGCTCACAATGGCCAGTGTGAAATCCAAAACAGTGGCAAGTCCCCTGCTTGTAATCAGTCTACCATCGATAACTACTTTGGGACCATCTACTGCATTGGAAAGTTCCGTAATGGCATGGGGATGAGCAGTGACTTTTTTCCCCTGCATTCATCCAAGGTTATCAGTGTTGCCGAATGATAATTAATATAATGTCATAATTTTATTCCAAGTCCTGAGATTCTTACCTTCAGCAGTCCATGCTTACTAAGGACAGTGGGAGAAGAGCAAACTGCTCCGTATATTCTTCCAGCCGCATCTTGTTCTTTCAGCAACTTCTTGAGAATCCTAGATTTCCGTAGCCGTTCAGTACCATCAACTCCTCCCTGCAAGTTAATAACACAAAATAAAAAAACTTCAAAGAACTTCTCCAAAAAAACCAGACAATATAGAAATGATTACAAGCTCTTTTTAAAAAATTATATAATATCTGTTCAACCATGGCAAATATTGATATGTTACCAAAAGGATACTAAATATGAGAAGCCCTTAACCACTACTTCATACCGAGAGAGAATGCATCTAACACTATTTGTATTAAGAGGGTTTTGTTTTGTCTTACCGGAAGTATGATTAAATCATATATTGACTCTGCAGCGTCACCAATTAGCTTGTCAGCTACGATTTTTACACCCTGAGATGCCAAAACCATAACTGATTTTTCAACTGAAGCAACCACAACATCCACCTTTGCACGACGTAGAATGTCTACAATGGTAACTACTTCAATCTCCTCTGAACCATTTGCAACGGGAACCAGAACCTGACAACATTTCAACAATAAAAAGCACACGGAGGAAGAAAAAATGACTAAAACAAAAGCTTTTGTATTGAACTTGTAATAAAAACACACCAGAAATTGTCGCAAGCAAAACCAGAGTACTGACATAGAAAGTATCCAATTAAAGCAAGTGAAAACTCACGTGAGGAGTATGGCTAACGGCCCAGTTAACTTTGTTGAACTCTTCCGTTCTTGGTTTATCATCGTCAGAATGCATGAACTGGAAAACAGTAGTCATATAGAGTTAAATGCATGCTTGCAGAGTTACAGTCAATAACTCATTGCTGACAATTTTTGTGATGGTCTATCATGGTGGATACATGGATTGAACAAGAAACCGCGAACTCCCATAAAGAGACTTTTGAAAACAACAGAGAAGACTGGCTTACCAATAATTCTCCAATCTCCTTGGCCACAGACTCCCCGAAAAGCTGTTCTACTAAGGCCAGAGCAAACATAAAAGAAGTTCCTGGGCCCTGGCTTGTAGTAAGCTCTCCGGAAACTTGAAGATTGGATTTGACAGCATAGAAGGTTGGAAGCTTGTGAAAGAATGCAGGGTGGCAAGTTGTCTTGCATGGAAAACTACATCAAATTAGCAACCAAAACACATAGATAAGAAACAACAATTCTAATATAAACCGGTACTCACCCGCTTCCTCTTCAAGAGTCCCCAAGGGAGAAGTGCAACTGCCGGAGCAGTAGATATACCTCCATAGAGCCTCTTTTGCTCCGCTTGTTTGCTTGTAATTTTCTTGAGAATTTCACAATCTCTTAATCGTGCTGATCCAGGCATTCCTCCCTTAAAACAGTACGCAAGCGTTAATTGCTACATGAACTTTATAGTACAAACAATTTACCAAATCAATATAACGTAGCCTTATTGTCCAAAAGAGAATCTGCTGGATGAATCCCATATGTACTGTGTGTTGTTTCCTCTGGGAGAGTCGAATTCCAAAACATAAATGTAGGAATATGCAGTCATAGTGACATTATATCTTAAGCTAATATGAAAACCAAAGGTTTGAAGAACTAACCGGCAATGCCACGAGATCAAAAACTTGATCAGAACATGTGGGGATTGCGGTATCAGCAACCAATCTGGTGCCTCCCGATGCCTGAATCTCAAGCTGCGATTCCACTGAGGCCACCGTCACCTCTGCCCCAGCACGGCGCAGAACATCAACCAATACAACAGCTTCCATTTCCTCAGTACCAAATCCAATTGGAACCAAAACCTAACCATCCACATAAATAACAACAACAATCAAAAATTTTGAACTCTTACATCAACACTACAAAAACTAATTAAACCCCATTAAACTAAGTGCTCAACAACGTAAGAAAACTAAGCCTTTTCCACTCTATGAATCTCTAGTGAAAAGGGTTTTTCATATTTTGAGATTCAAATCAACTAAGAACATAGAATGAAGCATTTGAATAAAAGAAGGGGGGGGGGGGGGGGTTAAGAAAGGAGACACCTTTTTGGTACAGGCGGTGTCTGTGCTTGTAACAGTGGTAGTTGTTGATGAGGTTGTCGAAACTGTTGAAGCCGACGCCTTGGTGGGTTTTAAAGCCAGTTTTGCAGTTGTTCTTGGAATGTGATAGTCCACGGAAGAAAGAAACGCAGCAGAGGGAGAAGCTGCCATTTGAGGAATCCTAGTAGCAAATACCCTCGTCGGAGCCGCTGGTCGCAAAACCAGACACGACAAACTCTCCATTTCTTGCAACCTTGGAGTGTGTAAACCGAAACACTTCTCCAGCAGCTAACGAAACTTGAAAACTAAGAACATTTTTTACGCTTTTATCTTATCCACAACACAACGGCGTCGTTTATACCATGTCAATTGCCACCTAAATGAGACATTATACCAATAATGGGCCCATAGGTATAATCAATGGTGTAGTCCATAACCAACAACTAGTTGATTTAGCGGAGGCGTTAGGTTTTTTAAGTAAAGTTAAAAGTTTAAGAAAATTAAGAGGGTCGTACTATAATTGGTCTTGCAAAATCCGATTCAAATTACTCGATCAATTGTTCAGATATAAGTGATTATACTAAAAAAATAAAAGTATCCATAAGACCATTACAAAGGGATTCTTAAAAGAATTTGATGCGTTCCAACAAGAAGGAATAAGTGTCTTTTATAAGCAATTTTACAAACCAAAAGACAATAGGTCACTGTTCACCTAATTCTAGTTTTCTTCCAGTTGAGTTATGTTGATATCTTAGTGATGATAGTAGAACACTTTTTGAAGGTCCAATTGGCCATGTCTTGTTGATCATTTGCAGCTGCAGTGGTTACTAAAGACACATGGGAGAAAATCGATATCGAACGAAGAAGATACCTCTTGTATTGTCGAATTCAACGCAAACCGGTATGCCCTGTCAACACCGGCAATACTAATTGCAGAGGATTATGAAATTGAAGTTGTATCAGCTGTGTTGCTGTTCAGAAAATGGAGATCAGCAGTTGTTCGTAATATGGATAAAACTAAAATCTATTGATATCCAGATTGACTCTGTACAATTGTTTTAAGAGTGCTTGGATTCAAGATAAGGATATAAACATCTTAAGCCGAACGCTCTCCAAACCGTTTTTTTAATTTTTCCCAATGGTGGCTCAAAATAAATGATTTCAGGAAAGTAGAGAATATCGACGAGGGATGTGTTCTCATCATTTTCTTTTTCTGGGCAATTTGAAAACCGAAGAATGCCTTCGTGTTTGAGCACAAAAAAAACCTTCCATGGGAAGTATGACTACGTGCGGAGAGCTCCTTCCAAGAATTTTCACGAGAATTAACACCGTCTACGAGTTTCACCACGTGTCATTCCAAGGAGACTGTCAGGTGGACATCTCCTCCTTCGGATACAATAAAAATAAACTGTGACGCTACTTTTGACAACCTAACTGGAAGGACCACAGTGGCAGCTATTGCTCGCGACTTCTCAGATTGCGTCATTTTTGAACCTTCGGAACCTAAATTTGCCCCCTCTGCAGTTGCGGCCGAAACTATGGCAATCAGGCTAGGTTTATTTCTGGCATCAATGGAGAGTTTCTCTCATATTATCATTGAATTAGATTGCCAGGCTATCATTAACAGGCTCTATTCAAGCTCCTGTTCCGAGTGGGTCTCTTCGGCTATCGAAGACGACATAAAATGTAAAGCGAAAGACTTTGTAGGTTATTCATTTTCTTTTGTTTCACGTTCTTGTAATCAAGCAGCACATTAACTTGCTAAGCTTGTTAGGGACTTTCAAGCCTAAACATAAATATTCTGAGAACATTTTCTTCCCTCTAATCTTCTAATGTACCTTCAATTTGCGACATCTAATTAAGTCTCTTGTATTTTGAACAAAAAGGATATAAACATCTTGTTCATGGGAAGCTAAGATTTGTAGATTGGTAGTGTTCCATTCTCGAAATATCATGTGATCTATCAAGTAGGTACAAGGAAAGCAAAGCAGGGAGGCAATGAAGAACAAAATGTTGCATTTGTTCGGATTAGTCCATTTAGGGTGAATAAAATTAGAATTTCACGAAAAAAAAATTTAAATAAAGTTTCAGTTTTAAAATATAAATGTATATTATATATAATTATAGAAAATTGTTTGAATTAGAATCATTTACTACTTTACATTACAAATATTTACAATTAAATTTTAACATGAACTCGAACAATTCAACTTGATTCAAATTGAATTTTATAAATTAAAATAAAATTTAATTTATAAAATATGATGCATCAACTCGATATAATAGCCCTAAGTCACCGATGTAGGGATCGGATTTGGATCGGATTGTATAAAATCCAAGTCCGAATCCGTTACAATCGGACTCGGATATTTTTTTCGGATTTAGATTCGGATTTTTTTAAAACGGATTTGGATCGGATTGTTTTTGAATCGGATTTTTTCGGATCGGATTCGGATTTGTTTCAATCGCATTTAGATCAGAGTTTTTGGATTCGGATTAAATTGTCATCCCTAGTCTTGACCCAAGTCTGAGGGGTAGATTCACGAATTTTAGTGTATTTAGGGTATATTGTGTTTTGACCCTCTAATAATTTTATTTTAGTGCAATCAGTTCATAATTTTGTATATTAATTTCTTACGCATTTAATTTATGCTATTTAATTCTACACTTGTTCAATTTTATCTCTTATTTGTTGACTACATTTAATTTTTTCTGTTTATTGTTTATGCTTTTAATTTGCTTTCTATTTTAATTCATAATTTTAGTATAATATATCATAACTTTATCTATTGATTGCACATTAGTTACTATTTCATTCACTAACTTTCTTAATTTTTAGTAATTCATTGATATTTACATTTATTTTTTTCTCTATTGTATTTATTTTATTGTTTGTTTATCTTTGACTTGATCTTGCATTTGTTTTTTTTCATATTTATTTATACATGCATATGATATAAATAGATATATTACATTATATTAAGGTTAATTAATATATATATATCATAATAAATATTATTATTATTTAACTTACATCCTTAAGACATTTATATTTTTATTATTATTTTTAATATATATATATATAAATAAAGTTAATTTTATTTTTACTATTATTCTAAATTACCTAATATATACATTTATGTTTCTTTTAATGTATTTAGTTTAACTTTTTACTTTATTTAGGTTGTCTTCTTGTTTTAATGTAAATATTATACATGATATTTTGTTTTAAGAAGTTAAATGTCCAAAATATTTTGATTCGGACTCGAATATGGATCGGATTCGGATCGGATCTTGATCCATATCAAACCCATCTCCTATTAGGACTCGGACATTTTACTCGAATTCGGATTCGAATTTTTTTCAATCGAATGTGAATCGGATAAATTCTTTCGAATCGAATCAGATTCGGATCAAATTGCCATCCCTACACCGATGGGTCTAATACGGATTAATATTATAAAAATATTAATTAAACTTACACCGACAAAGACAAAATCTAGCCGTCCATAAGGCGAGACAAAGAACTGCGTACCTATGATTCTTATGTTTTTATTTCCTGCAAAATTCTAATGTATTTCTAAAAAAACAACACTCGGTTCCGGGGGAAAAGAAACCCAAATCTATTTAGCTGAACTAATAAAGCAGCCAGTTCCTCCGCAACAATGATCTTGTAATTCTCTCTCTGTTTTGATTCTATGTTTTGTTAGATTATCTCAATTTGTCCCTATTTTCTTCTTTTTTAAGAAATTGGATTAACTCATCATGGAAAAGACCTTCATTTGTTTCTCTCTCGAAGCGAACCTAATATTTTGTTAAAACTTTTCTGGGTTTAGATAAAGATCTTTTTTTTAGTAAATTTGGGATCTTTTATGTTTTTTTTTTTGGTTTCAGGATCTGGGTTATTGGTTTTCTGGGGACAGGGGCTACGGTGTTATGGCCCTGACATAAGGTACCTTTCCCCCCTCTATCCTTTGTGTTAATTATTGTATATTTATATTTTATTTGATTGATCGATCATAGGGTATTTTTCTATTTGTATGCGTGTTGGTTGTATGATTGTATCTTGATATTGGATAATTTTTTTAATGTTTTTAACTTCATTCTAGCTATGGACTTTAGTGATTGAATTTAGGGCTTCGAGTGTGTTGTGTGCAGGATTCTCAGCTTCAATACTTTGTATTAGAATACTATTTATCGATCTTAATGTATGAATCTTAGAACTTAGGGCCATACTTTTATGGGAAGTGGAAACAATTGTCAATCGTGTTTTTCAATTCCAAAAATTAAGAAACTGATTTGGTATTAGGAATTCTTCGTTTCGTTTTTTGATTAAGTTTCCTGCCTGGAAGTGAACCTTCTTAAATATATTTGTTTTTTTTTTCATTTGTTGTTTTTGATATGATTAAAAAAATTGAAAGTTCAATGGCTGATTTCAAAACTATGTACATCATATCACCATTCTCTTCTCTCGAGCACCATATTATGGGTGTTTTGTTGTTGTGCTATATTCCTGATAACGTTTTTCTTTTACTCGATGAATCAATTCTGCTTTACTATACCCTTTTATTTGTTGTTTATTTGACTTGCTACTCTGCTGTTGGATCTGTGGTGAAACAATTGTCAGTCTTGTTCTTGATTTTCAGTTGTATCGTCACTTGTTGCTTGTAATTGTGTTTAGTTCTAGTAATTGATTTGTGAACATTTATTCTTCAGATATTGGGTTGCTCTGGGAAATATACACAATTTGCTTTGTTCGGCCTTAAGGTTGCGTTTCATAGACATCACTGTCTTGGCTCTCGTTACTTTTTTCCATAAACTTTTTGCTCAATGGCCAATCTAAACACATCCTTAGTTCCTTCAGAATCCTCGGATCAGAGGCATACTCTTATGGTGGACTTAAATGTGAATGTGCTTCAACCTCCTATGAACCATCAAAACCGAACATCCCATGATGGCCCCGTGGCTATCCTTTGGGATATAGAGAATTGCCCTGTCCCGAGTGATGTACGCCCTGAAGATGTAGCGGGGAACATAAGAATGGCTTTGCGAGTGCATCCTGTAATTAAAGGTGTCGTTGTGATGTTCTCTGCATACGGGGATTTCAATGCCTTCCCGAGGAGACTGAGGGAGGGCTGTCAGAGAACTGGTGTCAAACTCATAGATGTCCCGAATGGAAGGAAGGATGCTGCTGACAAGGCTATCTTGGTTGACATGTTTTTATTTGCCCTTGATAACCCTCCAACTTCGTCTATCATGCTGATTTCAGGGGATGTTGATTTTGCTCCGGCTCTTCACATACTTGGTCAACGTGGCTATACAGTCATTCTTGTTATTCCTGGAGTCGGTGTTTCATCTGCGCTGAGCAATGCTGGTAATTTTGTTTGGGATTGGCCTAGTGTTGCTCGTGGGGAAGGTTTTGTACCTCCATCAAAGGCTATAATGCCGCCTCAAGGAGGACCAGCTGATATTGCTGGGTATTTCATGGGTTGCCATATTAGTGACAATTCAGATGGCCAAAACGAGGAAGAGGCAATAGTTTATCGGGGCATTTCAAAAAGCTATTACAACTCTAGAGATTTCTCAATCGTGTCACAGTCTTTATCTGAATATACAAGTAACTCTTCAATAGCCATACCTTCTTGCCCTACAAATTTGAGGTCACAAAGTCTCCCATCTGGTTTGAATGAAGCATTGGGATGTTCCGGCTGTTATGATCAAAGTGACACTATGTGGGTACAGCCTGGAGACATAAATGGTTTAAAGGGACAACTGGTGAAATTGCTTGAGCTTTCAGGAGGATGCATGCCTCTTATCCGTGTTCCAGCTGAGTATCAAAAGTTTTTCGGGAGGCCTCTTTACGTGGCAGAGTATGGGGCATTCAAACTTGTTAATCTTTTCAAAAAGATGAGTGACACTCTGGCAATTGACGGAAAAGGTCATAAGAGATTTGTCTACCTTAGAAATTGGAAAGCCGGTCCAAGTGCACCTCCTTTGGTTCTGGCAAGGAAAGATAAGGGTAAGGGAAATCAGGAGGAAACTATGGATGCTGCTGCAGGTGCTGGCTCTTCCGATGAGTTCTCCGATGAGGAAAGAGTGGTAATTGAAGAACATTATGAGAAAATAAATGAAGGAAAAACTAACTTCGGGGAAGCAGGATGTGAAGTTGACGGCCGTAATCTCGAGCAATTTAAATATGAGTTGCAGGATATTCTTGTGAGTTACTCTTGCCGAATTTTCTTGGGTTGCTTTGAAGAAATTTACCAACAACGATACAAGAAAATGTTGGACTATCGAAAGCTCGGCGTGGAGAAGCTGGAGGAGTTGTTTGACAAGGTGAGGGATGTTGTGATCTTGCATGAAGAACCAATAAGCAAGAGGAAATTTCTCTACGCAGTAGGTTGCTAGAAGAATCTGACTAAACCTTTGATTTATTAAAAAAAAAAAAACAAAAATACTAGAATACATCAAACAGTTAAGCTATGTTGATTGATGTTTGGTCTCTAATATGTCTTTTTTCCTTTTTTTCTTCCTGGAAATTTTTGCCACGGTTTCACAGGTCATAAGATAGGAGAGGCTGGGAGCACTTTAATTATTGTTGTGCATTCATGCATGGATTTTGGGGTTAAAATTTCCATGTAATTCTCATGTCTTCCCATTTGTAACTGATCAACTATTAATGTATAACTCCTGTAAAGTATATTATCCAGCTATAAATTCTTTTATACATATATGTATTGTTCCATTCTTTTTTCTGCTCTAGTGCTGGCTACTTGATTTTTGATGGCAAAAATAACAGAAATGATTTACTTTTCCATGGAATTAATTTCAATAAAGCATCTCTCTTAGTTTCTACCCCAGTAAGGGACAATCTTGATGACTAGCAGCAATATCCTAATATCTCTATCAATGATACAAGCAAAATTTGCATTTATGTCTCAGTTATTCAAAAAGGATCCAACCTTTTAGAGGTCCCCCCCCCCCCCCCCTCTTTTTGTACAAGGCACAAGCTTGATGGTATTCCTTGCATCACAAAGACAATGCATACCTGCTAGTTCATGGATTGGCCTCAAAGGGAGAGTATGTTCTGAGGAGACCGAGGTGAGTCGGTTTCTAGTAAAAAGTTTTTACTACAATATGACCTTGATGTACTCGAAGATGAAGCGAGATATCTTCCATCCCCGCTGTGAAAAAGTGGTTCACTCCTTGGAATGTTCCCGCCGCCTATCCGTCCTCTTCCATCACTACCTTCATAATCTTCGTCTTCAACGGCTTGTATAAACCCACTTTGCATCGGATCTGAACTCTCATACAAGAGCTGGAGGACCTGTTTAATTGAAGGTCTAGCCCGACCTTCTCTCTGGGTGCACCATCTCACAATGGTCACAACCGTCTGAAGTTGGTCTAAGTCGAAGGAGTCCTTGATATTGGGGTCCACAAGCTCGATTAGCCTCGACTCTGATGCCAACAGTGTCTGGGTTGATTCTACCAGATTCACACCATCTTGTACAGCTCGTCTTGCAGTCACCATCTCCAAAAGTAGCACTCCGTAGCTATACACGTCGCTTTTATCAGTAAGCTCTTGATTGACCACATACTCGGGATCCATATAACCTGAAAGTTGCTAATGTTTAGGTCTTTAGAATAGCAATGAGACATTTTTTTAACCTTCCAATGATGGCTAACCTGGAGTTCCACGGATCTCAGTATTTACCGGTTCGAAGCAAATAGAACCGTTTTTTGAAGCATGTGCAAGGCCAAAATCCGCAACCTAGAGGATACAGTTAAGAAGAAAGCACAAACTGTTTGTACTCCTTTTCTTGTTATCCGAACATATGTATACCGAGAAAGAAAAATGAAATGCTCTCAAGAACTCAACAGACACGATTCCTTTGCAACAAAATTCTCATCCAACAAAATATTGCTTGATTTGATGTCCCTGTGGCAAAGAGGTGGATCACAATAAAAATGAAGATACTCCTGCATGTACGGACCACGTATGAGGAATGAGAAGTGATTTAATGAGATGATAATTTCGTATAAACAAACTGCAAATTTGGAAAACAGCTATTACCAAAGCATTAGCCACATCAATGGCAATCTGTATTCTGGTTTCCCAACTCAGTAGGGTTTTGCCGGGGGCTGCACACAGCACGAATATGAGACAATATCTGTTTAGAACATGGAATGAACACACACACAAAAAAAATAACATGAGAAAGAAGCAGTTAATGAAGTGAAGGAATGGAGAAGGATACAATGAAGATGATCTTTTAGGCTTCCATTTGACATGTACTCGTACATTAGAAACCTGCCAGAAAGTAAAAGCATTAAATTTGCTAGTAGGCGAATCGATCACCGGGACATACATACAAGAATGAACTACCTCTCACGGCTTTTAATGCAAAATCCTCTTAGAGCAACTAGATGCCGATGGTGTAACCTAGCAAGAAGTTCTATCTCTCGGCAAAATTCATCTTCTCCCTGCTCCGAGACTTTGTTCATCCGTTTCACGGCTACTGTTGATCCATCACTATATTGAGCTTTGTACACCGTCCCAAACCCTCCACATCCAATGACGGTGCTAAAACTGCAAGTTGCCCTTTTTGTTTCCTTGTAGCTATATTTCCGAAACATTGACAAAGTACCTGCAATTTAATACCCGTCAGTGAGAAAATGATTTTCGAAACTTGCCATTATCAAAGTAGAGTAGGTGATATCAAAACAAACCTTCCTGGAATTTCTGCATGGGCCTATGAGTAGGAAAGAGTTTTGAAGAATTCTTGTTTGTACTATCAGAATCCTCCAACTCTCTGCTTTTCTTACGAATCAAGACTACCAAAACTATAAGCACCATCACAGCAGCTACCGTAACTGCTATTCCAATGCCGAGAATAGACATTAAGTGGTATTCATGGTGCTTTTGGTTCGGAGGTACTCCCAATATGAGTTGACTTGGTGTAGCAGCAACCAATGGACTAGGAGAAACCTTAGGAGCAGGTGGAGACGGAGGTGACTCTGAAACTAGCATCATAGTTGGAACAAAGTATTAGCTGATTGGAGGATACATAAAAGTTTGATTACTTACGAAACCAAGCGATGAAAAACTTACCCATATACCTAGTGTCTCAATGCAGTTCAAACAGAAAGCAAAAACACATCTTTTAATGATATAGGAGCATTAATTTTTCAGGCATATTGGGGTTTCAGTTTTTTATGTTTCTTGATCATAAATAATGCTTCTTGGCTCTTTTCACCACTGATAAGACAAATACGAGGAATCGAGTACGTTAAGAACGATCATAGACATTAGAGCCATGCAAAAAGTAGGAGAGATCTTACAAAAGACTATCACAACAGATATATACACACACAGTACTCGTACAAATTTAGTAACTGCTTTTTATGAAACAAATTATACCTGAGGGGATGTTAAATCCCTCAACTTGAAAAAAGCAACTTGCAATTTCAACAGCTGAAGTGTTGTCAACTCGGCTCGCAAGTGCAGCAAAGGTCGCATCTCGGCAAGTACTCAATGTCATATTATCTTGAGATCCAACTAGATGATGGACATAGTTGATGCCAGCATTTAAACACTTTCGGCATTTTTTTTCATGTAATAGTGGCAGTTTGCAGTTCACAGTGACATCCATAAATTCTGGAGACTCGAGCATTTGTGCTACAGTTGTCCGATCCCTACAGTTATAACTAACGGGAATCTTCATGCCAAACCCACAGAAATTTGTGGCATTTCGTGGGACTCCATACAGCTGCATGGTTTGCAATATGGAGTGGATACAGATGTCAGATAAATCTGAGGTAACTCCTAGGTTGCCTGTCACATTTGCATAACGAGCAACGGAAAATGCAACGAAAGCATTCATATAGCGGCAACACTTTCCTCTTTCGTTTTTATTCGAGCATAAAGAAGCCACAAGAGTAAAATTTGATGCACTCATATCTAAGGGGCAATCTGCAAAAGTAGTAGCACCATCAATCAGATACAAGTAAGCAACAATAGCATAGTCACCACTCACCATTGCTCTGCAATCCACACTTGCAAAATATATAGCCGACAGTCCCGGAAACATGAATAAAAATTAAACATACGACTTTCAATCAACTTCAAACCTAGAATGCATAATCCAGCTAAAGGTACATTGGTCTTGTTACTTCAAATTCACATTGAGTGCCATTATTCGAAAATCTACCACTACTTATCAGTGCTAAATGCTGGCCAATACTACAGGAAACACATATCCGTACTATTTTTACCTAAGTAAGAAAAATCTAGTTGTAATGACACCATTTTGGCCATTAAGTACTTCAGAAATTGAATAGTTGCTCAAATTCATTAAGCAGTGAACCAAAACTAGCCAAAAACAATCTAAACCGCATAACTGGTTACAAAGTGCAGGTAGTTCAAACAGTCTAACAACAATTATTATCAAAACAGGACAAGGGATAAACTTTGAAAAGAATGCAAATCATAAATGAAAGCTTTCTGCTTTAAAACCCAAACCCATTTTTCAGGGCTCCTTAGATACGCCAAACCCCTCTTTAATAAATGGCCCAAAATGACATCTTTTACAATAAGGAAAAGCAAGTGAAAACAACAATTAAAGCTCAGGTAGTAAAAACATGAAGCTAAAGGAACTTAACCTGCAAGTAGCAAAGGAAGCAGCAAACCAGTAAAGACCAGGAAACCCAACATTGCCTTTGTATAGACCACCATGGTAAACCAAGAAAGAAGCTTTTTTTCCCTTTCTTTCAGAGAAACAATGTGGGAAAAGGAACAGAGAAATGTGAGTAATGTCGGCTCATACGGGAACCTAAACAACTAAGCAGCAGAGAGAGAAGCGGCTTTTTGAGTTGTAAACAGACCCTTCTCTTTCGTTTCTTTCTTTCTCTCTCTTTTCTGTCTTTAAACAGCGGAGTAGTGTTTGTTCTCAGTCTCTAAGTAAATTTCAGGCACCATTAGTAAATTAATTTTATGAGCGAAGTAAAAAAATTTAGTAATTTATTTTATATTTGATTATTGAAATGGAAAAATTGAAAATGAATTCCACATAATTATGTCAGCAACAAAAATGGAGTGCCAGTCCAGTAATTACGATTTACGGGTGGACAAAACTCAACTTGACTATTTTTTTAAATTATTTAACTTGACTCAACGCAAAAAAAATTGAGTCGATTTTTTTTAAATAAAGTTTGAGTTATAAAATATAAATGTTATAGATATATGTTTATTTTATTTATTGCATTTTTATTTCAAAATCATACGATTTGTTACAACTAAATATAATTTTATCCTCCAAGTCATGTTCCAATTCTCGTCTAGGAAATAATGCTTCAAGCTTTGCCTAACTTATTCTCAGATTATATATTTTTATTTTTATTGTTTAAAATTAGTATGTTTAATTATATTATGAAAATGATTTGGATAGGGATGAAACTAAATACTACGTGGAAGAGGGGCCGACCCTTCGATTATTTTGTTTAATTCATTTGGAATTATCTCAAGATTACACATAATTTGGGTAAGTTACATAATACTATCATAATTTTTTACTCCACGTAATTATATAAAAATATTTATTTGATTTAATTTTTACTAAATAATTTGTGCAATTCTTGGCATATAACACCAAAAATAAATGTAATCAACAAGTGTTGGATGTAATGTAATGCACATTGTATTTTAAGAAGTGGCTCATATTCAAATTTTGAAGTAAATATTATTGAGAAAAAAGTAGTCACGAACCTCAAATATAGTCCGTAAAAAAGAAATGTGAGTAATATAATCAAAATTAAACTTTCATATGCAGGGGCACAACTAAAGTTTTATAAAGGGGACCATTATGAGATTAAGAATTTTGAAAAGGGTCATAATAAAATTTTAAAAAATTAAAGGGATTGTAGAACCAATTTCACCTCAATTAAAATTTATTTATAAATTGATATTTATCTCAATTTTTTAGATTAAGAAAAGTAAACGTTTATATTTTTTTTGATGAAAGCTAAAGTGATTGCAAGTAGTATCTGTTCTAAATATACTCTCAATCATTTGACAATGAACGCTCAATCACCCTGCTGCAACTGCTGGTGCTCGAACCCGTGACTTCTAGGAATAACAATTGTTCCCTTAACCACTGAGTCAAGTTAGTTCGTGCAAAAAGTAAATGTTTATAATAGGTTCCTACTTGCACAAAAAATATATAATTACACCATTTTAAAAAAAATCAAGTATCACATTACATATAAATGTTAATTTTTATGCACCTAACACCCACATGTCTGTCTGGGCTGGGGTCAATGTTTTTTTCTTCTTTCATGTTGCACGTGTTTCTCATTACCCCTTAAATTTGTTTATTTTTTTAAATTAGTATCTAATTTTTTTTATTTACGTTGATATTTGAATTTCTCTAGTTTCAGTTGATATGTACCTAAATTACTGAACCAACACCTTTCCTAGGATATTTTTAATATAGTGTCCATTTGTTTATTTTTGAAGGTGTTCGTGTTCGTTTGTTTAATGTTTATGAACACATTCGTTTGACGTTTGCGAACATATTTGTTTAATGTTCGCAAACATATTTGTCATAATTGTGAAATTACATCACTAGTCCTTAAGCTCCTTAGATTTCACAGTTGAACTCCAAATTTCACCAATATTTAAAATATAAAAAAATAAAAAGAAAAGTAGAACCGAGAAAATGAGTTTATAAGCGAGTCGGTAAACGAGCCAATAAGCGAGCTTGTTCGTGAACATAATGAATCGAACACACATTTATTTGTGTTTGTTCGTTTATTAAATGAACATAAATAAACGAACATTATACGAACGATTCACGACCGCTCTATTGATTTACACCTCTAAGAATAACAAACTTGATCACAACTAAACTTAGAGAAGATCAACATTGAACTTTAGTGCGCACGTTAGCATGACTACTGTGCGCCTGCCGCCTGTAAAGCGTTTTTGATTTTCTTCCTTTTTCTTTTTTTCCCCTTGGTTTTCCATGATTCATTTAGTTTCTTCTTTTTTAGCTTGATTTTGCCTCTTGTCCTCTCGATTCGGTGTTTATGGTGGATCCAGTGACTGGAACTTCTCTGAAATCTCCTATTGGGGATTTTGATTTGATGAATTTTCCCCTTTGGTGGCTGCTTCAACTGATACTGGTGTTGCTCCTAAGACTACTGCGTCGGTTGTAGGGGTGATTGAGGTGGCGAAACACGCTCCTGCTCCTGCAGTGATATTGGAATCGATTGCTGCTCCGGGTAAAACTGAATGAAACTTTATGAATCAGTCTCTAGGATTTTACCCTCATACTGCGAAATCAAATGGTCGTATCCTAGCCCAATCCCCCTCTATAGTCTTAACTGACGGTGCTAAGCAATGATCAAATGCTTTGGTAGAAAATTTCTTGGGTAAATCACCTCCGTTAGGGGTTTTTCAAAAAAAAAAAATACAACAAACAAGCTCTAGGGAAAAGAATGATCTGTTACTATTCAATTTTTTGCGTCCAGTGTTTATATGATTAATTTTCCATCTCAACGAGTGCGTGACTAAGTTTTGGAGGCTGGGCCATGGCATATTTAACAAAAGGTCATCGTTCTCAGAAAGTGGAAGCCAGGGTTATTATTTGATGAGTTAAAATTGGACTCGGTGCATGTTTGGATCAAGCTCTAGCATGTTCATTTAGAGCTCTTCTCTCAGCAGAGATTCAGTTATATTGCGAGTGTTGTAGGAAGCCTTTATATTTTGATCGAGCCACTACTTTAAAACAACAATTAAAGTTTGCGTAAGTTTGTGTCGAAGTGGATGGGAAGGTCTTGGTGAAATTGAGTGATGAGAATTTGGTGGACATTACTGTTGAGACTGCGTGATCTCCACCTCGTTGCAAGCATTGCGCCATTTTTCGACATTTTGATGAGAAATGTGGTAAGATTGTTTGTACAGAGAATGGCAAGGATGAGACAGTTGTTTTTATAGAGGGAGAGGTAGTTGTTCCTGATCTAGTGACACATGTTAAGACTCTTTTCACCCCTGTAGGGCAGGATGAGAGGGTTGCGGTCCCTCAGGTTGGTGAGACAGCTGATGTTGGAGGCATTGATATTGGTCATTGCTCAGTGGAAGCTAGTGAGCTAGGTGTGGGTGATTCTGCTAGTTTGTCAGTTGGTGTGATGAGTCCTAACAAATTTGAGGCTCTTGCTGGTGGTACTGATGGCAGTGGAGAGGTGATTGGTATGGACATTGGTGAATTTGTGTCAGAGAGCCCTAAAAAAGTAGATTTATTGCTAGTGGGGTTGCTGGCCTGATGCAACAATTAAAACTTAAAGTGAAAGAACAAAAAAAGACAAAGAAAATTGGGTGTTAAGAAAGGTGGTGGCTCTCCTTTTTATGTAACGAATTTTTTAGTTTAGAATGTTTGGGGTCTAAATGACCATGTAAAACAGAGTAGCATTTTGAAGGTTGCTGAAAAGTATGAGATTGAAATTATGTGTCTGCTATAGACTCGTGTTAGAGAGCAAAATGTTAGTGAAATTTGGTGTAGTAAATTTAAGGAGTGATATATTCATCACAATTACAGTCACACATCTAATGGTAGAATCTGAATCTTTAGTCGAGATAATTGAAAGGTGGTAAAGGTTTGTGAGTCTTCCTAGAAAATAAATTGTCATGTTTTTAGTAGGGACATTGCATTCTACTTTTATGTTGTTTATGCTTATAATGCTAGGGAAGATAGAATTGCCATATGATGAGACTTGGTTGATTTTTAAGTTGAGGTTGAGGCCAGCCCCTGGGCTATTATCGGCGATTTTAATATCATTTTTACCCATATGAGAGTTCAAATTTTAATGGTGAGCAAGAAATTATAGGGGCGATGCAAATTTTAGAAGTTTTTTAGATACTATTGATGTAATTGATTATCAATTCTCATGCTCTATTTTTACCTAGTGTAATTTGAGAGATGGGAACCCCTTATTTAGGAAGCTAGATAGATTCTTAATCAATCCGTCATGGTTAATTGCCTTCCCAAGTTTCAAAGTAGATTTTTTTATTCCTTGGTGCTCGGATTATAGTCCAAGCTTCATGGCCCAGAAGTCTCCTCTGTTTAAACCCCAAGACCGTTCAAAAATTTTAATTTATGAGTGAAGCACCCTAACTTTTTTAAAAATTATGTCAGAATCTTGGAGTTTACATATTGACAATAGAAACCCTTTGCAGAGCTTGTTCACTTAGTTGAAAAGGTTGAAGGATCCTTTGAGGAAGTCAAATGGAAAATTTTATGGGGACACTACTCATAAGGTGCATGCAAAGCAAGTTGAGGTGGAGAGTTTGCAGGTTTGCTTGATGATGAACTTTTCTGCTGAGAATATTTGTAACCCCCTCGTCCCGGTCTGGCCGGATGACCGGTCCGAGTGGGCCACACGGGGAAAACCGAAGCGAAACCTGTTAAGGTTCCCCTTCGGTTAGCAACCCTACTTTTTTTTCATTATAATCTTGTCTAGAGGAGTATTAAATCTTAAGTGATCAAACAGCGGAACGTAATACATGAGACAACCATTCGAACCCCAAAATACTTTTAAACAGCCAAATTTTAATCTTTTAGATAGACCGTTTCGAAACACCCTTGAGGCGTTTCGAAACACCTTGACCAGGTCAACTGCCTCAGTGCCTATACAGGGGGCCGCATCGAAACGGTGGTCAACCGTTTCGAAACGCCCACGACGGTCAGTTTCTCATGGTCAACGAGATTTTGACCGTTTCGAAACCTTCAGGCTCGTTTCGAAACACCTTTATCTCGTGAATTTCTCAAAATTCCAGTAGCCAAAACGTTTCGAAACGCGTATCGGAACAGGGGTTTCAAGGCCATACCGTATCGGAATGCGTTCCGATACGGGGTCCCTGAAGCTTACCCATTCCGAAACGATCCCTCCCGTTTCGAAACGCTGGCAGTCTGCAACCTTTGAAATTGGGACTTAGGTGAGTCTTGACTAGTCTAAGATCCCTTAGGACCCCCTAAAGGCACACAGCACCAACATACATAGTCTAGAGGCATTCATCCTAGGTTTAACATACTCAAACACTCACCAACATGGATTTAATCAATCATACACACATGGCAAGAACACATCGAGGCAATATCAAGAAGAGCATGCTTGAAGGCTTAAATAGGCATAAGATACCAATTCAATCACATATAGTTTTACTTGCCATCAAGACAACCTTAAGCATTTAAAAGACATACATCAAAATAAGCATTTGGCAAGGTACATCATGCTTACAAACCAAGTCAAGCATAAACATCGAATTCACAAATGAGTCATACAAGCTCATACAACACACCCTCTTGCCACATTGCTTAACTACTACATAATTAACCATACTTGAGCAACAACTTGGAAAGCCCTTCTTGCCTTGTTCCGAGCTAACACCACGCTAATGATCTGCATTGTTGAACATTGAGAGCGTAAGCTATAAGCTTAGTGAGGGTGCTCTAAAACGAAAAACAACAACAATGCAGGGTTCAAGCATGTAATCCCTAATTCTCAAATTACATGCATAGACAATTTCACAAGTAGACCTAGCTAGTTTGATACAAGGGTGTTGTTCCGGATCAGCAACATGTGCTGGTGAAGACGTGCTCACATCATAGTCTCTCAAGTGGCATAATATGGCATCTTACATCATACTAGGCATCAAACATTAATATCAACAATCATACATCAACACCATATATCACAAGTTAATTGGCCACTTTTAATTACCCCGATTATGCGGATTTAAACCTCAACAACACTTTACCTCGGTGGGATTACACTCATCACCGGACCTTGCATGTGCGGGATTCCACTCATCGTCACATGCCCTACGGATGAGATTCCTCTCATCATCCCGTAGAAAAATATATAAAAAGCTTCTGGTGGAATGTTACATCACCGTACTCCTCCTTGATGACTTAATGCCATCAAGGTCACGTACGTTTTGACTCAATTTGTGTGCACACTAATCCTAATGATCGATCATTTACAACCGATAATTATTTAGTGCCAATTTTATTTATCTCATCACATATCATCAACCACATCACATGCCCTTCACATATACACAATTCATGATATACATGCACCAATTCATCCACATTTCATAAGAGCATAGATAGGCAAACATTGAAGCATGTAATGAAATCAATGGCTCAATTAACAACTTTAATCAAATAGAAGTGGCCTACCAAGCACACTTTACACACACACACCACACATACTCGAACCAAACTTTAAAACAAGTTGAAACCCCTCACCGCCCTTCCTTAGCAAACGGAACAATCCTCCTACGAACCCGGATTCGGTCCCAAAGCCTCTTCCACGCTTCCTCTTGCTTCTAGCCAAACAAAACATATACATTACTTCCCAATTTAATGCTAAACTCAACCATCAACTTACTTTGCAAACACAACCCAAATTCCACAAATTCTCAAACCACATAATCCCCAAAAATCCCAATTTTCGTGCTCCTCTAAAGCCTTGCTGAAAACTCAATTTCCAAACACCCAAATGACCTTCAAAATGTCCCAAATCATCCTTCTAACATACCCTAACCACCAGCCCTTAGTTTTCAACCTAAAACCCACCAAAAATGGTGTTTTGACAACTCAAAAATGGGTAATAGAGCTCACTTTGGAAATTCATTAAAATTTAACCAAATTAACACATATTGTGTATTTCAACTCGGTTAAAAAAACCCCAAAACAATTTATCAAAACCAAATGGAAAACCCCTTAAAAACCCAAACTTTGATATAAACCCTAATTTCCAAAACTCCAAAACTTTGAAATCTAAGACAATGGGTGGATAGGGGATAAAGATGAGAGTTAAAAAACATAATTACCTTTGAAAAACACCTTGGATTGAAGAAGAAAATGAATGGAATAGTAACTTGAATAAAAGAGAGAGTTTGGAGAGGGGGAAATGGTTTCCAACGTGAAAAAGGAGAGGGGAAAGAGAGAAGACAAATTTTTCTATAAAGTTGTCTTGCTTTTGAAAGTTTTTGGTCTAATTACACCACATTTTAGGTTAAAATATTTTAATTAAATTTTATTTGACTCGAACTATAAACCCGGTTAACTCCTAGGCCCAAAACACGGGTGTTACAATATTGGGAAGATCAAGGTTGTCACTGGTGAATTAAGGGATCTCTCTAGAGCTGAAAAACATTTTTTTCAAACAAAAGTCAATGGTTTAATTTGTTAAAGTAAGGGACCAAAATCCTACTTTCTTCTTCATGAACAAGGCAATAGACTTCACAGTTTTTATGACATTTTTAGAAAATTTGTTCAATTCTTTTTCAATTCCCTAGGGACAATGGCTCCAAATGTCGAGGAGATGCTTGATGATTTGCTAAAAGAAATCTTGGGTGTAGAGTTGTCTGAGGAATGTGTGGAAATTTAGTTGCCCTTATTTTAGGGAAGAAAGTGAATGAGGTTATTTTTTTCCATGAATAGCAATAGGGCGCCTAAATTAAATGGCTACATTGCCTAAGTTTTTAAGGCTACTTGAAACATTGTGGGAGAGGATGTTATTAAAGAAATTCAACGATTTTTTTGCACATTGCTCTCTGCCAGTGGCCTTTAATTCCACAGTCATTACAATGGTCCCAAAGATTTTGGTCCCATGAAAGAAACAAATTTTAGGTCTATCTTTTTATGATACATCATCTACAAATACATAACAAATATCATCACAAATAGATTGAAACATTTATTGTTAGCTCTTATTTTACTAAACCATGGAACTTTTTTGAATCGTCAAGACATTATTGACTATGTTCTATTAGCACAAAAGTTGGTTAATGGTTATGAAAAGAAGCACATGTCATCATGGTGTGCTTTAAAAATTGACCTGAAGAAGGCCTTTGATTCTGTAAATTGAAGGTTTTTGTCTCAAATTCTTTGAGTTCTGAAGTTTTTCGAGTTGTTTAGAAAATGGATTGAGGCATGTGTTATGCATACTAGGTTCTTTGTTAACTTGAATGATGGTCTAGTTGGTTACTTCGCCAGGGTTAAAGGTATGAGACAAGGAGATCCATTATCCCCATATCTTTTCATTATGACCCTGAATGTGTTTTCTTACATGGTGAACTAAGCAGAAAAAATTTAGGGTGTTTGATTACCACTCAAAGTGTAAATGTATTCAACTTACACATGTTTGTTTTGCTGATGATCTCTTAATTTTTACAAAGGGGACATTGGTTCGATCTTAGGGGTTAAAAATATCTTAGGTGAGTTCTACAAAAAGTCTGAGCTGCAAATTAATAATTCTAAGTGTGAGATGTTTGTGGCAGGAGTCAGTGAGTCTGATGTACAAATATTTAAGACTCATACTAGTTTTAAAGAAGGGACATTATTAGTCAGATACCTGGGGGTGCTCTTGGTAACCAAGAATATTTCTGTTGTTGATTGTGATGGATTGATGGGTAAAATTACAAGTAAGATTTGAAGCTGGCACTCGAAGTGCTTGTCATTTACAGGGAGGCTCAAATTTCTACATGATGTGATCTTTAGTTTATAAAACTATTGGTGCAGGGTGTTCCTGATTCTCTTGACAATTTTGAGAAAAATTACTCAAATGTGTGTTTTTTTATATAAAATAGGGTGGATAGAAATGTGAGAGGGGCTCGAGTTAACTGGGAATCTCTCTGTCATTTTAAGTGTAAGAGAGGTTGGGAGTAAAAGAAATTGTTGTCTGGAATAAAGCCTACAGGCTAAAATATCTATGGTTATTGATTATACAAGCAGGCTCTTTGTAGGTGGTCTGGGTAAACAAGTACTCGTTAAAAGGAGATTCGATTTGGGTTGCCCAATTAAATTTCATCAGAGTTGAGCATGAAAAAAACTATTGAATCTTAGGGATGAGCTGGATGTTGTTGATAACATCAATGGGGATTACAAGGCAAATGTGGTTTGGGAGGCTATTAAGCACAAGCAACCTAAGGTCCTATGACATCGTGCTGTTTAGGGTAAATTATTCATTCCTAGGCAATCTTTTATCACTTGGCTTGTTATGCTTGATGAACTGTCAATTAGGGATCAAATATTGAGGTGGAGATGTTAAGTTGACCCTTTATGCATGCTATGTGGGGTTGAGCCAGAATCCAGGAACCATCTGTTTTGGGAGTGTGGTTACTCGAGGCAGGTGTGGGATTTGATTCTGCAGGCTTGCGGTATGCATGTTATTCATGGTAGTTGGAATAAAGCCCTCGGTCGAGTCCAAGTTGCAGATAAGAGAAAGTCTATGTGTGCTACAGTTATTCGACTAGCGTGAAACGGTTTCAACTAATACCTGTAGAAGGAGAGAAATGGAAGATTGCATAGAAATGAGGAAGTACTTGTTGCGAGCACGTTTACTTTCTTCAAGCATGATGTGAAATGGAGACTCGCTGGTTGTGAAAAATTTAATTTTATGAAAATTATATAGCTTCAGAGTGGGATCTTAGTTAGACATGATTTCTTTTCCTTTTTAATTGTATAGAGTAGGTTGTTACTTTTTTTTATTGATGAGCGTTTTTTAGAAGTTTTTTGGATGAAAAATGTGCTATTTATCCATAAAAAAAATTTGATCACAACTAATGAATCTCGTACTATTATATAGAAGATTTTTGTAACTAATAGTCTAACAGATTAGAGGCCCACTCAGTAACGATGGTAAAAGACCATTTGCGGTGAAGAAGCTAGTGTTGAAGAAGCTGAAATATCTAAAATTTCTAAAACGGACGTTTGAGACTAGATTCAAGACAAAAATACAGTGAAGAAGAACAAACGTAAAATGTTTAACAAGGTTTTTTTGTTTGGCTACCGATTTTGCTCCGAATGCTGCCTGGAAAATTTTGTTGAACGGAGCCTAATTCTAACTGTTTAATCGTACCAATTCCTTTGAGTTGAGTTGGCGTCTACTTCAACTATATCTAATAGTGTCACATCATCTCTTTTGACATCGTTGTATAAAATATCAATTTGGTAAAAATAAGCAAGTTCATGAACAAAAAATATTAGGTATTACTGTGAAAAAAAATCTATAGACCAAAAGTAATCGATAAAATTAAATACCACTAAAAATTGAATAAATTCAAAGACTAAAATGTAGCGTATCCCTTTTAAAGTAATGTTTAGAGATTATAAAACTGACTTTTATAAATCAACTTTTATGTGTTAATCTTTTTCTTTAGATAAGAGTGGGATAACAAATCATCCTTGTTTTATTATATAATTTTTATTTAATTTCCTGTCTTTTTTAATACTAACTACTATGTCAACTAAATTAATATTCAATTACCATAGTTATCTTTTATTAATTTATTATTTAATAAAAAAATTCAACTCAGGCTCATCATTTAAACTTAAAAAAATTCCACAACCACAACAACCCACTCACATATATATTTTTCAATATTTTAATAATTGAACTAAAAACTGTTAATAATAATAAAAGATTAAACTATACTAAATTAAAGTCTTAACTATAAAATATTAAAATATGTGTTCAAATAATCATATATTAGATTATAAAAAAGTTAATAATTTACCCTAAAAAAGGCAGATATTTTTGTCCGTGATGCACCAGGTTTGGAAGAGTGGCGTTTATATTTATGGATTAATATCTTATACACTGACGGTGAAATTTTTTTGTTTCCACAAGCGCCTCAATTATAGGGTTTAGAGTTAGAGTTTATGGTTTAGAGTTTAGGGGTTTTAGTGTAAATGTTTAGAACTTAGGGTTCATGTTTAGAATTTAGGATTTATGGTTAGAATTTAGGGTTTAGGGTTAGGGTTTAGTTTTAGGGTAATATGGATAGGGATTTAGGTTTTAACCTATAAACCCTAAATTTTAACCCTAAATTAAAAATTTTATCAACAATCGCTAAATTCAAAACTAGTACACTTATAGCCCTAAACTTTAAACCCTAAACAGAGTCTCTAACCCCTAAAATTAAGACGCTTGTGTAAAAAAAATTCCATAAGCGCTTGTGTATAGAACAATTACCCTACATTTATTATATGGATTAACATTTGATACACTGCCAGTGTAAAAAAAGTTTACACAAGCGTGCCTATTTTCAAGCCTAAATTTAAAACCTAAAATTCTAACCTTAAAACCCTAAAAATCCAACCCCAAGCCCCAAATCTTAAACCCTAAATTCTAACCATAATTCTTAAATTCTAAATCATACAACCTAAACCTCTAAACCTTAAACTAAACCCCTAAATAAACCCGCTTGTGGAAACTTTATTTTCAAGCGCCGGTGTATAGGATATTAATCCTTATTGGATTATATATACCTGCCAACAAAGCCTGTTAACGCTATCGCTTTGATCTTGTTTTGCACCCCCAAAGTTCTGCTTTTTTCCATGTTATGGAATTATGGGAATCTGGAGATCACCAATGTGTTGTTTTAAGAACAGCTTGGTGAATTGCAGTACGTTAAACTTAAAGCGACATTGCTGCGTTTTAACAGTGGAAGAGTTTGAGAAGATTACTTTTTATACTAAAAACAGTTTAAGCTGACACAACATGAGTATGACAATACCTATAAACGTCTGTATTTGGATAAAAAATATGTTTAAAAAAAGACTTGGAAGTCTGTAAAAAAAACTCATTGATTATGATTACAAGCAAGCCCAAGAGGAAGACTTTAAGCAACACATTCTCATGCTGAGCCGTGTTCTTTTGGAAATATTCTATTCACTTAACAAATGGTTGCAGACAGTGATTTCCCTTTTTCTTTTGTGCAAAATATTTGGTAATCATCATTAACTAGCTAACCAGAACATGCCTTTTTAAACCCACAGTGGGTAACCATTTCCCCCATTGCCAGCTTTGATGCACTTGTATATGAAGAGAACCCCAAACAGAGAAAAGGAAGATTTGGAAAAAGCAGACCCCAAAACCAAACCATGCAGCTGCAGGCAAGTGTTCATATATCTTCGTCTTTCTCTTATTTTCTCATCTGTACTGAACTGACAAAGATAAATGTTTCGTTTGCAGTTCCTTTCCATTTTGATCATTTCTAGTCTGTGTTTTGGTTTCTGCTCTG
Organism: Hibiscus tridactylites; assembly: GCA_958450335.1. Taxonomy (NCBI): domain Eukaryota; kingdom Viridiplantae; phylum Streptophyta; class Magnoliopsida; order Malvales; family Malvaceae; genus Hibiscus; species Hibiscus tridactylites. The sequence continues at coordinate 10,116,490 of OY288279.1, read as the reverse complement.
CTCTCAAGGTACTACTACATGCGCATTGCCCTTGGAATGTCGGTTTCCATTTTGTTCGTAATATTATGTATATGTTTGAAACAGGAGGGACAAACATGTGTAGCAGATCGGAATTGTGACTCAGGGCTGCACTGTCAAACCTGTGTAGCAAACGGAAACGTACGGCCACGATGCACCAGAACCCGACCTCTAAGCCCCATTGCTAATGTCAGTACAGTTTCATTCATTTTTGTGTACACGTTTCAACAAAAGAAGAAGCAAGGTTATTGATATGAACTCTGAAACAGGTCCGGGGACTTCCGTTTAACCGATACTCGTGGTTGACTACACACAACTCGTTTGCGAGGCTAGGAGCCAGGTCTGCAACTGGGTCTTTGCTTCTGGCTCCGACGAACCAGCAGGACTCCATCACCAGCCAGCTTAATGTATGCCTTCTTTTATCTTCTTGTTCAATGTTAGCAGAATTAGCTTATAATTGTTCCATGTTTAGGTGGGAATATGTGATTTTTTATTATGTTGGACAGACAGAAGTATTAGTCTTGTTGTCGTGTGGTTTGTTCGTTTGTGCTTTGGATGCTTTGGAAACATGGTTTTTGCCTGTTGGGCACCATGTTGCTTCCGAGCATTTTCTTGCTTAAAGCAAAATCAAACTATACAAACCATGTTTTCCCAGGTATATTGTCCTTGCGTACACTTTTGTTGAATGTTTTTCTGTTGATGGCAGACTTTTTAAATTATATTGCGAAAACTTTTTACCAGTTCTTTCTCTTTATGATAAAAAAATGGTGCGTTTGGTATGTTTATGACTAATGATTGTCTTTTACTCACATGGGTGGTTAAACTTTATATTAAATAAGCATCTTTATTTTCTGGACTAAACTAAACTAAGCAACATCTATACTTTATTCTACTTTGAAACCCACATGTAACAAGAGTAGGGTTAGTTGAACCCTTCCGAAAAAGGTATCGCCAATGCTGCAGTTGACCAATGTCTAATGTCAATTGCTTCATAGCTTGTGTTGTTTCGACTCTTACGTTTCTTCTAGCGTTTATACTCGATGCATACCTATATCCGACACTTATGACTAAGTCTAATTAGCATAGAATCATACTCTGCCAGCTCCCGGTTGCATGTACGAAAGATGATCTGGTTTGATTAGATTAACAATCTGATTGCCGTTTCACTTATTCTCTCTTGCAGAATGGAGTAAGAGGTTTGATGTTGGACATGTATGATTTCTTGAATGACATCTGGTTGTGTCACTCATTTGGAGGAAAATGCTACAACTACACAGCTTTTGTAAGTCTCCATGAACATCTAAAGCCAATACATATATTTTTTATGGGACTTTATTTAACATTATCTTTACCATGTCATTAATGGATGAGGGGTTGTTGTTTTTTTCAACCAGCAACCTGCGGTTAATGTTTTAAAAGAGTTTGGAGCATTTCTTCAAGCAAATCCATCAGAAATTGTTACCATTATCATTGAAGATTATGTTACCTCTCCGAGGGGATTGAGTAAAGTATTCGATGCTGCCGGCCTAAGGAAGTTCTGGTTTCCGGTATCTCGAATGCCAAAAAACGGTGGGAATTGGCCAACGGTTGATGATATGATCCAAAAGAATCAGCGCCTGGTGGTTTTCACCTCGAAATCGACTAAAGAGGCCTCTGAAGGTATAGCTTATCAATGGAGATACATGGTAGAAAACCAATGTAAGTCCTTTTACCATTACCTTTTTAATCGGTTGAGTAAATAAAACAGAATTGACATTGATGCATTTGGAAATTACAGATGGAGATGGCGGGATGGTAGGTGGTTCGTGTCCGAACCGAGCGGAATCACCTGCGATGAATGCGACATCGAGGTCACTGGTCTTAGTCAACTACTTCCCCGATAGACCTACCATAACTCAAGCCTGCAAACACAATTCAGCTCCATTGATTAACATGACTAAAACATGTTACAAAGCAGCCGGTAACCGGTGGGCGAACTTTATCGCCGTAGATTTTTACAAGGTATGAATGTCGCATCACTGTCATTTGGTAGTGGTACTACCAAAGCATGAACAACTTAAAAAACCGAATTCTCCCATGAATCTTTCAGAGGAGCGACGGAGGAGGTGCTCCGGAAGCCGTAGACGTTACGAACGGCCGTCTAGTTTGCGGATGTGAAAACATTGCCAATTGCAAGGTCTGAAACAACATTCTTCTACTTATCACCCTCCGTTCCATTGTTCAAATAGTTTCGGTATTCAACAGTTGTTTCACTCTGTAGGCAAACATGACATTCGGAGTATGCGACGTACCCGAAGCAGGTAGCGTCCCTGCACCAGGACCATTGGCACGTAAATCAAGCTTTGCTCATTTAGACAGTCGGCCGATTCCATCACAGTTGTTGCTCGGCATAAGTTTAGTAACAATTCTCTTACAACCATAAACAGGAACTCGAAAACACCTACATGTTTTTCAGTAAAACAGAGGTTCAGATTCTTATTGGCATGTATTTTAGTCGAAAAATTAGGGAATCTGTCTCCGGGTTCTAAATAACAGTAAGAGATCACCAATGTGTTGTTTTTAGAACTGCTTGGTGCATCCGCTGTACGTTAAACTTAAAGCGACGTTGCTGTGTTTTTGATGGTGAAAGAGTTTGAGAAGATTACTTTTTTATACTAAAAACGGTTTAATCGTCTGTAATTGGATACAAAAATGTTTATAAAACGACTTGGAAATCTGTAAAACTCATTGATTATGATTACAAGCAAGCCCAAGAGGAAGACTTTAAGCAACAATTTTTCATCATTAACTAGCTGACCAGAACAGAACAAAGATCCTCATAATTTTTTATGTGGCTTTCTATGCCCTACCATTAAAAATAATTTTTAATTTTTAAACTCTAAACTCTTAAGTATACACTATATTATTAATTCTTTAAATCCTAACCTTAAACCTTAATCATAAATTTTAACCCTAAATTTTGAGTATGAGAACTAAAAGGGCATACGATTTTCATCCACCATGTCTTTTTAAACTTACAGTGGAGGACAAAAATCTTCTATCCTTTTTGGTGTTATTTTCTATGTCTAACCCTAAACCTTAATCATAAATCTTAAACTCTATACCTTATAAAATACACCATACCTAAATTTCATAAATCCTAAACTTAATTTTTTGTGTGAGGACGTAAAAGGGCACCAAAAACGTAAAAAATTCATATTCTACTATAGGTAACTATTCCTTCGACAAAAATCTTATGTTCTTATTCGTTGGATAAAAATTCTTTTACTCTTTCTATGCCCAACACTAAAAAAATAAATTTCAAGCCTTAGCTCTAAATTCTAAATCTTAAACCCTACACCCTAAAAATACAGCCTACCCCAAATTCACTAAACCCTAAAATTAAACATAATTTTTAGTGTGGCGCATAAATAAGGTCCCGAAAAAAAGGGCAATTTTTTTTATTCGATGCCCTTTTGCATGTCTCAATACTAAAAATTCAAATTGTAAATTATAAACACTAAACCCTAAAAATATATTTACCACTAATTCTCTAAACTCTAACCCTAAAACTTAACATTAAATCTTAAATCTTATTTTTTTAATATAGGGGTATAAATAAGGACTGGGATTTCTATTCCCATTTTCCCCATTGCCAGCTTTGATGCACTTGTATATGAAGAGAAACCGAAACAGAGAAGAGGAAGATTTGGAAAAAGCAGACCCCAAAACCAAACCATGCAGATGCAGGCAAGTTTTCATATATCTTCTTCTTCCTCTTATTTTCTCCTCTGTACTGAACTAACAGAGCTAAATGTTTCGTTTGCAGTTTATTTCCATTTTGATCTTTTCTAGTCTGTGTTTTAGTTTCTGCTCTGCTCAAAAGGTACTACACGCCCACTGCCCTTGGAATTTCAGTTCCAGTTTTGTTTGTAAATTGTAATATAATGTATATGTTTGAAACAGGAGGGACAAACATGTGTAGCAGATCGGAATTGTGACTCAGGGTTGCACTGTCAAACCTGTACAGCAAACGGGAACGTACGGTCCCGATGCACCAGGATCCGACCTCTAAGCCCCATTGCTAGTGTCAGTACAGTTTCATCCATTTCTGTGTACACGTTTCAACAAGAGAAGAAGCAAGGTTATTGATATGAACTCTGAAACAGGTCCGGGGACTTCCGTTTAACCAATACTCGTGGTTGACTACCCACAACTCGTTTGCGATGCTAGGAGCCAGATCTGCAACTGGGTCTTCGCTTCTGGCTCCGACCAACCAGCAGGACTCCATCACCACCCAGCTTAATGTATGCCTTCTTTTATCTCCCTGTTCAATGTTACCAGAATTAGCTTATAATTGTTCCATGTTTAGGTGGGAATATGTGTTTTTTTATTATTTTGGACAGACAGAACTATTAGTCTTGTTGCCGTGTGGTTTGTTCGTTTGTGCTTTGGATTTCTTTGAAAACATGGTTGTTGACTTGTTGGGCAGTGGCATCATGTTGCTTCCGAGCATTTTCTTGCTTAAAGCAAAATCAAACTTTGATGGCAGACTTTTTAACTTAGATTTGTTGGATGTTTCTCATTTGATGGCAGACTTTTTAGGTGAAAATCGTTTGCCCTCTTAGTACGCCACTTATTATACCGGTTTAAGGTTAAGTTCAGTGTTTAAGAAATTAGAGGTATGATATATTTTTTAAAAGTTTAGGGTTTTGAGTTAAGACTTAGAATTTAAAAATTTTAGCATTGGAGCATGAAAAAAAACAATAAAAGGGGTAGAGAATTTTTGCTTTTTAACTTATATTGCGAAACCTTTTTATCAATTCTTTCTCTTTATGATAAAGAAATGGTGTGTTTGGTATGTTTATGACTATAATGATGGTCCTTGCACACATGGGTAGTTAAACTTTATATTAATTAAGCATCTTTATTTTCTGGACCAAACTAAACATGTATACTTTATTTTCCTTTGAAATCCACATGTAACGTGGGTAGCTAAACTTTATTAATTAAGCATCTTTATTTTCTGGACTAAACTAAACAGGTCACATTTGCTTTATAGCTTGTGTTGTTTCGACTCTTACGTTTCTTCAAGCATCGGTACTCGATGCATACTCACATCCGACACTTATGACTAAGTCTAATTAGCAGAGAATCGTACTCTGCCAGCTCCCGGCTGCAGCCTGCATGTACGAAAGATGATCTGGTTTGATATCAATAATCATAACACTCAACCTTGTAGATTTCTCTCTTGCAGAATGGGGTTAGAGGTTTGATGCTGGACATGTATGATTTCCAGAATGACATCTGGTTGTGTCACTCTTTTGGAGGAAAATGCTACAACTTCACAGCTTTTGTAAGTCTCCATGAACATCTAAAGCCAATATATATATATTTCATGGGACTTTTATTTTAGCAATATCTTTTCCATGCCATTAATGGACGAGGGGTTGTTGTTTTTGAATCAGCAACCTGCGATTAATGTTTTAAAAGAGGTTGAAGCATTTCTTCAAGCAAATCCATCAGAAATTGTTACCATTATCATTGAAGATTATGTGACCTCTCCAAGGGGATTGAGTAAAGTATTCGATGCTGCCGGCCTAAGGAAGTTCTGGTTTCCGGTATCTCGAATGCCAAAAAACGGTGGAAATTGGCCAACCGTTGATGATATGATCCAAAAGAATCAGCGCCTGGTGGTTTTCACCTCGAAGTCGGCTAAAGAGGCCTCTGAAGGTATAGCTTATCAGTGGAGATACATGGTAGAAAACCAATGTAAGTCCTTTTACCATAATGTTTTTAATCCGTTGACTAAATAAAACACAGTTGACATTGTTGCAATTGTAAATAACAGATGGAGATGGCGGGATGGTAGGCGGTTCGTGTCCGAACCGAGCGGAATCACCTGCGATGAATGCGACATCGAGGTCACTGGTCTTAGTCAACTACTTCCCCGATAACCCTGACATAACACAAGCCTGCAAACACAATTCAGCTCCGTTGATTAACATGACCAAAACATGTTACACTGCAGCCGGCAACCGGTGGGCGAACTTCATCGCAGTAGATTTTTACGAGGTACGAATGTTTCATAACTGTCATTTGGTAGTGGTACTACCAAAGCATGAACAACCTAAAAATCAAATTCTCCCATGTATCTTTCAGAGGAGCGACGGCGGAGGCGCTCCGGAAGCCGTAGACATTACAAATGGTCGTTTAGTTTGCGGATGTGGAAACATTGCCAATTGCAAGGTCTGAAACAACATTCTTCTACTCATCACCCTCCATTCCATTGTTCAAATAGTTTCGGCATTCAACTGTTGTTTTATTCTGTAGGCAAACATGACATCCGGAGTATGCGACGCACCCGAAGCAGGTACCGTCGCTGCACCAGAACCAGCGGCACTTAAATCAAGCTTTGCTCATTTAGACAGTCGGCCGGTTCTATCACAGTTGTTGCTCGGCATAACTTTAGTAACAATTCTCTTACAACGGTAAACACATGTTTTTCGGTAAAACAGAGGTTCAGATTCCAGGGGTCATAATTATTGGCATGTATTTTATTCTTGTGATTCAATGATTGCAGCAGATTTTTTCTACATGTAACATTGTATAAGCGGGTGTGGTGTCATTGTGATTTCTTTTTCCTTTTGCTAATAATGCTACATGTGAGGCATGCGCTGCCCCCAAACTCACAATCTTCAATGTCAGCTGGCCATTTAACAAGGATGGAATTCCCCTGCCCCTTTTCGGTGCCCCTACATATGCCCCCACGCTCAAAACTAACTTTAGGGTTTAGGGTTTAGGGTTTTATGTTAGGGGTTGTGGTTAGGGTTTAGGAAATTTAGAGTAGGGTGTATTTTTTAGGGTATAGGGTGTAGGGTTTAGGATTTAGAATTTAGGGTTAGGGCTTAGATTTTAATTTTGTAGTGTTTTTTAGTGTTGGGGCATATGTAGGGGCACCGAAAAGGGGCAGACGAATTTTATCCCATTTAACAATGGAAGCCACTCTATTATTAAAAATGATTAAAAAAGTTACGCACAGTACAAAAAAATGCCCCTATTATATTTTTAAAACAATTTTACCCTCAATATTTTATTTTTATCAAAATGACCCATTTACATATTAAAACGGTTAGTCAAGTGACGATAAACAATTTGAAATGACTTGACCGAATGACACGTATGAAGAAAAAATATTTTATATTTTATACAGTTTTTAAAAAATATTTTTTGACTCATGTGTCATTCTGTAAAATTAGCATATTTGTTTTTATGACATTGCTATTGCGGCATGCACTGTTATGTATGTTTGTCACGTTATTTCAAGTCATATATCGTCAGTTGACTAACATTTTTCATCTGCAGAGGAGCCATTTTCACCCGAAGTAAAATGTTGAGTATAAAATTATTTTAAAAAATAAAGGCTAAAATGACTATTCAATCAAACGTTAAGGCCATTTTTTGACATTATACCAAAGGTAAACTATTTATTCATGCTTAACCCATCCATAATGACCATGAGTTATCACCGCATGCAAGATGGACCGAGGGTCGTTAAGTGCAGCCACGACTCTAAAAATTTTAATTTTTTATATATTTTAAAAATGTATATTCTAGATAATTTAATCTCATATTCTTAAAATTTTAAGCTTTAATATTATTTTACTAAATATAAAAAATCGCACTCTTAAGTCTTAACATGCATGTATTGCGTCGGTCCCCGACCGAGTATCGATTGCCCAAGTTTCTGGAATCATGTGAAAGTAATAGATAGATATGGAACATTTTCATGTTCTTATGGGCCCAGTTAGGGCAACTGACACTGGTGTCGTTAACTAGTCACAACTTCCAATTCCCCGTTATTTAGGCTTGATATATGGGCTTGTTACTAATACCATTAATAAGATGAGGTCCAGGCCTTCCAACCATTAATGTTTTGAATTAGTGTTTAAAGAATTGAAGATGTAGTGTATTTTTAGGATTTAGTATTTAAAATTTGAAATTATGATTTAGAATATAAATTTTTAATATTGTGACATAGAAAGAGTCATCGTAAAAGTACATGAGTTTTTTGTTCTTAGAGACCGAACCTCATTTTATCCCATATGTAGGTTTCTCTCTTTATTTACGTAACTTATTATTTAAGATATTTAACGTCTTATTTCACTAGATTAACAAATAGTTGATAATATGAGATATATGTTAACCAGTTTATACAATCATCCTTAGAAAGGTATCATTAAGAGACTCGAATTTTGAATTATAATGAATGGAATCACAGTCATGTATCTTCTATGGCTTTTGAAAGGGGTAAAAGCAGTAGCTCCAACAACCAGTGACGGACACTTAAATTTTTTAAAGTTCACACATTTGACTTAAATATTTTAATTTTTTATAAATTAGTTCTTAAATTTTTATGGCTTGTACCCACCTTAAACTTTTAAGATTTTTCGACTTATTTTCACCCTCAAAAATATTTTTGGATCCGTCACTGCTAACAAAATTATTTTTTGAATGTGATTTCAAGTCAAGCAACACTAAAATCTAAACAATTTGCTGCATTATTTAGTGGTGAATTGAAATGGGTGTAGGAATAAATGCTTTGTAGGTGTAGATAGGGGGAATCTGGTGGGAGAATGTCATATGGGTATGGATTAAATAATTAGTGTTTAATTAGGTCATCAAAATGGCATATTCTCGACCATCTTCTTTTGTAAAAAAAAAATTGTTTTGAGTAATTAATGTTGAGAATATGATGCTATTTTGTGGGATTGAATTCTGAATCAGAGATTTTGAATTGATAGTACATTGCATGACAAAGAAAGAAACAAAAGTCATTTCTTTGCCCTTCCTTTACAATGATTATTAAAGGAATTAGTCAAGTGCTCCACTAACAAAATTTTCATATTTGCTGCCTTAGTGCCCCAGCTTCACATGGGACAATCACTACTTTGATTTATTTCATACTCAAAACAAATCGAATCAAAAATTTAATTTTTTTATTGCTCTTCCAGTTTTTAAGGATTTTGCTCTGATTAATTTGAATAAATTTGTGTCTCACACTTAATTTTAGTGGGTGAATCTTTCAGCATATACAATATCTCGAACTCGAGGCCTACTTAACCGATATCAAACTACTTACCACTTAAACCAACTCCGTTGGTGAATCAAAAGCTTACTTGATTTGATTTTTCATCTTCAATTCAATCAGTTTTTATAGAACGATTGAGTTATTCAGAATTTTTATTAAAAAAAGTCGTAAAATTATAAAATTTGTATTTTAAAAACCAGGTTGAAAATGAATCAAAACAGCATGAAAACACTGGCTTCTTTTGTTATTTTTTATATAAAATTTTATGTTTCCATCTTTTAACCTATTCTTTTGGTTTTTATTTTTTTATCGACTCTAATTGATTCTTTAATTTTTTCCGTTCAATCTATATGATTAAAAAATAAATTATGTTTAATACAATGTCGATATATAAATCTGTATAGTATTGAAACATATAACACCTCATTAAATGCCCTTTAGAAAAATAGTTTGTGCTTAATACACTCATAGTATATAAATCTATAAAAGTGACATCTCATAATTCGCTATCAATATATAAGTTTATGCACAACAACGAATTACATATAAACATTAACGAGAATAAGTACATTTGATCATATAGTAAAGTTGTTCATCTTTATTTTTTGATTTTCTTTAAGCCACAAGTTCTAGTCCTATTAGAAGTACCCCTTAATTTCTCTGGAGTTTCTCCTTCTCCTCTTTTCTAAATAGGATTATAATTAGATTTAAGATTTGTCAGCAAAAATATAAACCTTTAGAAAAATAGTAAGATTGTATTATAATATAATGACAAATTTGACCTTCGGTATGTACATGTTTTGTTAATTTAACTCTTATTATTTTAAAGAAAGTCGAATTATTTTTCTTTTTAAAAAAAAAATCAAAATTTTAACAACACCAACTTGAAATCATGCATGTCAACATAAAGTACACATGGACGGTTATGCCTACTAGGGGTGGGAGAAAATACCCGACCCGATTGACCCGACTTGAAAACCCGAAAACCCGAAACAAAAATATCTGGTAATTCTCGGAAAAAAAATTACCCGACCCGGAAAATTTCCCGGGACACGGGCCGGGACACGGGCCGAGAGTTTTCCCTTACCGGGTATCCGACCCGATAAAATTTAATGTATATTTTTTTATATTTAAAATTATATTTTTATTTTATGTTTCTTAATATTTTCACTCTAAAATTAAGTTTAAATCCCTATATTTTTTCTATGTTTGTATTATATTCTTTTAAGTTTTAAGTTTAATTTTTTTTAAAATATTTTTGTGTTTAACATATGATTTTTTAATTCTAAAATAAAAAAAAATATGAATCGAGTACCCGGATTTAATGGGCCGGGACACGGGCCGTTTAAAGAGGTACCCGAACGAACCGGGTACCTGGTTTTCCGGGTACCCAAATCCCGGGTACCCGACAATTCCCACCCCTAATGCCTACCATGTCAAAATAGCTAAAAAAATTATCATTATATCTATATAATAAGGAGACACAAAGATTGAATATATGGCCAAACCCACACGCATATTATTAGGGTTTTAGACTTATGCGAAATGAGCGACCGCACATGACCTCAAGAAAATAGGTGTTTAAAATAAGTTGAATTAATGTTTGTAAGGGAAAATAAAATATTTTAGTTTAATAAATTACAAGAAAAAATAATAAATGACTTTAAAGATGGTCCCGTCATATATCTTTGAGATTATAAATTAAAAGGTCTCGTTTTAATAAACTGCACATCCCCTGTAAACCTTTGAGCCGCCCGACACATATAAATACAAACATGTGTTATCCATGTATATGGGGAATATTTTTTTTCTTAAGATTTGTGACACAGTACAAAACTTTTAACTTTTTACGTTTTTAAGATTGTTGGATGGGTGAAAATAGATAATTAAAATTAATATTAAGATATGATGATATTTTTACGAAAAAAATAAATTATCTTCAATTTAAACTTTTTAAACTCAATCTAACGATCTTAAAAACATGTGAAACTAGATAATTTTACGTTGTGTAGGTGAATCATAACTTTTTTTCCTTTATTATTATTTAATTGTAGAATATGGGATATAGGGGCATGAATTTATTTTTTTTTAGGGAAGGGGCATGAATTTCATCCATGAGTGATGGGGTCAAATTGTTTATTATAATGGCCTAACATGCGCCCCAAAGAGTGATAATGACATTGACCAATTATGAAATTGAAAACTTGTGTTAGTACTCACCAATGGGACCAAATTGCATTATTGCTATTGGTTTTTACTACTTTTTTTACCACTACATTATTATCTTCTTCTTTTTTCATCCCACTTGCACTTACATACCACCTTTTCTCCATCATACACAAACACACACTAATCGTAATTTTGTCTGAATATGATACTTATTAACTATATAATTTTAATAATACAAATGTATTGTCCAATTGTAACGAAAAAAGGAAATTACATTTTTAAAAAAATATTGTTTGGGTTGAATTTGAATCGATAACCACTAAAACCTTTTCTCCATTACCTTTTTAGCTTTTGGGTGAAGGAAACAAAAGGTCCACGTTGAGAGCTCTTCCAACAGTTGAAATAAAAAAGGAAGATCCAAGTTGGTTATGGACCACGTCATCAGGAAAAGTAAAGCGGACGCGTGGTCCGCAAGCGAGGTCCCACGTGGAAAGCTTGTGGACCACTTATAGATGAAATCTTAGGGCGAATCTCAATGCCAACTAGACTTCGTCATCTTTACACCCTAATCTGGTTTTTCTTTTAATATATTTTTATTGTTTTTTCTTATGTTTTTGTTAACCAATGGAAGTCCACTATTTTCCCTCACAATATCAGGGGATTTGTTTTTTTAAACGGTATTATATTCAATAGTGAAAGGGTTATAAAGGAATTATACTTCAAATGTTGAAAGTTTAATGCAAAATAAAAAACGTAATAAAATTTAAGGATGTAAAAGACGTTAAAATATTAAACCTAACACATTCAAAATAACTTCAAAAAGCTCTTGATATTAAATTCAGAAAACTATTACTTTGACTTGAGTGCTCTTTGAAAAAAGTAAAATTTTTCTGCTACTTGTTCTTGGCGTATCAGCACAACCACAAAAAAGAAAATCATAACATGTACAGCTCGGCCTCCTACAATGACAAAGAAGTTTGATGATACTCGTCACCCGAACTCTAAACTTACAAAAGATAGACTGAAACTGCCATAAAAAAAACAAAGAAACTGCCATACAAGCAAACGAAAGAACTACTATATAAGCAGATATGAGAGTACTTCGGGTATTTTTTTTTTGACAAAACATTTTGGATTTTTATTGACATTTAAAAATAATTTATTATTTATTTATATTAAAAATTTGACTGGGTTGATATTATAAATCAATTTGATACCAATTCAATCAAGAAACAATCAAACTAGTTTTATTTTTATTTTTTTGGTAAAGATGGTATGATTGTATTAGATAGAATCATACACGGGATGTACTAATGTGTGTCTTATTAAAAATTTCTTTAAACTTAATTGACGAAAAACAGTACACACACTAAACTTCTTAAACAATACAGAAGATTTAAATCATAAATTGAAAGAACCGCTCTCATAATAAAATTTTGCAATACTCGATTCAAGCGGGTCAATAAACATATCAGTGCTTATACTAAATAATTATCTAATTATTAAATTTTCTAGAAAATATAAATAATGTAATAGAATTGCATTAAATTTAGGAGAAGACATTAATCACAACTTATTTTATACTATAAACTAGTAACACAAATATTTAGGGGGAAAGCACAAAAATCGATGGAAATCCATTGGATAATGTTGGTATGAGTTGGGGCATAATTCGTGGATTATAAAAGCAGCAGCCAGCAACCCAAGTTAAAAGTTTTATTTCTTAATTATTACAGGTTTAATTCTGATTTTAGTCCCTCTACTATGCTAAAAATTTTAAATCTAATCATGTATGTTAATTTGATACTCTAGTTTTACAATGTTATTATCATTAATGTGATGATATAAAATTTATTTATTGTTATTCGATCGTGGACATATGTCGTCGTGAAGATCCAATAAACTAAGCTCAACCAACAACAAATATGCATGTCAATAAGATACTTAAAGATGTAGAAAAACATCATTTTACTGATAACAATTAACGTGTTATCAAATTTGATTTACTAACAATATTGTAAAAATGATTAAATTATACGAAATTATAGTAGATATATTAAATTTCAAATTTCAACGTTAGTAGAAGGATTAAAACAGAAATAACCGCTATTATATTATTTATGATTTTTTGTTTTCTTAAACCAGAAAAAATGAATTTGAATAGCTGGAAACACGTGGTGATTCGCACGTGCATCGGGGTAGTCAAATATCGTATAGGCTGTACCGGGGCGGCAAGCAATGCATTGTTCGGTTGACTGGAGACAGCAGGGACGCTGTGTCCCTCATCACGCGTGTGCTCTCGCCTACTAAAACGACATCGCCTAATAAAAATAAATATTTTACTTTTTTGTAATTAATTTGAAAAACAAGACTTTGTGTAAATTTAATGTGATATTTGAAAAAAACAAATCTTAAAAATGATTTATGAGTTCAAATATGGCATGAATTTAATTAAATTCAATATTAAATTTTATAGACATTTAATCCGCAATAAGTTCAATAATGGTTGGAAAATATGGCTAAATATCTGCTGGAGTTGAGTAAAAAAAATTTATTCAACGTAATTTAAACTTTTATTAAATTAACTCAATTAAAAAATTAAATTAGATTGAATAAGTTTATTCAATCGAAAACAAATAAGAAATTCAACTATGTTAAAGAAAATTTTATAATTTTTGCATAATTTTTTTGAATAATCTTATAAGGTAGTATCTCTTCGTACATATTTTTAACTCTTTAACAATGCATACATACCTTAAACAAAAAGAAAAACAATGTACACATATATTACAAATAAATTATTTTAAATCCGAATCTCTTAAGATAAATTTTACGTAATATAAAAGCCCACACAAAAAATTTTATAATCCCGTAACACGGCAAACAAGTTTTAAGTGAAAAATATTTAAGAAACAAATATAAAAACACATATGACTATTAGCGTTCATTTAAAAAGTTTCATTGAACTCTAACATTTTCATACGTGGTAATAATTATAACTATTTTTTAAAAAATTAATTACTATTTTAAATTAAAAATTAATCTCTATATAACTATTTAAACTAATAGTTGATTCGTTCCTTAAAGTTTTCTAGATTATTTTAAAAAATGTAATCGAATTTTAGGTATGTTTGATATTAGATGAATAAAATAAAATGGAAGATTAAGCGAATGTCAGACATTGGTTAACGTAGACAGAGAATAGTGAGGGGTCCACTTTGATCGAACATTTGTTGGGTCCCACTCCCATCTAGAAACCACCCCTTATTCGATGTGACTGACGTCCACGGGAATTTAATTTTAAATAAATAAAAGAGGAAATTAAATCCCTGGAATAAAGAGAGAGTAGAGACAACCTGGACCCGCACATTCCTCTGTCTATCAATTCCCCCTTTGACCTTTGACTGCCAACTACTACTCCATTTAATTTACAACACACATTTCAAACCTAATTATTAATTAATCTCCTTTTCATCATTATAATATCCCACTGCTCTTCCCTGAAATTAATCCAATTCTACTTTCATTTAATACGATACATAAAATAAATTATTATTTTTTTATTTTTCAAAATCAGTTAATATAATGTGATGAGATGTTAGGTCCCTTAAGCAATATCAGATGTTCAAAGTCTAGCATTAAGTTGAGAAGGTCATTTTTATATTGAGTCTGCAAAATTTAATTCAGATTAATTAGTTAATAAATTAGAACCAATAACTAATAAAATGTGTTGATGAAATTATATATATATGTGTGCTTATTATATGTACAGTATGAATATGATATTAGAAAAAAGCAATGCTAATGAAGTTGAAGAGTGTTATTTTCTTTAACATATTAGATTTAATTGTTCATGTAGTAAAGTGCATACCGCGAACTTAAGTCGAGTTCTTCACGGGGTGAGGAATATAATTTTAATTTTTTTTATTTCATTAAATTATTATAGGTAAAATTTTAATATAATAAAGTTATATTAAAAATCACTATTTCTTTAATACTTAAAATGTTTAGTCAAAACAAACGATTCAATCAATTGACTACGAGAATAAATTAGATCAATTTTACAAATAAAGTTTCAGTATTTTTTTTATGGATTTATACTTAATACATATATTTAAAATGTTTTAAGATTTATGATTAGAATTTAAAGTTTGGAGGTTAGGAGTTTATGTTAACAAGTTTAAAATTTAGGGTTTGTGGTTATAATGTAAGGTTTAGGATTTATGATAATATGATTAGAGATTTAAATTGTAACATATAAAATCTAAATTCTAACCACAAGCTATCGTTTCTAAATCATTAACTCTAAGATATAATCATAAACCTTAAAGTTAAAGTACTTACATACCGTTTTAGTTTCTACCGTATGTATAAAATAATTATTTTTTTATTTTATCAGTTGGTGTGGTTTTCATGTTCTTGTTTATTTATATACATTAGGGAAAAAATATCCACAAGGAAGATTTGACATGCAACCAGCCTGTAAAGCGAGAGCTGCTACGATTTTATCTTCAAAGCACATACATAAAAGCAAGCAACGCCTAGAAATCTAGATAGCCTAAAAATATCAATTCCGTTAATTAAGTAATTATTTGATACATTAATTATAAATAACTTGAATATATTTCAACATATTTTTTTATTAATGTTTTAAAATAAATAAATAAGATAAGTAACAATAGATTAAGATGTTTGTAAAAATTTAAATATCGTTAGTATATAAAATTTTAACAGCTAAATAATTTTAATAATGTCAACAATTAAATTTTATAATGATCAATATAATGACGACTATTCTAATATAATTTTTTTCAATTATAAAATCTAATTTTTAACCTCTAATCTAACTCAAAAGACCCAACACCTCGTACTTTTATTATTTTTTTGGACAAATACTTCCGAATTAATATAACAAACTATTTTGTCGATGTAAATGTAACTTAGATCACAATTTTAGGCATGGCCAAAAGAAGTGGGACCCAAACCCAAGGAGTCGTACAATTTACTTTGACTAAAAACCCTTTCTCACCACCAGACTTATAAATGCCACACGTGTGGCCCATGGTCAGATTAAGATAAGATAAGTTCCTCCCCTTCGGCCATCTCTTGCAGAGTCCCACCATTCCTCTGTTATTTTTCATATCAAACCAAAGGCACCGGTCAGAGAATCTTCAGAGACCCCCCGCAAAGAAACTGGTACACTGGAGATGCCTGGAACTACTATTGAGCCTTTAGATTTGGTTGGTTTGCAAATTCCGTATCATTTCAGGTGTCCAATCTCACTTGAGCTCATGCGTGACCCTGTCACCGTCACCACCGGCCAAACCTACGACCGATCCAGCATCGAGTCATGGGTCGCCACCGGTAACACTACTTGTCCTGTAACTCGTGTCCCGCTTGCTGATTTCACTTTTATCCCCAACCATACCCTTCGCCGACTTATTCAAGATTGGTGTGTCGCCAACCAAGCTTTTGGTGTTCAGCGGATTCCCACGCCTAAACAACCTGCCGACCCGACCATGGTTCGGACTTTGCTGAGCCAGGCTTCGTCTCTTTCGAATCCGTTTCAGTCTCGTCTTTCGGCTCTGCGTCGACTCAAAGGTCTCGCTCGTGATTCTGATAAAAACCGGGGCGTTATTTCTTCGCATAACGCAAGGGAATTACTGATAAATGTGTTGTTTACGGATACGGGTTCCGGTTTGTCGGAGTTGAACGTTGAGGCGCTTGCGGTTCTAGTGATGTTTCAACTCAGTGAATCTGAGTGCGAGTCGATCGCTTCGGATCCGGACAGAGTCATATTCTTATCGCATATGTTGTTCCATTCCTCGATCGAGGTCCGTGTCAACTCGGCTTCGCTCGTTGAAATCGTCCTTTCCGGAATGAGATCGTCGGAGCTCCGAGCTCAGATAAGCAATGTGGATGAAATCTTCGAAGGGGTGACGGACATATTAAGGAACCTCAACTCTTATCCCCGCGCGTTAAAAACCGGCATCCGAGCTCTCTTCGCTTTGTGCTTACTGAAACAAACCCGGCACAAAGCGGTTCAAGCCGGGGCAGCGGAGACGTTGATCGACCGGTTGACCGACTTGGATAAATGCGAGGCCGAACGAGCTTTGGCGACGATAGAGTTGTTATGCCGGATCCCCTCGGGGTGTTCCGCGTTTACCTCCCACGCGCTGACCGTCCCGCTGTTGGTCAAAACAATACTAAAGATCTCAGACAGGGCGACGGAGTACGCCGCCGGTGCGCTGATGGCACTGTGCTCGGACTCGGAGCAGTGTCAGAGGGAAGCAGTGAATGCGGGCGTTCTGACTCAGCTGCTGTTGCTGGTTCAAAGTGATTGTACGGAGAGGGCGAAGAGAAAAGCACAAATGCTTCTGAAATTGCTTCGGGATTCGTGGCCCGAAGATTCCATCGGGAATTCGGACGATTTTGCTTGCAGTGAAATCGTACCCTTTTGAACTAAGAAACTACTACGTTCAAATCAATTCTTCCCGTTTTTCATAGAAAGATTTTAATGTTGCTATTTTTGTTTAGAATGAAACAAAAAAAAAAAAATTCCAGGTTTTAGACGGTGTAAATTGAGGAAGGTTGTAATTTTTGTTCAAGGAAAGTAAATGAATGATGGATGTGTTCTTCATTAGAATTGAGCCTGCAATAATCATGAAATCCCCGACTTCATTTCTGTGGGTGTAGAAAGCTGATGTTCATCAAAATCAAATTGGCGCAAAGTGTCGCCTGGAATTGAGACAACCTTGTGCATCTCCCAGGGGCAGAAACATTCAGAGAAAACTGCAACTGGGGTATCGTATTTTTGTGCAGAAAGGGTGGAGCGGAAGGAATGGCAAAAAACAAGGAATTGGGAATCACATGGGGATTTATGGTCCAACACAGCCCAACTTTGTTTCCTGCAACAAATGGGAAAAGTTATGGTTTTTTCCCCAGCATTTGGGGTCCAACCCATTAATCGTTTTCGATCTCTCTCTGTTTATAAAACTCTTATAGCTTTCCTGGATGGCTACATAAAGTTAAGTCTGTCCACAAACAACTGGAATCAGTCAACCAGATATGAACATTGGCTGCCGACTGCGTCCACAGGATTTTTAACTGCGCCAGAAACCAAACTCTCAAGTGCAAATGCCTATGTAACATGGTTTCAACCAGGAAATAAACAAAACTCTGAGGCACATAGCTTGTATGTATGAGGAGTTGATCAAGAAGTAACCCAGCACATGATCTCAGCCGCTGCTTGTTTGAATATTCCCTCCACTTCAAATCCCTCTGCCTGCTCATGTTTAGAAGCTCCGGTACTTGCCACCTGCTTTCCATAGAATTATATTAAGATGTTACATTCTAAGCTCACATTATGAGTAGGGTATAATATAGGCAGGGACGAACGTAGGATTTTATGTTAAGGGAACAAATTTATAATATTTTTAGAAGGATAAAGCATATACGAATTTTAATTTTTCAGAATAACCGCCCTCAATCCGTCATGAATATAGGGTGTAACATCGCCTCATCTTATTTTTCAGCTAGTCTAAAATAGAGTAATCTTACATTTTGGACCAGTTTACTCTTTAGTTTTATTATTTTAATTAAATAATTATTTGATACACTGGCGGTAGAAATTAAAAGTTTCCACAAGTTTCTTAATTTTAAGGTTTAGGGACTCAATTTAGAGTGTACGGTTTAGGAGTTTAGGTTTAATAGTTTAGAATTTAAGGATTAATAAAATTTAGAGTTTATGGTTAGAATTTAGGCTTTATACGTTAAAACCTAAACCCTCAACATATTACACTAAAACCTAAACCTAAATCTTTAAACTCTAAATCCCAACCCTAAATTTTAACCATTGACCCTAAATTCTAAACTCCTACACTCAAACCCCTAAACCCTACACCCTAAACTAAGTTCCTAAACCCTAAAACTAAAACGCTTGTGGAAACTAAAAGTTTCCACCGCCAGTGTTAGGGATGGCAAACGGGCGGGGCGGGTGCGGATACCCCCTCCTCATCCCCATACCCACCTAAAATTTTTATATCCACCACCTACCCACCACCCACAGCGGGTACAATTTTTAAATCCACATCCGCGCATACATGTATATTCTCAAATCCATCCCCACACCCACCACCCAACTAGATACGCATTACTCGTCTTGTACCCGCCTATACTCGCCTATACCCGCCTGCTTGGTAGCAACCATATCAAATAAAACATAAGTTCAAGAACAATCATAAACATAAATTCAGGCGCGATCATAAAACACCATAAACAAACCAAAGTCTTAAGTACATAAAACAAACCAAAGTCTTAAAATTCTATAAAATTTTAGGATTTATAGAATAGTTTGTGAAATTACATTTAAATTCATAATGGTCCAAATTTATATGGCGAGTAGGATGCGGGGTGGGTAAGGTCTTAAATCCACCACCTACCTACTATCCGCGGCGGGTATGACTTTTTACATCCACACCCGCCTACTACCCTCCAAACTTATACCCATCCCCACCCTAATTAGGGCGGGTGCAGTACAGAATCCACGAAATTGTACCTGTCTGCCATCCCGTATTAAATATAAATCTTTTTAATTAATGTAATTTGTTTTTCCCACAAGCCTATTCAGTAATTTTATTTCCAAAGACAAATCATATATTCTATGAAAGTTCTTTCAAACACACCTATGAGTTTTCATGTTTCACAGATGCCCTATATATATATATTTTACTCATCATAAAATAATGGCTAAATTGTAGTTTCAGTTCCTCTAAATGTTCAAATCTGATAGTTAGTTCCTATATTTTTTAGGATTTGATTTCTCAACTTTTATATTAGCATTAGTTAGTCCAAATAGTCAAATATTATTAACCATTTCAATGGCTTATTTGAGTTTTTCTTAAAAGCACCCAACACACACACACACAATCTATTTCAACATGGTAATTGCAATTCATGTTATTAACAAAAAAACTACATAAGCATTCTAAAGAAAAAAAATATAATTTATGAAATATTTTTAATTATAAAAATAAACAACAAAATATATCATTTCTTCGTTTTCAACTCCATTTTTATATATATTTAATTATTATTTCTTATCTTTTGAGGTAAAAATATTGATGGAAGCAATTGGTCAGCTCCAATTTTTGAAAATTTTGAGCTAATTTTAATTTTTTTTACTTTTTAAATTATTAAAATAAATAATTTCAATAATTTAATTTTATATTAAACTACTTCTAGAGCTCCCCTTTCCTTTACTATATTTAATATTATAACTTATAAGTTGATTAAACCGGTAGGATTGATTATGCAATTCATTAATTGATAACTGATTTTACTAAAAATCAACTTTATTAACTTACTCGATTTAATTGAATCAACTAAATCAATTGGACCGAATATCACTTTTAGAAAAATTACTCTAATAAATTTAGGTCCAAATTCTAAACTATCTGCCAACCTGAGATTCAATGTGTAAAACTACTTATCCTCAACTTTCAATGCATGCAACTAGACGAGGTAAGCATCAAATTAATCAAATTAATAACATGCATAATAGAGTAGGGACTATTTTTTTGTTTAACTACCGGTATTTGACTTATTGGTCGACTAATTCAGATCGAATTTTGCAGAGATTCAATATAGAAGCGACTCACCCAACCTAATTTTCTCCATTCACAGTGGCAGGATTTGAACTTTTGACATTGCTTAAGTGACCTAACACCTCATCCCGTTAGACCCAACTGATTATCAGTTAAAGCAACGAATAATTTGGAGTTAAGAGATAAATTAAAAGAAAAGAAAACTTACATGCGCTTGAATCATGAACATGCACCGATTAGACTCGGAGGAAACATGCGCAGATGTCACCTCCAATTTGTGCTTCTCCAAAATACAGCAAACACCGGTGAAGAGCCCTGGTTTCTTCAGCGAGCACACGCTTATCTGTGCTTCTCTACCGCATATGTTCAACACAACGTTGGGAGATCTCCATGTTTGAAACTGCAAAGGAGGTTGCGAAGAAGACTTATTGATTGAATTATTGTTAGAAGATGGTGGATCCGCCATGAATGCTTCCCTGCTGCTTGAGTCTACAGCTTGTTGATGATTTTGGGCGGCCACCGTCGGAGTCTCGTGATGATAACCTTGGAGCCTCTCTAGCTTTTGTTTCTGTAGCTTTTGGAGGGTTTTCTCTAGGGTTTTGATGTAGTTCACTGCCTCATCGACTATGGTGGATTTGTCAGCCTGTGAACAATGATTCAAATATTCAGATAATTGGGTTATATACTATATAATTGGTCAGTCAATCATGGATACAAGAGAGTTAAGGTGCGGTCGTATCTTTTAAAAATATTAAAATTTAAATAAATTTTGTATTTTTCGTTGATGATTTAACTTCGCATACTACAATTTTGTAATTTTGCACCTTTGATTGTTTAACATAATTTACTAAATATTGACACCCTTAACATATAATCTTGCGTTCGTTCATGCTCTCAATAGAAATTGTTATTTGAAAAAAAGGCTTAATATGTAAATAAATGTCTAAACTATACTTCTTTTTAACTTTAGGTGCTTAAATTATTTTTTATTGTAATAATAGGTGTTTAACGTTTATACAGTTACAATGTTAGGTGACTAAATGTTTACACCATTACAATTTTAAAGTCGGTCTTTCAAAAAACACAATACCCAATAATTGTTTGACACACAACTTTGATTTTAATTTTTTAATTTTTTTTTTGAATTCTTTTATTTTTAACTTAATTTAAAAAAACTCTAAATTTCACTAAACTCACAAATTAACCTCAAATTCAAAAACCATAACACCTAAAAACTCAAATCCCAAATCCAACTTAGTCGCCGTCGTCCACCACTCCCGTCGAATGACTCAAAGGAATACATACAACTTCCGGATTGTACGACAAGAAGAGGAGACTTCCTTCTGGTGATAGCAACTGATTTGGGATTTTGATTAGGATTTTCGAACTTTAGAATTTTTTGTGAAATTTGGTTAAGTTTGAGATTTTCTAAAAGAATGTAAGAATTTTTAAAATAAAAAATTAATTAAAAAAATTAAAATTTAAAATATGCCACATGTCACATTTTAATTGGTTAATAAATTCTTTATTAGCAATTAACGGCCGTACATCTAAAATTAACGAGATGAAACATTAGATATATATTTTTATCAAAAAATAATTTAGACACATAAAGTTAAAAGAAGTATAATTTGGACACTTATTTTTATATTAAAACTTTAAAAATTTATGGCCATGTTTGGCAATTAACGGATAGCTAATAGCAGATTACATTAGCTGATAGTTGATTGCATTAGCTGATTTGACTAACAGATTGTATTAGCTGATTGTATAAAAGTGTTTGGTAAAATTAACTGATAGCTGTTAGATTATTTAAACAAGCAAAATGACATATAAGGACATGATTATATTCAATACTTGTTTGAATAGTTTATTAGTTATCAATATTTTGTACCTAATTATTATTAATTAGATCTATAAAGTTATTTTTAATATAACTTTTCTAAACATATTCGAATGATTTATATATTAATTTATTATTTATATAATTATTTTTATATAATTTAATTAATTAATAAATTTAAATACACATATAAATATGTGATAATAAAAAGAAAAGAAGTAAATAGGATTAGTTTATAAATAAGGTGAGAAAATATTTAATTTAGGTTATTTTGAGATTTTTGGTAACTGGTAAGGGTAAAAGAGTCATTACAACTCTAATATCAAACTTCTAATCTTAAAAAGCTCATATAATGAGCTTTTTCAAAATTAGCGGTTTCACCCCTAATTCGTTGTTTACCAAACAATAATATTAACAAATTTGACTGGTCAAACCTCTAATTATATCTCAAACCTCTAATTTTTGCCCAAACCTCTAATTTTTACCCAAACCCTCTTTACCAAACATGATATATATATTATGACAACTCAGCTATAATAAATACATTTCCATATTAAAACCATAAACAAATGGAGTAAGCAATCTAGGTGCACTTTCCATAACTGAAACCTACGGTTTTCTTCTACTTTCTTTTAACTTTTATATGTTCTCATGTAAAACAACTTATTAATCCAAAAAGTTTATATTTTTTGCTGCTCATGAACGAATGGTTCTTATTCTTATAAAAGAAGATTCAGCCAGACCAAGATTTTGTCTTGGTTTTTTTTTTTTTGTTTACTAGATTTAACGCGGTTACGAACATAATGAATGAAATAATTTCGTAGATTTGAATTGAGAAGTGTATTTTGTTATTTTGGATATACCTTAGTTGGTAGCTGCGGAAGCAAGTCATGAAGGGTAGAGAACATGTCCCTCATCTTCTTCCTCCTTTCTCTTTCGATCCATATATGATTATCATGATCCGATTCGGCCCCTCTCTTCGTATTCGTCGAGTCTTGCAAAGGTTGTTGGTCGTTGGTTTTGCCTGCAGATTTGTCTTCGCTACCAGTACCACCTGAAGATTTGTTATTGTTATTATTATTATCAGAGTTGGACAAAGCAGCTGTCCATGGCTGGTTTTCCCATTGTAAGAAACTGTCATGGCCGCCTTCTTCAGACATAACTGAATCACAGAGACAGGTAGAAAGAAGAAGAGGAAATATATGTAAGAAAAAGGAAGAGAGGAGACGTTTAAAAGGTGGCAAACAAAAGGTGAAAAAGGGGAAGAGGTTGATTGTTTTTGAAGGAGGAGAAGAGCCCAAAATACAATCATAAGGAAATGCCGTTACTCTGAATCAAACACTATACATATATATTGGATTTATAAATAAATTATTATTTTTAAACCGTGAACCCCACGAATAATTCTGGTAGAAAGAAGATGATTTATCTTAGAATACCCGAATAACAAATATTTCCTTATAATCATTAAGACTATTCAAAAATATCTCCTAAACCACGTCCTACCAAAGATTTTTTCTGATCCAACAACTCATGATGACCCCACTTTATTTTTTATACATTATGTTTAATAATATAACAAAAATACCAATCAAGTGCGGTAATATAATAGGTTCGAA
Source organism: Hibiscus tridactylites (assembly GCA_958450335.1). NCBI lineage: Eukaryota > Viridiplantae > Streptophyta > Magnoliopsida > Malvales > Malvaceae > Hibiscus > Hibiscus tridactylites. The sequence goes on along the minus strand of OY288279.1, from coordinate 10,092,166 downwards.
CCTTAAACATTCTATTGTTGATAGGAAGAATCACAAATCTTAAACTATGTATAAATGGGTTTGTTCATCTTAATCATAATATATGGTATTTGTAAATTCTAATGGATTATTGAAAGCAATTACCCATTTTTATTTGTCTTGGTTGATTAATGTTGTTATCGAATTCCGGAATAAGTAAAATAATTTTGTCGGAGAGCTCCCACTTATCCTACACCTTCAAGTCATTTCACAAAGTCGGACTAGCTAGGAAAGGTGACCCATTGCTTCCTTGAAAAAGGAGATTGGTTTCGTAATGTGTTCAACAGTTCACTATACATAGTATACTAGCATATACATGAGTACTATTGATATTCTTAAAGCTTTTGATAATGCCAATAAAATTCCATATTATTTCAAATATGTTTCGTCATCGTCATGATGCTTTATGCAAGTTATTGAACAAACTAATCCCGCAATTCATAACATTAACAGCCGCTCCGTCGCCTTGAAAGTTACAGTTCAAGGGTAACAAAAGCCGGTTCGAATCAGATATATATAATCCAACCCTCTTATTGGATCCCACAACAGCCTTTGCTCTTACTTGAGCAAGCCTGTTGTCTTACAAACGGGGCACATGTTTTTTAGCATTAACCACTCTTTGATGCAGTTTGTGTGGAAATCATGTCCACAATCTAGTATCCCGGTATCATCCCCATCTGCATATTCCTCCTGCCATTGTTGAAGTTCGGACGAGGTAAATGAGACTTCAAACTAACAGGTAAGATGAACGAATACCTACTGTTGTGTCTAGTGTCATACCTGACATATACAACATGGTTCCCTTTCTTGTGTGGATTCTGTTGTGGTGGATGAATACTTTTTCTGTTTCATCAACTTCATAATGGTTTCCTCGTTTAGTCCGGTGCTAACGTCTCCGATGCGTTCTTCTAGTGCCAACAATTCCTAGCGTTCCATTTGCAATGTGAGAAGAAAATCCCCCAACTTGAAGTGATTGAACAGAAAAACAGCAATTCCTTTTTACCTCATAAGACATGTTATCAACATCAAGGCGCATGTCTCTATGCCTGTCATGTGTTTCGGCCATACCATGATATATGAACGGATCGAACACCATATAATCCTGAAAGGGTATCACGTAAAGATATAAACATATTATTTTCAGACAGCAGGGTAACTTTCTAGGCTTTGTACGAGGGAGCTCCACTAATAGAGCTCTTTTATCTCTCAAATTGATGGGAACCTGTTCAGAAAGTATTTAGAAATGTATGCAATATGAACATAAAAAACCACATCATTAGCATGTCCAACAATTGAAGCAATCTAGTTATTGATCTGCAGAACAAACTTTCCATGAACAAATTATCCGATAACATTCTTTTGAAAATCATCTCTGACAGATTATTCAAGACTAAGCTAGTAACATAGGGAGAAACTGCTCTCCAGGCTCGATAAAGAGAACCTACTCTAGAATACTGCATTGTCCCAACTAGTGAAAAGAAGCCAACAAAGAATGAAAACGATTTTGTTTCTGCACATCAGCATCAATACGTCTCCAACTATTATAAAGAAATATTTGCACCAAAGCCATCTAATTGCTAAGTTTTCAATCCTGTCCTAAAAAATACATTCATTATTACAAAAATCATAACTTATTGAAATGCTCTTACGACAGTGTTGTTGTATTTTAGAGAAAATGTGGTACAACGGAGGAAAATTCAATAAATGGGAAAGGATAAGAATTTCCAGAAACCGTATCAACTATTGGTGAAACCCTAAAACTGTTTTGTAAGGTTAAAGTCAAAACAAGAAGGAAATTAATCTTTTCAAACTTAACCAGCTAAATCATTATAGTCGATGTAGCTAAAGAAAAAAAATTAACTCTATGAATAAACATTGCACGAATAAAAAACCAAACCTCAATTCGTAAGTTCTCCCCTCTGCGCATGGCATTCAAGACTTGGCGTATCTGACACATGGAGAAGAAAATGAGCAGTATAAGGAATTAGAATAATTTCTTATGTTCAATTGCCATTATAGGGGATGCATATCTTTTATCTCCAACTTTAATTGGCCAGCTTCTGTAATAGGCATTGTTTTCTCAAATGTGATGAATTATATCTATGTCCAGATTGCTCAAGATTTCATATCTTAACTAAATATTAAGGCGAGAAAACGTAAGTCCGATACAAAAGAAGTGGTAAAATGATAAAACTCGTATGCAAGGGACAGAAAGAACTAATGGCAAAAATTGATACAATCAATATATGAAAGATGAACATAGGCAGGGATCAAGAGTATACAGCTTAGAAAAGTTTTAGAGGGAAGAAATAGTTGCTATAGATGATTCAAATAGCTTGCAGAAACAATCATTTGAGCGATGTAGTAACGAGCCTGATTTACTACAGGTTCTCTTATTTCTTTCATGTTTCCATTGGCTCCTTTGTCCTCTAAAATAAATAACATTCTTATATTAAAGCTAGAATGTCATATAAACTTCCATGTTCAGATATTTGAGGATTACAAGTTGCAGAAAGGTAAATTTTACATCAGAATTTGATTAAGCACTGATATAACATGTTAACTGCATTGATGAATTTTGAAAGTTGCCATGATACCCAGTATGAAATGAAAAAGGGAACTAAGCATAAGATTGTGATGAAGTGGATATAAGTTTTAGATAAAACAAACACCGACAAACTTGTAACCGGGGGGGGGGGGGGGGGGGAATATCAAATATGAAAAATAGAAAGAAATGAACCTACAAATCTGCTTTTGTCCTTGGCGGTTCAATATAACATATGTGGATAAATAAAGGTACTTACAAATATCCTACTCAAAATGAATTTGTGAAGAACATTAAATATGAAATGCCAAAAAAAAACAATATTAATAGTGATTTAGAATAAAACCATCTCCTTAGAATTTCTTTATGGTTTTAAGTTTGTCTATACAGAAGTATATAAATCATAGGTGTGTATGCATGCAGGGGCGCAAGTTTATATGCATATAAACACAATACTAGTTACTAATTTTAACTGCACTAAGATTGGGTAACTACGTAATTCAAGAATGCTGCTAATCAGTATCTGGAAAGCCAAATTTGTTACTGTTAAATGAAAGCAAGCCTTCTTCAGGAAGCCTTAGACATAAACGTACAGAATGAAGTTAAAAAATAGAAAAAGGACTTCAGAAACAAACCTCAGATATTAGCCGGTGTCTCCCTTCGATGTCAGCAGCCAAAGCTCGCAATGAGTGGGGCATCCCAAGGACATCATCATCTTGTCTGTCCACTATGAATGCTGACCTTGGATAAGGTTGATTGTTACCTTGAATGTTCGATCCAGATGGCACCACTGTCTCTTGTGAGGAAGCAGAAGGGCCAGAAGATGATGATGGAAAATGGCCACTACGACCACCAGGTTCAGAATCAAATGGAGGAAATAAAGACCACGGAGCAAAATCTGATAGTCTTAGGCGATTATGCAAAGGTGTATTGTGAGGAGGAATCCAGGCATGAGTGGACAAAGGATGGATACTTGAATTAGGCCCAGGTCGACTAGAAGACGGCATACCTTCAGAAGTGCTAATATTTCCGGAAGCCAAATTCCAACCTGTTGGTTGTTGTGCTACATTTCTCATCTCAGTTGATGGTACAAGCATGGGATGCTCTGTATTGTTTCTTGGGATATTTCTTATGTTTGGTTCGTCCCGTAATGCAGCAGCAGCTCTCTCTCCAAAATTAGTAGAACTTGGTGAGTTGGCAGCTCTTAAACTGGAATTACCATTCCAAGGGAAAGGATTCACATTTCTTGGCACAATAGAAGTGGTCCTAATATGAGGTTGCGTCGGCACAGAACTAGAATTTCCAGCTATTTCCCCGGTGGTACTCAAGTCTACAGAGTCACCAAATGGGGAAGCTCTAGAGTGAGCAGGAGAACCAAAACTAGAATGCCCAGTAACCCCAGTTGACGATAAACTATATGGTAAAGATTCTTGTTGGTTTCCTGCATTTGCTCTTCTTGCACTGGAAGTAAATGCATCAGTAATTACTCCTCTCATACCAAGCCCAAGTCTTGGATTCGGCTGATCAGGGGGACCAACACTAAGGAAATTCCAAGAGGGTGTCGATAAGCTCAAGCTGCTAGAAGCATCGTTACGAGAGGGATCAGAATTCCATGCAACATTTTCCATTTGTTGAAAACAGCTTGAAGTATCAGCAGAATAAGACTGTGCAGAAGTACCTTCAAGGACCTTCCTTTTGCAGGATAAACCCCAATTGCCCAAAGATGAGCCTGAACCATCAATATTTTCCTCCCTCACATGATTAGAGCTTCCAGATGAACTACCAACATTATCGGAAGAAACACTGGCATTAGATATCTGTTCTCTTTCTAGTCCAACCAAGTTGTGGACATTGAAACCTATACCAGCTCCCATGCCTGACCTTCCATTGCCACTGCTGCTAATAAACCCTTCATTTAGATTCACATTTTGTTGGCTATAATTAGAGCTTGAACCTTGCAAAAATATGGGCCCACTCCGGACCTGATTGCCACTTCGACCATTATTCAGTCTCCCAGGAAAAATGGCATTTGCTGGTTCAATCCGCCTTTCTTCTGAACTTGGAGCAGCCCCAACATGTGCACCAAAAGAAGGCCAACTACGCTCTATTTTTGTCCCATCGTCATTAAGATGGTGATTTAAAACATCCTGCATCACCTGGTTTTGCATTCTCACTCTAGAGCTCGTTTCACCAGAACTCCAGCCACTAAACCTCTGAACATTGGGAGTAGTAGTGTTTCCATGCATTGTCCCACCAGAAGACGATAACCGATTTTCCACAGGATTCAGCATGTTATGCAAAGAATTTGGTTGGCGAATACTAGTGTCATTGGGACTAGATCCCTCATCAATGTTAACAGTTTCAGGAAAGGAGTCAATGGTGCCCCCCTGACCTTGCATCAGGGAAGATATGTTCCAAATATCAGAGACGCTAAATATTATTCCAAATGTCAAAACAAATGTCCACTCAAGCTCTGATTTCTCAGGTCAAAATATGAGACGGACCACAAGCTCAGACTGGTAGTTGGAATCTGAAAAGATAAGCACAAAATCCATATTCATATTTCAGTTATAAAAAGGGGGGAGAAAGAGGAGGGAGAGGGATCATCTAATGCATGAAGAAAATTAAGTAATAATAAAAAAAACTATATTGCAAACTTAGCTTACAAGATAAGTTTTGAAGTTCCCGAGTTATTTAGCTTTACCAGGTTACATATGTCCACAGGCGAAAGCCCCAACCAGTAAGCACCTTGAACTCAAAAGAAATAACTACTTCAGTGATAGCAGATATTGATTTTTGAGAGGAAGAGCAGGCAAGAACAACTTTATGTTACATGGCATACAACATGATATCCTAATAGTTCAAGCAGGTCAAAACTAGGCGATGCATATTGGTCTATCAAAAAGAAAAAGAAAGAGAAAAATGAATACCAACAGTTCTAGTTTCTAAAATGCCAAGTCAATTAGAGATCAAGATATGAACTGATGTCTACCAGTAGAGTCTCTCGTGCAACACGTGAAAATGCACCTGAGCATGTGTGAAACAAAGTTTATGTTTAACAGTAAACATCAAAGCCATTTTTTTTGGTACAATTGATAGTCGGGAAATGCAGGAAGGTATGCTTGGGATTGAACCCCAGCTATCATGCCACACAACATAAGAATCATGCCACTAGGCCAAGTGGAAAATCAAGGCAATTGTTACTATATTCAAAACCACCCAATCAAGTGCAATATCACAAAATTTTATAACTACTCATTCACATTAAGTTTAGATCAAGCAGTCGAATTCACAGCATCATGACCAAGAGGGAACAAATCAAGGCATGCAATTGCTACTAGCCCACAATTCAAGTACCACTTTGTCAATATTTCCATGCATCAACATCCATAACTAGCTGCAAGCTAGCAGAGGAATAAAGAAACGATGAATGAAAACCAAAAAAGTAGCATCGGATAGAACAGCATCAAAATAAACTATGACCGCGTATAATGTGCTTGTTATTAACACTTAGCTTCGATTCACAAACAAGGAAGAGTGCAAAACCTTTCGGTGAAGAAAATTTAGGCTTTTGTGAGAAGTACTTTGAGGCTATATCAGCAGATCAAAAGGAATAAATTGCTGATATACGGGAACGGTAAATCAGAGACTTGCTTCTTGAAGCCTCAAACTACAAAAATCAACAAAATGTAGTTTGCAGAATCAGCAATCTAAGAATGCAAAGTTAAGCATCTGCATCAATAAAAGAGGGAAAAACACAAATTTCATCACATTGACAAACCCATCAAAGGAAATGGAAACGAATTCCAAATAAAGAAAAGGTCTTTTCAGAAATCAGTACTAGTAAAGCTTTGGTCTTTTGAGGAAACAAGAAAACCCAATCCCGTTTCTTCCTCTATTTAGTCAAAAAAAAAAACAGATGATTAAATTGAAGAATGCCTTTTTATCTAAATACTTGCGAATTTTAAAAATCGAAAATGCTTGTAGATAAATACCCAATTAAAATTGACAAATAGAATTAAGAAGCAACCCAAGATGGGTCGACCTCGATCTCTCCTATAATTTCAAAATAAAGTAAATAAGCATAAAATTAGCAAACCCATAAAGCGTGAAAAGCAAACTATTTTGGATGATTAAAAGAATGAGGCGGATTAAGAGAAATACCTGAAAAAGAAAGGTGCGACGATGAAACGCAAATCATAAATCGGGTGTGGGAGATTGAAAGGGCGTCATTAATAGTAAGGAGAGGAGTCGCAGCACAGGGGTTTCTTTCTTTCTTTCTTTTTTCTCTTGCTCTCTCTCCTTCTCTTTGTTATTTTGCTCTGTTTTCAAAGGATTTTATTTATGATTATGATGATGATCATGGAAATTGAAAATAGGACAAAACCAAATCACTGAAAAAATGGATGAGATAATCCGAGAGAGACAGAGGAAGAGTACATGTGTATTCTGTCTGCAACATTGGTTTTCTTCCCTTTTTATTTATTTATTTATTTTGTAAACATAAATATATATATATATTAAGAAATATAAATAAATAAACAAAAAGGGTTTTGTAAAGTTTAAAGTAGGGGTATAAACGAGTCGAGTCGAGCTCGAGTAGGTTTGAGCTCTAATCGGCTTGTTAAGATTTCGAGTTGAGTTTGAGCTTGAGTAATTTTTAACGAGTCTGGGAAATTTGAGCTCGACTCGGCTCGTTAGGAACTCGAGTCGAGTTTGAGCTTGATTCGAGTTTAATCGAGTCAAATGTTGATCAATCTTTGACCGTGTCGGACTCTATTAGCTCGTCATCTATTACGTCTTATTTAAAGCCCTATCAAGAAAAAATTTTGATACACAAGTTGTGTAAACTCAAGCTTGTAAATTTTAAGGTTTAGGGTTTAAAGGTTTATGTTATTGGGTTTAGGATTCATGATTTAGATTTTAGGGTTTGAGACTTACTTTTAGGGTTTTAAGTTTAGGAATTTAAATTTTAAATTATAAAAAATAAAAGATTTAATATATTATATTTTCGAGTAGCTCGCAAGCTTTTCGAGTCGGGTATCAAGTAGCTCGGCTCGTTAAGAACTCGAGCCGAGTTCGAGTTCAAGCTCGAGTTGAGTCCAATCGAGTCTGACTCAGTCAACACTTGAACTCAGCTCAAATTCTTAATGAGTTCAAATCCTGCTCAAAATTTTAACGAGCTGAGTTAAGTTCAACTCTACTCAAACTCAGCTCGAATTCTTAACGAACCAAATCGAGCCCAATAATACTCAGACTGAACCCAGCTCATTTACGTTGATGGTATATTAGTCCTTAGAACAAAGGCATTTTGTAGTAGGGAGATTCTAAAATTAGGCTAAAATTAGGCAGTATTGATACAATATCGATATAACCGTTAGATCGAATAAAAATAAATCTAGACGGTTGAATTTTAAAAAGTAAAAAAGAAAAAAGTGGTATAAGGTTAAAAAGTCAACCGGTAAGCATTTGTGTAGTTACCTTTTCCTGTAGAAATTCTAAAAAAAAAATTGTAGGTTTTGTGAAACATTGGATAGGTATCGAATATCTCATTGTTATAAAAGATATAGAGTAATCTTTTAAGATTTTAGGTAGTTACACAATTTCCTACCATAAGTTTGATTGGTTTAAGATTAAGAGATACGATGTAATATTTTGTGCTCTTATGTTTATTCATATAACTTACGGAAAGATTTAGGTAAGTATTGTGAAACATTGTGTAGGTATTAAATATCTCATGCGTTTTGTAACATACAAAGCAATCCTTTAAAAATTTAGATAGTTTGCACAATTTTTTACCATAAGTTTAGTTAGTTTAAGATTATGAGATATGAGGTAATATTTTGTGTAGTTACGTTTATTCTTATAACTTATGTAAAGATATTGGTAGGTATTGTGAAACATTGTGTAGGTATCGAATAGCTCATGCGTTTTGTTACATATAGAGTAATCCTTTAAGATTTTAGGTAGTTACACAATTTCCTACCATAAGTTTGGTTGATTTAAGATTAGGAGATATGCTGTAATATTTTGTGTAGTTACGTCTAGTCTTATAATTTATGTAAAAATATAGGTATGTATTGTGAAACATTGTGTAGGTATCGAATATCTCATGCGCTTTGTAGCATATACAGCAATCCTTTAAGATTTTAAGTAGTTACACAATTTCCTACCATAAGTTTGGTTGGTTTAAGATTAAGATATATGAGAAAATATTTTGTGTAGTTGCATTTATTCTTATTACTTATGTAAAGATATAGGTATGTATTGTGAAACATTGTGTAGGTATCGAATAGCTCATGCTTTTTGTTACATATAAAATAATCCTTTAAGATTTTAGGTAGTTACACAATTTCCTACCATAAGTTTGGTTGGTTTAAGTTTAGGAGATATGGGGTAATATTTTGTGTAGTTACATTTATTCTTATAACTTACCTAAAGATTTAGGTAGGTATTGTGAAACATTGTGGAGGTATCGAATATCTCATGCGCTTTGTAGCATATAGAGTAATCCTTTAAAGTTTTAGGTAGTTACAAAATTTCCTACCATAGGTTTGGTTGGTTTAAGATTAGAAGATATGAGGTAATATTTTGTGTAGTTGCATTTATTCTTATTACTTACGTACAATTATAGGTAGGTATTGTGAAACATTGTGTAGGTATCGAATAGCTTATGCGTTTTGTTACATATAGAGTAATCCTTTAAGATTGTAGATAGTTACACAATTTCTTACCATAAGTTTGGTTGGTTTAAAATTAGAAGATATGAGTTAATATTTTGTGTAGTTACGTTTATTCTTATAATTTATATAAAGATATGAGTAGGTATTGTGAAACATTGTGTAAGTACCGAACATCTCATGTGTTTTGTAATATATAGAGTAATCCTTTAAGATTTTAGGTAGTTAGACAATTTCCTACCTTGATAAGCATTTGTGTAACTATCATTTTTTTTATAATTACTGTAAGCATTTATATTACCGTGCGTAAGAAATTGTGTAACTATCAAATATCGATATTACCCTCTATCTATTTTTAGCCTAATTTTAGGCCGCCTAACGGAAGAAGCTCCCTTTGTAGTAAAGGTAGCTCCAAACATCACTTTTATTGTGTTTTAGTTTTAGTTTTCCCCCTCTTTTTGGTTCTAATAAAAAGGTAAAAAAACCATACAAGATTAAATTAAATTCAGATAACATATCATAAAATATTGACATTTACGATGTATTTTTTATATTACCGACATATAAATTATTAATTGAGTAATTTAAACTGAATATTAAAAATTTTTTAATATAGGATGACATTTCTAATTTAATTTATTTTATTTACAATATTAATATTTAGATATCAAACTTTACTTATAAACTTAACATCTCATTTCGTTAATTCAATTGTAATGCATTTTCACTATAATTTGGACAGGAATTAAATATGTTAGCAAGCAAAGCCTAATTGATTTCTAATGTTGTGAACAAAGAAACCGGGCCAACAAAATCTTTGGTATGGTTGGGGAGCCTATGAAAACCTTTAGAAATCTAAGTGTGATTTTGGGTTGTGTCTAGTGTTGATTGGCCCAACATCATTTCATAATGGACATAGTTTTTGGGCCCTATTTTTATTTAAAATAATTATATTTTTATATATAGGTTTAATTCTTCGAATGTTCTCGAATTATGTACCAGACTCAATCGAGTCATCAAAATATCAAATATTACATTAATCATGTTCTTCTATTAACATAATTATTAATTTCAACGTTAAATGTCAATTCAAATCTTACATGAAATATATATTACAAACATGTGTATTAAATTGTGACAATTTTGTGCCTTTATTGTGTGGACAACATGGAAACAAATCGTTAACAAGAAAAACAACACTCCCATTTTTATTTAAGTTTCTCATGCAATTATGCACGTTTTAACTATGTTCCACGTTAGATTTGAACTAACACTTAACGTTTAATTTGATCATTTCGTTGAAAAGAATTAACTAATACAATAATAATATTTTAAGAACTCAATTAGAATATTTTAAAATGTAGAGACCAGTTTAAAATCTAAACAAAAATTTTGATACATTGAATAAATTTTTTTATACAATCATTGGATTCATATAATAAAATGATTGTTAATATAACTTTGTATATGTTTCTAGGAAAACGGGAGAGAACCATTGTCCCGAATCTGATTCTGGAACCTTTTTCTTTATGAAAACAGTTACCAAGTTAGACTTTAAAATTAAAATTGATCCGATCCAAAATTAATCTAATGTGTTTAAAAGCCCAATTTCCTTGTTAGAATATTTTAATATCGTTTTTTTTTAAATAATTTAAAGATGATTATAAGATAATATCTGTTCATCAGTGGCAGATGTAGACATCAAGTTCAAGAAAATCAAAGTTAAACGAACTAAGTGTGATCAAGTGGAATAAAATATATTTGTTTTTGTTCTCTACCCTCAAACTTTTCTATTTTTACAAGTATTCTCTAGAACCAAGTGGGGTCAATTGACTCCACTAAACATAACTTAAATCCGCCTATGTTGTTCACATATTTTTTTAATCCTTTAACAATACAGACACTTTACAGATAAAACGATTAAACTTAGATCTCTTAAGATGAATATCATCCATTTCTTTACTTTAAAAAAATATAAAAACATTAATGCATGTGCTGTATACATGTATGATAATAATTATATTATTGTATAAACACAAGGAAAATACTTTGATGCACAAGCTTGTGTAAACTTTAGTTTACACAAGCCCTTTAATTTTAGGGTTTAGGGTTTAGGGTTTTAGGTTAGGGTTTAGGGGTTTAGTATGTAGGGTATATAATTTAAGGTTTATGGGTAGAATTTAGAATTTAGAGTTTAGGATTTAGGGCTTAGGTTTTAGGTTGCTAGGGTTTGTGATTTAGATTTTAAATTTTATAAAAGGAATGTGTAAAAAAAATTTACACAGCTTGTGCATCAAAATAAAACCCTAAACACAATATGTTTTGTATTTCTTTATGGGCTGAGAGAGCCGCACCAAAGCTTTGACTCAAAGCAAACGGATCACCTAACGTGGTATACAATTTCATGCTATAATAATTTAGTCATATTAGTTTGAACTCCAACTTCTTTCCATGTTTTCTACAATTCTTTCCCCAATTTCACCAACCTCTTACCAACTCTCCATTTGTCCACCATAACTAGAGTGATTCACTTTATTCGAACTTGACGAGTTTTAACATGATCTTTTAGGGTTATTTATTTTATAAAAGGTTAAATTCGAGTCAAATTAGGTCAAGTTTTTTTAAGATTGAGTCAAATAGAGTTTGTGTTTAGGGTGAAAAAAATACTTGATTAATATAAATTTATTCTAAATATTTTAGAACTAATTGTTATAATATCTCTTTATTTTGTTGAGTAAAAATAAAATAATTATTATAATATCTCATATATATTTTCATTAACTCTTTATCTTACTGAATATAAATAATTTTTTTATTTATGTCGAATCAAATTAAAAAGAAATATTTATCTTAAAATTCAAATAAAAAATTTAAATTTTCAAATTAAGTAGGAGCCGACTCATGAACATACATCCAATACATCCATAATACATAAACCAACAAACAACATAGAATTAGTTGGTGGATCCTACCATTACCATTCATCAAACTCAAAAGCTTATAAAGGAAGTGGTACCACAACTCTGGACTTTTGAAACAAAAGTTCTCTGACCTTAATTATATTTTTTTTTACGATCCATACTAAAAAATATTAAAAAAATAAATTTTAAATTATAACTTTAAATTTTATATTTTAAATCTTACACCCTAAATAAATATACTCTACCCTTAAAATTTCAAGTTATAATCTTACATCTTAAACCGATTTTTTAGTGAGGGCGCCGGGGCAATAGTTTGGGGAGATGGTTTTCAATTTTCATACAGACTTTTGGAACATGCCACTGGGTCCCAATGGAGTACAGTTTGGGACTTCACCAACTCCCGGTTGGTAAAGCCAAGGGCCAAGAGGGTCGGTCCAACCGGGGGTAGTTCACTTTCAACTTGCATATAAGCCCTCCTTGCGTTCCCTTATTCAGCTCAAAGGTACACAATCCAATCCCTCAAGTTCCCAAACAATAATGGCAACCAAAGCAGAAGAGCAGCAATCTCAGGCTGGCAGGCACCAAGAAGTTGGCCACAAGAGCCTCCTGCAGAGCGATGCTCTCTACCAGGTACACCATCTTTCATCTCTCAAGTCACCATGTTTTATATCAGTTGCAAGCGTTGGGGAATTCTATTTTTCGCAAATACCAGTTTCAGACAATGTCGTTAGCGCTATATAACAGTCGTTATTGCGGTAACAAACTGCTATTTGAGTCCATTGTTTCAACTCATGTTTTGGCATAGGTTTTTCATTTCACTAATGGGGTTTCGGTTTTAAAGTTTAAACTTTTTACAGTATATCCTGGAGACAAGTGTGTATCCCAGGGAGCCTGAACCGATGAAGGAACTCAGAGAGATAACCGCCAAGCATCCATGGTTACATTTCCTTTTCTTCATTCAGAGACACAACTACTATTTCTTCATTTTTTCTTTCAAATAATGGTTTGGTTGAAAAAAAAAAACAGGAACCTCATGACAACATCAGCCGACGAAGGCCAGTTCTTGAACATGCTTCTTAAGTTGATCAATGCCAAGAACACCATGGAGATCGGCGTTTACACCGGCTACTCTCTTTTAGCCACCGCCCTTGCTCTCCCCGATGATGGAAAGGTAGCTATTACATATAAATATTAATTAGCCTATCATTGAATTTATCCTTCAAATGACATCTTTTTTTGTTGAAAATGTTTGCAGATCTTGGCCATGGATGTTAACAGAGAAAACTACGAGCTGGGTCTGCCTGTTATCCAGAAAGCTGGTGTTGCACACAAAATTGATTTCAAAGAGGGCCCTGCAATGCCTGTTCTTGACGAATTAGTCCAAGATGTAAACTTTTCACCAACCCCAAGCTTTTTTCTTTTCTTTGTTTGAGAAATTGGTGAGATATGGGGAAATTTTAAAAATGGCAGGAAAAGAATCATGGGTCCTTTGACTTCATCTTTGTGGACGCTGATAAGGACAACTACATAAACTACCACAAGAGGCTGATTGACCTGGTGAAAGTGGGAGGTTTGATCGGATACGACAACACCCTGTGGAACGGCTCGGTGGTGGCGCCGCCTGATGCTCCGCTCCGGAAGTATGTTAGGTATTACAGAGACTTTGTTTTGGAACTCAACAAGGCTCTCGCTGTTGATCCCAGGATTGAGATTTGCATGCTCCCTGTTGGCGATGGGATCACCCTTTGCCGTCGGATCAAGTGAACCACCATCTCCGCCGCTTCCGCCGCCCAAGTTTGATCACCTCTCGTTCGGCAAAAGGAATCTTCAGTCTCCAACACTCCTCTTTTTTATTTCAAATATAATAATTGTGTATTTCTTTTTTTATTATCACAATGCACGGTTGATGATTACTGAAGAGTATCATACTAATATGCTTTTAAGTTTTAATTTGGGATTTTAAAGTTTGGTTAACTCAAATATTTTAGCAGGCAAGTGGCTAAGAGAACAATTGTTACTTTTAGAGTTTGCGAATTCAAACACTAACAGTTACAAACAGCCAACAGAGTGATTGAGCATGCATTGTCAAATAGTTTAAAGTATATATTTAAAACAAATAATACTTGTAATTACTTTAGATTTGAAAAAATATTTTAATGCTTTATTTGAAAATTTAAATTACTAAACACTACCCCTAAGACAATGTATAATTTAAATAATTCTTAAATCAATCTATTAAACAATAATCAGTAATCAACTAGGGATGGGCACGGCACCGGGATCCGGCAGGTTCCGACCTGACCTGGCCCGATCGGGTCAGATATTTTTATGGAAAAATCGAGTTCGGGTCGGGTTTAGGTTTTAAGGTGAAAAAATCCGACCAACCCGACCCGAGACTAATAGTATAATTTTTCCTTAAATTTTTAGGGATATTTATAATAATAGCCCATCTTTATATTTTTTTATAATTAGGTATTTAAAATTAATTTTTTATTTACATTTTAGTCCTTAAAATTATTATTTTTTATAATTATGCCTCTTAAAATTATTTTTTTACAATTAGGTCCCTAAAATTAATTTTTTTTTCTATAGGTCGAGTCGGGGTCGTGTTTAGAATATTTATTTTTGGGTCGGGTTTAGGATAATTAGTTTCGGGTCAAGTTCAGGTAGGCCAAAAACCCAACCCGACCCGTGCCCATCCCTATAATCAACCGGTATAGAATATATCATTCCATCAATTAAATAAATAAAAAAAATCAATATCTTAATTTATTTTACGAAAAAAGTAATTCTATTCAATTTCAACATCTAACTCCTTAAATTTGTATTGAAAAATGTACCATTTAACAAAATTTATATTCTGTTTAAATATTTATTAAATTTAATACATGTTTAGTGGTTAAATATATTAAATAAAAATATTATAATATTTTAAATAAAATTAGACAAAATTACAAGTATTTGAAACAAATACTATAACTCAATTTCAGAATAAATAAACTTTTAAAAACTAAAATGAACAAAAATAAAATATAAAAAATTAAACATATCATCTTTAAAGTCCACACAATCTTTGATTAACAATATTTTTAATAAATTAAAAAAATTAGAGACACGAATTTCAAACATTTTAAATGTGAACAATAAAAAAACAAGCACTTTTTCAAAAAGAAATGAAGAACATTTTGAAAAAAAAAAGGACAAAATGGTAAGAAAAAACCTTTGAAATCAACTCGGTAAAAACTTATATAGGGCTTAGGCGACAAATCGGGGCAGATTTAAAATGCGACATGCTTGGAGTTTCGGAACTTGTATAAAAATTAAAACTGTTAAATTTTTTTATAAAATTCTAATTTGTTTTTTTTTTGACAAGTTCTAAAAATTTACTATTTTTTAGCCACCAACTACAACTGCCGCACCCATACTCACCCAACAAATCGTGAACTTTGTCAAATATCCATAGAATCTTCAATGCCTTCATTCTTGCTCGACACTTTACAACTTTTTTTTTTGATCGAAAGAACTTTCATATAACCGAAATTAAGAGTACAGAAGATGAGGAGGGAAGACTGCAGGGTTCCAAACAACTTGGCCCTGCTCGGTCTTCGCGACCTTGGCAAGCCAATCGGCTACCTGATTACAAGCACGACGGACAAAAAAAAAAGAACAAGCATCAACGGACTTGGCAACACAAAGGATGTCTTCCTCAATAGCAGAGGAGACCCAATCAGAACAACTCCCCGACCGCAGACGATCAATGACAGCTTTGTTGTCAGCCTCAATGATAATATCAGAGAAATCTTTGAGAATTGCCATTGACAAACCTAATTTGATTGCATGGGCTTCTGCTGCCGCAGCTGAAGGCGCCAGGCACGAGGCAGAAACCCCGAGAACACAAGAGCTCGAGCAGTCTCTGAAAATAGCAGCAATTGAGGCTACCCCTGTTTCGCGATCAAAAGCTGCATCGCAGTTGATCTTAATAACCCCTGGAGGAGGTGGACTCCACTTGTGATTAAAAACCCCCTCAACAGAACAACCAGAGGAGTCCGCATGGTTTGCAGTATGGAATTCCATGAAGTCACCGTCCGCCTTTAACCAAACGTCCCAAGGGGAATCTTGGCGCCCTTCGAATATCCTGGCATTCCTTGACTTCCAAATATTCCAGAGAATAAAGGCAATGTGAGCTCGTCCTTCGCCTGCAAGGCTAAGGATACAGTCTTGACCAATCTTGCACCACCATTCGGGAAATCCTGGGAAACCGACGACGGAAGGAGAGTAGCTAAAACTCGATGCCCTCCAGATAGCCTGGGCGAAGGGACAGAAGAAAAGAATATGTTCGGCTGTTTCCCCTGGGCTCTCACAATGGTGACAAACATCTGTGTCCTTAAAGTTCCCATGCAGCCGTGCTTTCAGGGAACTTTTTGTTGGGACGATATTGTGGCACAGCCTCCACAAGAAGGAACGAATCTTGGAGGGGACTTTCAAAGACCAAATAAAATTCCATAATTCCTTTTTTGAAAGAGTGCCTTCGCTTGATGAGGGACAGGGAGAATCCCTAGATTCCTCCTCCATGAATCGATAACCTGACTTGGCCGAATACTCACCATTCGAGTTGCCAGCCCAAATGAGAACATCCTTGACGTTTGGACCTCCTATCGGAATAGTCAAGATTGCCTTAGCTTCCGAGGGAGAACAAAGCTCTTTGATTCTTGCTTCGTTCCAGGTCCAGTTAGGTTTAATGAGAGAACTCACCGAAGGAGCAGGAAAGCCAAAAGGCGGCTCCGTCGTTAACTTGAAGCCCTGAATCTTAGGAACCCAGTTATCAAACCAAGTTGAGATATTCTTGCCATTTTCAACTCTCCAGAGAGAACCCTTTTTGATGATCTTGATTCCTTCCCTTATGCCCGACCAAGCCCAAGACGGGTTAGAGCATTTAGGAGCGTCGAAAATGTTTCCATTTGGGTAGTAGATGCCTTTGAGGATCTGAGCAAGGAGAGAGTCTGGGTTTCTTACTAATTTCCAGGAGACTTTGGAAACTAGGGCTTTATTGAACAATCTGAGATTCTTAAAACCCATTCCCCCTTTTTCCTTGGATTTACAAAGATCCTTCCAGTTTATCCAGTGAATATCTTTCTCCTTTTCAGCCCAGTTATTCCACCAGAATCTCGCCACAACAGAGCTAATTTCATCACAGAAGGTGACTGGGAGCAGGAAGCACTGCATAACATAGGTGGGAATAGCTTGAGCAACAGCTTTTATAAGAATCTCTTTCCCTGCACTAGATAAGAATTTGGTTTTCCACCCTCGGAGTCTATTTTGGACCCGTTCTCTGATAAAGGCCAAGGCTTCCTTTTTACTTTGGCCCCAAAAGGAGGGCAGGCCAAGGTATTTTGTGTCTTCCTCCATTGCCTTAAATCCCAAAATGTTATGAAGATGGGCTTTGAGTCTGTTGCTAACATTCGGAGAGAAAAAGACAGAGGATTTCATAGGACAAATAGTCTGGCCAGTAGACGACTGGAAAAGCTGGAGAATTTGCAGCAATTTTGAACAGTTTGCCTCGGTGAAAACAAGGCAATCATCCGCGAACAGTAGGTGACTCAGAATGGGGCATCTTCTTTTGATTCTTAGCCCAGCAAAAAGATCTCTACCAATTTCTTTTTCAATAATCCAAGATAGAATGCTCGATATGAAGGTGAAAAGGAAGGGGGAAAGTGGGTCCCCCTGCCTCAGCCCTCTACCTGCTCGAAACTCCCCTTGCGTTCACCATTAACCACAAGGGAGAAGGAGACAGTCGAAACACAACTCATGACTCTGGTTATCCACCACTCTTTAAACCCCATTTCTTTCATCACAAATTGCAACAGATTCCAATCCACTTTGTCATAAGCTTTCTCCAAGTCAATCTTGAGGGCCATTACCCCTTTCTTGCCTTTTTTTGTTCGCCTTGAGGACACTTTACAACTTTCACAATCACATTAGAATGTTTTTCTAATTGGAGATTATAGCATACCATAGATTTTCCTCAGAACTACATACAATGTTTCTATGTCCAAAAAGCATCGCCACATCATCATCGCCATCATGAAGAATCAATATTGGAAGATGCCAAAATTCCATACCCTTGCAGTCTTTGTATTATCAAAACCATAATAACTAAACCTTAAAAATTAAGGATTGAATCTAAAACTAAGTACAAACAAAAGCAGAGCATTGAGGATAGCTAGAACTGAATAAACAGAATTCAAAGACAAATATAAATGTGAACAGTACTACCAAGTTCAGCTCAACCAAGACTAGTTCAGGAACCAAAAATGAACCTTTTATCAAACTCTTCATGGTGCAAAAGCTCATACATTTCATATAACATAGGTTTACATGTTTAGTAAACAGCTTTTGTTTTGAGTATGGAAAATAGTTCTTACTCAGAGCTCAAGCTTTTGAGACTCACCACATCAACACATAGCCATTCAGTGAACATTTATTTAGGCCAGATTCTAGATAATGCAATTCGTTCTATAATTTCTAACAATTTCCTATTCTCTTGCAAATAATCATTGAATTACCAACGAAACAAGAAATGCAGCAGACATATATCAAATAAAAACCGTGGTAATCCGAGGCTTGAGTCTAAATTAAGATTAAATCAACATAAAGATTTAAATTCTGGATTTCAGTCATGGCTGATTTGAACACCACAAACTTAAACAAAACTTAACTCAAGAAGAAGGCAAACATAGTATCACATTAAACACAACAAAACTAAGCTTCCCAAACAAACAAGAAAAGTTCTTCAACGGTAACTCTTCTGGAACCTTGCCCTGGCACCTCTTCCACCGAACTTCTTGGGCTCGCACCTTCTCGGATCAGCCACCAGCAAAGTCCTGTCGTACCTGACCAAGATATCCTTAATCTCCTTCTTGCTTTGTTCGTCAACGTACTTCTGGTAAAAAGCGACGAGGGCTTTAGCAATGCTCTGACGGATGGCGTAGATTTGGGATGTGTGACCTCCGCCCTTGACGCGGATCCTCATGTCGACACCGGCGAAACGCTGGCGACCAAGGAGGAGGATTGGCTCGACGGCCTTGAAACGGAGGATCTCGGGCTCAACAAGCTCAATGGGACAGCCGTTAATCTTGATAAGACCACGGCCTCGCTTGCAGTAGGTTACCGCGACTGCTGTCTTCTTGCGGCCGAAGCACTGTACTGACTCGATCGGTGCTTTTTCCGCCATTTTTCTTTTTTTATGGTTGAAAACCCTAGCGAATGGAAAAAGTGTGGCTTGAAGGTATTTATATAGGGTGTGGGTTAGGGTTTCTGATTTCGGAAAACGGCTAGACGATGCGTTTTAAAAGCCCAATATTTCATATTTGGGCTTTAACTGACCGGGTTAATATTTCCAATTTAAGACATATTCTGATTTTAAAAAATATGGTATGTTGAATGGGCTTTAGGTTGTTCTTATTTTAAATTCCGATATTTGAATCGAAAATCTAAATATTATTTTATTATATTAAAATAGTATTTATTTGTAAATTAAAGGATATTAAAGATAATAAGCACTTAAATATGCTCAACTTCACGGCATCTTGTATATTAGATCAATATCAATCGAATTATATTTAATTGACAATCTGTAACATTTTTTAAATGTGTTTGATAAGTCTTGAATAATGAAATTTTTCAACATTTAATTTTTTTTCACCGGGTTTGATGACATTTTTTTTATTTTTTATTCACTATATAATTAATAACCAAAAATACTTGAATTGGATAAACAGCTAGCTACTTATTATCTAACATTGAAACTTTTAAGTTGATTCTATTTCTCAAAAATTTATATTTAAAACAAATTATATAATTGTTTTCTTTATTAAAAATAAAATATTCAAATGATAATATTTATCCAAATTTATTAAAAATATATAAAGTAGTATAATAATGAGTTTAAAATTATAAAATAAGAATTTATAAAAACAAAAAAAAAATTATCAAACAAATATAATTTTATTTTTTTGAGGAAAAACCAAATATTTATTCATTGAAGCAAAAACTAGGACAAAAAGTATATATGTATGGCCGTGGTTCTGTCACGTTTGGTTTGATTGGGCGTCTTATCTGGTTCTCTACAAACAAAACTAAGCCTCTACACCATCACAGTCCACATATAGAACCAGCAACATGAAGGCGGGGCTGCTGGGAATGGTGCACTCAACTCCTTGTGCTACCTCATTCCCTCTCCGCCATGTAAGACCCAGGGTTACTTGTTCTTCCTCCTCTGGTAAAACCATACCTTTTCCTTTTTTCATTTTCCTTCCATTTTAGCCACTCTGACATGATAATGCTAAAGCTAACTGATGTTGTCAAGTCAGCTTATTTGTTTAGAAAATGAGTTCATTTTACTTCATTTGCAATGCCTAATTTCTGGGTATATTTATGCAAATCAATTTGGGTTGGCTGATGGTTTATGTCTTACACTGTCAATCACAAACCAGTAGGATCTTTGGGTATTTTAAAATGAATCTGTTAAAATGGATGTCGAATGCCGGCGAAGTGTCAGAACCCAATTTGTAATTAGCTAGTTAGTTGTGAACCTTGATTGAGCAAGTGGTTCACTTTTCTTTTGCTTTCAAATTGTTCTTGGTGAAATTGAGCTTGACGACTTAAAAGGGTTTAGTTAACCAAATGCAGGGCATATATCATTCATTAAAGATGTAGCTGCCACTCAACCACCTGAGAATCTTCACCACTTGCTTAAAGTGCTCCAGACTAGAGGTATGCAGCAGTTAATCTACTGACTCAAGAATTTCTTATGTAATTCGCTTGATTTTCGTGTTGTTGCTAAAGTTTAACATGGACCATTCTAGGATAATATTGGCGTTGGTCACAATGATTGGCTGGTAATCAAAGTTTATGGTCCTTGGGCCTTTTATTTGTGATTTTTTCACAGAGAACATTTACTCATATTGGTTGAAATCATGAATCTGTGATCAATGTTGACATTTTGCTTGGCTGATGCTTCATCGATATATGTGAAGTCAATGTGTAGCATTCATCTGCAGAATGATAATCTGATCATGTTCATCCGAATGAGCTGATCGCTTATTGCTTGCTCTTCCATTTTGATCCCGAACTCTTCACATTTCTATAAAATGTTTATTTCATTGTAATCTGTTAAAACAATTCTTGGTGACAATATCTTTGGTTTCTTCTCTTAAAATTTATCGATGGGCTCGATCTTGTTTTTGCCTATCATTGCATCTCTGGATTCAGTTACAAGGAGATGGAACATACATTTCAAAAAATAGAAAGCTTCTTCTTACTTCCACATGTATGCCACTTGAACTCCCATCTTTCGTTTGCTTCTTAAACAGGTGAAACCATAGTTTCTCCGGGATCAAGGCATGGGTTAATGCCCCTTGCCATTCCTCTATCAGAAAATCTGTCAGGTTAGATAAGATATTGCACACTTTTACGTAGAATATTTGTGAATTCCCAGTATTTCTATCTTGGGAATGGATTTCAGAATATATATATATATATATAACTGCTATTCCTTGAGAATAGGTTCTATGACTGCTTTGCTACGGTGGCCAACGGCTCCACCTGAGTAAGAGACTCAATCGTTATTATTTTTCTATTTCAACATTTTTCTTAAACACGTCTGTATATATTGGCTAAGATTTGATTGCCTTGATTTATCTTAATGCAACTGTTGCTATTCACACAGAATGGAGATGCCAGTTGTGGAAGTTCGCAAGCATGGGGTGTGGCTTTTAGCCAACAATGTAATACATTAAGCTGAAAGCATGCATTAGAATTAAATGGGGTATTATAATTGATACTGAATGTACCGGCCCTCCTTGTTGGAATTGAACAGCACATCAATTTTTTTTCTCAAAATTTTTACATGGAAAAAGTAGTTCACTATTTCCAGCATTTGTAACCCAGGTAGACCAATATATCCATCGAATCCTAGTTGAAGAAGATGCCAACGGATCACATGGAAGTAACGGTGAATTGTTTCATGCTTCATCTGAGGCTGGCAAGAAACTCTATACTAGGGGTGATTTTGCTGAATCGCAAATCTCTAATCTCGATATTTATCTCTTAAAAAAGGTACATTAGACATAGTCCAAAGTGAAAAAAAATCCATTCTCTAAGTTCAGTGTTCGTAGTAGGATTGTTAATGGTGGCAAATCATTGTTCTGCAATCAGGTTGGACTATTTCCAGATTTGTTAGAGCGTAAGGTTATGCGACATTTTGAGGAAGGGGATCAAGTAAGAATTGTTTGGTTACATTCCCTAATATCATATTTTATTTTTGTGGTTGTGCTAATCATTTTTTTTTCTTTTTGAAAACTATGGTGTTGGAAGGTTTCTGCTATGGTGACAGGGGAGTTTTATACAAAGAAGGATCTCTTTCCCGGATTTGGAAGGCCTTTTGTATTTAATGCAGAAGTTTTGCTCAAGTTAGTAGAAAGATTCTATAATTCATTTTTCAATATTAATTCATGGTTCTTCACTGATTCCAATTTCTAAAGAGGATGCTGTAAATACTTTTATGTAGAGTAGGGCGTACCTCGGAGGCAAAAGATTCTGCAAGGGTAGCTTTGAAATCACCATGGTGGACTTTAGGCTGCACATATCAGGCAATGAGCTTTTTTTTATCATTGACATCTGGCTTCGAGATTTGATCTCTGTTACCCTTCTTTTGACATTCTCTTCCATGGACGTGTTCTGATTCAGGAGGCTGCTGGTATCGCACAATGGGAGGATGAGCAAATCGAATACATCAAAGAGAAGGTGACAGAAGAAGGTAGACAAGAAGACTTGAAGAAAGGGAAGGCTCCTGCTCAGGTAACATTGTGGTAACAATAATGTTATACAACATTTTAACCATTGATACAAGAAAAAAAAAACACTTGTATGGGTTAATTTCTTTTGTTGTTATTTAACTTTAGTTAATTCTGAACCCCCTCTGCAGGTTGCATTAGATGAGGCTGCTTTTCTGTTGGATTTAGCTTCCATTGATGGAACCTGGGGCGACTATCTGGATCGTGTCGCAGAGTGTTACAAAGAGGCTGGTCTCAATGAAATTGCAAATTTTATCTTGTATAGAGATTAGGTTCAAGCTTGAGTAAAAAGAAACCAATGGTTGACAAGTTGCCAAATTTTGAATGACTTTATTCAGATAGAGGAATAAATTTATTTATTTGTTCGACAAACGATTGTTGTATAGAGAGAGAATGAGAGATTGGGAAATCATCAATGCAGACTCTGATAGGTTTGTTTTGAGAATGATAATGCTTTCACTTATGACTTCATTTGAGAACAGCTTGTTATCCTTCATTCCTGTTTAATTTGGATAAAATTTTTACTGTACAGTCATATTAACTTGTAAAATCCAGAAATCAGTATTTTGGTCAATAAAATTTACAATCAAATCCCACAAAGGCTCTCCAATACAGAAATATACATAAGCCATATTAGGATGCAATATGTCTCTGGCTCGAATTCTGCATAGAACTACAAGACAACAAGATCTCATACTCAGTAATTAAGGTGGAAAAAATTGAAACAAAAAAACAATCGCCACACTATGAAAAGTTGAAAACTACAGGTGCAATTGCCTTCAGGGACCATGATTTGTCCCAGCCTTCCTCATGTTTCCCGGTCACTCTTCAGTCATTTGGTGTCAAGTTTTCTTTTTGTAACCTTTCTTCCTTCTCAAGAACAGCCTCCTTAGAAAACCAACTCCTTGCTTCTTGCTCGCTGCTCTTGCCAAAGCCATAGCTCCAACATTTCCACTTTCATTCTTGGAACCAAGATCTGCTTCTGATGTCTGTAACAGTAAACCTGAAGCTTGTCTGTTCTTGCGGTTATTGGATTGAGGAAGCAGTGAACCTGCCGCTAAATCGACGCATAAAGTTCCTTGAATATTGGGAGACTTGGGATTTTCTTCTTTATCCCCATTGTCTGCTAGCATTCGATCATGCAAGGAGAATCGTTTCTTCACCTTTGTATTATTTATTAGAGTGGGGGCAGCAGCATCACCATTGTTGGAGAATACCCTTTCAATGAGAGCTGCATCTTGTGATGAGGCCAACACCTTTAATTGCTTACCTATGTTCATGATTGTTTCTTGGCACTCTGTTAACTTGACTGAAGCTGCTGTAATTTCCCAACCCTGTATGTTGTAAAAAACCAGACAAAACATCAGTATTTGATATCTGTTTTCCATCTTCAATTGCATTTATTGTCTCATGTGTTAACATGGTAATTCATGCATATAGGATACTATTTGAAAATATGAAACTTTGTGAATGACTTACATTTTGAGATTGCTTCCCCTCTTGATTCATGACGTATTTTGGTGTTTCTTTCTTTGCCAAACTGTGTGTTTCATGTCTCAGAAATCAGAACTATATGGACATGTTTAGTAATCACAGGAAGTACAACTAAGAAACAAAAACTTTACCTCTCTAATTGGAGTTGAAGGTCAAGACATGTGGCTTCTAGCTCTTCACAACAGTTATTTTTGTACTCCAACTCAACTTCCAAAGATGAACATTTCTGGAAGATTTCATTCAGTTTAGCTTTGGCAACTGTGAGTTCAGTCTGATTTTCAATCTCATCTTCAATCATTTCGTTTGATTCTTTTAACATCTTAAGTTCTGTTTGTAAGCTTCCAATGCTTTCTTCTAATTCATGAAATTGCATCTTCAAGGCTTCACTCTTGAGAGTTTCTGACATGAGCCTGGCTCCCATATTCTCCAAATCATCTTTTAATCTCTTGTTTTCTTCCTGCAGGCTACACCGAATACCATCCTTTCGGGACATAACACTCTGATTCCGGTCATGCGAAGAAGCAAAGTTGTCTAAGCATGGCAATTGTTCTTCAGAAATATAGATAACATCATGGACACTTAAACGGTTGTTACAATCCAAAGCAATTTCGATGTCCTCGAGAATTTCATCTAAACTTCGGTTGGAAACAAGTTTGTGCTCGGAGATAGCATGCAAAACAACCTGAAGCCAATCAAATGATCCTTCATCTACTAAATCTACCAAGTTCATCCGTTTTTCAACATCCAATGTCGGATTATATCCACTTCCAGAAACTAAGGCTAATTTTTCCATCTCTTCAAAATCATCCATAAATCTCATTTCCGGCACCGTAATGGCCTCATGCTGTATCGGATTCTTAGCTCTTCTCTCAACAGATGGTTCAGATTCCGAAACCAAAGCATTAGGCCATGAACAATAAGAGCTATTTCCATCAACACTTCCAATATCAAAACCTGAAGTCACAGATAGTTCACTCGATATTTGACTACTCCTTACCATCTCCATAGTTGGAATCTCAACCCGGGTCGTCCTAGATGATGTCCGGGGACATACTAATCTCGTTGAGTGGATCATTATTGCTTTGAGAACCCTGTTCTCTTCATTTTTTATCTCAAGCTCCTTCTCAACAACATGAAGCTCCTATTTCAGCAACGCGTTCTCCTTTTCTGTGACATCTAATCTAGCCATTAGTGCACTGAATTCGGCATCTGCCCGAGACTTGTGCTTTTGCTGATCTTCGAGCCTATTGTTCGTCTCCGCCATCTTGTCTTGCAATGCTTTCATTGCTCTCTCAAACTCACTGGATGTCTTCATTGCAGCATCTTCATTTTCCATTTCTCTCTGCCTCAAAGCTTCACCAAGCCCTTTCTTTAAAAGGGCTGATGCATTTTATAAAAACAAATATGTAGTACCTTAGGACACGAGAAAATAAGACGAACACAAGAAGAATACAAGGATTACCAGGAAAATCAACTGCACTGGATTCTGGTGCCATTTTGACATTTTTTATCCCATGATCATCCTTAGCATGACAATCAAGTAGGACTGAAGCAAGCTTCTCATTTAGATTTTTCACCATTCTATCTTGTTCCCCTTCATGCATTTGTACCTATAATGTACAAAAATATTGATCCTTGGGTCATTGTTTAGATCATTTACAAAGGTACAAGATCATGATTCATGAAAATCATGACCATAAACAATCTCTGAGAAAAAGATGTAATGAACATGGAAAAGAAAAATATGTGCAATGTGATAAAGGTTTTTGGTCACCTCTTCGTCAATTCGCTTCAAAGAAGATTTTCTCCCCCAACGCCATGTTTTCTGGTCCATGACTTTGATTTCTATTTCAGAACAAATGAAGAAACCAGAGTCATAATGTTGACATAAGATTATGTTGAAGTCATGTAAGACAACTTCATTTCCTCGAACCACAGGTAGATGCAGAGGAATCCACTTTGAACTGTGTTGGTCCAAATCCGATGAGCTTCTAAGAACCCTCCAAATACATATAAAGTTTGAATGTATCATGTCAAACACTTATACTCGAGTCTGAATAACATATGTAGACCGTAAGCACACTTTTCTTGCTATTAAAAGAATACACTTGTACTAGAAAATCATAAGCACAGCAAACATGCGAGATCTAGAAAAACTATTAATATACATAAAGAAGAAAGAGTGGTTGAAAAGTTTAATCGCTCCCACCTATGAGTATGCAGAGAATCAAGCGTTCATCAACGTGCTGCTATATCTTAATCATGGTCATCCACCATTTCCAGCATGAACATTGAATTGGAATTATGGGAAATGAAGGAGCTGAGATTGAAGTGAAAGAGCAATTATTGTAGCTTAAATTACTAACCGCATTAAACCCAGAAACCAGAGACTGTGCTGGGGATTAAAAGGAAAGTTGTTTTTAAGCATAGGAATAGGATGCTGCTGCTACATCCACCGACAGCCCATCAAAGCTACTTATAATCAAGGGAAGCAGCAAAAGTAATGAAGGAAACAACAGAAGAGAAAGAAAAAGAAATGGTGGAAAAGAGTGATGGGTGATCATAACGGGAGAAATGTTTTGCCGATGGAAGAGTCCAATAGCTTGCCATGAAATAGGTGGTTTTCATGCGGTAGTTAGGGTCTTGGATTTTCATGCAGTAGTTAGGGTCTTGGATTTTCATGAAACAAAGTGTCCAGGGTGGCACGCGCGGAAGCATAAGATTTAAATACTAATGTTATAAATAGACAAAATTGTGCTGGATTGGAAGGATGAACTCATATTGGATCTCGAAAAAATTATATTAGAAAGATCAACCCATATTGAACCTTTACAAAATTTAATCTTAATTAATCGAATAAATTTGAGACATGTGATTAAATCAAAAAGTTTGGAAGGTGTCGACTTTTAGTCAGGTGGAATACACACGCTTTGGAAGAGGTTGGCTGGGAATGTCATTATGACTTTGCTAAAGATAATGATGATGTTTTGGGTAATAGATATATTCTTTTTATAAATTTGAAATAACCATTATCGGTAAGAATCTTATATTCTATAGTCATATTAGCATGTTTGTTGATAATTATCTTGAATTGGTACCAAATTAGTAAAATATTTTACACAATCAAAATAAAAACTTAACACCAACACTAAATTAGTAATATGAGTCTGGTATTCTGGTGTAATTACTCTTCTATATTTGTTTCATAGCCCCAGACAAATATTCATTGGTATTCTGGTGTTCTCATTGGTCTCCTTTTTGAGATTTTGATGATTGTGCCTGGAGATGAGAGCCCAGTTTTTCTACTTTAAAACTTGTGGGAGAATCATCATAGTATTAGAATCAGATGAAAAGTAAACACCAATCTCAATGCCAACGAACCAGCAAGATTATTCACCCGAAAGCAATCATTTCAATCCCAAAGATAATAATAGTATGATGCATGAAATGCATACTCAGTCACAGTAATAAATTATGAAGCATAAAAGTGTGGTATTTAAGTTCCAAAACACACAGAATAGTGTTGAATCAAAACGCCAACTAATTCCAACTCAACAGAGGCCACACAACAACAGCAAGTAGGGAGAACTCTAGCAGGTAGTCAAGAACTCAGGAGATAAGGTTGTCACTTAACGACAGTGAAGCCAATTGATCAGCAGCAGCAACACCACCCCCAGTCTGCTGCTGCTGAGCAACGGTCCTCAGAACCTCCATTGCTTCAGCAACCTTGGCTTTTAGGGCTTCTGGTGACTCAAGCAAGTGCAAAACCTCAGTCTGATCCATCTCCAGAAGCATCCCTGTTACTTTAGCGGCTGCATCAGGCTCCAGCTGTTCAACAAGTGGATAGAGATTTTCTCCCAGCATCTACACATATTCACCCAATGTAAAAAATTTCAGTTAACCAGAATAGCGCAAGTTCAGATATATAGTTTAATTACTAGGACACAGTAGCAATTTTCTTCTGTAATGTATCATCATGGATACGAGAATGAAATAACATACCGATACAAGTTCACATCTCAAAAGGGAACTCTATACATTCTAAATACGGTGTACATTTACTAGGGTATACTCTTCTCAAAGCAGTGCATACCGTTCTCTGCTGATCTGGACTTGCATTTGCAAGGGCTGAGGCCAATGCTCCTATTGGGATTGGCTGAGAATGTGGCGCATCACGCATTGGCATGCCACCCATATCATATGGGACAGAAAGCATGCCTCCAGCAACGTTAGGCATTGAACCATCAGGTAGACCACGCCCTGGTGGATAGCGATAGACCCGTCCTCGAGGTAGCATCTGGCATTTAAATGAACCATCAGATGAAGTATTTAAAAGATATGAACAAATGTATCAAAGGTATTACAAAATCCAAGCAGTGCTGAAACAACCTGCTGCTGCATTAATGGAACTGATTGCTGATTTTGCTGAACAGCCCCCGACCTTCTGCCACCAGGACGCTGACCCTGCTGGCCTTGCTGAACCACTGGTACAAAGAAATTTGGCATGGCAGCCCCACCAGGCCTCATACCAGGGACAAGCTGCTGTTGATATCCATATCCAGGCTGACAAAAGAAAAACCCATAAACAATACCATCAGTTTAAAGAAGATTTACAAATGATATTACATCAATTAATTCAGGATGTTAAATTATACCTCCTAATACCAACAATACCAAGCAAGAAATGCAAAAGAAATAACTACCTGATGAAACATAGCCGGAGGCCCTTGACCATAGAATATTTGCTGCCCAAGACCTGGACCACCAGGTGGGTACATTGGCATACGTGGAGCAGCTGAAGGTGTCATTGCAACAGGTCGCATTTGAGAAAACTGAGCCTGTAAAAGGTGCAGCACATGCTTTAGTAAAATAATTAATCAGAACCATCCTTTTGCCCCATTACAGTTCGCCTCAAAGCAAATATCAAGCCCTACCTGTAACCTGGCTCTCCTATCCTCCTTTCTTTGAGCTAGAGCAACATAGAGAGGTTTGTTGACAACCATTTTGCCATTCATCTCCGCAAGCTGTCATAACAGGACGGAAAGAGAAACTATTAGGCTTAAGATATGTTTGTGAGAGTAGGGATAGCAATATAGCATTGTCAACTTACAGCTTTGGATGCTTCTTCTGGAGTTGAAAATGCAACAAACCCTGATCCTTTACTTACTCCACTAGGATCTCTCATAACCTGTTACATTTGAATAATAGGCTTCAGCCAAACAATTACCAGAATTGATATAACATTACTTTCCAATGGAGCATACTAACCTTGCATGATGTTATGGTACCATATTGAGAGAAAAGCTCTTTAAGATTTTCGTCACTTATGCTGTCATCCAAATTCTTAACATACAAGTTAGCTCCTTGAAATTTATCTGCTGCCTCTTTCATTGACTGCTCAAATCGAAGTTTCAGATCAACCTCCCTTTCAGATTTCTTTTGAGCTTTCCCAACATACCACTCCTTATCATCAAATTTCTTTCCATTTAGAGACTCCACAGCTCCAGCAGCATCATCTGCATTCTCAAAGTTGACAAACCCAAAGCCCTTGGATTTTCCATCTGGTTCTCTCATCACCACAGCACTAGTGATTGGACCAAATTCACCAAAAATGGTTTTCAAATCTTCATCACTTGTGGATTCTGAGAGATTCTTTACATAGACATTGTTAAATTTAATGTTGCTAATAGAACTGTCTCTTTCCTGTTTGCGAACAAAGGGGCCCACATAGACTTGCTTATCGTTCAATAGCATACCATTCAACTTCTCTATTGCCTTTTGGGCAGATTCCTCATTGTCAAATTGGACAAATCCATAACCTTTCGACTGGCCAGAGGCGTCTGTGGCTACCTTGCAAGAGAGAATGTTCCCAAACGCAGAAAATGTATCATGCAGAGCTTTGTGGTCGATTCCCTTATCTAAATTCTGCCAGATTGAACAAGCACGACACACAAACATACAATAAACCTATGAGATTTCTGAAGCACAGATTTATAAAACAAATCAGTTCATAGAACCACATGATTGTCAAATTTTTATTACCTTGATAAAAATATTCCCAGAGCCACTTCGGCGAATACTGGGATCACGATTAGAATACATGATCCTGATAGGCTTTCCATTCAGAGGAGTGAAGTTCAGAAGGTCCAATGCCCTTGCAGCTGTATATAAACAGAAGAAGATATCATGCAAAATAAAGAGCTGAAATTTTCTTTACTAGGGATCAAGGGAGGCAAACATTAGTAAAGTTCTTTTAAAATAATATGTATTAATATGAGATATCACAGCTGCAGTCAGTCTCCATCTTTCTGATAGAAACTAACTTATTATACCCTCAACATTAAATATATAGTTCAAAAGGCTGAAGTATATGGCTCACTCGGTATAAAACAAGGCCACATCAAACAAAATTCCAGGCTGCTAGAAATATGAGAATTCAAGCCAAGCTGAGATAAAACAGTGTTTGCTATTTGTTTTTAATAATAAGTAAATCATGAATGAAATTGCAGGTGAAGAACAACTTTTAGAGAACACACTCGAAACCTAAATCTTCAATTCCTGCCTAGATCAGCTTGGCAATATAAATGTGCACTTGAAACAACTTATTGGAAAATAGGTATCAAAATACTTAAAAGGGACAAAATCACAAAATAAGTATTAAATCTTACAATTCCCCTAATATGAAGGACACCTTAAAATCATAAGTATTCTACTCTCTATATCAATACCATCCATTTTATCCGAGCTAAATAAAGGGATTGGTTATATTTACAAAACCATCCTAATACTAATCAGAGCAAGAATTCACTGTAAAACAAGGCAAATAAAGGGGGCAAAAACCATAGAATCTAAATTAAACAAAAGAATAAAAATATATAATCACACTAAAACTGACCATTTTGAGGATTGCCATAGTTGACATAACCATAACCGAGAGACCTCCGGGTTGACAAATCCTTGCAAACCCGAACGGTGAGCACATGACCCATCTGGGCAAAGTACTCATAAAGTTGAGTTTCCGTCACACTTGGATCCAGATCCCCAACATAAAGCGATGTCGGTACGAACTGGTTGTTCCCTCCTCCAGGTCCATTGTTAACACTCCCATTTTGCCCCTGAACTTGAACCTGAGCCATCTCTCTCAAAGAACAGCTAAAACCAACACACAAAAAACCCTTTTTTTCAAAGTTTTTCTCTTTTTTTTCTTTTCTTTTTTTGGGGTTTTTTTCTTCCCTCTCCTCTTGTTATTAATCAATAAAACCTAGAGAGATGATAAATGAAACAAACTAAAATCCCAAGTGTTTCGATAAAACCTTGCTAAAGAACCAAACTTTCTTTCTTTTGTAAATATTTCTCTTTTTTTGGGTTTTTTTAATGGAGGAGAGGGAAGGGAAGGAAGAAGAAAACGGGTATTTACCGCCGGGTGGGTAGAGGCGGCGGCGCGTGAGAAAATAAGTTGAAGAAAAGAAAAGATAGGTTTTTGAAGGAGCAGTAGCAGCTACAATTCACAACTGAAAAGAAAGGATAAATATGAGTTCGAATGGTTAGTTTTGTTTTTTTCGAATTAAACCCTAAGATGGATAGGAGGAGGGGAGATCTCCGCCGTTGGATTAGGTTTTGGACAGCTTTCTTTGTGGGGGATCTCGGCTCTCAGGTAAAAAATTGTCCGAAATTGAATAACTTTTTATCGGATCTATTAGATTTTTTATTTCACTCGGTTGTTGAGTCACTTGAATCTTATTTTTATTAAAAATGTGATAGTAATATAATATTTATTTTGTAGTCCATGTTCGAGGTATAAGATTGTTCCTCCCAACAATATTATTTTTAAGGTTCGAACTTGTATTTTTATCTTAAAAGTGTAATATGTCTTACTAATGCACCAAATATTTGTTGATTATTTATTATTTTTTTAATGTATACATTAAAGTAACTCCGGTTATTAAATTTTATATTTTTATTAATTCATATAATGTAGACGGTAATTACAAATTTTAAAGTTATTTCTTGCTCGATACTATAAATAAACTCTCGGTCAATAAGTAAGAGACATTCTTGCTATCTCATTTAAATCCTATGTATTAATAATGATTTAATCTGCTAGAGTGATTAAATATTACAAGTTGTTTCAGGTCACAAGTTTAATAAAATAACCAATAAATAATTATATTGATAATTTCTAAATTGATAAAATTAAAAATGATCAACATAAATATTTAATTATTATAAATTACAAATAATTAAATGTTTATGTTGATAACTTTTTTTATCAATGACACACTATGAAATTGGAGAAATTATATCATAGGCCCGGCTCGCCACGTCATCCATGGTCCCAACCAATAAAAAGCATTCATTTCATTAATTTTTTCCATGTCATTCTTTTACCGAGTGAATCTTCACTCAGATTTACTGTAAATTAAATTAAAAAACACTTTTTTACCAATTGTAGATTCATTCGGTAAAAGATGATATGGAAAAAATTAATGAAATGAATGCTTTTTATTGGTTGGGACCATGGATGACGTGGCGAGCCGGGCCTATGATATAATTTCTCCTAAATATATATGTTTGTGTATCAAAATTGAAATGACAGAATTGAATATCTATTTAATCAAAATAAATAATTAAATAAATTAAACTGATATTTTAATTTTTATGATTTTTTTATAAATTTATTTTTTGTAAAAAATAAATAAATATGTAATTAATTAAATAATTAGACCAAATTATTTTATATTTGAGTTATTTAATTTTGATTAAATTAATTTATTGCATGCATATAATTTATTATTAGCTTAAATATGCGATACTTGAATTTGATACTTAAAGAGTTCATATTCTTAAATTGATACCTGAACTATGCATATATTTTTTAAAATTGGTATCTAAAGAATTTTTACACTCATGTTGGTATCTAAACTTTAATTTTATCCACTATTTTGACACTTATATTGATATTTTTAATCTCAAAACTTATACATTTTATCATTTTGATACTAATTTGAAGTTTCAATAAATTTAACCATTCATATTTAAAAATTCTATCAATTTAACCTTTTGTGATACTCTCAAACCAAATAAGTATATCGGATCAAAATAATAGTTAGATAATTGCATTCTAGCATAAAATAACAAGTCGCTATCAAACTTTTATTATAACAAGAAAATAATATAACATTTTTGAGAGGAGAATAAATATTAAAATTATAGAATATTTAATTATAGAGAGTTAAATTATTCAATTATTACCAAATTAATAGAATGTATAAATTTTTGTACCAACTTGAAAAAGAGATGTGTAGAACTAATGTTTTGATATAATAATTGAAAAATATGTTGGACTGATTTAAAAAGTATTTCAAACATTTCCAAAGTCCAAGCAACTTGAAATTATGTTTAGAGAAGCATTTCAAAAGGGTTTTACATGTTTTTCAAAGCCAATCTTCACAAAACCGTCTAGGCGTTTCGAAACGCCCTAAGGTGTTTCGAAACAGGGGATTACAGTAGCAAAAACGTTTCGATACAAGTATCGAAACGGGCTTTCCCTGGATGAGGATTTTACCCAACGTTTCGAAACGGGCTATGTCGTTTCGATATGCCCACGTGGCATTGACCACAACGGTCATAAACCCCAACGGCTATTTCCCAACTAACATTTAAATGCAGGGCGTTTTGATACGGGTCCATAGCGTTTCGATACGTGTTCCGAAACGGTCAGGGGGTGTTCCGAAACGGGTGCCCTGACAGACTGCAACGACTCTTTCTACTTAAAGGGTGTTTCGAAACGGGTTCGAGCGTTTCGAAACGGGGAGCTGCATAACTGCATTTATGGTGGGAATTAAAGTCCTCAACGGCTCCAATATGATCCCAACGACTACCAACTCATTTGGGAGTATAAAAGGGACCTCCAAGCATCAAGAGAAGGCTAATGCTCATATTGTCAAACATCAAATGATCAAAGATTGTCTTAGAGCTTAAATTGTCATTTATTGTATAGACAAACACTAGTGAGCCAAAATTGTCAAATTTGCTCAAGTGTTTTAGGTTTTGGGTGAGTGCTTAATTGTGCAAACAAACACCTATTAGAGGGTTTTAAGTTTGCTTTATTTATCTCTTTGTAAAGAGGGTTTCAATCAAGGCTTTGTGTAGAAAGCTTGATTGGTTGTAAGGGTTTCCTCTTAAGCCTAGAAAAGGGGACGAATCAATAGTGGATTGATTGAGAAATCCTTAGTGGGGAGCTAAGGTAGTGGATGTAGACCTTGGTTAGAAGGTTGAACCACTATAATTCATTGTGTCAATCTTTATTTTAGCTTCCTTAACCCTTCCACCCAAATATCCACCTCTCCACCACTTGGTGATCCTTATCGGTTGAACGAATCGAGCACCACACAACTCAACAATTGGTATCAGAGCTTGGCTCAATCGAAGGGGACTCACATCCTTTTAAGAAGATCCAGCAAGCTCGATCACTTTTTCATCAACCGGCTCAATGGCACATTCAATCGACAAATCGCCCTTCTTTGACGGAACTCACTATGCCCATTGGAAGACAAAGATGAAGTTCTTCATCAAATCAAGAGATTACAAGCTATGGGATGTAGTTGAAGATAGTCTGTTCGTGCCTCAAAGAAGTAAAGCGGAGTGGAGTGCCGACGATCGCAAGAAGATGGAACTAAATTGCAAAGCCTTGCACATTTTATTTTGTGCATTTGGTCCATCCATCTATGAGAAGATGTCTTCTTGTGAGAGTGCCAAGGAGGTATGGGACAAGCTTGAAGTCACATACGAGGGAACCAATGAAGTCAAGGAGACCAAGATTGGGCTCATAACCTTAGAGTATGAGAACTTCAAAATGGATCCGGAAGAGAACATCGAGAAGATGTTTGATAGGTTCTCCACCATCATCAATGGTCTCAAAGGCTATGTAGAAGCTTGTTCGAAAGCTCATCTACTCACTTCCCGAGTCTTGGGACTCAAAGAGGACTGCCATCATCGAAGCCAAAAATTTAAAGACCTTGAAGCTTGATGAACTCATGGGGTCACTCCTTACTCATCAAATCATGAAGAAGAACAAAGAGGATGAGAAGAAGAGGGGAGAAATTAGAGCTATGGGAGAGAAGAAAATCAAAGGGCTTGGCATCAATACAAGTGCCATGGCTCTCAAATTCTCCACTTGTCATCATGTCTACTTAAGTGAAGAGGAGGATGAAGATGAAGAGATAGTTCATCTCTTCAAGAAGTGTGCCCCGTTCATGAAGAAAGCCTTGAGAGAGCTTGAACGAGAACCTAAGAGAAATGAGAGGGCAAGCACTTCAAGCCATAAGAAGAAGGCACGTGTGGCTACTTGGAGTGATGAGGACTCCACCGATGATGAACAACCAACCTTTGCCTTATGGCCATCGAAGAAGATTCAAGGGTAACTTCTAATTCATCTACTTCATGTACTTACTCTTTTGATGAATTACAAGATGCCTATGACGATTTGGTTTTAGATTTTAAAGGCCACATTTTGAAAACAATAAATTGATTTCAAAGTTAAAAATTCAAAATGATTTGTTTTCTAAAACCAAACTTGAACTTGAAGCAAAACTCGAAGAGTTTGAATTAAAATGTTTTGATTTACAAAATTTGCTTCAAAAAGTTCAAGAAGAAAAAATATTGATTTCTAAAGAGCTTAAAAAGAAAAATAATTTTGGAAAATCAAATTTTTATGTAAGACAATCTAGTGCCCCTAGATTTGTAAAAGGAAAATGTTTTAGAAGTGTTTGGGTCCCAAAAGGACTAACCACTTCAATTAAAAAAGATGACATTGAAAAATGGATTCCTAAAGGGACTAAAATTTGTGCCACTAATGTTCATGGATCCAAAGCAATTTGGATACCAAAAATTACTTGATTGTCTTTTGCTAGGTGTGATGGAGATGTTCAACAAGTCAAACATTGAGGGGGAGCTCCATGCACACAAGGAAGAACACTTGAAGAAGGAAGGCTTCACATCCTCCCTTGGATTCAAGTGTTGGTAAAAATTCTAGTTGTTTTAATTTAATTTAATTTATTTTTATTTTATTCAACTAGATGATCATATATGTTGGACTAACATTTTTTATGATGCTTTGAGTAAGGGGGAGCCATTTTAAAACCAAATTTGTATTTTTGTCAAAATTTACCTCTATTGTTATTTTGAACTTAATGTTTTAAATTCTTTTTGATATAACAAAAAGGGAGAGAAATGGTTTTAAAAAATTGAATTTTCAAATGAATAATGGGGGAGCTTTATTTGATTTCATATCTTCAATCTCTTATTCACATTTTTAAAGTTAAAGGGGGAAAATCCCAAACAATTTTTCAAGTGAGTTTTATTATATCAAAAAGGGGGAGATTGTAGAACTAATGTTTTGATATAATAATTGAAAAATGTTTTGGACTGATTTAAAAAGTATTTAAAAAATTTCCAAAGTCCAAACAACTTGAAATTATGTTTAGGGAAGCTTTTCAAAAGGGTTTTACATGTTTTTCAAAGCCAATCTTCACAAAACCGTCCAGGCGTTTCGAAACGCCCTAAGGTGTTTCGAAACAGGGGATTACAGTAGCAAAAACGTTTCGATACAAGTATCGAAACGAGCTTTCCCTGGATGAGGATTTTGCCCGGCGTTTCGAAACGGGCTATGTCGTTTCGATACGCCCACGTGGCATTGACCACAACGGTCATAAACCCCAATGGCTATTTTCCAACTAACATTTAAATGCAGGGTGTTTTGATACGGGTCCATAGCGTTTCGATACGTGTTCCGAAACGGTCAGGGGGTGTTCCGAAACGGGTGCCCTGACAGACTGCAACGACTCTTTCTACTTAAAGGGTGTTTCGAAACGGGTTCGAGCGTTTCGAAACGGGGAGCTGCAGAACTGCATTTATGGTGGGAATTAAAGTCCTCAATGGCTCCAATATGATCCCAACGACTACCAACTCATTTGGGAGTATAAAAGGGACCTCCAAGCATCAAGAGAAGGTTAATGCTCATATTGTCAAACATCAAATGATCAAAGATTGTCTTAGAGCTTAAATTGTCATTTATTGTATAGACAAACACTAGTGAGCCAAAATTGTCAAATTTGCTCAAGTGTTTTAGGTTTTGGGTGAGTGCTTAATTGTGCAAACAAGCACCTATTAGAGGGTTTTAAGTTTGCTTTATTTATCTCTTTGTAAAGAGGGTTTCAATCAAGGCTTTGGGTAGAAAGCTTGATTGGTTGTAAGGGTTTCCTCTTAAGCCTAGAAAAGGGGACGAACCAATAGTGGATTGATTGAGAAATCCTTAGTGGGGAGCTAAGGTAGTGGATGTAGACATTGGTTAGAAGGTTGAACCACTATAATTCATTATGTCAATCTTTATTTTAGCTTCCTTAACCCTTCCACCCAAATATCCACCTCTCCACCACTTGGTGAGCCTTATCGGTTGAACGAATCGAGCACCACACAACTCAACAAGATGTATAGTTTAAGCATAAATATGGAAATAAATTATTTTAGATGTCAAATTATGAGAAAGTACATAATTCAGGGCTAAATTGGCCAAATATTATTCCCAAAAAAATTATTTCAAAGTCTGTGGTGGTTCTCAGATTATTTTCGAATCTATTGTTGTTTCTACAGTGAGGGCACACTGCTTTTAATCCGACCTCATGAGGGCTAAATTTTTTTAAAGTTTTTTATGGTCGGATAGATAGCAATCCGACCTCAAAGAAAAAAATAAAAAAGGCTAAGGCCGGTTGAAAATAACCCGACCTCAAGAAAAAAAATAAAAAAATATAAGGTCGGTTGAAAGCAACTCGACCTCATGAAAAAAAATAAAAAAAATATAAGGCCGGTTGAAAGCAACCCGACCTCATGGTTGTCATGTGCAGAGCACGCAGTGCAGGGGTGGGTGTAGTGAGGGGAGCGGGGGCAGACTTTATTGCAGAGGTACAGTGAAGGGAGCGGGGGCAGACTTTATTTCAGACCCGTGATTGAATTATTTCAGACTCGTGTTCAATTATTTTGCAGGTCTGAAGTGTTTAATAATTACATGTGTTCAACAATTATATAGATTAGATGATGAGGTGGTAGGTTGTGTAGCTGAAGTTGTTAAATAGGGGCTGGAGATAAGAATTGTAGAAGAAAGTTTGTGAAAAATTGGGTGAAAAAGGAGAATTGAAGAAAATATTGTAAGTTTTTTAAGTTTATATTTATCTTTTAAATTTTAGTCTGATTATTTTTAGTTGTTTTTTTCATTATAAAATTTTAAAGTAGTAGTTATGATTAGATTTAGTGGTAATTGTTTTTATTAATATTTTCTTACTTATCTTCTATGTAGTTTTATTAAAAGGATGACCGATTCAAATCATATGTTGAGATTACAAAATCGACACGTCTCTAGTGTTGTGGTTGATGATATGATAAATTATTTTTAAAGAAGTTAATTTAAGATTAGTAATATTTTTATTTTCTTATTTGTTATTATTAATAAAAGTTTTAATTAATGCAAGCAACCGAAGAAACTTTTAAACATCACTTAAGCATGGGGAGTAATCACCCACATCCCGGTATAATTGAATGGTTGCAAGAGGCGAGATTCTATCATGCCACATTTATTCGTGACTACAAGCTGATTTCCAGTTTAAATACCGCACTAATTGAACGCTGAAGGCCGGAGACTCGTACGTTTCACATGTCATGTGGAGAATGTACCATTACGCTCGAAAACGTGGTGATGCTAATAAAGATGTCGGTAAACGAGAGTTTATTGGTTAAGGAGCCGGAGGAATCATGTGAACAACTTTGCAGTGATTACCTCAACAAGGTTCTGACTGGAACCGATGTGAGAGGATCCCGTATTAAATTGAGCTGGTTGAAGAGAGAATTTCAGCTAGTGCGTAATAACACAGCGGGAGATATTAGTTGTGCGAGTCGAGCCTATGTTTTACAACTCATTGGGGGAGATTGATGCCGGATAAATCTGGCAATCTCGTTCACACACGGTATCTATTGTATTTGTCATCGGCTTCAGAAGCTGCTAAGTATAGTTGGGGATCAACAGTATTACCGTTCTTGTACCGTGAGTTGTGCAAGGCCGCTCTATTAGATAGTCATGGTTTGAAGGCAAAAGATGTTGGTGGATGTATGTTGCTATTGCAAGCTTGGGCATGAGAACGACTTTCACTTTTTACACCGGTTACTCGAAGTATGAGAAATTTTTACTCTTGTCAGTAGGTAATTTTTTTACTTTGATCTGAAAGTTTAAGTTTACTCAATTTTAAAAAAAAAATATTTTATCTAAAAAATAATCAAACGACTATTATTTGGATGTAGCATGTAGATGGAATGCGAAAAAAGCTCACACACGGTTAGCAAACAACAATTTGAGAATGTTTAGAGATTCTATTGATTTATCTTGCAAAGATGGAGTATAGAAATTAAGTTACTTTTACATGTTATTATTTATGTAATTAATTTATTCTCTTATTTATATTTTTTCAGTTTATTTGGAAGCCATATGTCGGTGAACGTGTAAATGTACCAAAAGAATTGATGATTGATTTTTTTCTCTGGTGTGCGATTACACCGCTGATCCACTTTACTTTTGTGGAGTACCAGTTTGGAGATAAGGTCCTAAGACAGTTTGGCTTCCATCAGCCCATTTCGAGAGATCCATTGTTGCATCACAACAATCAAGACACCCTACACCTTTTTGACTTTTGTGGCAAGGGGCATCATACATGAGA
The DNA here is from genome assembly GCA_958450335.1 of Hibiscus tridactylites. Lineage (NCBI taxonomy): Eukaryota > Viridiplantae > Streptophyta > Magnoliopsida > Malvales > Malvaceae > Hibiscus > Hibiscus tridactylites. Next base: position 10,051,897 of record OY288279.1, on the reverse strand, counting down.
AATAAAGCATAGAAAGTACGTTGAAAGGTGGAACAACAGACGTGAACGGTTGCCACCTCGCTCTCGAATTCAAGCTAGTGATTTGGAGTCAGATAATTCAAAATATATGTTATTCTTTCGCAATAATGGGAAGCCATACTTGATTACTGCGGATGAACAAAAACAGTGTCGAATATTTCTACAAAAATTTGGTGGTCGTTGTCAAACATCTAATATTGCAGCAAATGAATCTACAGTGATTTCGGTACACCGAATATGTATGCTGGTACTTCTCCAACCACGTATGAACATCCAGTAGTAGTAGGGAGCTCATTTTTCAATCTGGTACATCGAATATGTATGCTGGTACTTCTCCAACCACGTATGAACATCCATCTTTCTCTTTCGATATTATTGTCCCATGCCCAAACATCTTCGCCATACCCCACATCTAAAATTCTCAACTTCCTCTTAAAATTTGGTCGTAGTAGTTCGTATCTTATTTTATCAAAAATATTGTTAGCATCAACAAAAATCATACCACGTAAATAATCAAGTATGAGAAAGCGAAAATTACATACCCATGTCTAAAATTGCGCTACGAAGGTTGAGTTTCTTCCATCGTTCAATGGCATCAGACGGCTTGAACCAGCCCGTACAACGCGAGAGGAGGCAACATTTGTTCTCTCTGGTAGGGAAGACACTCGAAAACCTTTGCGTTCCAAAACTTCATAAAACAGTCGAGGGTGAGCAAACTATCCGAACCAGGTTGATGGCTCGATCCTGCAACACGAGCCACCTTCAGTGTTTGAGCCACTTTTTCTAAACCACCATGCAGCCCGGAAAACTTGAAGGTGTCGAAAACATTGTAGCCGAAGTAATGTGCTAATTGGCACATGAACAACTGAAAATTGAATGGCAACGGACTTTGAGAAAGAATCTTCAATAGAAATCTAAAATCACAGGCACCATGAAATGTAACCCAAAAAATCCCGTTGGCTTTGACTCTAGTCCCGAAAGGGTCTAACACTAACCCAGAATTCAAAAGCAATTTTGCAAACTCGCTTGAATCAATTCTCTTTTCCTTATTCTTCGTAAAATCAAAATAAAATGACAATCAGACTTTAAAAATGACAAAATGACAAAGCTTTATATTTTGTTACAAAATGGTAATTGTATCGTTATCCTCCATTAAAGAAGTGACATGACTGTTAAATTTTTTTTATAATAATATATTTAGCCTTTCATAATTATACATTCAATCAATTTAGTCATAATTCAAAAAAAAATTAATAAATTTAACCTCAACTTGATCAGCGAAAACTCGTCGTTTTTCTTATTTCCTTTTACCTCAACTTCATTTCATTTTCAGATTTTTTTCTCAAAAGCTTCAGGTGACACCGAAACAAACCCAATTGTTATTCCACTTCCACCCAAACTATGTAAAACAAATATGAATGTAATATAGAAAAGTACTCGTCGAATCTAATAGAAGTTCCAGAGAATCCCAATTTCTTAAATCTCCATTCACTCTGAAACAACATACGCTACATGGATAGTTTCCGCGCCGGAGATCTGTCAACAATAGGCGGTATAGCCATCGTTTCTCTTCTTCATTCTTTCATTCCCACCCATTGGCTTCCATTCTCCATTGTCGGCCGTGCCCAAAAATAGACCCTTTCCCGTACCCTTTTCGTCAGTAAGTTCCCTTGACCCGACTATATATGCTTTTAGATCTCCAATTTGCATATGTCTGCACCCAGTTTTAAGAAAAAATAATTAAAAATCACTCTCCCTGTGTTTCTAGCCGTCGAAAACTCGTCTTCCATGATGATACTTGCTATTCTAGTGCTGCTATTCAGGTATACATTGCAAAGGATTCTAATTTTTGTGAATTGTTTATTCAATTTGGTTTTTGTACATAATAGTTACTTTGCAGTTGATATTTTGTAAATAAAATAAAATTATTTTAAGAAGTAATATTTTTAAAATATTTTAAATTTAATAATAATAAAAATAGTTTTATTTAATTTTTAAATTATTTTTGATTTAAGAATAATAAAAAATGACATGTCATGATATAATATAATAATAAAATAAGCAATTTGAACACCTAAAATTTAAAAAGGGTATACTTTGGGCATCTATTTTTTATTTAAGCTTTTATAATATTATTGTACAAATTAATTGTAAAGTTTTAGGGTTGAAAATAATTTTTTAAAAATTCAAGGGTGAAATTATAAAGAAACATTTTCAGTAGTGACTATAATATTTGTTTTTTAAAATTAGGGAGCAGAAATATACATGAGATAAACTTTAGTGGTCATTGCAGTAGTTTACCCTTATTTTTTCGCTGACAGGTCAGTAAGTCATCAATGTTTAACGGCAACAAACGGCTGAGTGACCAAAAGTTTACGCTCTGAAAACGTAAGTGACCTTACTGGTCGTTTTTTAAAATCGGTGATTAACTCTACACTAGTAGGAAACATAAATGACTATTCCAGTAGTTAACCTAAAATTAAATACACGTATTTATAAAAAAACAATAAAAATAAAACTTATAAAATTAAAGATAAATATATAAAGTATGATTTATCCCCTTTTAATATTGCAGATTTTCACACTTTATTACTTTATATAAAATTTCAAAAGTTTTCGCTATTCGCTGATATATCAATTTCATGAGAAATTATATCATAGGCCCAGCTCGCCACGTCATCCATGGTCCCAACCAATAAAAAGCATTCATTTCATTAATTTTTTCCATATCATCTTTTACCGAATGAATCTACAATTGGTAAAAAAATGTTTTTTAATTTAATTTACAGTAAATCTGAGTGAAGATTCACTCAGTAAAAGAATGACATGGAAAAAATTAATGAAATGAATGCTTTTTATTGGTTGGGACCATGAATGACGTGGCGAGTCGGGCCTATGATATAATTTCTCTTAACATTACACTCGGTAAAAAAAGTCGGTAATAAATTATGAACTTAAAAGCATTACACAAAAGTGAAGCTCACATTTGTTTCCTTGTATTCTCTTAAGAACATTTCTTTTTTTTTTCTTTTAAAGTTCCTTTCCTCTTCCCTTTAAGTAGATTAAGATTAAATTCAAGATTTATAAAAAAAAAAAAATTGAGCTCTTTTATATTAAAATCGGTTACACAATCAATTCGATGTTTGAATAAATTACATACTTGAGTTATTAAGTTTTCATACTATACATGTCTATTAAGTAAATATTATTGTACTTCGAGCATAACTGAAACTCATCCAATGATATGGATGTCACACTCTTTTTATTTATATATTTCTCTATATTCATAAGCTTTGAAAATTTAAATTTATTCTGTCAAAATAAAAAAATCGATTCGAACAAACAATCCAAAACAAAATAGACAACCATCATTCGTTTGTCTGAGTAGTGAAATAGTTTTAACTCAAATCCAAAGTTCTAAACATATACAAATAAAAATAACAGTAAACAAAAACATTTAATTAAATTCAACGAAGTTGCTTCGTATGTTTTGTATTGCAAAAAGAATTTGAATCATGGGTTGAGCATGTGATCAATCATCTGCAGATGTCAAACATCATGTAAACCGTTCACGTTTTGTCTGCAGCTCTAACAACATTTCCCCTTGTAATGATTCCAACCTTTGTGATTCAATTACAAATCTGTCATAAATCATCCAAACATTGAAAGAACATGATCCCATAAAATTCTTACCAATTTTCCGTCACCGTCCACCACCGGTAGATGTCTGATAATACTTGGTTTCCAGCAACAATCTGATTCAGAATTTCTCAGATTAATAACATCCAAATAACGGTTAACGACATGGTTTCCCTAAATCATATTCAACTTAGGAATTTAGTCCATGTGTTTCAAGACATAGTGTTAAAATGTGGTCGCAACACAGCCTAACGGCCGCATTGTAAGCAGTCTATATACGATACCTAACAGCATCTTTCAGGTTTGTCGTTTCGTGAAGAACAAGCGGGGAAGGTGTCATAAAGTCCCCAACAATCCTTCCATTATTTTTGTTCATCAGTTTCTGTATTTCATTGAATGTCTGCCATAATTACCCAGAAATCAGACATTACAATGGGATTTTCAACTGAAACCGGAAAACCAAATAATTAGAGATGAAAAACGCTTACATACTTTCCAAGAACTATCAACATCAGGAAACATGGTTGTCTCGTTTTGACTACTACCTGATAGTATCATCAAATGAACAGATTAGTAGCCACTGCACAACAATTATAAGAGACTAATTCGATCCGAACTTAAATGAACTAAACTTGAGTGTGACTCGACTTAGAAAATTGATTAACAAATCTAAATGAACCGAATACGAAACAATTAAAAATCAACTCGACTGTTTCGATTTATTAGTCCACTTCAAACTTATCTCTTTTCTTCCTTGCATGAACTCATATAATCAATGTATAAAACTACCGGAAATAGAGTCAAGTGCCAACATATCATAATCGGAAACAACACCAACCTGCAATAATAAAACAACACGTCAAAGGTGGTATATCGAATTCAAAGCTCACAGTATCGTCGGCCTTCTGGAACCCACACTTTTTTAGGACTTGCATCAAGAACTCAAAGCTCACAGTGTAGTCGGCCTTCTGGAAATTGATTTTGAACGTCACTCCACTTAGACAAGCTTTTGAAATAAAATCAATCAATTCGTTGGCAATAAGAGCACAATCTAAAATCTGCCGGCCTGAGATAAAAGCAAACTGAGCATAATATGTCCAATACACGGTCTGATTCTACTCGTAAACACCTTTGAAAGTAACTTATAAAGTCCCCCAACCAAGCTGATAGGACGAAAATCTTCAAGAGATTCAGGGCTATTCACCTTAGGAATGAGAGTTAAAAAGGAATGATTAATCCCAGCTTCCCATTTCTTCCCTCTATGAAAGTCTTCGAAGAACGACATAATATCGAATTTTAGAGCAGGCCAGAATCTTTTAAAGAATCTCAAGTTAAATCCATCCGGCCCCGGCGCCCGGTTATTGTTAGCCGAAGCAATAGCCTCCCATATTTCCTGTTCAATAAACTTTCGTTCCAACAAGGAAGCTTGTTAAAGGCTAATCTTCTTAAAATCTAACTCCAAATTGTCAATTTTCAGCGCTTGGGTTGTATTGTAGGCCTTAGAGAAGAATTTGAAGACTTTGTCTTTGATTTTATCCGGTTTCGTGATCACAACCCCATCCACCTTCAAAGTGTTGATTGCGTTAGTCCTTCTAGAAGACGTTGTAAGATGGAAATAACGAGTATTTCTATCGCCTTCATTAAACCACCTTAGTTTAGACTTTTGAAGGCAAGAACTTTCCTCCTTGCGAAAAAGCTCCCACAATTTGGCTTTAAGGGTAAGAAGTTTTGAGAATAAAACAGGATCTCGATTCTCATTTTAGATGTGAGACTCAACTGAAGAGATCTCCTTTTCCGTGCTTGAAATCTTCTTATCGAAACCCCTAGAAAAGCTCATGGACCAGTTCTTTAGAGCCAACTTAGCATCCTTGATTAAACCACCTAGTTTCATATTAGGATTTTTCTTCTTCGAGTTCAAAAGGGAGTTTAGCACCGTTTCTTCAAAACCATCTTCTTTAAACTAGAAATTGAAGCAGCTAAAAGGTTTCGGCCCCCCCCGCCCCCCAATTAACTGAGGATACGGAAAGTAAGATGGCATTATGATCCGACACTGACTTATCTAGAAGGCATTGGGTAATATCCGGGAAGACAATCTCTAGCTCAATGGAAATAAGGAACCGGTCCAAACGAACAAAGGTAGGTGGGTCTCGGTTATTACCCCACATGAAACGACCTCCTTAGAGAGAGATATCCTTAAGATCAAAGTCAAAAAGGAACTGATTGAAGAGTTCCACCGAAGACATATTAAGAGAAAAACTAATTTTTTCACCTGGACTCAAAAAGAGGTTGAAATCCCCCTACACAGCATGTAATCTGCAATTGGTTCATAAAGTGTAACAGAGCTTGTAAAAAACTTTCTTTCTCGGATTCAACCGCAGGACCATAAACATTGATTATACCACAATCAAGATTATTGGAATTAATCCTACCAATTAACGCAATAAATCTGGGGAAGATATGTTGCTCACTAACATTGAAGAAATCAGTATCCCACAAGCTTACTAATCCTCCCAAAGCACCCCTCGATGGAGAACAGACTGGCTTGATTTTATCTCCAGGCCACAATGTTCTAATTAATCTAACCTCAACATCTTCTAGTTTAGTTTCTTGGATGAGAACCATACATGGTTTGTTCTTCCGAATTGTATCCTTCACTGCCCTAATTTTTTTCTTTTTTTTTCGAATATCTCTCACATTCATGAAATTATTGAAAGCATCTTCATCATTTGAAATTTATAACATGGAAATCCTAGCACCGATTGAGGAGCTCCCTTTCTAACTCGTAAACCCGGTTAACGACAGCTTCCCTTCCCCCTTTGAAAGACACTCCGAGAAGATTGCTCACTTCCCATACTGCTTCAGCCTCTACTTCTTCAACCGACAGGTTCTTTTCAGAGCTTAAAAGGGGAATTGGATCCCCAGGAATGGGAGCCCCCTCCAACGAATCTCTAATTTAGCGCCGTATCTGTCTTCTAATGCTAGCACGAAAAAAACCCTTCTCAGTTGTCTTCTCGAGATGAAGATCCTCTCTGTAATTCGAGCAGATCTGATTTGGAATCTCTAATGAATTGACGATACCATCTAAGCTGTTAGGAACCATTTTGACTGAGAAACCACTAATAATTTTAGAAGAGCTTTCCAATGCATATCAAAGGATGCCCTAGAGAGCGGGGAAGAGAAAGACATGTAAGTTAATCACCATTATCAGTTATCTTCCTGCACGCATTTACATACCAGACTAGAAGTGTCAGTTGTTGTAGTTGCATACTAGAAGTTAACAACTTAGCTTCTGAAGTTATTTCTTCATTGGATTTTGTTTAATTTCGAAAAGTTTAATTTATACTTTAATTTTTTCTTGTTTTTTCATGTGCTTGGATGTTCCACTCATGTAGGTACTTGCCCGATGCCATCGACGTTGCGACCAACAGCTAAACGAGGTCAAGTGGATGCGAATGTTGAAATGTACCATGTGATTTTTCCCCTGGTTCAGCAATAAGTGCCTTTAAACACAAATGGTCAGTCAATACTTTTGAATTGGTTGGATTTGGTTGTGCGGAGTCTTTGTAATATTCTATGTTCCTTATTTATTTTTATTTGCTTGGAATTAGATGTTATGTTATTACATAATGTCAAACATTGTCCCCTGTTTCACTTGCATTTGAAAGCTTGATTTAAATTTTTAAGATTTGGTGCATTCATCAATATTTGCTAACCAACTTACTGTAAATCGATATTCCAACAAAAGAAACAAGCGAAAATGTAATTGAATCAAAATAATTTCTTCAACTTAAATGAATGAACAAAATAAACTACCAACAGTTTCTGAAAAGAATTGCTAGAAAAGTTACAAAGTTTCATCAGACGGCTTGAACCAGCCCGTACAACGCGAGAGGAGGCATCATTTTGTCACGGACTTATTCTCTCAAACCAATTCGTGCGGTGCTAACACTCCCGACACAATGTTAGCAAGCCTTTCCCACGCGAATGCTATGGCTAAACACACACGAGAATGGAGAAGGCAAGAGAGTTACAAGGAAATGAACCTTGTATTGAACTCTTAAGGAAGCTTTACAAGAGAGAACTTATGTGAATTGTAGGATAGGTTACAAATGACCTTAGCTAGCCTATTTATAGTCTCCAACCTCTTCAATGGACGGTGGAGATTGATTTGATCCAACGGTTGACATTTTGCCTCCCAAAATATCTACAACACTTACACTTTTCTAGATAAGTCTATACTTATCTACATATATCTCCAATACTCTAAAGTATTCTAGAATATTCTACAACTATCTAGTTATGTCCTTAACTATCCAAAAGCTTCTAGAAAGTTCCAGAGACTTCCAGAATAGTCTCAAACTTTCCAGAGTCTTCCAGGGTCTTCATCAACATTCTAGATCCTTCTAGAATGTTCTAGATGCTTCCAGAATGTTCCAGGTCCTTCTAGAATGTTCTAGAACCTTCGAGAACCTTCTAGAGTGTTCTAGAATCTTCTAAGGCTTTTTGGACGAGTCTAGACCTTTGGAGAACCTCCTGGATCCTTAAGGAAATGTTCAAGATGATTGTGGGCCTCTCTAGGCCGTTATAGAACCTTCATTGGTTCATCCTTTGCCTTAAAATGCCCAAGGCACTTCATTTTGCCTTGGTTGGCCTGAGTGCACCTAGGGGGCACTCCTCGGTCGATCCTGGTGCACTTTGGCGGGGCGTGACAATTTGTTCCCTATGGTAGGGATAACACTCGAAAACCTCTGCGTTCCAAAACTTCATAAAACAATCGAGGGTGAGCAAACTATCTGAACCAGCTTGATGGCTCGATCCCGCAACACGAGCCACCTTCAGTGTTTGAGCCACTTTCTCTAAATCGCCATGCAACCCGAAAAACTTGAAGGTGTGCTTCAGATCGAAAACATTGTAGCCGAAGTAATATGCTAATTGGCACATGAACGACTGGAAATTGAACGGCATCAGACTTTGAGAAAGAATCTTCAGCTGAAATCCAAAATCATAGGCACCATGAAATGCAACCCAAGAAATCATGTTGGCTTTGACTCTAGGCACGAAAGGGTCGAACACTAACCCAGAATTCAAAAGCAATCTTGCAAACTCGCTCGAATCAATTCCCTTTTCCATAATCTTCGCAAAATCAATTCCTTGCCGTTTAAGTAATTCGATGGAATCACTATCACATAGATCCTTATCGTCTATCGATATCGAAATCCTTAAAGTTGAATTCCCATACGTATGAGAACTGAGTACCAAAACCAGGTAGATTACCTTCGACATCCGATAGAGTTAAACCGAGTTGAATGATTTTGAGCTCATCAACGTTCGACTTCATGTAATGGTAGTTGATATCAGTATTGCCTTTACGGATGGTTTGTTTATAAGGGTTTGAAGATGGTTCCAGGGAACTCGGTATCCACTGATACAAAAGAGTGGTCGGAAATCGCACGCTTAATCAAGTCGAACTTGCGTTCCAAATCTTCAGCAAACACATGTCTCACAATGATCGGCTTCTTCTCGACTGGAACAGACGCCATTGTTGTTGTTCTTCTGTTTATGCAACCTCTGCTTTCTTTCTTTGGCGGTGGGGAAAGTAGGTTTCTTGAATGAGTGTGTACGTATAACTACTCTCTATTTATAGCCACAGTGCTACTTGATGAACAAGCAAAGTGTTAATCAAAATAAAACATAGTGTTGTCGATAAATATAGAACACGCGTGCATTTAACCGACTTACTTTTATGTAAAAAACTAAATATACCAAGTAAATTTTAGGGAAATTTTTTATAAACAAGAGAAATTATATCACGGGTCCTTCCCGCCATGTCATTCATGGGACCAATCATAAAAAATATTTATTTTATTAATTTTTGTCATGTTACTTTTTTACCAAGGGAATCTTCGCTCTAGTATTTATTGTAAATCAAATTTAAAAACAACTTTCACCAAGTGAATATTCACTTGGTAATAAAGTTAACATGAGAAAAAAATTAATAAAATTAATGACTTTTATTGGTTGATATCATGTAGGACGTGGCAAGAAGGACTCATGATATAATTTCTCGATAAACAAATTGTGTGAATTTTAGTTTACACAATTTATTTTTTAATTTTAGGGATTATAAATTTAGTCTATGGTTTAGATTTTTAGGGTTTAAGGTTAGTGTTTAGATTTTAGAGTATATGATATAGATTTAAGGTTAAAATTTGAGTTTTATAACCTAAATATATGAGAAATTATATCATAGGCCCGGCTCGCCACGTCATCCATAGTCCCAACCAATAAAAAGCATTCATTTCATTAATTTTTTCCATGTCATTCTTTTACCGAGTGAATCTTCACTCAGATTTACTGTAAATTAAATTAAAAAACACTTTTTTACCAATTGTAGATTCATTCGGTAAAATATGATATGGAAAAAATTAATGAAATGAATGTTTTTTATTGGTTGGGACCATGGATGACGTGGCGAGCCGGGCCTATGATATAATTTCTCCACGTACTGATTTATATATGAAATAATATCACAAATAAATCAATTTACATGTAATGTTGTTTTCTTTTCTTTTTTATCTATAATGTTATGATTGTTAATTCTAGTTTCATTATTGTTGATGCTTCTAAGAAATATAAGATTAGATATAAACGGAGAAAAACAAAAATCTCATGTACTTTTTTAATATTCCTATGACCCTATTTATGTCTCAACTCTCAGAAAACTAAATTATAAACTTTAATTTTAAATTTTAAATCATAAACCCTAAACCCTGAAAAATAAATCCTACCCTAATTCTATAAATCCTAACCCTGAACTTAATTTTTAACGTGAAACATAAATAGAAGCATTAAAAAGCTAAAAGATTTCTAATCAAACAAATAAACACTTTAGACCTTTAAATTATCAGGAGTGGAACACAATGGAATTGTAGGTTGTGACCCTTAAATTCTGGAAATTAGAAACTATTATTTTATTTTAAAAAAAAAATTAGTTTGGTCTCTACAATTTTTTTTAAAAAACTTATATTAAGCTTTAATTTTTTGAAAAAAGTTTTAATTAAATTTCTCCTCTATTTTTTTTTTTAAAAAAATTCATTAAGCCTTTCAAATTTTTAAAAAAATATTAGTTAGATCCCATTTTTTTGGAAAAATATAAATAAAACCTTACAACATTTTTAAAAAATTTAGTTTAAACATTTAATTTCTTTAAAGTTTCAAGTTGGTCCCTAAACTCTTTAACCAAATTCTACCATTATTAATTATCTTATTTTTTATTGACCAAATGTTAAATTTTAACTTAATACACTTCCCTCCCTAAATTTTACATGTTTAAAAATACCCAAAATACTTCATCTCCATCCCATCATCTTGATTGCAATCAAAACTTGAAACAAAACATGAAAAGATATCTTTTTCCAGTTCTATTCCTTCATGAGCATAAAAAATTATGCCGACGCCCTTGTTTTCTTCAATCCTCTGTTCATCTTCTTGTTCATCAGCCACAAAATCTGATATGATTCCATCCGAAGCATTTAAATTTCTTTTTCAGAGGTTTTTCAAAACTCCCCAAGAAGGTTTAATTATGATGCTACAACAAGAACACTTCAAATTCCCATCACCATTTTCCATTACTTCATCACTACTGTTTTTCGGCGGTGGCGACGAGGACAAGCAATTTTCACATATATCTCGAAATTTCGACAGTCTCCGATAGTTCGAGTAGAAATCCAGTTTAGAAATCTCATTGGCATGCTCATCACAAACGAGATCTCTGTAAGAATTCTTGTACTTTGATGGCTCGAAAACATGATCAAGCCTAGAACACCAAAGGCAGGGCGCCAAGGCCTTTTGAGACCAGAGTAATCAGCAAATTTGATGATCAGATAAGAAAACAAGGAATTCAAAAGGAGAAGAGCGATCAGAATCCATTCAAGTAAAACATAGACAAGAACAAAAGTGATCCTGTTAGTGTTTTTATGCAACATGGTTGTGAATTTGTTGGCAGCCATTAATGAAGCTCCACTTTTTTTTTTGGCTATGTATAGAGAGAGATTTTATGTAATCCCTAGACCCGCCTATGCGTTACAACGGATCCTAAGAAGTCACATTAGGGTCACAAGAGCGACCCACAGTGAAAATACACATGAAAACATTTTTTTTCTTTCTCAAAACACTTATTAAACTGAAAAAAATGCACTTCTGTTTAAAATACAATTTCAGGAAATCATTTAAACACATAACAAAATTTCAGAAAAGTATTTTACAGACACTGACATGAAACCATACATGACCTACATCCCCCCTAACTATACAGTACCGTACTCCAGAGGCAACGCCGAGGGAACTCCGAACACTGATGTCAACATTTTGTCATGCTATATTCTTTTGACCTGCGATAGTAAAAATAACGTGAGCTTGGAAAAGCTCAGTAATACAGAACTACCAAAAGATGCTATAAGCTCATGCAGACATAGGGTAGGCATAACATTTTTATGATGTTCCAGGCAATACTTGTCTCCATTTATGTTTCGCTAATTTAGTGAAGCACTATTCTTGTGGACAACAAGATTTGTTCTTTCTATGTTACTGAGTATTAAAAGAGAGCTTATTGTTCAGAGAATCAACAGAGTGGCTGGTTGGAGAAGTTAAACCACGAAGCCTAGTTTGTTTTAATAAGCTGCAAATCAAGCATACATAAGTACTTAACATCATATCATATGAGCACATAACAGATTAAATGCAAATGTTCAATGTTCATACAGAAGTTTACAAGAACTACCCTCCAACCTCACACCAATATGCAGTCTCCCAGAACTGCATACAGAAGGTCTTACCCTAGGCCTGAGGCGTAGGAGCCTACCTAAGGGAATGCCTTAGGTCCAGAAAGACTTACCCTAGGCCCGTGGGCGTAGGAGCTTAACAGAAGGGTTTACCAGCTGGATCAGGGCTGTACATGCAGACACTTCATAACATAACCCAACAGTATACCCCAGATAGTAATCGGTGTTTAGATTCCAGACATGAGTAACATAATACATGTAACAGACATATTCTATTCAGAGTATCAGAAACAGAAGTTCATGCTTTTGACAGATAAATGAGCATACTATTGAGCAGAGCATACATTTTCAGCATTCATCACGCAAACAGATTATCCCATCATAGGTCAAACTAACAGATCATGCTAACAAATTCATCAAACAGTCAGACAATACCATCACAGATCAAACGATCACATACCAAGTATACAGATTGAGCAGACATATATCAGATAGGCAGAGAATGTCATCGTATATCAAGTTCATCATTTTATCTCATTTTCTAACATAGTGATGCAATCTCAATAACAATTGAAATGATCATCAAACATAATATTATTCATGATTAAATAATTATACAATCCATTCAACAGCATATATCACACATGAAACACACTAAGTAGGACAAATCATTTCTTGGAGATATTTGGCATTTACGGAATGGGACATATTGAACTCTTTGACAACTTGAACAGATTTCTGAAACGTGGCCCCTATTAGAAGGGGTTCATACTAACGGTTTAACCCAGATATTCAGGAAGTGATACATCAAGATCTTTGAGAGTTTAGACGCATCATGAGTTATTTAGTCATTTAAGCCTACAAGGGCATTATGGTCATTTTATCACATATGGACAATTTAGTAATTTATACCAACAAAGCATAAACAGTTTCTCAGAAAATTTTATTTGCTTATTAGGCTTCCAATGAGGCATTCAGAGATTTCTATGTCAAAGTTTGTCACGATATCGGATACATTTAGGACTATCTTAATTATTTTGGCCAACGAGGGCATTTTGGTCTTTTAATTATCAGGGGTGATTACCATACATGAGTGTGCTTCCTAACACTTAGGTGCACTTTAGCCCTTAAAGTCTTATTAGAGATCCCAAAATTTCATCAAATGCATAACTGCTTGTTTAACTTAAGAGGGCATTTCAGTCATTTTAGAAATTGGGATAAATCAACCATTTTCGTCAAATTTTACTATTTATCACTTTCATCATTTACGTACCCGATACAGATTAAGTCGTCCTAACTCTACGGCCCTTTACAGACAATTCATTCTTTACAGAACTTGAGGGTATAATGTCATTCAAATTAATCAGACATTTTGGTGCTCGAGGGCATTCCCGTCTCTTTTGGTCATTACGAACATTCTCATTTAATTCACGCATTACTGTCATAAGGTTCGACTTAGGATTTCAACAATATTTTCAGAGAATTCTCATTCATGTGTTATACAGAGTTTGAGGGATTATCCAAGTTTGTATCACACGTATTGCATAATGATGTCGAAGTCTTTCCATTAAAACATAATTCTTGGATAGTTTAAATTGCATAATCAGGTCGAATGCCGACTTTAGGTCATTTCCTTTATTAGAGGGGTAGTTTAGTCATACTTATGCTCCAAGGGCATTTTCGTAATTTCATAATTAATATCTCTCACTCCGTATCCTGGGCCTCGATTCTTACACACTGTTGATTGAGTTGCGGATTAACTGAATTTAACTATTAGAACTTCTGATACTGTTAGCCCATTAGTAATCTTACTCGGATAATTTGGTCTTATTAATATCCATACTTATTGCTCGAATCTGATTCAATTTAAGTAGAATTTACAGTATACGTCATCATAAGCATGCATGCGTTAACCGAATATCAGCATGTTCATAAAGCATACAAGGGGTAGTAGTGTATTACCTTAGTTCCGAGCTATAACAGCTGATTCAAGACACCTCATTCGATCGCACTTGATACCAAGATTCGACGGCCCCCAACATCTCAAATTCAAGGGTACCTTGATACCTTCAACGACATAGATTCACATTTTAGTCCTTATTCAGAGAGCTCATAACCAAAATTAAATACATATAAGCAATCTCGGATTCAAAGTCAGATTCGGAGGCTTTCGGGTTGGAATTTTGGAAAACGGGCTTCAAAAACGGACTTAGAACGTTGAAAAACATAAAATATGAGTTTTCAGAAACTTTGACTTTTTGGTCAACGGTCAAAGTCAACGCTGACGTCAGCAGGTCAACAGTCAACGGGGCCAGAGTCAATGCTGACGTCAGCAGGTCAATGCTGACATCAACAGTCAACTGATAAGGGTCAACTGAGTTGACTCGGACGAGTTGACTCGACTGACTCGGGTTGACTCGGTTCGGATTTTCGGATCGGGCAGACGGGTCGGGTTCAAGTACGGTTTGGGTCAGACTAGGGTTGGCCGGTTATTGGGCTTGGGCCAGTTTGTTTGGATCGGTTCGGACGGCTCGGCTCAGGCTAGACCGGGTCTGAGCCGGTTCGAGTTTTGGGCTTAAACCAAACCGGTCCACTTACCCTTGTATAAGACTTCGTCGGCCGGTCACCGGAATCGGTCATCGGAGACGCCCCTTGGCCGCGATTCTGTCGAAAAACGGTAGATCGTTAACTCAAGGTTTCAACCCACAAAATAATAACACGAAACAAGCCGGAAATTAGGTCGAATCTCACCTCAAGGGTTCGAATATGCCAGAAAAATGCGGTGCTCCGATGAGGAGCTTGCCGGCGTCGGACGGGCAAGCGGTCGGTCGGGTTTTGTTCATCGTCGCGTCGGGAGCCCGGATCTGGCGGCGGCATCGCGAACGAACGGTTGAGGCGGCTAGAATCGGACGAAAATAGAGGGGCGGCAAACCAAGGGTTTCGAACGGACATTCTCTTCGATTGCCGACGATTTAAGCGGCGACGGTGCGAGTGGCGACCACGGTTTTGGTCGGGGCTCGACGGGGAAGCCAGCGGTGGTGGCGGTGAACGCCACGGCCCGGCGGTGGCGCAGATCGGAGCTGAGGCGATGGGGTTAGGTGAGAGCTTTCCTCCCTTTTTTTTTGAAACATTCCAAATCTCATCTGGTTCGAATGGTCTCTCCCGAAGGTGGAGAGTCAGATTGCTTTAATTATTTTAGGTACTCCACCAGAAAGGTTCAAAAGAATATTGGGGATCTTTAAATATTAAGAGCTGTCTAGCTCAGTCGGCTGGGTTACTAGCCTAAAACCATAAAGTCGCGGGATCAAATCCCCCAACCTCCAACAAGGTTTTCATTTTCATTTATTTACCATTTTCATTTATTTTCATTTTTTTGAAATGGGAATTATATGTTAGACTTGGGGAAATTATAAAGCGGGTACCTGACAATGAACCCATCTCATGTTTTGTTTCGAGTTTCGATTGCAATCAAACAGCTACTAATGGAGGCGATGTAGTTTTGGAGAAAGATCAAGTTGTTAAAGAAAATTGGGGAAGAAGTTGATGGGATGAAGATGCGGTGTTTTGGGTATTTTAATATATTTATTTTATTTTAAAATTTAAAAATAAATAAAAAATGATGTGGCAACGTTCTGATTGGTCAAGATAGATTTTTTTAGTTATAGGGGACAATATAGATAACGTCGAAAACGTTAGAGGACAAGAGTGATTAAAATAAACTTTAAGAGAAATTGAAAAAAACAAGTAAAATTTAAGGGGAAAGTGTATTAAGCTTAAATATATTTTTCTCCTTTAAAAAACAATCATTTACTTAGATCGCCAATAACAGGATGGCACTTGTTAAAACACACATTTATGTGCTTGGTATAGGCATGCTTAGCTCAATGCTTAATATATATATATATATATATATATATATATATATATATATATTAAAATTTTATTATCTATCCCCAAATATGCTATTTATTTAAATTTATCTATATTAATATTGTGTGAACTACACAAATGATCATTAATTATTCTAAAATAGTTTTTTAACCATTTAATTTTTGAAAGTTACAAAATAATCATTAAATATCCCTTAAAATATTTATAATTTATATATCAAAATATTATAATGAGTTCTCATGATTTTTATATTTTTATTATAATTTAAGTTTTTAATTTTATATATCATAATGTTAATGAATATGGACATGATTAAGTTAACTTATTTTTACCTTACAATATCATATTTAAATTTAACATTTTATCTTCTGAAAAATATTTTTTAAGTCAAATACTAAAATTATGCTTCGTAGGGTGAAAAGAAAGTTGCAAGAATAAAAAAAAATGATATTTTGTGATCCGGCCACCACTGCCCACTGGTGGATAATAGTGCATAGGGAATAAATTATATCATGTTTTATTTACTGTGTCATCTATGATCGGACCAATAAAACACATATCATTCAGCTGTCACTGGTACATAATTGTACATAACAAGTAGTTTTTTTTATTAAAACTATTAACTAATAACGTGGTAAGGAGAATCCATCTCGCATAGTTCTATCACCGGCAATTATTGGTTTTTTGTTGCAATTTGGTCAAGAGATTTTCATCCTCATTTTTTTTTTTGGATAAGATGAAGACCCTCCTCCATCTTTGGTTTTGGTTATCTGAATAATTTATCATACAAAGGAAGCAAGACAAGTTAACATTGTCTAAACCAAACCTTGCAATAAGTTCAGCAACCATCAACACAAAATGGCATTAAAAAACATGAAATTATAATTTTCTTTCCGAGTTGAGTTCTTGAATGAGAGAATCCAAATCAGAGTAAGACGAGCCTCCCTTTTCAACAGCCGTTTTTGCTGCTTCGGCAAGTTTTCTGGCTCTGTTTCTCATTTCTTCTGCTCTCTCACCCTTCATCGTCTCCTTCACTGCCTTTCCAATGGCTTCCCTTTCCACCCATTTCTCAGTACCGACGGAAACTCCAATCTTTAAAACTTGAGTCATCAACTTCTCATTGTAGAACTGGTCCGCCCGTTCTGGCCAGGTGACCATCGGCATACCAGCACACACGCCTTCCAAGGTCGAATTCCACCCACAATGAGTCATGAATCCCCCGATCGCTTCATGATCAAGAATCAACACTTGGGGTGCCCATCCTCTTATTATAAGTCCTTTGCCTTCCGTTCTCTTCTCAAATCCTTCCGGCAACCACTCGGCGTCTTCGTTGTCGTTCTTTTGTTTCCTCACAACCCAAATGAACTGCAACTCGGATGCCTCTAGACCCATGGCGATCTCCTTTAATTGAGCAGAGCTGAAGGTGTTCAAACTCCCAAAACATATGTAAAGAACCGAATCGGGTTGTTTCGAGTCGAGCCATTTCAAACACTCGTGTTCATCAATGGCTGATTTGTTTCCCCTCTCAGTTTTATCTATATGTTCCCTATTGCAGAGCGAAACAGGCCCGATGTGCCATGCTTTTTTCCCCATTACATTCCTATAGTAATCAGCATACGCAGCCTCAAGCTCGTAAAAACTATTGACTATTACGCCGTAGCTCTTCAACTCCGCTTCCCCGGCTGCTTTCAACAGCTTGGTAAAATAATCGGTTTTGACATCTTGTGCCGACGAATATTCCGGCAGTTGGCTTTTGGGTAACTCGATATCGCCGGGAAGGTTAGGCACCACGAAAGATTCAGAACCGGACTGAACCTTCTCGTGTGGCTCATATAGCATCATGCACGCCGATGCACACAAAGCAAATAAACTAGTTCCATGAAATACCAACCTGGGAATCCCGTACTTATTTGCAGCATCCGTAGCCCAAGGGATGAACCAATCGGCCACCAAGCAGTCTGGTTTACATTCTTGTAGGAGCTGTTCGAAGGGTTGTTGAAGCATGAACATGGCCTGGTTGAATTTGTTGAGCAATTCCCATTTAATGCCCTCTTGGGAAGTAAACATCATGTCTGAAGATTCAAACCCTTCCGGCAATCCGACCTCAACAGCGGGAAACTTGAGAATCCTGACGCCGATATCATAACCGGATTCCTTACTTCTCCGGATTGTGTTGGAGAAGGCAGAAGCATTGAGCGGAGTGGTGATTATGGTGGTCTTCACTCCTCGATCTGCAAACATCTTTGCCATGTCCACTGTTGGGATCAGGTGACCATGAGCCAACAACGGAAGGAAGAACACATGAAGCTGAGGAATCTGTCTTTCCATAGATCCTGGAAAAAGAGATTTTTACTGTTTGAAAGTCGAATGAAGCAACTCTAACTGGTATCGACGTTACTTGTTGCCCAGCACTTATTTTCTCCCAATCATCATCATACGTACGCACAGAGAATGAGTGGGTGAGCCTTGTGCACTAGAAAACGAGTGACAGGCCATTATATCTGCACAAAAATCTGCTGCCACTTTCCGGCGCCTCTCCTTACATCCAATATTAAAAAGCACTAAAAAATTAAATTTTAAGTATTAAATCTTACACCCTGTTAGAACTATAAGAATTTTGTTATTAGTTTATTAAGCAACATGTTAGGTTTGTTAGTATGGGCCCCGTTGTAACCAACTCATCAGGTAGTCACATGGGTTGGATGCATTGGGCTATATAAGTCAGTGTATGGGTTTATGTGACCCAGAATCACATTGTATACATTTTTCAGATATGAATTAATAAAACTCTCTCGTTTGACCATCTAAGTCAAAATCCTCAATTCATTTCTCTGAAATTATTTCGTTAGGTTTAACATGGTATCATTCGCCTCTTTCCGATCCTGAGTGACTTTTTTCGGTGGTGTCGCCATATTTGTTTCGATGCCTTCTGCTGGTGATATGACGGTTGAGACGGCTCTCGAGTCTCTTTCGATGGATGATGGCGTCTCTGCTCATGTCTTTGCAAACAAGAAATTAGCGTCAAGCTCGATAACGATAATTTTCTTCTGTGGCGGCAGCAGGTCAAGTTCTTGTTCGAGGTCTCGGTTTGGAGCATTTTCTTGATGAGGATACTCCGGTGCCGACGAAGTTGGTTACTGATTCTGGTGGCGAGCGCATCTTGAATCCTGCGTATATCAAGTTCGTTAAGCAGGACAACTCTCTCGCCTCATGGCTTTTGTCCACAATCACTCCCCGACTCCTCCCTCACTTCGTTGGATCTGAATCGTCTGCCTAGATCTGGACTATCGTCTGCCGTCGTTACTCTAAGCTCACAACCACCAGATTGATGCATCTACACTGTCGATTGCGCTCTCTACAGAAAGGTACTCTCTCTATTGCTGAGTACTCCTCTCAGATCAAGGAAATTTGCGATTTACTTGCAAATTGTGGAAATCCTGTCTCGGAGATCGAGCAGGTTGCTACGGTGCTCAACGACTTACCGTCTGAGTTTGAGCCTACTGTTGCGGTCATTACGGCTAACAAAGAGCCTTATTCCTTTGATGTTGCGGTTTCTTTATTGGTCGATGTCGAGGTTCGTGTTACTGATCCATTACGACTTCCTGCTGGAATTCATAATACAACGTTTCATCCTTCTGATGATGTTGCTGAAGAGGTTTCGGATGGTTCTCGTTGGTCTTAATTCTTTAGTAATTTGAGAGGTGGTTCTCGTGCTCCTACTGGTGGGCGGTATAGGGGGCGCTCTTCGAAACCACAATGCCAGATCTGTGGGAAGTTTGGTCACTTGGTCGATCGGTGTTGGTTTTGTTTTAATGACAAGGTTAAGAGTGCTACTTCACGTCCTCCTAAGGCACATTCATGCTGTTGTCATCATGATTTTTTTCCGGATCATTCGTATTCCCCTTTTGTTCCTAGTAATGCTAATTCTTCTGTTGAGTCTGCCCATGTCAATGTAGTTCATGCCTCGTCTAGTCCATCATCTGCCACATAGTGTCTAGACTCTTGTGCAACTCACCATGTCTCTAATGATCATGCACATCTTCAACAAGGACGTTCCTACACTGGCCAGGGTAAGGTTCATATTGGTGATGGCTCAACGCTCTCTATTTCTGGTATTGGTCAACATATTGTTTCTTCAGTTTCTAAGCCGTTGGTTCTTTATGAGTTTATTATATGTTCCACAAATCTCATGTAATTTTTTATTTGTGTCGAAATTTTCCACTGTTGTGTGAAGGATGAGAGAACAAGGTCAGTTTTGTTAGAAGGATCTCAAGATCGTGGGCTTTACCAATTTCAGTTTCCTGCTTCAGTTCCTTTTGTCAATACGGCTTCACTTCTTGCTTGCACAACTTCCAGGAGAGATGATTTCGAGTATCACCTGTGGCACAGGCGTTTGGGGCATCCTGCTCCTGAAGTTGTGGCTGTAGTGCTTAATAAACAGGTTCAATTTGATAGATCTTTTTTTTTGCAATGCATGTCAACTTGGCAAGAGCCATGCTCTACCATTTCAGTGTTCCTCTACTGTTTATAATAGACCCTTTGAATTAGTTGAAGTGGATGTTTGGGGGCCTACTTCAGTTGCGTATGATGGTTTCTTTTACTATATATTTTTGTTGATCTTTTCAGTAGAAACACATGGGTATATCTCCTTAAACATAAGTATGATGTTGTTACTGCCTTTCATATATTCTATGCCCTAGTTAAAAAACAGTTTCCTGCTTCTTTACTTGCTGTGCAAACTGATGGTTGAGGTTAATTTCGTTTTCTTGATACATTATTGGCTTCGTTAGGGATACAACATATGGTTACATGTCCTAGAACTTCTCAGCAAAATGGAATAGTAGAACGAAAACATAGGCATATAGTGGAAACTGCTTTGACACTTTTGGCTCAAGCATCTCTGCCCTTAAAATACTGATCTTATGCTATTCTAAGTGTTGTTTATTTCATTAATAGACTTCCTACTAAAGTGCTCACTGGTTTGTCACCCTTTCAAATTTTATTTGGTAAAGCCCCAGACTACAAGTTCCTGAAGGTGTTTGGTAGTCTCTGTTACCCCTATTTAAGACCATATAATAGACATAAAATAAATTTCAGATCAAGACCTTGTCTCTTCTTGGGTTATTCACCCAAGCATCATGGTTATCAGTGTTTGGATAAGAGTATTGGTATGATATTTGTGTCTCGGCATGTGGTCTTCAGTGAGAATGTGTTTCCTGCAGCTGAGTTAGATGGTAGTACTAGTGCTGCAACACCAGGCACTTTTTATTCAGCACCTTTAGTGGTTGAGGCATCCAATTCTCAGTCTGCTGCCACTTCTTTAGAGCAGCCTGCTATTAATACTCATGGTGCCTCCAATGATGTGGTTGAAGCAATTCCAGCAGCTAATGAGATCCCTGAGTCTCTTTCTGTTGAGCCTGGTTTAGATAGTGCTCGTGTTGTTGCTGCAACTACTTCAGTGGATGTTTTGTCTGAACCTGCTGGTGATCATGTTGATACAAAGACTGCACCAGTTTCTTCAGTAAATGTTGATTGTTCAGTGTCTGATCAGTCTACTTCAGTTGAGACTTCTGATGAGCATGCATCAATGATTGAGGTTTCAGATGGCTTGCTTGAGTCTGAATCTTTTGTTCCTAATACACATTCTATGCTGACAAGAGGTAAATGTGAGATCTTTAAGCCTAAGGCATATCATTTGCAAGTTGATGATGTTCCTAGAGATGTTTATGCTGCCTTAGCAGATCCAGAGTGGAAAATAGCAGTTGAGGCTGAGTATAATGCTCTGCTCTCTAATGAAACTTGGGATACTGTGGAACTTTCATCTGATAGAAAAGCTATTGGTTGTAAATAACTTTTTAAAGTCAAGAAAAATGCAGATAGTTCTGTAAACAGATTGAAGGCAAGACTGATTGCCAAGGGATATTCTCAGGTTGTTGGTTTTGATTTTGTGGATACCTTTAGTTTAGTAATCAAGTCCTTCACAGTAAATGTTGTCATCTCTCTTGCTATGGGAAATCACTGAAAGATACGGCAAGTGGACATTAATATTGCCTTCTTGAAGGGTGATCTTGAGGAAGCTGTCTACATGCAGTAACCTGAAGGCTTTCAAGTTGCGAATACAACAGGGACAGTGCTGGTGTGTAAGCTTAAAAGAGCATTATATGGTCTAAGACATGCTTCAAGAAATTAGTTCACTAAGCTTAAAGGGTTCCTTGAAGAACTAGGGTTCAAAGCATCTAATGCAGATGCTTCCCTGTTTGTGTTCAAAACAAATGCAACAGTCACATACATTGTAGTGTATGTAGATGATATATTGCTTACATGTTCATCCACTACTCACATTTATGAAATCATTAAGCTTTTGTATCAGAAGTTCTCACTCAAAGACCTTGGTAATTTGTAATTTTTTCTTGGGATTGAGGTTCGCTCTGTTTTAGGTGGTTTGTTTCTTACACAAAGGAAGTACATCATTGAGTTGCTTGTTAAAACAGATCAACATGACCTTAATACTGCTGCAACCCCTATTGCAGTGACTCCTAAGTTAACTAAAGGTGTTGGTGTTCCTTTGGCAGATGAGCATGAATACATGAGTGTAGTGGGTGCTCTCCAATACATCTATCATACACGTCCTAATATTAGCTTTGCTGTGAACAAAGTGGCCCAGTTTATGCAACAACCTTCTGATGTGCATTGGCTAGCTGTTAAACGTATCCTTCGATACTTACGTGGCACTTTGGATTATGGTTTTTGGTTTTCCTCACAACCACATCAACGTTTTACTCTTACTGCTTTTTTGGATGCTGGCTGGGGCAGTGATCCTGATGACCGACGCTCAGTTTCTGGTTATTGCACTTTTCTTGGCTCGCACTTGCTATTCTTGGAGTTCGCGTAAGCAACGGTCTGTGTCCAGGTCTACTGTTGAGGCTGAGTTTCACAGTTTAGCTGATGCATCTTCTGAGCTCAGCTGGTTAACTGCAATTTTATCTGATATGGGTGTTGAATCCGATGATATACCCATGATTTGGAGCGACAATACGAGTGTTGTTGCCATGTTAGCAAATTCAGTTATGCACGTGTTGAGTGTGTAAAAGTTCTATTATTTACACCCTTTTTAACCCATATTTCTGCTGCATTCAAGCATCATTGCATTGCATTTAGGTTAGTTTTCAGTAAAACATCACAAATATGTAAAAGGCACGGATTCTACTAAAAATGGCTGATTTTGCAGGTTGCTGCCATAGTTG
Organism: Hibiscus tridactylites; assembly: GCA_958450335.1. Lineage (NCBI taxonomy): Eukaryota > Viridiplantae > Streptophyta > Magnoliopsida > Malvales > Malvaceae > Hibiscus > Hibiscus tridactylites. The sequence goes on along the minus strand of OY288279.1, from coordinate 10,028,325 downwards.
ACGAAGAAGGCAGGCGCATGGCAGAGAAGCAGAAGAGCTGAACTGGACAAGCAGACGACGAGGACGAAGCTGCCATGGATCTGTCGTGACAGCAAGGTGACAGCAACTTTATGAAGAGGAAAAGTAAAGTGGACCTCGATAGATAGAGAAAAATCTGTTCGTCTGTCGTGTGAAAGCCAAATATTTTTCCAAGCCCCGGATCAAAAGATATGTCAAGCCAAAGCTCAAGGAGAGGAATTCCCATGAAACAAGGAGGTGGCTGAAAAGTAGGAATCCTTAGAGATTAAGCATTTATTAGAATCTTACTTTTCATTAAAGTTGTAATCCTTGTTAACTTAGAATACTTGAGCCCAAAGCTTATATAAGGGCATAGATTTAACCTAGGAGGCATCGAATACCCCATAACCGATAACCTAAACCCCTCTGTCGTTTACCCGTCACCGACATGTTCTAAATTCCCCCTAGGGCCACGAGTTGTTTTGTAAAGTAGTTGCAAGGGTTGTTTTGTTTTAGGATTTTCCAAGTTCAATAAAATAAAACTTCAAGTTCTCTTATTTTGGGTTTAATATCTTGCAAGAGCATCGGAAGAGCATTGTGAGGTTATCTATTTACTTAGCATCGGGAGAGTTAAGTATACGAAAGAAATAAGAGCAAGTTCTCTAGTTTATAGTTGAACTATTTTGTGCCTAGGGATAGGGCAATGTTAAGTGGCTAAGGAAGAATTCATACACATCGGTGTTCGTCCTTCGATTCACGCCGGGAGGTATCATCAAAGAAGTGATCATCGACAGACTTGGACCTAGGGATAGGCCAAGGCAGATCTGGGATTCTTGCCAAACTTGAAGTACGGAGTTGGTGTGTTCGCTGCCGCGACAGCCTACGGACAGCCGCCGCGACAGGTGCTGTCGACGACGGGCACGACGACAGAACTGGAGATCCTAAGCAATTCAATACCTACACTACTGAGCAATTCAATACCAGCCCATTCTCTCTATCTTGATAATTCCACTCTTTTATTTAAGTTTACTATATTATTCTCGTGACAACTCTTAATTATTTCTTTACTTTCGTGCAGTGAAATAAGGTGAAGTCATTAGCCCAATCCCTGTGGAGACGATATCCGATACTTCGTATCACTTTACTACTTGCGTCGTGTACACTTGCACTACAATTGCGATAGAATCTTTTACACGCAACAAGTTTTTGGCGCCGTTGCCGGGGATTGGCAACATAACTATACCTTTCTTTTATTTCACTTTTCGTTTTTGTTTTTGTTTTTGTTTTAATTTTATTTTTCTATTTTTCGTTAGTACTTTCAACTCTTGCTTTTCACGAGGTTTCCTTGTTTATGCGCAGATCTAAAAGAGGTGAAGATCCTGAGTTTAAACTAGATCAGAAAATCGAACGTTCCTTCAGTCTCAAGAAACAACTTCGCCGACTTTTAGACAGAAACGAATACCTCGAGGAACAGTTAGAGAAGATGGGCCATAACTAACCTGCCGACGGTCGCATACCACCCCTTGGCGATAACCACCCGCCTGTCGGTGACCCGCCCGCAGCAGATGGACGATGGTCGTGTCGAGACTACATGCTGAACGATCATGTAGAACTGGAGACCACGCTGCCGGATATTGATGTTGACAACTTCGAACTTAAACCTGTCATGTTTAGTATGATCAACAATGCCGGGCAGTTTAGTGGTGCTGTGACAGAAGATGCTAGGAAGCATCTCAAGACGTTCCAGGAGATCTGTGGTTCGTTTAGACTACCAGGAGTTAGTCCGGAGATACTGAGGCTTCGGTTATTTCCCCATTCATTGAGGGACAGAGCTAAAACTTGGTGGAATAAACTTACATCGGGTTCAATCGTAACTTGGGCAGATTTATCTCGTGAATTCTTATCTCGTTTTAATCCTTCGCATTTATCTGAGCGATTACGTAATGAAATTGCTACTTTTCAACAGGAAGACGACGAGCCGATGCACGAGGCCTGGGACAGATTTACTACTCTTCTACGGAACTGCCCAATGCATGGATTCCCCGTCTGGAATCAGGTAACTAAGTTTTATAATGCTGCTAAATTACAAACTCGCATTCGAATTGATTCTGCAGCAAATGGACTATTATTGGATAAAGATCCAGATGAGGCATTACAAGTTTTGAAAAATCTTGCCAAGAATAAGGAGCAGTTTCCGACGACAAGAAGAGGGGGTAAACGGGTACTTGCTGTCAAGGATTATGAAGCCGACAGCACTATGAAATCACAGGTAGCATTCCTTACTAAAGCAATGAAACGGTTATTGAATGAAGATGAATTACAAGGATTTGCTGTCGAGGAAGTTTGTACTATCTGTGAGGGAAATCATAGTCGGGATGAGTGCCCAATACAAATAGAAGAGGGAAAATATGTTGGAAATTACAAGCCAAATTATAATTCCAACAATTACAATCCTAATTGGAGGAAGGATCCCAAATTTTCCTGGAGTAATCCAAACAATGCCCTGAATCCGCAAGCACATAATCAGAATCAGGGAGGACCAAGATTGCTGACGCGACAGCAACTGCCGCCGCAACTGCCACAACACCTGCCGCCGCAGCAGCAACAACAGCCACCACCTGCCACGAGCAGTATATTGGAACAAACTCTGGCCACATTTATGTCTCAGACCGGTACGTATATGGAGAATATGAATCAGTTTGTCAAGAAGACAGAAACCTTTATGGATAAAACCGAGATGAGGATGACAAACCATGAAGCAACCTTGAAATCTCTAGAGACACAAATGGGTCAGGTTTCGCAACATATTAAGCCGAGGCAGAATGGATGATTCCATAGCAATACTGAAAATGCTAGACCACCCCCACATGAGCAATGTAAGGCGATTACTACTAGGAGTGGGAAGAAATTACCAGGGCCGGAAAAAGAAGCTGAAACAGAAAAGGAACCTGCCTTGGATAAACCTACCGAGGAAGCTGCCCCGACAGGTGATAAACAGACTGCTGCCGATGAGCCTGTCACGACAGCAGAAGCGACAGAGGAGAAAAATGATGATTACCATCCTCAGATTCGTATGCAGTGGGAAGGGCGTATTGCTGATTATCGTCCTCCACCACCTTTTCCCCAACGGATACAACAAGCTAAGCATGAATCTCAACTTAAAAAGATTTATGATATTTTTAAGCAGGTTCATATTAATATTCCGTTGTTAGATGCTGTTAGGGAGATGCCCGGTTATGCTAAATTTCTCAAGGATGTTATGTCGAAAAAATCTAAACTTGGGGAATTTGAAACGGTAAAGATGACAGAAGGTTGCATGAGCATTCTTCATCGACAGCCACCCCAGAAAAAGAAGGATCCGGGGAGTTTCATCATACCTTGCGTAATCGGAAATAAATTTGTGGGTAAGGCACTTTGTGATCTTGGTGCTAGTGTTAATTTAATGCCCAAGTCTGTTTTTCAGAAATTAGGCATTGGAAAGGCGCGGCCCACGACAGTGACCCTGCAGCTAGCCGACCGCTCTTACGTTCATCCCGAAGGAAAAATTGAAGACATTCTGGTAAGAGTGGATAAGCTTATTTTTCCTGCTGACTTTCTTATTTTAGACTGTGAGGCAGACGAAAACGCACCAGTCATCCTTGGGCGACCCTTCTTAGCCACGGGAAGATCATTGATTGATGTGGAGAAAGGAGAACTCACCATGCGCGTGAACGATCAAGAGATTAAGTTGAATGTTCTCCAAGCAATGAAACATGCTGATGTAGACGAGGAATGCAAGGCTATCACTGAAGTTACCCTTGATCAACCCTGCATCAGGTCGGGCTGTCACGATATTAAATTTGGACACTGCTGCGGCAGCTATCTGGAGGACTGTCACGACAGCAACGACGACAGCACTAACAACAGCAACTTCTCTGAATCCGATACATCTGATACTGAAGATCAAGAGGAGGTAAACTGGTTAGGCAATCGTCCAGGTAAGTTATTCGAACCCTTGAATTATACTTCGGATAACCATGTAATCCAAAAGCCATCTATTGTTGAACCACCTGCTTTAGAACTAAAGCCCCTGCCAGGGCAGCTTAAATATGCTTATCTTGGTTCCAATGACACACTGCCCGTAATCATCTCTGCTAAGCTGCCGCAGGAACATGAACGACAGCTAATCGACATGCTACGGCAGCACAAGAAGGCGATTGGATGGACGATTGCTGATATACAAGGCATTAGTCCGGCGTTATGCATACACAAAATCCTTCTAGAAGAAGAGCATAAGCCGACTATTGATGCCCAAAGGCGGCTAAACCATGCGATGAAGGAGGTAGTGCGTAAGGAAATAATTAAGTGGTTAGATGCTGGTATTATTTACGCCATCTCCGACAGCAAATGGGTGAGCCCGGTGCAATGTGTTCCCAAGAAAGGAGGAATGACCGTGATAACCAACGAGAACAATGAGTTAATCCCAACCAGGACTGTGACCGGTTAGAGGGTTTGTATGGACTATCGGAAGCTTAACAAAGCTACCCGAAAGGACCACTTTCCTTTACCCTTTATTGATCAAATGCTTGATAGATTAGCGGGTAAACCTTACTATTGTTTTCTTGATGGTTATTCAGGTTATAACCAAATTGCCATCGCACCGGAGGATCAAGAAAAGACGACTTTTACATGCCCCTACGGAACATACGCATTTAGGAGAATGCCATTCGGATTATGTAATGCACCTGCCACCTTCCAAAGGTGCATGATGGCTATATTCTCCGACATGGTAGAGGACTTCCTTGAGATTTTCATGGATGATTTTTCCGTCTTTGGAGACGATTTTGAGAGCTGCCTCGGCAATCTTCAAAAAGTACTTGAAAGATGTGAAAAAGCTAATCTTGTTCTAAATTGGGAAAAATGCCATTTTATGGTGGACGAAGGGATAGTCCTTGGCCATAAGATTAGCTGCCGTGGGATAGAAGTCGACAGGGCTAAGATTGAAGTAATTGAGAAGCTGCCGCCGCCAACCACAGTCAAGGGCATTAGAAGTTTTTTAGGGCATGCTGGTTTTTATCGGAGATTTATCGCGAATTTCTCGAAAATCACGAAGCCCCTATGTCATCTCTTAGAGCAGAACCGAACCTTTGACTTTAATGAAGAATGTACTGAAGCATTCAAGATTTTGAAGGAAAAATTAGTGACAGCCCCCATAGTACAACCACCAAACTGGACACAGCCATTTGAGATCATGTGTGATGCTAGTGACTATGCTGTCGGGGCAGCACTTGGGCAGCGCAAAGATAAGCTGTTTCATGTCATATACTATGCCAGCAAAACATTAAATGACGCCCAAGTGAACTACACCACCACAGAAAAGGAGCTGTTAGCTGTGGTGTTCTCCATCGACAAGTTTCGTTCTTACATACTTGGGACGAAAGTAATAATACACACCGACCATTCTGCCCTAAAGTATTTGTTCGCAAAGAAGGATGCAAAACCAAGATTGATACGGTGGATCTTGCTATTACAAGAATTCGACCTTGAGATCAAGGACAAAAAGGGGACAGAAAATCAGGTGGCAGACCACTTGTCAAGATTGGAGAAGGGACAGAGTCTACCAATCGACGAGACAAACATACTGGAGACCTTCCCAGATGAGCAGCTCTTTGTTGCCGCAATCGCTGTCGCGACAGCCATGGCGGCAGGTAAGTCTTCTGAACCCCCCTGGTATGCTGATTTCGTTAATTTTATAGTTAGCGGAATACTTCCTTCTGATCTTAATTATCAAGCCAGGAAGAGGTTCCAAAATGATGTTAAACATTATTATTGGGACGAACCTCTTCTTTTCAAAATGTGCGCAGATCAGGTTATAAGAAGGTGTGTACCACAAGAAGAGCAAGAAGACATTCTCCATCACTGCCATGCTTCACAATATGGAGGTCACTTAGGAGGCAATAAAACTGCTGCCAAGGTGCTGCAGTCAGGGTTCTACTGGCCGACACTGTATAAAGATGCACAGGACTTTTACAAGAACTGTGACAGGTGCCAGCGGACAGGTAACATCTCAAGGAGAAACGAGATGCCACTGTAGAACATTCTAGAAGTTGAGATCTTTGATGTTTGGGGGATTGATTTTATGGGACCTTTTCCATCTTCATGTGGAAATCTATACATCCTCTTAGCAGCGGATTATGTCTCCAAGTGGGTTGAAGCTATCGCCACTCAAAAGAATGATGCCAAGACGGTCCAAAAGTTTTTACATAAAAACATTTTTTCGAGGTTTGGGATCCCTAAGGCGATTATCAGTGATGAAGGGAGAAATTTTGATAATAGGGTAATTGCTGCCGCTTTAAAGAAATATGGTGTCAAGCACAGGATCGCGACAGCATACCACCCACAGACCAATGGACAAGCTGAGATATCTAATAGGGAAGTTAAGAACATTCTTGAGAAGATGGTTAAGCCAACTAGGAAAGATTGGTCTTTACTTCTGAATGATGCATTATGGGCATATATGACAACTTTTAAAACTCCATTAGGCATGTCTCCATACCATTTGATTTATGGAAAAACCTGTCACTTGCCTGTCGAGATCGAGCACAAAGCATATTGGGCAATCAAGGCAGTGAATATGGACTTGGACAAGGCAGGCCAGAAAAGGCTATTAGATCTGAACGAGATTGAGGAATTACGGACAATGGCCTACGACAATGCAAGGATTTACAAGGAAAAGACTAAAAAGTGGCATGACAAAAAGTTGCTGCCACGACAGTTCTGCCCAGGGCAGCTTGTGTTGTTATTTAATTCTAGGTTGAAACTCTTTTTAGGGAAGTTAAAATCTAGATGGTCTGGCCCGTTTCAAGTGGTACAAGTTTTTCCCCATGGTGCCATCGCTATCCGATCATTAAAAGATGGGCACCAATTCAAAGTCAATGGACAGCACCTCAAGCATTATCAGGGGACTGAAGCCCCAGGAATACAGGAAGTGGTTACTTTAGGAGATGCCCCACAAGGCATCCCTAATTTAACCTAAATTTTATTTTTATTTTTATTATTATTATTTATTAGTTATTATTTATTAGGAAATTAGATTATTTTATTCGAATAATGTTTTTATATTTTCTGTTTTTAGGAAATAAAGGAGTCAAGAAGAAAAGGAGAAGTGACCCAAGCCCACCATCCATCCATCAGCCCAACAGAGCCCATTTATTGAAGCCTGTCGTTTCGGCTGCTGCCGCGGATGGATGAGACAGGCTGTCAACAGACTGACAGGGCAGACGCAGAAGCGTGTGGCAGACGCGTAACAGACGCATAAATGCGTGTCAGACGCGTCAGACACGCTAAATCACATCCGTCGCCCCGTTATTCCTGCCTGCCGTTACAGCATTAAACGGGCAGACCCTCGACCGCTATAAAACCCCGTTTTCATTTTCATTTTTTCTCACTTCTGCTTATTCTTCCTTGCTTTCTCCTCTAGTTTTTATTTGCTTTCTCTATTTCACAACCCTTGCAACTAACATGTCGTCTAGACAGACCCGCCGTAGTGCTGCCTCAGCCTCTTCTTCAGCAGCAGCGATGCCCTTCGCCACAAAGGAGTTATGGGAGGAAAGGGGTTTCGTTTACATCAGAAAAGCACCCAACATGGGACTCCGACCTTTCATCACAAAGGCAATCACGGCTCAACTATGGGAGCAATTCGCCGAACAACCGGCAGAACTAAACGACACATTAGTCCGGGAGTTCTATGATGCTATCGACAGCAGATCAGCAACATTTGTCACCGTTCGAGGAGTAAAGGTGCCCTTCAATGCTGACAGCATCAACCACATGTTTGGCCTCTACTTTGGCCCCGATGATGATGCCCACCAGAAATTCCTAGACACCCTCGATGCTGCCGCCTATGGTGCTGTCATGGCGGAGGTGACAGAGGAAGGAACAACATGGACCACAAGCAGAAAGAACCCCCATTCTGTCAAAAGGGGGCAGCTACTCCCGGAAGCCAAACTCTGGAACGCTTTCATCAAAAAGCGTATCATGCCGTCCTCCCACCACACGACAGTTAACCAGCAGCGGCTCGCCCTCATTCATTCAATCATGCACGACAGGCCTATCAATGTGGGCCGCTATATGAGGGACAGCATCCTAGACTGTACATTCCGCTCCGACTCCTGCCTCTGCCTGCCGTTCACAATAACTTCCCTATGCCGCTGTGCTGCTGTCCCCGAGGAGCCCTCCGACAAACTAATCTAGGGCAGAGGCTGGACAGACAACAACATCAACAGCCTCATGGAGCTGGTAGTGGCTACACCTATCTCTTCCTTCAACCCAGCCGGCTCCCCAGCAGAAACATCAGAGGAGCCTGCCCCTGAACCTGCCGCCGCCACCGCTCCGACAGACCAGTCTGCCCTCATCCTTGCTGCGATACAACGGGTGGAAGAGAGACAAATGGGATTGATGACGTTCATTCGGGACTTCGCTAACTCGACGGTAAATTTTATTACCAACACTTTAAATTTTCCCGATGTTAATTTCCCTACTTTTCCTGCCCATTTTTTCCACATCCCCACCCCTGTCCACACACCCACACCACCTGCCTCCCCAAATTCCCACTCTACTGCTTCCACCCCATCACCTGCCCCGACGGCAGCAGGCAGTCCAACGGCCGCAACCTTTGCCAGAGGCACAAAGAGACCTGCCTCCGATGACAGCCCTCTGATCAAGAGGAATTTGGAGAGAGAGTTTACGCTTGTCAAGAGGCAGAAGCACGTGGCAGACAGTAGGCTGATGCCCAAGGCTAGCACCACCACCAGTAGCACCTGGGACAGTGGCAGCAGTTCCGACGTCCATCTCGTGGAGCAACTTGCCCCTGAACCTGCCCAGCCTCCTCCACAGCCTAGACGCCGCCATCAGATCCGTGTCAGCAGCAGCAGCGAGGACAGCGATTGAAAAATTTAAGTCTTTTATTTTCCTTTTATTGCTGCCTGCTTATATCTTTTGTGATGTACTTGTCTTCATGTTTTTGTTTTTTCTGTCATTTTGCATTGAGGGCAATGCAACCCTCGAGTTTGGGGGTGGCAACCCTCCATCATTAATGGAGTCTTAAGTACATCTTTTTATTAATTGTTGTGTCTTTTATTTAATTAAGTTCTCTTAAAAAAAATCAGAAAATATAAAACTGTTGGCTTAAAACTGTGAAGTTAACTTACCTGTCATGACAGCTCTGTCGTGGCAGCATCTTTAGGACTGTTTAAGGAGAAGTTTAGAGCCTTTCTATAGTTCTGAAAACTTAAAACACCATTGTGACTGTTATATTGCTTAGATTTCTTTTAGCCAAACTAGAATAGGATGCTTAGTACTTGAATAGCCCCTAGAGGTGCCTAACACTGGCTCTAGGAAAGAAGTTTAGCAAAAGAAAAACAAAACCTAGAGGTGCCCGAAACTGGCTCTAGAAAGCTAACTAGAGGTGCCCAAAACTGGCTCTAGAAAAATTTTAGCTTGAAAATAGAAGAAAAAGAAGCATGAAAATGTGTCTTCAAGAAAATAAACTTTGGCATAAAAATTTGAGTTAAAAAGTTGAATATTCTAGTGAAACTAAGAGAGTCTTAGCATATAACTGTTCACAAGCATGCACACACTGCACGAGAGCTATAGGGAGATTCTGGACAGATCCTAACCTTTCCGACAGGTTGCTGCCGCCATAGAGAATGAGCGACGGGTAAGGGACAGTTCAGTGTTTGACAGCCAACACAAAAATATTCATTATTCTTTTAAGTCTTAATTGCTTGAGGGCAAGCAAAAACTTGAGTTTGGGGGTGTGTTGAGTGTGTAAAAGTTCTATTATTTACACCCTTTTTAACCCATATTTATGCTGCATTCAAGCATCATTGCATTGCATTTATGTTAGTTTTCAGTAAAACATCACAAATATGTAAAAGGCACGGATTCTACTAAAAATGGCTGATTTTGCAGGTTGCTGCCATAGTTGACGAAGAAGGCAGGCGCAGGGCAGAGAAGCAGAAGAGCTGAACTGGACAAGCAGATGACGAGGACGAAGCTGCCATGGATCTGTCGTGACAGCAAGGTGACAGCAACTTTATGAAGAGGAAAAGTAAAGTGGACCTCGATAGATAGAGAAAAATCTGTTCGTCTGTCGTGTGAAAGCCAAATATTTTTCCAAGCCCCGGATCAAAAGATATGTCAAGCCAAAGCTCAAGGAGAGGAATTCCCATGAAACAAGGAGGCGGCTGAAAAGTAGGAATCCTTAGAGATTAAGCATTTATTAGAATCTTACTTTTCATTAAAGTTGTAATCCTTGTTAACTTAGAATACTTGAGCCCAAAGCTTATATAAGGGCATAGATTTAACCTAGGAGGCATCGAATACCCCATAACCGATAACCTAAACCCCTCTGCCGTTTACCCGTCACCGACATGTTCTAAATTCCCCCTAGGGCCACGGGTTGTTTTGTAAAGTAGTTGCAAGGGTTGTTTTGTTTTAGGATTTTCCAAGTTCAATAAAATAAAACTTCAAGTTCTCTTATTTTGGGTTTAATATCTTGCAAGAGCATCGGGAGAGCATTGTGAGGTTATCTATTTACTTAGCATCGGGAGAGTTAAGTATACGAAAGAAATAAGAGCAAGTTCTCTAGTTTATAGTTGAACTATCTTGTGTCTAGGGATAGGGCAAGGTTAAGTGGCTAAGGAAGAATTCATACACATCGGTGTTCGTCATTCGATTCACGCCGGGAGGTATCATCAAAGAAGTGATCATCGACAGACTTGGAACTAGGGATAGGCCAAGGCAGATCTGGGATTCTTGCCAAACTTGAAGTACGGAGTTGGTGTGTTCGCTGCCGCGACAGCCTACGGACAGCCGCCGCGACAGGTGCTGTCGACGACGGGCACGACGACAGAACTGGAGATCCTAAGCAATTCAATACCTACACTACTGAGCAATTCAATACCAGCCCATTCTCTCTATCTTGATAATTCCACTCTTTTATTTAAGTTTACTCTATTATTCTCGTGACAACTCTTAATTATTTCTTTACTTTCGTGCAGTGAAATAAGGTGAAGTCATTAGCCCAATCCCTGTGGAGACGATATCCGATACTTCGTATCACTTTACTACTTTCGTCGTGTACACTTGCACTACAATTGCGATAGACTCTTTTACACGCAACAGCACGCTAAAACCAAGCATGTGGAACTTGACTTGTTTTTCGTTCGTGAACGAGTTCTTTCTCAGAAACTGCAGGTCAATTATGTGCCTGTTTGTGACCAAATCGCTGACATCTTCACCAAGCCAATATCTGTTGATAAGTTTGCTGAATTTCGTGATCAGCAGGGTGTTCGCAATTTTTCTGATTTAGAAAATTAACAAATCAAGGGAAATATTAGAACTATAAGAATTTTGTTATTAGTTTGTTAAGCAATCTGTTAGGTTTGTTAGTATGGGCCTCGTTGTAACCAACTCATCAGGTAGTCACATGGGCTGTATGCATTGGGCTATATAAGTCAATGTATGGGTTTATGTGACCCAGAATCACATTGTATACATTTTTCAGATATGAATTAATAAAACTCTCCCGTTTGACCATCTAAGTCAAAATCCCCAATTCATTTCTCTAAGATTATTTCGTTAGGTTTAACACACCCTAAAATTTACAACTTATTCTAAATTCTCTAAACTCTAACCTTAAACCCTATGCCCTAAACTCCAATTCTATTCATTCTATCTAACATAATCATAAGTTTCTACCATTCGTTTTACAAGCGACAGGCCCTTTTATAATGAGAACATAACTCATGCAATATAAAATTATGAATTATAACAATAAAAATCTAGATTAATTTTTTTTAATGTAAAACCCATAACTAAATATTAATAGCCATTATTTTTTTACCCATAAATTGTCGGACTCAGCTTCTCTTTCACTGTGCTATCCACAGTAAATTTCAACGTACCATACATGGAGGTATTCACTCTATGCCTCAACGCGCCAATACAGAGCTTGTTGAAGGTAAGCACTTGGACTAGTCACTCCACCACCAGAACAAAACCTTTGCACCATTTTCCACTAGCCAATAAAACGATCGAACTCTCATAAAACGCTGCACTCTTTCATCCTCTTAAACTTGAACAATTTATCTCCATGTATGCAACATTTTACTCTTTCCCACTGAATTAAACCTCCAAGAGAGGACCGCCTCACCATATTTAGCCACCACCAAAGCTTTCCAAAGGGAATCATCCTTTGTAGCGAAACGTCAAGCAACCACTTGGCTAAAACAGCGTAGTTACAAAGCCGTAAATTCACCACCTCCAAGCCTTGTAATAATTTTATGTATTCTATTTCGATCACCTTTATAATCTTACTTATGGCCTCAAAGCATGATTCAAATTTGAATAAGGATTGTGAGATTCATCTTTCTTGTACTGCATGATAGGGATGAGCACTCTTTTCATGAACTAGCAGCCAAAGTCTGCCCCAAATTTCTTCATTGATGAGCATGAGCACTGGTAATGGGACAACATCAAAGCATGAAAATATCCATAAGAATGTTGGAATTATTACACCAAATTAATACGAGCTAAATAGCTTGATGCGATGTCTTTAAGGATATTTTGTCATATAATGTATAAGTTCTTCTGTCAAAAAATAAGGCTCATGAATAAATAACCGTTCTCGACGAAAATACTCACTAAACTCAAGAGGGCTGAAGAGAACAAGTGAGAATGAAAGGTTTTCATTTTGTGTATGTTCAGAATGAAAATAAGATTTGGTATTTGTATTTTGTAGAAGCAGTACTGTTGGTTAAAACTAACCAAAGGAATTAAGAAAATCAAGGTATGTAACTTTTAAAAATAGCATAAAATAATAGAGAGAATAATTATTTGAAAATTATATTTGCTCTCTGTGGCACGTCTTCTATCTGCTCTCTGTGGCACGTCTTTCGTTTTTCTATCTGCTCTTTCTTTTTTCTCATCCATGGATGACGTTCAAGAGGATCTGGCAAATCTGTCTATCGAAGGGGGGAAGATGATGGTGTCCGGATTGATCTGGAACAACAAGATGTTCTTTCTTCTTTCGAGTTGTGTTTTGTGGGATCTTTCCTCACAAATAGTATTGTTAATTTTCAATCTATGCGTTCTACAATGGCTGCTGTTTGGCATCCTCCGGGAGGGATATCTATTTTGGATCTAGGTGGAGGACGGTTTCTGTTCAGATTATATCACATTATGGACTTTGAGCGTATCACAGATGGCGGTCCCTGGTTTTTTAATATGCACTTACTGGTTCTACATCGTCTGAAGGTTGGTGAGGACCCAATGGTAGTTCCTCTAAATTTTGTTGACTATTGGGTCAATGTTCACGATGTCCCACTGGGATTTATGTCTGAAAAAGTTGCAAAAGTATTGGGGGATTTTATTGGTTCTTTTTTGCTTTATGATTCAAAGTCGATCTCTTTGGGGTACAAGCGCATAATGAAGATCCGGGTTCGAGTTGATATTCGATTGCCTCTTAAAAGGCGTAAAAAGCTAATTCTTGGTAATGGCTCTCATCACTACGTTAGATTCGAGTATGAAAGATTAACTCTCTTTTGCTTCTTGTGTGGGATACTTGGCCATGGGGAGAGTTTCTGTCCCTTACGCTTTGCTGAAGGTGGATCAAATCTTGTTCCGGGCTGGGATGCATCTTTGAGAGCTCCGTCTCGGTGGGCTGCTGTGACTCCATGTAAATGGTTGATTGAAGACGGTATGGAGCGTCCAATTTTCCGGTCGACCGTCCCTGTAACGGCAAATCAGGGGGGCATTAATCAAAGCAATCATTTATCCCCTAATCAGGGCCAGACTAGTAATCAGGAGAATATTTCGCCTAACATTAGGGATTCTGCATTAAAGACAGCAAATCCTATGCCTTATCCTCATCCACCGAGTTTTGCTCCTCTCCAGAAATCACCAGCTGGCTTTGTAGGCCCTACTATCAATCTAAACCCAGTTAATTTATCTGGGCTAATTTGCCTTAACGATAATTTAGGCTTTGATACGGTGATGGGTTCTTCAGAAGAAGAAAGTCCTTTGGAAGATGTTGAGAACCCAAAGAGACAGCGTTTTCAGTACTAATTCGGGTGTTTCCTTGTCTAAGGATCCAAGCGAATTTCACACAGATGCATCGGCAAGCTCCCTGCGTGGGGTTGGCCGTTCCCTATGAGAGTCTTAAGTTGGAACGTTCGTGGCTTGGGGATGGCCCGAACAGTTTGTCGTTTTCGCGCAATGTTGCGTGACTTATCCCCTGATGTGGTTTTCCTTATGGAAACCAAGGTTCATATGTCGAAGATGGAAAGTATTCGCCGAAGGTGTGGTTATGTAAACGGGTTGGATGTCAGTGCGGATGGGCGGAGTGGTGGTATTTCAATTGGGTGGAAATCTACGGTGACTGTAACTCTGCGGTCTTTTTCAATTAATCATATTGATGTTTTGGTTTCGGGTGTGTATGATTCTATTTGTTGGCGTTTCACTGGTTTTTATGGAGCACCGGCAGTAAGTGATCGTGCTCGTACTTGGCAATTACTCCGACAGCTTAATGATAGTCCCTCTATCCCTTGGTGTGTCCTTGGTGATTTTAATGAGATTCTCAGTCACACGGAGAAATCTAGTGGTCTTGTTAGACACGAGTGGCAGATGAAAAATTTTCGTGAAGCTCTTGGGGACTGTAATCTTTCAGACTTGGGTTATAGAGGTGCCTGGTTTACTTGGGAGTGGGGTCGTTCGACCACAAATAATATCCGGGAGAGATTGGATCGTGGAGTTGCGAATGATGCATGGAATGATCTTTTTCCTGATTATCAAATTGATCATTTGACTCACTCTTTTTCAGATCATTGTCCCTTACTTCTCAACACAAATGCGAATCTGTATCAGGCTCAACAGATTTGGCATTTTAAATTTGAGGCTGCGTGGTTGTTGGAGTCTTCGTGTGAAAATGAGGTTCGGACTCTATGGACAAATTCGAATGGTTTGGTACCCGATAGATTGCGAGTTGTAAGTTCGGGTCTTGACCGGTGGTTCCGAAAATTGAAGAGAATGAAGAAGTTTTCCATTAAGGACTTGCAGAACCGCATTGCTACACTTAATGCTCAACAAGTTACGGATGATAATCTTGGGGAGCTTATTGATGCAAAATTATCTCTAAACTTGGAGCTAGATAAGGAGGAAATCTTTTGGGAGCAAAGAGCGAGGGCCAATTGGCTTAAGAACGGGGATAGAAATACGAATTACTTCCATAGGTATGCTAGTCATCGTCGAAGGATAAATCGCATTGAAGGTCTTTTCTCTGATGAGGGTATCTTTCATGAAGAGCAGAATGATGTTCGAAACATTGCTGTGAACTATTTTTCTAATCTATTTACTTCTTTAGGAGTATCTGATCCGGAGGTTATTCTTCATGGAATTGAGCATTGTGTTTCGGATGAGATGAACTCCCAATTATTACGAGAATTTACTCCGGACGATGTCTTTGTTGCCCTGAATTCGATGAGCCCTTTGAAAGCGTCGGGAGCGGATGGTATTTACCCACTGGATGATATTAATAAAACCCATATTGTCTTAATCCCTAAGGTTAGTGATGCAAAGCGGATGTCTCAATTTCGTCCGATTGCCTTATGCAATGTCCTTTTCAAAATAATTTCGAAGATGCTAGCGAATAGGCTAAAAGGCATTCTTGATGTTTGCATCGATGAGGCTCAAAGTGCCTTTGTCCCGGGCAGACTAATCACAGACAATATCATTGCATCTTATGAGATCCTTGACTCTTTCAAGAAGCGACGGGTTGGTCGTTATGGATCGTTCGCGCTGAAGTAGGATATGAGTAAGGCGTACGATCGTGTTGAATGGGATTTTTTACGGAGTGTGATGGGAAAGATGGGTTTTGATCCAATGTGGATAGATTTGGTTATGAAAGGAGTTACCATTGTATCTTATTCGGTGGTTGTAAATGGTTGCACGAGTGACTATTTCACCCCTTCGAGAGGTTTGCGTCAAGGGGACCCGATTAGCCCATATTTATTCCTTCTGTGTGGTGAAGGATTATCGTCTCTTTTGCGCAGTGCTATGAGGCAGGGGTCTCTTCAAGGTGCGTGGATTGCTCGAGGAGCTCCTCAGATAAGTCATCTCCTGTTTGCAGACGATTGCTTAATTTTTGGTGAGGCTTTAGCAAGAAGTGTTGTTAATCTTAAATTACTATTGCAATTATATGCTGATTGTTCTGGACAAGTGGTTAACTATGATAAATCCAGTGTCTTTTTCAGTACTAATGTTATTTCAGAGAACAGATTGGATGTTTGCCGTATCTTGGGAGTTAATGAAGTTACAAATCCGGAAACCTATTTGGGTCTACCAGCAATTGTGGGCCGGAATAAAAATCTTGCTTTCAGATATCTTAAAGATAGGTTCCTTTCTCGGGTTTCTTCTTTGGGCTCGAAGAATTTATCGCAGGGAGGAAAAGAAGTTTTCATAAAATCTATCCTACAGGCCATTCCCTTATTTGCCATGTCTTGTTTCCTCTTCCCAGCATCGTTCTGTAAGTCGTTGGAGGCTATTGCTTCTCGATACTGGTGGCAGAAATCGTCTTCGAGAAAGGGTGTAACCCCTTAACCCGGCCCAGACGGTTGAACCGAATTAAGAAGTTTACACGGGGAAAACCAAAGTCAACCCGAAAGTCAACCTTGATTAACGACCCTTTTTTTCTTTTAAAAACTTGTCTAGATGCACATTATCCCTAGACATGATCATACAATCAGCATACTCAAAGATCATAACCATCAGAGAACATTCAGGGACCCAATTACACAAATTACACTTTAGGGACCAAGCTGTAAATTCTGAAAATTATAAGGACTTAACCCAAGTTAAAGTTACCAATATATAATTAATCATATTTCATGCTTCTCTGTCAAATTTCAGCTCAAACGAACATCTCAAACTCATTTAATTGCAATAACAAGATTCAGGACTAAAATGCAAACATTTCAAAACATATAACCAACAATTTCAGTGCCCAACGGTCGAGTGTTTCGGAACAGGGAAGTCCCGTTCTGAAACGCGGGACCGTTCCGAAACTGGTACCGAAACAAGGCCTGGCAGAGGCCAAACCGTTCTGGAACAGTTCCTTCCGTTTCGGAACGCCCAGGCCATTTCAGGCCCCCGTTCCGATACGGTAGCACCTGTTCCGAAACAGGTTGCCCAGATTGCAGAAAAGTTGCTGGTTTATCACTTAATTGACCTATCTAACATGCTCCAAAAGCCACCAAATTTTACCAGCAAGTCATTCAACATACAAGGAACATAATTGCATCAACCATTCATCAATATGGCATCAAAATAAGAAATACCCAAATCTATAGGCAAGCATCCTACTTAGAAAACCATTCAAGCATCAATATACCAAAACCACATCACAAAGGCCAATTACAAGTTCCAACATTATCAACATCATAAATCCAACTTAGGGAGTCCAAAACATCTCCCAAAACATCAACATAGGTCCCCCATTGCCAAATACCCAAAAGCTAATAATTTTGAGAAAATGTTCACCATACATGAGCTTAGATCACCACTTGGATTCTTGGCTTCCTTGCTGCCCCAAAATGCACTTCAATGCTCTGCATTATTGGTTTAAGAAAAGAGAGAGCGTAAGCAAAAGCTTAGTGAGGAATGCTCATTTAAAACCACACAATAATGCATTTATAAAACTCATTTATAAACCTTAAATCAAATCATCATTTGAACATGCATATAAGCATTTTAAACAAGCAATTCATGCTTCAATTTCATTTCATGTCATATTGGCAACAAGTGATACATCAACATAAGATCCACACATGGACTTTTAAACACCATTGTGATCTTACAATTTCCAAGGACCACACATGGACTTTTAAACACCATTGTGTCCTTAACAAGAATCATCCATGGACTTTTAAACACCATGACAAGGACCACACAAGGACTTTTAAACACCTTTGTGTCCTTAACAAGAATCTCCCAAGGACTTTTAAACACCTTGGGGTTCTTAAGTAAACAAGGCTTACACAAGGAATTTTAACCACCTTTGTAACCTTAACCAAGAACCAACCATGGACTTTTACACACCATGTTGTTCTTAAAATACACAAGCCTCACACAAGGAATTTTAACCACCTTGGTGATCTTAACCAAGAACCAACCATGGACTTTTAAACACCATGTTGTTCTTAAAATACACAAGCCTCACACAAGGAATTTTAACCACCTTGGTGATCTTAACCAAGAACCAACCATGGACTTTTAACCACCATGTTGTTCTTAAATAAACAAGGCTCACACAAGGACTTTTAACCACCTTTGTGACCTTAACCATCACTTGCCAATATGCATCATTAACCACAATATTCCACTGTTTTAAAGCATTTAACAAGCCATAACATCATGCATCTTTAAGCATCAAACCACATTAAAACAATATTCAAAAACAAGGATCTCTTACCTTGAGCATCCTTCAACACATGGCTTATAATCTCAGCAAATAAACATGCTAAATATGCTTTCAAAACAGGATTTAAAACATGCTAACAAACCACATTGCATACAACCAATCCATGGTTCATCACCAAGAGAGTTTTTCCGAAAACTTACTCTTGAGCTTAGCTAAGTTGCTTAGACTTAAACTAAGCTCCCAAACCTTCAAAACATTGGTTTCAAAGCTGAAAACCAAAATCCACTCACCAATTCCGTTTCGCCACTTGCCGAAACACCAATCAAGCTTCCGGATCACCACCACTAAGATCCAAAGATGACTCCCCTGTTTTAAACACATCAAAGCAGAGGATTAATGCATCATCATGCATTAATAACTTCAATGAAAGCACCTAAACTCGCTGCTCTCATCCACACTCCATTTTCGGCTACCAAACACAACCGAAAATGCATCCAAACAACTCCACAACACTACCCAGCCATGATCCATTAATTCTAAACATCTTTAAACATCAATTAACATCCAAAAAGGATCTAACATCACCCTTATACCTCCAGCTATAACAGATCATCAAGATCACTCCAAAAACAACCAAGAACTCAAGCTAAACTTAGGAAAATCAACCTATCCGGGATTGCATTAATTAAACCTCAAATTCTCATCAATTTAACATTCATTTAACATCAAAAAGACACCTCAAATCACTGCCTAAACAGATCACACGAATTTTATCAAAAATCAACCAAATCTTGCATTTAAAAGCCAAGATCAAGAACGCAACCTTACAACCTTTTATAAAACACAAATTAAGGATTGAGAACTTGGGAATTTCAGTAAAAAACTGAGAGTTTAGAGGAGAAGGACGTTCTTACCTCCAAACTTGAGTTTTCTCCCTTTTTGGAACCAATTTCTTGAAAATCCACTTAGCAAATGCAAAGGTTTTATTGAAGAGATGATTGAAGATCAAAAGAGGATTGAAATGAGTTATTTAGGTGACAAAATCAGAGGAAAAAGCTCTGGAGAAATGTGTTTGGTTTGAGAGAAAAGATGAGAGAAAATGAAAATGGAAAATGTAGAAAAGTTAGTTGGAATTAGGAAAATATCTTCCCTCCCTTTTTCCTTTATTTTAAAACCAATAATAAATCATTTAATATTTAAGAAAAATCTGGAGAAACTCCCATTGGGTAAATAGCTCCTTAAAGATTCAAAGTTTCAATCCTTTTTAAAACAGTCTTACAGTTTTCGAAAATTACATTTTGGTCACTAACCAAAATGTCACACTTCCAAACCTCATTTTTGTAAAATTGATTTCACCATTCTCTTGTATATAATAAAAGAGGATTTTAAGACATTTTTCCATATTTTTAATGCAACCCGAACTAGGCTTTCCTAAATTCACCTTTATATATTCGAACTGCACTCCGACCAAACCGGTCCGAATCCCAAAACTCCCAAGCCCAAAACCGGGGCGTTACAACTCTCCCCCCTTAAGAAATTTCGTCCTCGAAATTTACCTGAAGGAAAGAGGTACGGAAACTGCTTCAGCATGTCATCCTTCCATTCCCACGTGGCTTCTTCAACACCACGATGCTTCCACAACACCTTTACCAACTCAATGGTCTTGCCTCGAAGAACTTTACTATCCGAATCCAGAACCTTCACCGGTTCCTCATCATAGGTCAAATCCGGATTCAATTCCACTTCTTCCACAGGCATCACATGAGAAGGATCAGATCTATACTTTCGAAACATAGAAACATGAAACACATCATGAATCTTCTCCAACTCTTGAGGTAACCTCAACTTGTACGCAACAGGACCCACACGCTCAATCACCTCGTATGGTCCAATGTACCTAGGGCTCAACTTACCCTTACGGCCAAACCTCATCACCTTTTTCCAAGGCGAAACCTTCAAAAACACACGGTCACCCACCGCATACTCAATCTCCTTACGCTTCAAATACGCGTAAGACTTTTGCCGATCAGAAGCTGCCTTCAAGCGCTCACAAATGAGCTTCACCTTCTCGGTGGTTCCCTTCAACAAAGCTGGCATTGAAACCAACTTCTGACCCGTTTCAGCCCAACAAAGAGGGGTCCTACACTTCCTCCCGTACAAAGCTTCATAAGGTGCCATTTGAATACTTGCCTGATAGCTATTGTTATAGGCAAACTCCACCAAAGGCAAATGTTTCTCCCAAGAGCCTTGGAACTCAATCACACAGCACCTCAACATATCCTCCAAAATCTGGATAACACGCTCGGACTGACCATCCGACTGAGGATGATAAGATGTACTAAAATTCAACCGTGTACCCAAAGCTTGATGCAAACACTGCCAAAAACGCGATGTAAACCTCGGATCCCTATCTGACACAATCGACTTTGGCACACCATGCAGACGCACAATCTCAGCAATATATAGCTCCGCAAGCTTATCCAAAGAATACGTAGTATGCACAGGCAAGAAATGCGCACACTTTGTCAGGCGATCCACAATCACCCACACCGAATTCTTCTTCGATTGTGACAAGGGAAAACCAGATACGAAATCCATGGTAATCCTTTCCCACTTCCATTCAGGGATTCTCAACGGTTGCAACAACCCTGAAGGAACCTGATGCTCAGCTTTAACTCGCTGACACACCATGCACTTGCTCACAAACTCTGCAACATCCTTCTTCAAACCCACCCAATAGTACTCATCACGAAGATCTCGATACATCTTAGTACTACCAGGGTGCATAGCGAAAGGACTACTATGACCTTCAGTCAGAATAGCACGCCTTAATTCAGCATCATTGGGCACTACTATCCGACTCCCAAAACACAACACTCCATCATCATTAAAACAGAAATCAGAAGGCCTACCCTCCGCGATATCCTGAACATGAGGTACCAAGGAATCATCCAACAGCTGCTTTTCCTTGATCAACTGAACCACAGATGGTTTCACTTGCAACTCAGCCATAAGACCACCATCACGCGAAATACTCAAACTGGCAAACATAGCCCTCAACTCAACAGCTACTTTCCTACTCAAGGCATCCGCTACAACATTAGCTTTCCCAGGGTGATACTCAATCGTCAAATCATAATCCTTGAGCAACTCCACCCAACGCTGCTGCCTAAGATTCAACTCCTTCTGGGACATCAGATACTTCAAACTCTTGTGATCCGTGTACACAGTACACTTCTCACCATACAGGTAATGTCTCCAGATCTTCAAAGCAAAAACCACTGCAGCCAACTCAATGTCATGCGTAGGATAATTGCGCTCATGCACCTTCAACTGCCGCGATGCATAAGCCACCACCTTACCCTCCTGCATCAACACACATCCCAAACCAACATAGGACGCATCGCTATACACCACAAACTCTTTCCCTGATTCAGGTTGAACCAAGATAGGAGCTTGCGTCAAAGCTGCCTTAAGCTTCTCAAAAGCCTGTTGTCTCGCTTCCGTCCACTCATACCTAACATCCTTTTGCAACAACTTTGTCAAAGGTGCAGCAATCTTCGAAAACCCATCCACAAACCTCCGGTAGTATCCCGCCAAACCAAAGAAACTACGAACCTCATGAACAGACTTAGGAACCTTCCAATTCATCACCGCCTCAATCTTCTGAGGATCAACACGAATCCCTTCAGCGGAAACTACATGCCCAAGAAACACCACTTCACTTAACCAGAACTCACACTTGCTCAGCTTGGCATAAAGCTGATTCTCCAACAAAGCTTGCAACACAATCCTCAAATGCTCTTCATGCTCTTCCTCAGTACGCGAGTACACGAGGATATCATCAATGAACACCACAACAAACTTGTCCAGGTATTCATGAAACACACGATTCATCATGTCCATGAAAGCTGCAGGAGCATTTGTCAAACCAAACGGCATCACAAGGAACTCATAATGCCCATACCTTGTCCTGAAAGCTGTCTTAGGCACATCCACATCCTTTACCTTCAACTGGTAATACCCTGACCTCAAATCAATCTTAGAGAACACAGCTGCTCCTCGAAATTGATCAAAGAGATCATCAATTCTCGGCAAAGGATACCGATTCTTGATAGTCAACTTGTTCAGCTGACGATAATCAATGCACATTCTCATAGTGCCATCCTTCTTCTTCACAAACAAGACCGGTGCACCCCAAGGTGACACACTCGGCCGAATGAACCCACGATCAAGCAACTCTTGCAATTGCGTCTTCAGCTCCTTCAACTCTTTGGGTGCCATTCTATAATGGGTAATGGACACAGGAGTTGTATTCTCATACAGCTCAATCCCAAACTCCACCTCGCGATTAGGAGGTAACCCAGGCAACTCCTCAGGAAACACACCAGGAAACACTCGCACAATCCTGATATCTTGCACACGCAACTCCTTAGAGCTAGGATTCATCACAAAAGCTAGGTAAGCTTCACAACCTTGCCTCAGCATCCGACTCGCCTCCAATGTAGACACCACATTGGCAAGAAACTTCACATTCTCACTAACCACAACTACCTCATAATCATCCGCAAGCTTCAACGAAACTCGCTTATTCTCACAATCCACTACAGCTCGATGCTCAGCAAGCCAATCCATACCAAGGATTACATCAAAACCATAAAAAGGAAACTCCATAAGGTCAACAGGAAAAACATGACCTTGCACAACCAAGGGACATCTTCTATAAAGCTTCCGAGTCACAACAGTCTCACCAAAAGAACTAGTGACACGCACACCAACATCCAAAAACTCAACAGTCAAACCAAGCAATTCAGCATGCTCACGCAATATATATGAGTGCGTAGATCCAGAATCAATCAAGGAAAGTAATGACAAGGATTGCAAAGTAAAAGTACCTGCGATCACATCCGCGTCATTTCTTCCCTCCCGCTGAGCATACACCCTGGCTTGGCCGCCACCCTCAGGCTGAATAGCCACAACATGAGCCACACCCCGACCACCTTCCTCTCTTCGCTGAAAATTACCACGGCCGCGCCCACGACCTCTCTGTGGTGCAGCAACAACAGGAGCACGCACTTGGCCACCAGCCAACATAGGGCACTCTCTCCTCATGTGATCCGTAGATCCACAATTCCAACACGCATTACCAGCTGCCACAACAGGAGCTTGCACCTCCCTCACAGCACGAGGACAATCACGTTTCATATGGCCACGCGAACCACATGTCCAACACGCACTCGGATCAACTCTAGCGTTGCTTCCCCGAGCAGGCGCACCACTACCTCGCTTAGCTGAGGACTGATACTTCTGATCACGTCCCCTCTTGTTCCGTCCACCACCGGAACTATATTCAGCAACTCGCTTACCAGCACTTGACCCAGCACTTTTAGCAGATAAACCCAAGTTCATCTCGATATCCTTGGCTCGGCCCACCAGCACATCAAAATCATTATACTCGGTTGCCAGCACGTACATCTTAACTTCCGTCACCAAACCATAACGGAACCTTTCACACCTCTCTCGCTCATCCGGGACAAGCTCAGGTGCATACTGACTGAGTCGAACAAACTGGACCTCATACTCAGCCACAGACATGCTCCCCTGGGTAAGAGACATAAACTCCCTCTTCTTTTCATCTAGGTACCTCACACCTAGATACCTTCTCTTGAACGCGTTCTGAAAGAACGTCCAAGTTACGTCAGCTTCCGCCATTCCAGCGATAGTGGTTGTCCACCACGTATATGCATCATCCTGTAGCAAGGATACTACACAGCCCAGCTTCTGCACATCAGTGCAACTCATCTGACCCAAGATTCTCTTGGTACTTTCCAACCAAGCCTCAGAACCTTCAGCTGCCAAACCCCTGAACTCAGTCCCTCCCAGACTGCGCAAACGTTCCAAGGGTAGTCTAACTCCAGCATCTCCCTGATGCACAGCTCCTTGAGCTCCAGCTACCACTGCTTGAAAAGCTCCAGCAATAGCTTGAATCAACATCGTCATGTCAGGAACAGCTTGCCCCTGATCAGCCTCAGGTCCAGCGACCCCAGCACCAGCTGCAGCTCCAGCTCCTTCACCCCCAGCACCACCACCAGGTGGAGGAGGTAAATCCACCGCACTCTCAACATTCTCTTCATTCTCATTTTCATTTTGAGCCGTAGCTCGCACATTACTCCTCAACTCTTTACGAGGTGCCATACTTTAACAATGCAATCACAATACAATAAAACAAAGTCAGGCTCAGCAAGGTAAGCAATCCAAGTACTCAAGCTCATTTCCAATTAAAAACAACATCATTTCATTAGCATTGATTTGGCAATGGGTACCCACAATATGCTTCACCACAGCATACACCTCAATTGCATCACATTTACAATTCACTCAACATGCTTTCATTCAACAAGCATACAAAGCATACATACTTTAATCATGCACATAATCATTCCCAATTACTCGAGAACTCAGCTCTGATACCACCAAATGTAACCCCCTTAACCCGGCCCAGACGGTTGAACCGAATTAAGAAGTTTACACAGGGAAAACCAAAGTCAACCCGAAAGTCAACCTTGATTAACGACCCTTTTTTTTCTTTTAAAAACTTGTCTAGATGCACATTATCCCTAGACATGATCATACAATCAGCATACCCAAAGATCATAACCATCAGAGAACATTCAGGGACCCAATTACACAAATTACACTTTAGGGACCAAGCTGTAAATTCTAAAAATTATAAGGACTTAACCCAAGATAAAGTTACCAATATATAATTAATCATATTTCATGCTTCTCTGTCAAATTTCAGCTCAAACGAACATCTCAAACTCATTTAATTGCAATAACAAGATTCAGGACTAAAATGCAAACATTTCAAAACATATAACCAACAATTTCAGTGCCCAACGGTCGAGTGTTTCGGAACAGGGAAGTCCCGTTCCGAAACGCGGGACCGTTCTGAAACTGGTACTGAAACAGGGCCTGGCAGAGGCCAAACCGTTCCGGAACAGTTCCTTCCGTTTCGGAACGCCCAGGCCATTTCAGGCCCCCGTTCCGATACGGTAGCACCTGTTCCGAAACAGGTTGCCCAGATTGCAGAAAAGTTGCTGGTTTATCACTTAATTGACCTATCTAACATGCTCCAAAAGCCACCAAATTTTACCAGCAAGTCATTCAACATACAAGGAACATAATTGCATCAATCATTCATCAACATGGCATCAAAATAAGAAATACCCAAATCTATAGGCAAGCATCCTACTTAGAAAACCATTCAAGCATCAATATACCAAAACCACATCACAAAGGCCAATTACAAGTTCCAACATTATCAACATCATAAATCCAACTTAGGGAGTCCAAAACATCTCCCAAAACATCAACATAGGTCCCCCATTGCCAAATACCCAAAAGCTAATAATTTTGAGAAAATGTTCACCATACATGAGCTTAGATCACCACTTGGATTCTTGGATTCCTTGCTGCCCCAAAATGCACTTCAATGCTCTGCATTATTGGTTTAAGAAAAGAGAGAGCGTAAGCAAAAGCTTAGTGAGGAATGCTCATTTAAAACCACACAATAATGCATTTATAAAACTCATTTATAAACCTTAAATCAAATCATCATTTGAACATGCATATAAGCATTTTAAACAAGCAATTCATGCTTTAATTTCATTTCATGTCATATTGGCAACAAGTGATACATCAACATAAGATCCACACATGGACTTTTAAACACCATTGTGATCTTACAATTTCCAAGGACCACACATGGACTTTTAAACACCATTGTGTCCTTAACAAGAATCATCCATGGACTTTTAAACACCATGACAAGGACCACACAAGGACTTTTAAACACCTTTGTGTCCTTAACAAGAATCTCCCAAGGACTTTTAAACACCTTGGAGTTCTTAAGTAAAAAGGCTTACACAAGGAATTTTAACCACCTTTGTAACCTTAACCAAGAACCAACCATGGACTTTTACACACCATGTTGTTCTTAAAATACACAAGCCTCACACAAGGAATTTTAACCACCTTGGTGATCTTAACCAAGAACCAACCATGGACTTTTAAACACCATGTTGTTCTTAAAATACACAAGCCTCACACAAGGAATTTTAACCACCTTGGTGATCTTAACCAAGAACCAACCATGGACTTTTAACCACCATGTTGTTCTTAAATAAACAAGGCTCACACAAGGACTTTTAACCACCTTTGTGACCTTAACCATCACTTGCCAATATGCATCATTAACCACAATATTCCACTGTTTTAAAGCATTTAACAAGCCATAACATCATGCATCTTTAAGCATCAAACCACATTAAAACAATATTCAAAAACAAGGATCTCTTACCTTGAGCATCCTTCAACACATGGCTTATAATCTCAGCAAATAAACATGCTAAATATGCTTTCAAAACAGGATTTAAAACATGCTAACAAACCACATTGCATACAACCAATCCATGGCTCATCACCAAGAGAGTTTTTCCGAAAACTTACTCTTGAGCTTAGCTAAGTTGCTTAGACTTAAACTAAGCTCCCAAACCTTCAAAACATTGGTTTCAAAGCTGAAAACCAAAATCCACTCACCAATTCTGTTTCGCCACTTGCCGAAACACCAATCAAGCTTCCGGATCACCACCACTAAGATCCAAAGATGACTCCCCTGTTTTAAACACATCAAAGTAGAGGATTAATGCATCATCATGCATTAATAACTTCAATGAAAGCACCTAAACTCGCTTCTCTCATCCACACTCCATTTTCGGCTACCAAACACAACCGAAAATGCATCCAAACAACTCCACAACACTACCCAGCCATGATCCATCAATTCTAAACATCTTTAAACATCAATTAACATCCAAAAAGGATCTAACATCACCCTTATACCTCCAGCTATAACAGATCATCAAGATCACTCCAAAAACAACCAAGAACTCAAGCTAAACTTAGGAAAATCAACCTATCCGAGATTGCATTAATTAAACCTCAACTTCTCATCAATTTAACATTCATTTAACATCAAAAAGACACCTCAAATCACTGCCCAAACAGATCACACGAATTTTATCAAAAATCAACCAAATCTTGCATTTAAAAGCCAAGATCAAGAACACAACCTTAAAACCTTTTATAAAACACAAATTAAGGATTGAGAACTTGGGAATTTCAGTAAAGAACTGAGAGTTTAGAGGAGAAGGACGTTCTTACCTCCAAACTTGAGTTTTCTCCCTTTTTGGAACCAAATTCTTGAAAATCCACTTAGCAAATGCAAAGGTTTTATTGAAGAGATGATTGAAGATCAAAAGAGGATTGAAATAAGTTATTTAGGTGACAAAATCAGAGGAAAAAGCTCTGGAGAAATGTGTTTGGTTTGAGAGAAAAGATGAGAGAAAATGAAAATGGAAAATGTAGAAAAGTTAGTTGGAATTAGGAAAATATCTTCCCTCCCTTTTTCCTTTATTTTAAAACCAATAATAAATCATTTAATATTTAAGAAAAATCTGGAGAAACTCCAATTGGGTAAATAGCTCCTTAAAGATTCAAAGTTTCAATCCTTTTTAAAACAGTCTCACAGTTTTCGAAAATTACATTTTGGTCACTAACCAAAATGTCACACTTCCAAACCTCATTTTGTAAAATTGATTTCACCATTCTCTTGTATATAATAAAAGAGGATTTTAAGACATTTTTCCATATTTTTAATGCAACCCGAACTAGGCTTTCCTAAATTCACCTTTATATATTCGAACCGCACTCCGACCGAACCGGTCCGAATCCCAAAACTCCCAAGCCCAAAACCGGGGCGTTACAAAGGGCATCCACTGGTGTATGTGGGAGGATTTGAGTAAAATTAAAGAGGATGGAGGGATGGGATTTCGCGATTTTGGGAAGTTCAATGTGGCCTTGCTGGCTAAGCAAGGATGAAGGATCCTTTCTAATCCTGGTTCCTTAGTGGCCCGGTTGTTGAGGGCAAAATATTACCCTAATTCCACTTTCCTAAATGCTATTTTTGGGTCTTCACCCTCACTTATTTGGCGTAGCATTTGGTGTTCTAGGGGCCTGTTGGAAATGGGGATGGGTTGGTCAATTGGTTCAGGGATGTCGGTTTCGATTTGGAATGATTTTTGGCTTCCGGGTATTCCTTCGAAAAGAATCACATCTGCGTATAATGCGCAGGTTCAGGTGGTCTCGGATTTACTTATGCCTGGTGAGTTAAGATGGAATCGCCCTCTTGTGGAATCCATCTTTGAGCAATCTGAAGCTGACGAAATTCTGAATATCAAGTTGCCTCGGTTCCCACAGCAGGATGTTCTTTGTTAGAAGGGGGAAGGATCTGGTTCCTATTCTGTTAGAAGTGGTTACTTAATTCTAACAGGATCGTTTCAGGTGATTTCCCAACCACCTAATATCTACTCCAAAATCTGGTCAGTCTCTTGTCCTTCTAAAGTTAGAATTTCAGTGTGGAGAATGGTTCGTGATTTCATTCCCTCTATGCATAATTTATCTATTAAAAGAGTTACTAATGATTCTAGTTGTCCGAGATGTAAGGCTCCTATAGAAAGTACGTATCATATTTTTGTGGATTGTTTCTTTGCAAGGAACATATGGTATCTTTTAGGGTACACACATACAACTGGGAATGCCTATATACATTTTAGTGACTGGTTACTTAAGTTTTTAAATGACCAGGGCAAGAGTCAACATCGAACTATTCTAATTGCACTATGGGCAATATGGTATTCAAGAAACAAAATGCTGTATAATGGGCACATTCAAAGGGTGGAAGAAGTTTTTACCTTCATTAAAGCCTACTGCTTAGAGATCGAGCACACATCGTCTCTGCATGTCCACCCCAAACGTTTTGATGACCAGTGTTGGGTTCCTCCTCCAGTTTCCACCCACAAGGTGAACGTTGATGCAAGTTACCGGCGGTCAGACAAGATATCAGCATCAGGTTTTATTATAAGAGACTACATGGGTAATATCTTCGGTTCGGGGTTTCAATTAAACAGAAATGTTACCTCGAGTTTTGAGGCGGAGGCCACCGCAGTTTTCCAGGGGCTTCTCTTCACAGGGGATATGGGCTTTCAAGATATCATCTTAGAAAGTGACAGTAGAACGGTCATCTCAAAAATCAACGATCCTTCAGCAGATCCTTCAAACATCGGTCCTACCATTCGAGATATCAAAATGTTAGGGTTGCAATTTAGGAATTGTGCCTTTTCGTTTACAGGCCGTCGAGGAAATAACCCAGCAAATGAGTTAGCAAAGGAAGGTTTGCGCGAAGAAACTGACCGTTTTTGGGTGGAGGACGCTCCACATCGGGTTCTGCAGCTAGCGGCGTGTGACCGCCGCTTTTCAGTTCCGCCGTGAATCTTCACCGTCGGCGGCTTCGTTGGGGCTCTCAAAATCTCAGATTACTTTTGGAAGCACCCCAGTTTTTATCTCTGTCGTGCTCCTCCATGACTTCTTCCTCTCCGGCAGAGTCTTGTTAGATTTGCACACCGCTTTGTTTTTCTCTAAATTGGTTTTCTCTTGATTTGTGTCTTTTTAGCTTTCAAAACTCTTTATTTTGCTCTGTGTGTTTTGAGAAATCGAGGGGTTTCTCTGCCCTTGTATTTAATTTTTATGTTTCCAATAAAGGTGCAATCTGACGCATTTATGTTAAAAAAAATAGCATAAAATAATTTAAATCTTAAGGATAGTAAAATGAAAAACACTTAATAGAAGTTTTAAAAGAAAATTTAAGTAAAATAATTTTTTTAAATTTTTTAAGTGAAAACACTATAATACAACGCACTATACTGATAGATCTAAAAAATTGTAAGATTTTATGATAAAAAATTATCAAAAGACTTAATTGATTTAATTTCTCGATTCAAAAACTTAATTTATTTAACTTATTAATTTAAAGACTTAATTAACTGTAAAAAATTATGAACTAAATTGATTTTTTCAAAAATTTATAAGTTTCTTACCCCTTTAATCACGTGGTGAATACAATAATGTTAAATATCACTTTTGTAACTATCGTGTTTCGCTTCTTTTCGTTTATATCAATTAATAAAATATCATTTTCAGCCTGATAGGGATGAGCACTCTCTTCATGATTGAAGTGAATACGCTGTTAATGAGACAAAACATATCTTGAGTTATTCGAGTTCGACTCGATTCAAATTTTTAATTAGTCGAGCCGAACTACTTGATATTCGACTCGAAAAACTCGCGAACTATTTGAAAATATAATATACTAATTTTTTATTTTTTAAAATTTAAAATCTAAATTCTTAAACATAAACCCTCAACATAAGTCCTAAACCCTATAATCTAAACCTAGCAACCTAAATATCTAAACCCTAAACCCTAAAATTAACAAGCTTGAGTTTACAAAACTTGTGTATCAAAGTTTTTTTCTCTAATTTAAATGAGACGCGATAGATCGCGAGCTACTCGAGTCCGACACGGTCAACACTTGACTCGATTGGGCTCGAATCAAGCTTAAACTCGACTCGAGTTCTTAACAAGCCGAGTTGAACTAAGAGTTCTTAGACTCATTAAAAATTACTCAAACTTGAACTCGACTCAAAATATTAACGAGTTGAGTTGAACTCGGCACTATTCAAACTCTACTCAGCTCGTTTACACTCCTAAAAGTGAAGAGCAACCAAAGTCTGCCCCAAATTTATTCATTGAAACAGAACATGAAGATATAAAATAGGTCAGTACAAAATTAACGCCTCATTTTAGGTACACCTTAGGGCTTTTACAGTAGAATTATCCTTCGGAATATAGAGAAACGACATACTTCTATTATTTTGTTACTAATTATTAATTACGTGTCATGGCATTATTAGTGGGCACCTGAAGGGACATTTAAACAGGCAGATGAATTTAGTTTGAAAAAAAAAAACCTCACATGGCCACATGTCAAGTAGCAAGATTAATCTAGCTACCCAATTAGTGGCGGATGTACTTAGTGTGCCCCCAATAAATATCTGAATTTTCTTTATCATTTATCTATTTTATTGAGTGTAATCACCTTACAATTTTATTTGTGTCTATTTTAAAATTTCAATTTTTTTATTAGTTATTATGTACAATTAATAAGGTTTAAGAGTGTAAGAAATTCTTAAACTTTTGAGGAAAAAATCAATTAAATATTGAGACGAAGAAATTGAATCAAATAAAACATTTGTTTAATTTTAACTATTAAATATTTACAGTTTTTTTAAGTATTACTAGCACATAACACTATAATTTTATCATGCATTTATATTATTTTAAAAAAAAATCATAAATTTTATAAGTTTGCACTAACAGATCTAAAAAACTGTAAAGATTTTATGGTCAAAAATATCAAAATACTTAATTGATTTAGATTTTTAACTCAAGAATTTAGTTGATTTAATTTATTAATTTGAAATTTTAATTGGGTATAAGAAAATTTTAAAAACTCAATTAATTCTTTTCAAAATTTTAAGGGTCTTTTTGCCGGTAAACCCAATAATGTTGAATATCACTTTCGTAGCTACCGTGTTTCGCTTCTTTTCCTTGCCTCAGTGCTAGTCTCTCTCTCTCTCTTTCTTCTTTTCATTTATATTAGTGCGATATGCCTTTCAGCATCCAGATAGAGACAAAAACTTGACTGAAAACAGCATTTTCAATTTGATTAATTTAGAATTAGGAGGATATGTTTATATGTAAATAGAAAGATATGTATTATTACGTTACAACTTTAAATTGCTTGTCCTTAAATCAATTTAGAAATGAAGTGTCTATGACAAAATTTGATCGACATTAGAGGTTGCGATGGTTTTTGATGGAGGATAGACTATTGTTTGGCGCGACGGAAAATTAATACTTTTTGAAGGTCGAGGCCGGTGATCGACACTAAGGGTCTGTTTGTTTCACTGAAAACTGTTTCCGGAAAATGAATTCTGGAAAATGAACTACAGTTGTTGGAAAACTAATTGCAGAAATCATTTTCTGGTGTTTGGATGATGTTGTACAATTCATTTTACACTGTTTGGTAGAGTTTTCTGAAAATTTCATGAACAATCCACAAACAAACATCGATAATGGTAAAAACAAGTTCCAATCAAAACATGGTTTAATGTTTAGGTTAGGGTTTAGGGTTTAGGATATCATTTATGGTTTAGACTAGTATTTAGTGTTTATGGTAGCATTTAGGGATAGTATTTAAGGTATAGATTTAGGGTTTAGATTAATGTTTATGGTTTATGTTAGTGTTTAGGGTTTAGAGTTTATGATTTAAAGTTTTATGGTAACATTTAGGGTTTAGGATTTAAGGTTTTATGGTAACATTTAGGGATTAGGGTTTAGTGATTATGGTTTATGGTAGCATTTAGAGTCTATGGTTAGTGTTTAGGGCTTATCATTTAGGGTTTAGTGTTATGTTAGTGTTTATGGTTTAGTGTTTAGCTTTTTAGTGTTCATGGTTTAGGTTATCATTTAGAGTTCAAGGTTTATGTTAGTGCTTAGTGTTTAAGGTTTAGTATTTATGTTAGCATTTAGGATTTAGGGATTAATGTTTATTATTTAGGGTTTATGTTAGTGTTCAAGGTTTAACATTTAAAGTTTAGGGTTTATGTTAAGGTTTAGTGTTTAGGTTAGTGTTTAGGTTTTATGGTTTATTGTTTATATTAGTATTTAGGGATTATGGTTTATGTTGGTGTTTATTGTTTATGGTTTAGTGTTTATGTTAGTGTTTATTGTTTATGATTTAATGTTTATGCTAGCATTTATGTTTTATGGGTTACTGTTTAGGGTAAGGGTTTATGTTAGTGTTTGGAGTTTAATATATATGGTTTAACATTTAGGGTTTAAGGTTTATGTTAGTGTTTATGTTAGCATTTAGTGTTTATGGTTTAACATTTATGGTTTAAGGTTTTATTTTAGGGTTTTGTGTTTATGATATATCATTTAGGGTTTTGTGTTTATGGATTAGTGTTTATGTTTGTGTTTATGGTTTAACATTTAGGGATTATGGGTTTTAAGGTTTAGGGTTTAATATTTATTGGTCAATGTTTGGGGTTTAGGGTTTAGGATTTAATGTTTATGGTTTAGGGTTTAGGGTTTAGTTTTTATGTTAGTATTTAGGGTTTAGTTTTTATGTTAGTATTTAGGGTTTAGGTTTTAAGGTTTACGGTTTAGGTTAGTATTTGTAGAGAGAATGAGAGGAAGGAAAGTGACTTACCGAAAATCATTGGGTAAGTCATTTTACACTAAAACAAGGTCTGTTTTCCATTGACTGTAATTGGTTTTCCGTTGACTTTTTCATTTTCCATGAACCAAACAGCGGAATGTTATGAAAACGTTTTCAGGAAAACCAATTACAGGGAAACAAACAGACCCTAAGTGTCGCGATGAGCCGATCCCG
Organism: Hibiscus tridactylites; assembly: GCA_958450335.1. NCBI lineage: Eukaryota > Viridiplantae > Streptophyta > Magnoliopsida > Malvales > Malvaceae > Hibiscus > Hibiscus tridactylites. Next base: position 9,994,453 of record OY288279.1, on the reverse strand, counting down.
CTTGTCATATTAATATTTATAAGTATAACATGAAAAAAATCCAATGAACTGAAAATTAAACTGAACTAAAATATTTATTGATTTTTTTTTTGCTAATACAGTAAAAGAAAAACATAGGCTAGATGCTGCGATCCATCTCCAGCATGCCCTGCACCTCCCCCAGAGGTTCAAGCAGCCACACATCACCACGCTGCTGTCCGATTAACATTCGGGCGAGAAAATCCGCTACCTTGTTCCCCTCAAGACCAATATGTTGGACATTTACCTCCCATTCCCGATACAAAAGTCAAAATATTAGATCCATGACCACATCCCCACGCAACGCCAAAGATTCATTTCTAAGGATCGAATCACCTCCATATTGTTCGACTCAAGAAAAACCTTCTTGAATCCCAACCTCCAAGCATGTAAAAGCGCATCGTATGTCACCCACAATTCCGCCATTAACACCGAACAACTTCCAACCTTGCGAGCGAACCCGAACAACAAATTCCCCAACCAATCTCGGATAACTCCCCCTATCGAAGCACCACGTTGTTGCCCATGCACCGAGCCATCCGCGTTCACTTTCACTCACCCGGACGCTGCCAACGTACTTTCACCTCACCTAACCGACGTGGAAGAACAGCAGTGGGAGTCACGTTATCGAATTCAATCGCAAGTTGTAAACAGTGAGCAGCGATATCCCCATTCCCAACATAAGCCTCATCGAGGATCAAGCTACATCTATGCTTCCACAGTAACCAACAACCCATTTCAAATCGTGTCACCCACTTCGACTCCCTATCTGGAAAAGCCCCCTCATTACGCAGATTACTAACCAACCAAATATCAAACTCCATGGCCTCAAATTCAGCATATCGTGCATTAGCTACCAGTCGCGCCCAAAGCAAGCGTGCCGTTGGACATCGTCTCAGTACATGATCGATATCCTCTCCCCCTCGCCTCAAATATTTATTGTTAATAGAACATAAACTTCAAAATTATAATTATTCTTAATCAAACTTAATAAATGATGGTATTTTAATTTTTTGATAAAATAATACATAACGTCACGTTATATTTCTAAATTGGTAACTCGATCGTTAAAAAAATAATAGCATGTTAACTAGGAGAGAGAAAAATGTACATAGCAATCTGCCACATCATTTTCTCTCTTCTAGTCAGCATGTCACGCCAGATAAAATTATAAAAAATCATATGTGGCATGCTAACTAGAAGAGAGAAAATGGTATCAGCTAGTGTTGAGTGTATTGGTAAGACACATTGTCCTCCTAAAGAAAAGATACGAGTTCAGTCCTTGAAGATAATATTGTTGGGAGGGACAACCTCGCACCCCGAACACGAACATACTTAATTTCAATAAACATTTCCATTACATTATATTACAATCCCAAATCCAATTATAAAACATATTTTCACATCAACTAACCAAACTAGCCAACTGAAATCCATTACAAAACCCAATACGTTCAAAGAGTCTAACACTCCGAGGATGTTTCACCTTAACAAAGTAAACGATAGAAAAGAATACTTTGATTCGCTCATTCAATTATTATTATTATTATTATTATTATTATTATTATTATTATTATTATTATTATTATTATTATTAAAAAATAATAGAAGACTGAAACTGACGAGAGACAATTGAATACTTTTCAAGGAAAATGTTCAACTTTTTAAGTACCTTATAGTTTTTTTTATAAAAAAATTGTTATTAAGTTATCGTTAGTCATTTTTACAGCTTTTAATATTTTAAAATTACTTTTTTTTTATTACATAGAGATATTACATTCTCATATTGGGATTTGAACTCATACAAGATAGGACAATATGAGCATCCTTATCCACTAAGTTAATTAGCGGATCTCTTAATTTTTTAATTTTTAATAATGTTTTTATTTTAATAATTTTAAATTTTAAATAATCTTTTAGTTTTTAGTTTCTTGTAGAACAATTAGACAAGTCATCAAACTTGTTTTAAAAATCAATTAAACCCTCAAACTCATCCAAAAAAAATAATCAATCAAGTTGTAACAACCCGAATTTTTTAGTCAACACTTAGGCGTTGATCCGGGTTATTGACTTTCGTGCTGGTTGGAATAATTGGACCCATTGAGTCAAGTTTGGGCCTTGTTGGTTGAGATTTGAGCTACATAGGCTTGGGTAGTGACCATTTTGTGATAAGGGAGAAAGTAGAGGGTTTTATGTTGGGAATTGACTATTTTTGTAAATAAATGGTTAATTGACCATCATTTATTATTTTGTTTTTCACATGAAGAAAGATGGGACAAAGTGATTGTACCACTCTCTTTCTTTTTTCCTATAAACTCTTCCATAGATCCCTCATTTTCTAAAACTTAAAAATTAAATCTTTAGCTTTCAAACTTTCATCTTGAGATTCATGAGTGAAGAAAAAATTAATCATCATTTCAAGAGCATTATAAAAGTGGTCTTCTTTTATTAAAAGTGCAAGTTCTCCATTTATGAGTTTCTTTAGGAGTTTAGCTTTTGGGACTTTTCCTATGTTTTCAAGGTTGTTAATCTCTGACTAGACATCTTTTTAGTGTTTAGTTTATGTCTTGATTTGTTTTCTTGTTGTAAGGTAAAAAAGAGGTATTTTGGGGTTCATTTAAGTGGGAGCCAAGAAGAAGAAGTTGAGGATTGTGAGTGTTGAAGCAAATATGATATTTGTTGCTTAATGTCAGTACATCTCTGACTCCTTCAATTCTTAAAGATCATAAAATGATTGTCTTGATTGATTTTGTGGTTAAGATTGCTAATTTTGATATTAAGGTAGCTTAAAACTTCATTAATGGTGAAATTTAGATTAAATATTAATAAGGTGTAAAAAAGTAGGAAACCACTCTAATTAACTCCCATAAGGTGTAGAATTGGGTTAAGTGGTTAAAGGTTATGTTTTGGGGCTACGTAAGTGAATTCCTGAGCCTTAGAAGCTAATTCTAGGCTTCGCTATCGGTACACGGGGAGCTCGTACCTATACCCTACGTTATATATGTTGAACACAAGCGCTTTTGAAGAGTATATCGGTATGCCTAAGAGGTGTATTGGTATCTCTTATTTCATTGAAATTTTAATAGTAAAAAGGTGTATCGGTACATGTGTGAGCATATCGGTACAGGTGGGGTGTCGGTAGACAACCTTAATGTATTGGTGCGGGGTTACTGGTTAAACCTTTTCACGTGTAAAGCTGGGTACCGATATGCATAAGGTAGGTATCGATACCCATAGAGGCGTATTAATACACTAGAGTGGGTATCGATACTCACTGAATAATCTGCCCGTAAATGTTAAAACTGAGTTCGAGGGGTTGATAATTCGAGGGCTATGGCCTGATGGACTTCTAAAGTGATAAATTGAATTGTAGAACTGTGAAATCAAGATTTAACCCTCTCAGACAAGTATATCATGTAATAACTTGTTGTAATAAATTGAAATAATTGTGATAGTTAGTGTTATGCCTTAGGATATTGTGATGGCTTGGTTTGGTGCCACTTATCTCTTGACGAGGTGTATGGATGCTCAGAAAACATGTGTTTATCTTATGTTGTTGTAATCACTCATTTTTCTCCATATATGTATATATATTATTTTAAATTATATATTACAAAATCCATTACTACAAAAAATCAAACTCAATACAACTAAACCCTACACACTTACAAAGCCCAACACACTAGCTCACTATCCTAAACAAATTTGAAATCCTACCTTCTAACTCTAACTTTATTACCAGCTGCCGTCGCCAGTCATGTTGCTGTCGTCAAGACACGTCATGATGTTGTCGTCAAGTCGCGCCACGTCGTCCTCGTTATACACACTGAGAGGAGCCCGTAAAAATCTAACTTCCCATGCCTTAGTCTCTACCAACATCATCAACAATAGATTAGGATTTTTTTATTTATTTTGTAATCTGGCTATAAAGCCAAGAAAAATTCATTGCAATGAGCAGATACGAAATCAATAAAAAAAAGCAAATAAAAGAATCTTTCAAATAAAAAATAATTCATATATTTTTTTATTTTTTTGAATCATAGAGTAAAAAAAGAGCTTTTAATAGTTATTACATTAAAACAAAGTGGAGTGTGGTCGGATCTCTTTCTTTTAATTTTTTGAGTCGTTGGAGTTTGACAAATCAAACATTTTTCATTTTCGTCAAGTTTGGTGGTTTTTTTAGAAGAATCAAGGTTAGATCTAGGTAGAGGAAGGGACGATCTATCAAACGGTGTAATTTTTTTTTGATATTTTAACACCGACAAGTGGCAGCCGCCAATGGCTAAAGATGCGACCGACGACGGCACTACCGCCGAAGATGGGCGACAGAGATAATAGGTGTTCTTGAATATTTGAGAAAGAAAAGAGTTTTTTGTGCGTGTTTAGGCTATCAAATGAGTTTAAAAAAGTTGTGTTTTATACTAGCTGTAACCCCCTCGACCCGGCCTAGCCGCCAGACCGCATCGATACGGGTTACACGGGGAAAACCGAAGTGAAATCCGTTAAGGCTTCACTTCGATTAACAACCCTAGAAAATTTCTTTTAAAGATTATCTTGTCTAGATGATTAATTATATCATATGTGAGAGGACACATAGCGGAGACACGCATGGATACAAAACACGCGAAACAGACAATTAAACAACCCTTTTTAACTTTTACAACAGGTTGTATCGATACGCTAGAAGACCGTATCGATACGCCTGGACTTGGTCAACTCTCAAAGTCAACCTAAGGAGACCGTATCGATACGCTGGAAGACTGTATCGATACGCTCTCAACGGTTAACTTCTCAAGGTCAAACTACAAAGACCGTACCGATACTCTCAGAACTCGTACCGATACGACAAAATCTCATCAATTTCTCAGATTTTCAGAGGGCTTTTGGCGTATCAATACACCCCACGTACCGGTACGCCTTGCCTAAAACAAGGTCCAAAGCAGTGGACCGTATCGATACAGCCCTTAAGTGTATCGATACGCCCTGCTCTGCAAACCTTATTTTGGCTGCTAAAAACACAATGACTCGACTCTATAAGCATTTAACGACTAGTCAAGCAACATACAAAGTCAAATACAACACAAGACATCCGTGGATAAACATACGAAGCAATTTAAACATTCAACGAAGTAACATCCAACAAGATAAGATTCTTAGATGAAATATCCATATAAGGCATTTACACACATAGCCAAAAGTTAAACTAAAGCATAATTTTACATGGTATAAGGCAATACAAGCCCAAAACGACTAAACATACTTGTCTAAGCAAAAGAACATGCCATCAACATCAAAAAACACAAAAGGTCTTATCCTATTGCTTAAATACTAATTATCAAAGTCTAAACCATACTTTAGCAAATCAAACTCTCTTGGATCCTCCCTTGTTCCCCGAGCTGCTCCGAATGTCTAAGGGCCTGCATTGTTGGAAAAGAGAGCGTAAGTGTTTAAGCTTAGTGAGCGGTGCTTAAAAAGGTAGCTACAACAATGCAGTTTTAAAACGGAAGTTTGCTTGAAACCAAAACCATTTTCAAATTATTTCCACAATGCTTGCACACACAATGTCATGCTTTTACCTTCACGTGCATTTACCGAATGCAACCACAAGCCATAGGCTTACCATATGCTCATCCTCATAACACAAGCAAAGTAAACAACAAAGCATAAACATAAGCATAAATAGATAGAATCATCAACATGCTTAACATGAGAATTAAAGCATTCAAGGGTATATTGACATTCAATATTTTACTCGGATATGCGGATAACTTTCTCAAACCCACTAGACACTTCCGGTGGAATCTCACATCACCGTACTCACTCATCTAGTAAAAACATAATTTACGGTGGAATCTCACATCACCGTACTCCTCCTTAGTGGAATCTAACATCACTAAGGCCATGTGCGAATTTCACTTCGAGTGCACTCTAATCCTATTGATCGATCAATTATATCTGGTAACAACCAAACACATGTCAATATAATCAAACACAACCACAAGCATTATCGATGCTTGGACCACTCACCAAGTCTAACTTCCATGCAAGGCATGTACTCACAAATGCAAGTATAAACACAAGTCTCACATCTCAACATGCATAACAAATGTAATTCAACACATAACAACATAGCATGATCATCTTGCATTCAAGAAATTGTAACACAATTTAATTGCGTAAACCTTTAAAACTTACTCTCGAGCTTGGGTTGGCCTTTCAAGCTCAATCCAAACTCCCCAAGCACTTCTTTAACAACGTTAAGGCTTTTAAAATCGATCCACTAACCGATGAAACCCAACACAAGCGGGAAATGTCGATCAAGCCTCCAAGTTCCCCAGAATTGAGTCCAAAGCTTCTCCAACGTTTTCTCTTGCTTCTAATCAACCAAAAACAGTGCATTACACATCAAAACATCCACAAAATCACTGCCACAATTTAGATTACAACCCAAGACAACTTTCGCTACATTTTCAAACCAAAAACTAACCCAAACTCTTCATTTTCGGACCTGGACACAACCCAGCAGTTACTCATCAATTTCATCATCCAAATCATCACTAAACATATCTAAAACATCCCTCAAGTGTAACCATACCATCAGCCCAAATTTCCATCTTCTAAATTCAAGGTTATAATATATATGTTAAACTCAAGATTATAATATATATGAACTTTACAAATTAAGAACTCAACGAAAAAACCAACAAAATTTCCATCTTTAATTTAAAACTTTGAACACTTGAAACAACTCAAAAATGGATTTTATAGAAATTCAAGACCATGAAAATGTTGAGGATGAAAATGAGAAGTCAAAAACGCTATTACCTTGATAAAATCTCTTGAAATGGTTGAGGAAGATGATGGAACAGTGTTTGGGTTGGGGGAGAGGTTTAAAACGTGAAAAATCAAAATAGAGAAGATGATAGCTTTGAAAACCCCTTTTTTATTTCTTTTTGTGAAAAAATCCCTTTAGTCTTTTTAAAACTTTTTTTTGGTGTTATTTAAAAATAATTTTTCTCCAATTTAATTTAACCCGACTCGGTTTAATAAACTTAATATCTCCCGGCCCTAAATTCAGGTGTTACACTAACTTTAAAATAAAGTGGTTTAATTGGCTTCATTAAATCTCTCCGCCCTATTTTCTTTTACTCCGCTAGACACCATATTCTCACTTCTTTCGTTTTGATCTCTAATTTGCATATGTTTCTCCCATTTGTTTTAATTTAACATTTGAATTTTGTTTTCTTTTTAATCAGGTCCTTTTTCCAGATTTACTTTTTTTTCTTTTTTAAATATTCAAGTATTTATTTTCTTTTATTTATGTTTTAGCCTTTGCATTTATGTTTTTAATATTTCAGTCCATTTACTTTTATGTATTTAAATTTTCGTATTTTTATTTATCGTAAACACGGTCTTACGGTGATCCGAACCCGGGAACGACCCGTATTATTTATGGCCCGGTTCGCTAGCATTTAACAACTAACCACTAACTTTTAATTTCAGTGTTTAATTTACGCATTTTAATTTCTGTTAGATCTGGTCCTTTTCGGATTTTTATTTTATTTCCCATCCTTTATTTTATGTTAGATCCCGTCCTTTCCGGATATTTATTTAGTTTTTGCATTTTTATGTTCCAATCCAGTCCCTTCTCTTTTTTATTTGTTTAATTTAGTATGTATTTATATATTCGTTTATGCTCATGAAACTCTCCCCTTTTATATAATACTATTTATATGGTAAATATAAGTAATATATATATATATGTGTGTGTTTCTATATTTTCATATGGTTTTAAAGGTATGTAATTTATTTGTTTTTTTTTTTTTGAATTTTTCTATATATATATATATATGTTTATTTCCCTCAATTATATTTTTATAAATATTTTATACCATATTTAGCTTGTCCTTATTTAATTAGTATATTTTAATTAAATGCTTTCGAATCAAATCTTTTTAAATAACTAGATTTCCTTTTAAATTTGTTTTCTCTACCGTAGAGTAGATATTTTATATATATGGTAATATGTATAGCCGTATGTTTGATAAATATATAGTCGTATTATATATTATATACTTAAGTATGTTTTAATACTATATATTGATTTGAAATACCTACCTATTATATCCTATAGTTTATTACGTGCATATAATTACCTCATTTGTTTTAAACGTGGCATATATTAGGGTGTTCATTTCAGATAACGGATTCGATTCGATCCGAAAATTTGAATATCTGAAAAATTCGGATGATCTAAACAGCGATTCGTATCCGATCCGAAAAAATAGGATATTCGAAAATCCGGATCGGATACTCGGATATCCAAACTTTATTTTATTATTTTTTTTAATTTAATGGTTCTATCCATGAAAATTTAGGTTTTCGAATATAAAAATCAATAAATTATTGAATATAACAATATTTGTATCCATGGAAATTTCAATTTTCATATATAACAAGTAAAAATATCGAATATAATAAGATTTATACCTATAAAAATTTGAATTTTTGGATATCGGATAATTGGATATCCGATCCGAATGTAAAACCACTATCCGTATCCGATCTGAAATTTTTAGATATCCGATTTGAATTATCCAAAAAATAAAAAACAGATCGGATATCCGAAATTTCAGATAGGATCAACGGATAATCGGATCGGATCAATCGGATCGAATAATAATAATAATAATAATTATTATTATTATAATAATAATAATAATGACTGTAAATGAGACGAGACAAATCATGAGCTATTCGGTCAAAGCTTGGTCAACACTTTACTCGAGCTCGAACTCGACTCGAGCTCGAACTCAGATCAAGTTCTTAATGAGCCGAGTCGAGTAGAACACTAATCAGACTCGACTCGACTCACTTACACTCATTATGAGAACTGCCATGTCATCACTTTAATAGTTAATGGCGGCTTTTTTTGGTTAAAGGCCACATTAATGTTTTTTTTCTCAATTTAAGGGTCATATTAGGTGCAAAAAAGTTTAGGCGTCACATTAATTTTTTTTAATGTTCGAGGGTTATGATCATTATTAAGCCAAATATAATAAATCAATCAACTACCAATTGATCTAGTTAGATGACATGTTAAGTCTCTTAAGCAATATTATATGTTTAAATTCTGACATTGAAAACGAAGAAAATTAGGTTGATAGTGTCTCCATAATAACCCTTTACAATACATGATGATAATTAGTTGATCAATAAATTAAATAACAATAATATTCGAAAAATATAAAAATTAAAATTCAACATCATAAATATATCAAATCTACAATTCCATCAAACTTGGGGGTTTTAAACCCAATAATACAAAAAAAAACATTTCCCTTTGTCACGTTTTGGGATTATTTTCCAAAATAGGTTTTTTTTCCTATATAAGGTTTCATGATTTTTCTGTAACGTTCAGAAAAGAAAAGAAAATGTAGCATTCGAATTTCCAGCCACTACTTTTAACCAAAGTCTTGAGTTGTCCTTTCTTTGACCTTAATAACTCAGATCCTCTAGAAGTATGGGCCATGGCGTATGAGATTATGTCAGCTTCTCGTGGTGTCGGGATGTTCCTCGTTCCGTGTTGGAATTCGATTAATCTTTTATAGTTTATACTCTTATCCCAAGCTTCGATTGGCGAGGAGATGACGAATGCAAGGACGTATATGGTATTATAACCCCAGAAAAGTTATAAAATTCCTCAATCTTCCCAAGGTTTCAAACAATTCCAGAAATTTTCACTCTTTAGTCCAAACAGTAAACACCAGAATCTTTTTTTTCCCTGGAAAAATGGGTAGAGAAATCCATATGTTGTTGTTTCCATTCTTTGCTCACGGTCACGCTATCCCTACAGTGGACATGGCCAAGCTGTTTGCAAGTCGAGGAGTGAAGACAACGATTGTCACTACTCCTGTCAATGCTTCTTTCTTCTCCAACACAATCCAGAGAAGCAAGGATTCCGGTATCCATATCGACGTCCAGCTTCTCAAGTTTCCGGCAGCTGAAGTTGGGTTGCCTGAAGGGTTTGAAAGTGTAGATATGCTCCCTACTTCCCCGGACGAAAATTTCGGAATGATGATGAAATTCTTACAGGCCGTACAATTGCTTCAAGGACCGTTCGAGGAGCTGTTACAGGAATTGAAACCGGATTGCTTGGTGGCTGATTTGTTCTTTCCTTGGGCCACTGATGCAGCAAATAAGTTGGGGATTCCGAGGTTGGTGTTTCATGGAACTAGCTACTTTTCACTGTGTGTAACGGAGTGCATGAGGCTGTACGAGCCACACAAGAACGTTCAGTCCGATTCCGAGCCTTTTCTGGTGCCGAACCTTCCCGGTGACATCGAGTTAACTAGAAGCCAACTGCCGGATTCCATGAAACAAGATGCTGAAACTCATTTTACCAAGATTGTGAAAGCAGCCAGGGAAGCTGAGTTGAAAAGCCACGGCGTAGTAGTCAACAGTTTTTACGAGCTGGAGGCAAATTATGCTGATTACTACAGGAATGTATTGGGGAAAAAGGCATGGCATGTCGGCCCTGTTTCGCTCTGCAATAGGGCAACTATAGACAAAGCTGAGAGGGGAAAGAAATCAGCCATTGATGAACACGAGTGTTTGAAGTGGCTCGACTCGAAACAACCGAATTCAGTTCTTTACATATGTTTTGGGAGCATGGCCTGCTTCACCTCAGCTCAATTAAAGGAGATCGCCATGGGTCTAGAGGCATCCGAGTTGCAGTTCATTTGGGTTGTGAGAAAACAAAAGAATGACAACGAAGACGAGGAGTGGTTGCCGGAAGGATTTGAGAAGAGAACGGAAGGCAAAGGGCTTATAATAAGAGGATGGGCACCCCAAGTGTTGATTCTTGATCATGAAGCGGTCGGGGGATTCGTGACTCACTGTGGATGGAATTCGACCTTGGAAGGTGTGTGCGCTGGTGTGCCTATGGTCACCTGGCCAACATTTGCAGAGCAGTTTTACAATGAGAAGTTGGTGACTCGAGTCTTGAAGATTGGGGTTGAAGTTGGCGCTCGGAAATGGGTGAGACTGGTGGGAGATTTTGTGGAAAGGGAAGCCATTGAAAAGGCAGTGACGGAGTTGATGAAGGGCGATGAAGCAGATGAAATGAGAAACAGAGCCAAAGCACTGGCTGAAGCAGCAAAGAAAGCTATTGAAAAAGGAGGGTCTTCAGACTCCGATTTGCATGCTCTAATTGAAGAAATCAGCTTGCGTTCTCACTAAATCCATAGCCATTTTGTATTGTTGGTTCTTCAACTTCATGCATCCTCGTTCCAGTGTTTTAAATATGAAATAAACTTACAAGCATTCTGAACCCAACCAGGGTTCTAAATGAAAAAAAAATATCATATTTTGAGTATCTTTCTCTGCAAGATTTATGTACTGTCAAAAAGTTAAAAAAATATAAACAAATATCTATTTTATCATCAATCCAATCACCGTTCACATTTTTTCTTTTTCTTATCAATAAATAGATCTCTTCACTTGTATGACTTAGATGTCTCGTATTTCTCAAAAAAATGATTCGATTGATGGAATTTGGTATGATACTTATGAGATCGATGATATCGATGAAATTGATATTCAAATATTTATTCTTAGAACGTATTGATTTGACCCCATAAGTGGTACCACCACCCCATAGCATGTTGCCGCCAAAAGCAGAAAACTTATAAGCATTCTCAAGTTATTATGTCAACGTCTATTGTATGTAGGGATGGGCACGGGTCGGGTCGGGTTTTTAGCCCACCCGAATTCGACCCGAAACTTATAATCTTAAAACCGAACTCGACTCAATATGATCCTATTTTTTAAAAAACTCAACCCGAAAATAAATATTTTAAACTCGACCCCGACCTATAGAAAAAAAAATTAATTTTAGGGACATAATTGTAAAAAACAATTTTAAGAGACAATTATAAAAAATAATAAATTTAAGGACTAAATTGTAAATAAAAAATTAATTTTAAGGACATAATTATAAAAAATATAAAATAGTGTATTATTACAAATATCTCTAAAAAAATTTAGGAAAAATTATACTATTAGTCTCGGGTCAGGTCGGGTCTAATTTTTTCATCCTAAACCTAAAACTTGACCCGATCTAGCCCTACAAAAAAACTCGATCCGAACCTAATTTTTTTCCATAAAAATATTCGACCCGATCGGACCCGAGTGAAATGTTCATCCCTAATTGTATGCTTGATGCTGCCGATATGCCTATTACCGGGCTCCTGTGGTATTGACTGGGGGCTCTCTATAGGACCAACTAGAAAGCCCGGACTTGCTACTTGCCCCATTATTAAACCCCAAGGGGCTCGATAATTGTCCATTGACCCTAAATATCGTACGAATACAGTGTCTTCGTTTCTGCTTCTGCATATGATTCTGGATCTTCTATGCTGTGGTGTTTATATATATGCCTTTGTAATAGGACATTGTACCAATGTTTTCGCTTAAGTTTCACCTAGTTGACAGGCTATGCTTGAAGAATATCCTGGGTAATTTGCAAAGACAAACATCTATGAAACTATATTGGTCTTATTGGACATGTCTACACAACTATATTTCGAATAAAAATCATCTGCTCATTTTTGGTACTTATATTTATGCTCTCACACTAAAAAATTAGGTTTAAGATTTAGAGTTTAAGTTTATAATTACGATTTAGAGAATTATGAGTATGATGTGTTTTTAGAATTTAAGATTATAATTTAAAATTGGGTGAACTATCTGAATGACCACCAATCTATTAGGAAAAATTTAAAATGACCACCATAAAAAAAACGCGTCATTTGACTACCCAAACTATTAAAATGGGATCAATTTAACCACCAGCCGTTAATGGGCTAACGGAAGGTGACGTGGCAGTTAAAAAATTAAAGGTATAATCACACATTTGGTCCTTATTATTTACACATTCTTTCAATTTAGTCCCTCTGAAGAAAAATCACCCAAATCCTACATAAAAAGACTCTCCCATTCATCTTCTTCCCCACAACACCCAAAGCTTCATTTCTTTCCCGCACCACAACACCCAAATGTGCCATGAAAATGAAGAAGATGAAGATGAAGATTCAGCTTACTTCGACTGCCTCCTAGATGCTCTTCTTCTTCTCATCTTCAACAAACTGCACGACCTCAAATCTCTCACCAAATGCCTTTCAGTCTCAAAGCGTTTCAATTCCCTCGTTCCTTTAATCGACGTCGCTTCCATCTCAATCCCACCGCTCAAACACCCCACCTCCTCCACTGCAACTTCATATGTCAACACTGCTTTCAGACTTTTGTTTAGGGGCGTCGAATTTTCGGACACAAATATTGGTTCCACCGACGGCAGCCATTCCCCAAGTGAAACTCCACCCGTTGGCGTGAAACATGGGGAGTGTCCATAAGTAGACAGGTTGTTTTGGGATTTCCCAATCGATTAAAGAATCAAGCGTGATGGTGAAAATCGCCTTGTGGCAATGAACCACTCCTTTAGGAGACGAGGTGGTGCCTGATGTGTAGTTCAACAAAATCGGATCCCATTCACTTTTGGGTCGAACCCAGTTGAAAAAGGGGTCACCTTTCTCCACCAGGCTCTCGTACGTGTAACAAAACCGAGAATCAACGCCACCATCACCTTCGTAATCATCTTTGATTAAGACCAGAAGTGGGGGGTTTTGGTTAGGGGGGAACAAAGATATGGCTTCCAAGGCTAGAGACTGAGAAAAGATGTCCACAAACAGGAGCTTTGATTCACAGTGGCGTAGTAGAATGGAGATCGTACGGGCGTCGAGGCGGGTGTTGATGCTGTTGAGGACAGCACCGGCCATGGGAACGGCGAAATAAAGCTCGTACATGGCTGTGATGTTGGGGGCCAAAACGGAAACAACATGTCCGGATTTGATTCTGGTAGATGAGAGGGAAGAAGCTAACTGGAGACATCGACGGTGGGTTTGTGACCAAGTGTAGGAATTGAACATGAAACTGTGGTATTCGCCGGTGCTGGAGTTGCCGGAGTCCGGGTATGTGATGGAGTTGCCGGAGTCCAGGTATTCGACGGTGGGTTTGTGACCAAGTGTAGGAATTGAAAGAATGTGTAAATAATAAGGACCAAATGTGTAATTATACCTTTAATTTTTTAACTGCCACGTCACCTTCCGTTAGCCCATTAACGGCTGGTGGTCAAATTGATCCCATTTTAATAGTTTGGGTAGTCAAATGACGCGTTTTTTTTATGGTGATCATTTTAAAACTTTCCCAATAAATTGGTGGTCATTCAGATAGTTTACCCTTTAAAATTTAATCTTTTAATATTAGAGCATAAAAATTAAAAAGACGTCTAAAGAGGAGAGGATTTTTGTTCAAATATTTCACCCTCTTTTTCCTCCAACTAATCATTTTTCACCTTAAAATGATGTCATGTATGTTGATTGTTGTATAACATGAAGCAGTTGTTTCACAGTTACAAGCCCAATAGCCTGTCTCCACTTTGAACTTCCAGGAACATTTTTTCATTGATTATTATGGCAATTATGACTTAATATTCGTCAGTCCAGGCTGTATTCTTGTGCTAACCAATGAAACAAAATACTGCTAAGATCATGATTAAATTTTTTGAAATCTTAACTAGTAGAATTGCGACGCGGGTCTTTCCGAATTAGTCAAGGTAATTTTTTTTTGAAATCTTTTAAGAAAAATACAGTCCATTACGTTGATTGATTTTGGGAAGAAGAAAGTGGTTAATTTTTTAATATAATAACCGATATTCAATTCATTAACAAACAAATCTAAATCACAAATTGTAAAAATTCATACTAAGACGATCCTCTCGATCTATATTGTTTAATTTTGATTGACTAAGTCACATTCAAGCACCTGGTTTGGTTAAACCACTAAAACACTGTGGGACTCTAGTAGCCATTTTCAAAGGTGTGGTTGGACCTTGTCTTATTGGTCCATGGGTCGAGTCAGAGATGTCAAGCTCAACCTAGTAGTTACTTCATTTATTTTATAAGTTAAGATTTATTATTGAATGAATTTTCTTCTTCTTTTTTGTTCAAATTTCTAAAGCTAAGATATATTATTGGGTAAATTATATCCGATAGGTTACTTCCAAAGTAGATGAAGTTAACATATTCTCTCTTTTGATGTTTCTTTCTCCTTTGACTTTGTGAAGCAATCAAACTCTCATACAACAAACATAATGTCCCATATTCAAGGATTAAATGAATCAAATGTCTCTAAATTATGTTAATATTTTAAATTAGTTCTCACACCTCAAAACATTATAATAAAATTTTCAAACTACCGGTATCATATCAATCATGATCTTTCGTCGGTCTAATTTTTAGTTTGAGTGTTAAATGCTTGCTCGAACATGTCATTGAAAATATTCAAAACATATGGATCTAAGTTCAAATACGCGTGTACTTATCAAATGAACAACTTGGATACGACATGTTAAGCAAAGCATTGTTTTTTACCAATAACAAAACATTTCTGTTAAAGTTTAATGACGTTATGTGTTTTTAATATGTCATGTAATCGGTATATATGTGTTTTAAATTTTTTAAATGTTTTATTTTAGAATGAAATGAATATGTAACGTCAAGATTAATAGTTAAATTGATAAAATCCCGTGATTGATACAATATCGATACCCAGAGATCTAATTGAATAGTGTTTTGTTGAATAACATAGCATTCTTGGTTTTTTATTCATTTATACCAAAAAAAACATGCCATAATAAAAGCAATGGAAAAGATTTCAACTTGGTTGTTTTGCTGTTTGCAGTACAAGTCAACAAAGTTTGAAAATTTGATTGCCGATCCATAACTTAGGTTTTCGATAAGAAAATGTTGATGTAATTAGGGTCGGATGTTTAGTCGAGTTGAATTAAGTTAAAAAATTATGAGTTATTTAAATTTACAAGCAGTGACGGAGGCACCTTAATAATGGGAGGGGCTATTGCCCCAACCCCGAAAAAATTGTTTTTCACCTTAGTTTATATATTAAAATTAAAAATTTCATGGCATAATTATAGTTTGTCCCCTATTTTCAAAAATGTTATACTTTGCCCCCTCATGTTAGAATCATGACTTTGTCCCTGTTTACAAGTCCTATTTTACGATTTAAACTTTATTTGAATTTTTTTAAATCAAGTGGAATTTATGAAATTCGAGTCGAGTTTTTGAGTTTCAGTACAAATTTAATTGTAATTATTTATAATGTTATAATACATATAGACTCCAATTTAAACGGTTTTCTATATCCATATAAGATATACACGTATATTTCTTTATATTTTCACATGTGACATATTATCAGGCAGAATTGACAGACTTGACTCGAACTTGAAAACCGATCAACTAATTACTAAAAATTTCGAGTTATTCGAATTTCCATTTTATAACTCAAACTTTATTTGAAATTTTTTTGAGTCGAGTTTCTTCATCTCAGTCGAGTCGAATAATTTAATTTTTTCGAGTTGAATCGAATTTTTAAATATTATATGTTTGGTCTTCATGAATTCTATAGTTCACATAATATGGTTTTTAAGTATATTACATTCCGATTGTATTGTCTTAGGATAAATTTCTTTTGTAATGGGAAGAAGGCACTCTTTATTTGAATAAAAAAAACGTGTATATTGAAAATAACAACGGTGGTTATAACTATCATTGGAACCACGTTGCATGAAAAGAATGAATTTAGACATGTACCTAAGTGAAAGTGGAACATTAATAATAATGCTAGATTTGATGTTTTTATTCTCTAATTTCCTAATGCACTTAACTGATTGGCTTAGTGATTAAGAATGTTAGAAAAATTATTGCGGGTATTTAAATTTATGTATTCGGGAAAAGAATGAATTTAGACATGTACCTGATTATTGCGGGTATCCGTTAGTCGGGTATCTGAAAATTGCGGGTACTCGAAAAATTGGGTATTTGGGTATCGGAAAATTTAAAAAAAAATATATTTTTTAAGTATAAAAATATTTTATTGGTTTAATATAAAAAATATATTTATTAGTTTAAAATAAAAATATGTATTTATTAAATATAAAATATATATAAAAATTTAATATTTTTATTAGTTTAATATAAATATGTATATATTGAATATAAAAAATATTAATTTTAAATATATCCCGAAAAAATTGAGTACCCGAAAATTTATAATATTTTGACTCGGGCCCTACCCGGGAAATGGCGGGTCGGGTATCCGACCCGAACAAAAAAAATTCTAGGTAAATACATGATTATTTGTGTTCGGGTAGTCGGGTCGGGTATTTTTTAACACCCCTAAATGATGGTCTTCTTGTCCCATCTTGGATGAGTTTGAATCCCGATATGAGAATGTAATATTTTTTATTTAATATAAAAATATACATGTAAAAAATGAATAATCAAACCTTTAATAAGTAAATCATTTGATATTGAGAATGAATATTTTTTGGGGGTTAAATGATGTTTTATTCTTCCAAAAAAAAAACAACTATAAAATCATCCAATACAAAACCAACAAAACCCTGTACAAACAACTAAATACTTAACTACAAATCATTGCTCAGACCAGCTAATTACAAAACAATAAAAAAACTCATCAGCAGCACAGTCTTACACTAGATCCCATGTAGTAGCAAGAGTGGAAGAAGTCGTAACAATTAAACATCCCCTTAGCCTCATCATAATCACATTCTTCACCTCCTTAACAATGTCAACAGCAAGTCTAGAGGTAACTTCATGTACCCTACTGTTATGCTCCTGCTATATAAAATATAGATAACAATCAATATCATATACACGTATGTATTATAAATGTTATTTTTCATATTATATTCACATCTAACAAATATGATAATTAAAAATATATATGTTTCTTTTTATAGGTTATAGTATCAAATCATGTTTCATCTTTGATAAAAAAAAAAATCAATGTTTCTTCTTCTATATTTCTTTTGGACGAGTTGCGCAGCAGCCTAAAAACGTTTAAAATAGTCGACCTAAAATGTTATTTACACAACTTGAAATATTTTACGTTTTGATAACATTTTTAGTTGTTACTTAAAATGTTATCTCACACACAATCTAAAATATTATACGTTTTAATAATATTTTTAATTACGTGTTTTTTTTACCATTTTTTAAATATCGTTCTTTAAAAATTAGACTTCCATTTCTTTTACCTATAAAGAAGATGAAATTGCTCTATTTCGCCATTGAGAACTTTTTTTTTTTTTGAAAATGTGGCTGGTGATAGTGGCGATGCTTATTGATAATGATAAATGGTTATGATTGATTTGACTCTTAAAAGTAAATAAATAGGTGCAAAAATTCCAACTGTCGTTATACCTAATAAATCAACTGCTTTCATTTACTTTGGAGATCTTTACTTTTTCTAGTCAATATTTAAAATGAGTTAGAATTCACATGCACATTTATAAGGTAGTGGACTAATTTAAGATAGTTGAGGCCAAATTAATAGTTGAGATTAAATTTTTTTATTTTTTTGTTAAAAAATATATATTTATATTTTTTATTTTTATTTTTAATTATTAATTTACATTCTTCTAATTGTCTTAAATTAGTGTAAAACTAAAAAAAATTATGTAGTGTAATAAAATTATATTCCAATTAAATAAGGGTTAGAATCTATTTACATTACACTATGTAAAATCCACAATCATGTTAAATTAGAATCATTAAAAATGTGTAAATTAATGATTGAGATTAAATTCTTATTTTTTTTTCAAAAAAAACTATACATTTTTAATTTTAAATCTCAACCATTAATTTACACTTATCAAAAATCATAAATTAATGTAAAATTAATAAAATACATAACGTAAGATCATCAAAAGGGTTTGAATACTTTAAAAGACCTAAGAATATTTGATATTAAACGTTTCTCTCTTCAAAATCAAACCAAATTGAACTGTTATATTTTCTAATTTAAAATTATTTTATTTTATTATTTAATAATCAGTATCTAACCCGTCGAGTGACTAGTCTCAATGGCAGATGCAGGCACCTCCTATTATTTTAGACTTCATTCTTGAATTTATAGATCTGTCACTGACTAGCCCGGATCGAGTACTGCATAGACCCATTATAGGGACAACTCTTCCAACCTATTTTTTTTCTATTCACAACGTCATGGCTCGAACCTCTGACCTTACTTAAGTGATTCGGTGCCTTAATCTACTAGATCGACTTACTGTTGATTAATTTAAAATTATTATTTGATATATTATTAATAACAAATTTTACACAACTTTTTTTTAATATGCTAATGTGATTACAAGATAGTATCTAAAAATTTTAAGCAACTTTAATCCACCACCATCATATTAAATACTAAAATAACGGGAAGACCTATCTTAGAAGAAGTGGGCCGGTACTTTAAATTAATTAATCTCCTTCCGATAGAAATGGAATTGAATAAGCTGCTGATTTTTTTCCAATGAATTACCAGGCCTTTTTCTAAATCCCAAAGCACAACGTCCAAATATTTTTAGCATCAAATACGGGTTCGTCTTTATACACTTGCAACTATATTCCTTTGATATAAATAAAATTAAGGTTAAAAAATTATCTTAGACCCCTCTCAATTTTAAAAAGGCTTTTGACTTTATAATAGACTTGATTTATCAATTTTTCTCTTATGGTATTTTCGCATCAATTTAACTCTTAAAGTAGACCTAATTTATCACCGTTTATCCCTTGACTGGCGAAAGTCAACGTTAATCGTTACGGTGGTGACGTGCCAGTTTAGGGCAAAATTGATTTTTTCCCAAGCAAGTTCGAGGGCAAAATTGATTTTTGGTTGAGTATGAGAGTAGAATTAATTTTCAGGTAAAAATACGAATTTAAGAAAATATTAAAATGCTAAAATGATGTAAAAATAATAAAATATTTAAAATTTATTAATATATAGCTAAAAATAACAAAAATCTAAAAAAATAAATAAAAACTATAAAATTAAAATATCGAAGCTATTAAATTATAAATTATTCAAAAATTAAAACTTAAAAATAAATTGTACACGCTAATGCTATTTTTTAAATTTCAAACCCTAAAAAATTTAAACTCTAAATTGCAAACCTTAAATTCTAAATCTTAATTAAATTTTTTATCAATATAAAGTGATTATGAATCATAAAAGTATGTGTATAAATTTTATGAAGCAATAATTTTAAATTTTAGGGTTTAAGGTTTGTGATTTAGAAATTAAACTTAAACTGTAGAGTTTAATTTTTTAGTATTAAGAGATATGAGTACCAAAAAGGTAAAATATTTTTGTTCAATTGAGAGAATCACATTAACCATATTTTAAGATTCTTTTTTCCTTACATTTTTAAAAAAAAAAAAAAATCAAAATCGTTCAATTTTTTTTATGAATGTTTTTATATTTTTTAATATTTTATAAATATTTCAAAATTTAATTATTGAACAATTTATAATTTATTAACTTATGATATTTTAATTTTATAATTTTTACTTGTTTTTTCATTTTTTAATTATTTTATTATATTTTTAATCATATATTAATAATAAAAATATTATTATTATTAAATGCTTTATAAAAATATTTTATTATTTTTACATCATTTTAGCATTTTAATATTTTCTTAAATTCATGTTTTTACTTAAAAATCAATTTTACCCTTGTACTCAACCAAAAACCAATTTTCCCCTCTGTCATATCATCGTAAACTGTCACGTCACCACCTTAATGGTCAACGTTGGCTTCCGTCAGTCAAGGGGCAAACGATGATAAATTAGGCCTACTTTAGGGGCTAAATTGATGAGAAAATACCATAAGGAGAAAATTAATAAATCGAGTCTACTACAGGGGCAAAAATAACCCTTTAGGCATTTAAAATTAAGTAAATTATCCTTCACAAAAAAAGACAAATTAGTCCCGCCAATTTTAAACATAATTTATTAAGGACAATTAATCACAGTGTTAATTTTTCAAAAATTCTATACAATTTCGATTAACATAATAATAAATTTATCTCTCGACATTAATACACTATGTCAATTAGTCATAATTCTTAAAAATCAACAAATTTATTCATCAACATCAGCAAAATGTGTAAATCATGGGTTGATATTTAAGAATCACGATCCAGTTAACATACGGTGTACACACTAAGGGATAAATTTATTACTTTGTCAAATAATATCATGTAAAATTAATGAAAAACATTAAAAATATAGTTACCTTTTTCTTAATTACTCGTTTTCGAAATTAATAAGGATTAAATTGAGAGATCTGAAAGGGCTCGGAAGGTATTTTTTTTTACCTAAAATTAATCTATTGTTATATGCTTTATCTGTATAATTTTAACGTTATATTAATATTTTATAATTGGTATCAAATACATTTTAAAATGTGATATTCAAAAAGAAAAAAAATAAAAACGTGACCGGACAAATACAAATATTGAATATATATACTATAATATGGATGAAAATCCTCTACCCCTTTTAGGTGCCTTTACATATGTTCTATGCTCAAAATTAACTTTAGGGTTTTAGATTGGGGGTTAGGGTTTAGAGAATTTAGGGTAGTGTGTATTTTTAGGGTATATGGTTTATGATTTATAATTTAGGGTTAGGGCTTAAAATTTAATTTTACAGTGTTTTTTAATGTTGAGGCATATGTAGGGGCACCGAAAAGGGACAAATGAATTTGATCCCCATAAAATATTAAATAAAAGAGAAAATATCTCACGATTTGACGTTGGAAACGAAATTTTTTCACAAGCGCATTAGTTTTAAAGTTTAAAAACTTAATTTAAGGTTTAGGAGTTTAAGTGTATGAGCTTAGAATCTAAGGTTTAGGGTTTATGATTAAATTTTAAAGTTTAAAGGTTATGGTAATATAATTAAGGATATAAATTTTAATATATAATCCTTAAAATTTAAGTTCTAATCGCAACTCTAAATTTAAATCATGTGCACTTTTTCTCATAAACGGTAAACTCTAAAACCAAAGTGCATGTGCACTTAATAAAAATGCTAAAAGAAATACAAATTAAAATGAAAAGAAGACAAGCGTGAAATCCAGTCTGATAAACAAAATCAATCCTCTTTCCTTTTTAGTTGTTTCTTCTATGCCTTTTGCTCTCTCTATATTATCACCCTCTCTTCAACACTCATCCTAAGGAAATTGGAAAACCCACTTACTCACAGATGGCTCTCTGTCTCCCAACATCCTCTCATTTATGGCTCTTTTCCTTCGCACACTGACCTACCTGCACTTCTTCCCCTAAGAAGAAGAAGGAGATCATGACTATACCACACCCTTTGTTCCTGCTAGATACACTCTACTGCGAAGAAGATGATGTCGGTGAAGTTCTAGACCAAGACAGTTCTTCCGGGGGATATAACCATGGCGGAACCCCTTCCTTTTTCCCACTTTTGTTGTTGGAGCAAGACTTGTTTTGGGAAGACGAGGAGCTTCATTCGCTTTTCTCCAAAGAAACAGAGCAGCAGCAGCAGCAGCCTTGTTTGGACGTGGGAACCGACGAGTATCTAGCAATGGCTCGGCGTGACGCGGTGGAGTGGATGCTTAAAGTCCATGCTCGCTACGGGTTCACCGTTCACACGGCCGTACTCTCCATTAACTATCTGGACAGGCTCTTGAGTAGCTTCCAGTTTCAAAGAGATAAGCCTTGGATGATCCAGCTCGTGGCCGTCACTTGTCTCTCTCTGGCTGCAAAAGTTGAAGAGACACAAGTCCCTCTCCTTCTAGACCTACAAGTATGTCCCCAAAACATCAATCTTTATTACAACAACACATCCTTCGTCTAATCTTACTTCTTAGTTCTTACATCCATAATCGTTTTTCGTTCCGTTCTAGGTTGAGGAAACAAAGTACATTTTCGAGGCCAAAACCATACAAAGAATGGAGCTTCTGGTTCTCTCCACTCTGAAATGGAGGATGCATCCCATCACACCGCTTTCATTTCTCGACCACATCATAAGAAGACTCGGCTTGAAAACCCATCTCCATTGGGAGTTTCTCAAGCGATGTGAGCGTCTCCTCCTCTCTGTAATCTCCGGTAAGCTCACTTTCATTACAAAATACAAAACAAGAAACAACCATTTTGTCTGTTTTCTCATCAGTTGTTGTTTTTGTTTTAGATTCAAGATCTGTCCATTATCTCCCCTCTGTATTGGCCACTGCAACAATGATGCACGTGATAGACCAAGTCGAGCTTTTCAATCCCATTGACTACCAAAACCAACTCCTGAGTGTTCTTAAAATAAGCAAGGTTAGTTAATTTGGTCTCTCCAAATCATTTTCATAATCATTAAATAAATTGATTCGGAATTTATTGTTTTGCAAACAGGAAAAAGTAAATGAGTGTTGCAAGCTCATTCTGGATGTATCAGGCAATGCGTGTAAGAGGAAGCTTGAAAAGGTGGCTCCTAGTAGCCCTAGTGGAGTGATTGACGGGCCATTCGGCAGTGATGGCTCGGACGAGTCATGGGGTTGGGTGACCGAGCCACCTTTTAAGAAGAGCAGAGCCCAAGAACAAGTAATGCGTTTGCCAGCACTCAACCGAGTCTGTGTAGACATGGTTGGTTCAAAACAGATCTATAATTGATCATGCTTATGTCCTCTTTTGGTTCAAGGAATCAAATTCCAAGTTAGAGAAAACAGAAACTTGCATTGAAATCGAAGAATGTATGGAGTTTGTTTCTCTATATCTACATGTCTTTTCAAAGCAAATACTTTTTTATGTATAATAAATTTAGAAACAATTTTGTTTTACCTGTGATTTTGTACAAATGCAATTGGTCTCATTCAGTTTAGAATTAGAATTAGACCCATTTAGCTTATAAAAGACTGACAAAATCGGTTTTTATTACTTGTTTAATGTGATTGTGTGTTTGGTTATGGAAAATTGCTGTCTGAGTGGGGAATATTATATAATAAAAAATATTTTGATACACAAGTTTTTTTATACAAACCTTTTAATTTTAGAATTATATTTAGGTTGTGGTTTAGAATTTAGGGGTTTATATTGTAGGATGTAGAATTTAAGGTTTATAGTTTGAATTTAGGATTTAGGATTTAAGTTTAGGTGTTAGGGTGTTAGGATTAGGGATTTAAATTTTAAAAATTATAAATTAAATATAGAAGATTGTATTTTTTTACACAAACTTATGTATTAAAATATAATATATATATATATATATATATAATTGTATAATAAAAGGGGAAGGTTTGTTTGTTTGCATGTGAAGGAGGAAATAAGTTGTCGGTCAGTGGGGTTTGGAGTGATTTTGTTTTAGACTTTTGGATTTGGAGTTTTTGACTTTGACCTCGTCTTAAGTGCTATGCTATCCCCTGTGTTTAAGGTCACCTATATCCTTTCTCATAAAAATATAAACCACAAATTAATTTATACAAGGTTAATATTTAATATATTATTGGTGAAATATTTATACAGATTAATTTTTTAATGTGAACATATTTTTTTACTGTATATCATGTTTGCTTGTACGATAATTATCACTAATTAATACATTATTGCAATAGAGTAAATTAATTTTAAATTATTATATTTATCGGTAAACTACTAAGTTTAAATTTCTAAATTCGTCTCTAATCGTATCTTACAAAACATAGACTTGACATGTCTGTCAGACTTCTTTCAATATAACCATGAAGGTAGATCATCATATGCACAAAAAAATCTAAAACATCAAAGATCACCACCTGAAATGTCTACGCCATGGTTAATTTATTGCATCTATCATATCTTACAAAACATAAACTTGATATGAATGTTAAATCTTTATCAATATAATCACGAGGAGAGACTACCCTTACCAAAAGAGATCCGACTAAAACCACAATAACTCTCTTTACACTCATTTTTTTCACAACCACTATTAACTACAATTTTCTGTCTAAATAAAAATAGTGAACCGTCTAAAACATCGATAACCACGGCAATCTTATTTTACCACCAACAATACTCGATTGATTTAATTTCACCGAAAAGTATTGATGAAGGGCAGTAAACGACAGACGAAAGAATGCTGAGAAAATGCTTTTTATGTTTACCAAATTGGCTTTATTTCCGAGGGTGGTAGACTTTAAACAGATTGGGGGATGTTTCCTTCCTCCTCCACTTTATTTCTTCGAATCTTCCCTTTTTGTTCCTTTGCTTTACTTAAATACCAGATTAGACCATCTCCCCATTTAACCCCTTTCCAGCTTTATAACATTAAAGTAGCACCAGCACTCCAATATATTCCTTTCTACTCTAAACCTTTCAATTTTCTTCTTTAAATCTTTTTATCTTTTACTTTGGGTATTTTAATTGTTCAACACAATTTTAACTTTACCCTTTTCACAATCGTTCAACACATTTACAAATTGTATCACTAAGACATTGCTTGTGTACTTGTAGGTTAAAATTATGAGACCATAAATGTTAAAATATATACAATTACATACCCCAACATTATTTATTGAAAGAATTATCAACAAAAATATAAATTTAAGGGGCCAACAATGAATTGTATACTTTTTAAAGAAAAAAAAAACAATTTTAGCATTATTTTAACTTTTTTTTTTTAAATTTTAGCATTATTCTAAATACCGTCCCTGGATACATATTTCATCATACATAAGTATCATGTGTTAGTAGTTCAAATGTAGTTTGGTTTGAATCTTATTATATGTAGATCATGTCCTAAATTATTCTAATTTAGATATCAATAACAATACTAACAGACCTGATATTCAATCAAAACCTTTATTTTTTTTCGAATTAGATAATCATTTATTATTTAATAAAAAAATTATATTAATATTTTAATTAATTAATTCTTTTTTTGGAGGTTCCCTTTAAAAATAGAATCTATTTGTTATAAAGAAAAAAAGTAGTATCTAATCTTTTCTTAAGGGCGCAGAACAATTTCTTTTACTTTTCTCGCGTGTTGGAATGAATGGTAATATTGGAGGCTTTGAATCTATAAAGCTGGAGCATGCTTTTCCACTTTTCTTTTATGTGCCAAAAATACATAATAAAAACATATTTTTAATAATTCGATTATTCGAATAGAAAATATATATTGATAAGGATGGAGCTAAAGAGTGGATGGGGCAGTTGTCCTCCTAAAAATTAAAAATTCATACATGATTTAAAATTTTATATATTTTCTATTAAAAATCTATTTTTATATTTTAAAATTTTATAAGTTCTCCCCTTTAAAATTATATGTTCTTTTTTAACATAAAATCTTACGCCGGTCATGTATATTGACATGACGTAACTGTTTCATGTAATGTTCTTATCGATGCATTTAGTAACATTTGAATATTTAATGAATAAAATGATTTTTTATAAATGTAAAATATAAGTAAATCTTCTATAAAATTAAAGCACAATGTATTGGGATGGTGGTGGCCTTAAATGCATAGTAATTCCAACGAGAGAGAAAACAAGGGTAATGCTAGTAGTTCATTTACTCGAATTAATCATTTGTCTTGTCTCATTTAATAAGGTGAAATGTTGATTGGTCTTATTCTTATGCTTTGTTCGAAACTCATCCATTAATATCTTTAAAAGAGAATTTAGGAAGGTTTTGACGAAGCATTTGTTTAATATTTTGTATCTTTTCTCGTCTCTAATAAAAATATACTTGACTAAAAAAAATATCTTTAAAGAAATAAATTTTTGTTAGAAATAAGTACAGACAATAAATATAATACACTTAAATCATAAAAAATGTATTAAAGACGAGTGTATCTAAAAAAATTTGAAAAAAAAAAATTAAAACATATAACTCAATGAATGTAAAAAAATTATACTTTCCCTTAATTACGCCATTAATCTTCTATAAAAAAAATTAAAGGAAAATTCTACGACGCTTGACGAGCATCGACGAGCACCACTGTTGACGAGCACAGATGAGCACCGATAAATTAATTTATAAAAATTTTAAATCCAAAGTACTTAATGCGTAATTATAATTATTTTAAAAATAAAAAGTGTAATTTAATTAAAATACATTTTCTTAATTTTAATTTTGTTTTAAACATTATTATCAAAATAATCTATCCCAATCAAAGAATCTTAGGTATTTTAATTAAATTGTTTTTTTAATTTTTTTAAAAATATAATTACGCATTAAGTACTTTAAATTTAAAAAAATTATAAATTAATTTGTCGGTGCTCATCGGTAGTGGTGCTCGTTAAAGCTCGTCGAGCGTAGAAGAACTATCCAAAAACTTAATTACCATAAAAATCTCCATATCCTTTCTAATTATAAGCAATATTGATGTATGGACGGAGAGCGAGAAAATAAATATTGCATAATGTTTCGTTATCGGTTCCGATTGCATCGACAAACTACCACAAAAGAGAATTTAACCACATTGGACCGTCGACTTTCTCTGATCAAAAGATGTATCGTGATGATCGCTACACAAACGACATACTACCATAAAGATAGACAAAATTTATGCCACAAAGACAAACAAAAAAAATACAACAAAATTCTGCAAAAATTATAAATTCAAAACGAATAGATACTTATTTAAGATTAAATACAAAGAAAAATAACACAAACAAAAGAAAAAAAAATAGACTGCGACATTGTCAAAGTTTTTTTTTTTTTTTTAAGAAAAGCTCTAATGACTTGGGTAACTCGTAATTCGTTACCTGATTTTAAATTGGTCTTAGATATGTCTGTAGGCAACAAAATCTATATATTTAAATTGGGAGACAAAATCTTTTGACACAATGAACATTGTCTTTGGGTCTTTTTTATTTTTCTTGTTCTCTACTTTATGGTTGGTAGGTTGTATAATGCAGCATATGCGTGCAAGTGCTCATCATATATATATATATGAAGGAACGTGTTGCTTTTTTTTCCAAAGGGAAACAGCTTGCTCCCAAACATGCTTATGATTGGGTTATTTGTATCCATTTATAATTATATAATCA
This sequence comes from Hibiscus tridactylites, assembly GCA_958450335.1. NCBI lineage: Eukaryota > Viridiplantae > Streptophyta > Magnoliopsida > Malvales > Malvaceae > Hibiscus > Hibiscus tridactylites. Next base: position 9,966,438 of record OY288279.1, on the reverse strand, counting down.
TCTTTGAAATTTTAATGTATTTGTATTAATTTTTAATAGTTTGTTAGTATCTACAAACACCTATCGTCACGTGTCGAAGGGTCACAACTTGTAAACTGATATCACGAGCGAACAAAAATAGCTTACATTCGCAAACCCTCATATGGGTGAGAAAAACGATTAGACATGTGAACATATTCAGGCGAACAATAGCTTACATCCGCAAACCCTCATAATTGTAGAATAATACTTAATTATATTTTTGACTTTTCCATCTTTGCTCATACTTAACCTTATTAAATCACTCGGACTGCAAATTTGGACCAAAACCCTTCCTAATTCAAACAAAATTTCTGTCATTTTTCGGCATCCTTTTACTTTATGTTTAGACACAAAAGATTAAATTTTAAGTTATAATCATAAATTTTAAATTATAAACCCTAAATACTAAAAATTCTACTCATAAATCATAGTCCTACTTTAACTATAAACTTTAAACTTAATTTTTTTAATGTATGTGCATGAATAGAGAAAAAAAATGCAGAGAATTTATGTTCTCATGGTTCTCGTGTATTTTTTTAAATATATTCTTTATGATTATGATTCACTTATCCAATGTAAAATTTAACTAATTTTATACTATTTTTTGACCGTTGGATGAGAGTAATAAATGACTATTTTTTTTTTTTTTTTTGTGATAATCTTCACATTTTTACGGTTAATCTCAATCAACCATTTACCTTCATCCAATGATCCAAAAAATATAAAACTTTTAAATTTTATGTAGTGTAAGACGATAGTACACCTATTCTTTATATATATATATATACACACACATTTCTTGCTTACAGCTGTAAAGCTAAAAAGGACAACAAAAGAAATGAGCATATATGAAGCAGCAGTAAAATTGAAGATGTACAGGAGAAAACATGGGTTACTTTGTTTATACTAGCTTCTTCAATCTTGAGCTGCACTTGGCAATCTATGCTCCTTTTTTACTATAAACTTCAAAATACATCTTATCATCCCAACCTGTCATGAAATTCAACGTGAGCCATAGGAATCCACTTTTCTTGACTCACTTGTTTGTTTGCTTCTCTTATCTAGTGTACATATTGTTCAAAACTAAATATCTGATCCGATTAAATCGAATATGGATTCAACACATCGTAATTTAATTTTAAAAAAGTCAATAATCTAAATTTAAACATGTAATTCTTCGAATTTCAAAGCAATCTAAACCTAAACTGACCGATGTAACCTAAAATAATATGAACCATAATGAGCTAAACTCAGACTTCGAATCCAATTGACCAATCTGAAATCGACCTTGATTTAAAGTTATTTGAACATAAAACTTAGCCGAACTGAAATGATTGAAAATTTTGAAATTTGAATTAGCCAAATTCCAAATCAATATCACCCATTCAATTAATAGGTCTACATGTAATCTCTCACCTATGGCTTTATAAAAAGCTTATATGCTAATACTTTATGATAAAGCAATTTTTAGTCCTTGAACTTGACAATTTTTCTAATTTGATCTCTAGATTTCTTTTATACACATTATTCCTTAAACTTGACAATTGTTCATATTTTCAGTCCTTTTGATTGTGCAATACTCTGAGATTATATCATGTTGCACACTCTCATATTGTCAGATCATCAGAAGTATAAAAAAATAGGCAAAAAATGTCAAGAGATCAAATTGATAAAAAATTATAAAATTCAGGGACCGAAAGTTACTTAACAGTTAACACCTGGTTCCAACTTCCAAGAGACAAGTCCTTTCCAACCGGATCATAAATGAGCTTTAATCAATAAGTTCTACTTATATAGCATAAATGTTGGGAATGGCAAACTCTGACCTTAATATAAAAAAGTCCCCCATTCCACTGTAATTCTGATTTGTGATGGCCAACAAGTGAACAAAATATGTAATAAAAAATTCACGTACTAGCAGTGAAATTTTTTTTCTTCACAAACACCTTAATTTTACGGGTTAGCGATATAATTTAGAGTTTTAAAATTTAGGGGTTATGATTAGAATTTAGAGCTCATGGTTAAAATTAAGGGCTTAGAGGTTAGGGTTTAGGTTTTAGGGTAATACACCAAGAATTTAGGTTTTAACCTATAAACCTTAAATTCTAACCAAAATCTCTAAATTCTAAGCATACAAACCTAAACCCACAAATTCTAAACCCTAAACTAGATCTTTAACCACTAAAATTAAGGCGCTTGTGGGAAAAAATTCCACCGCTTGGTATAATTACCCAAAGTCTTAAACTCATAAGAAATGTATATGGGCATGGGGACCAGAGAGGGAAAGCAAATAGAGCAGCAAAGTTTGATGGCATGGACCCTATGAAATCAGAAATGGATCCCCCCAAAATGACTGGCAGGGAGCTCGGGCTTTGCAATTGCACAATGCACATCAAATACGTGAACCAAATAATGGTGGCAAGTCCTTGTTCTTACATCCCCTCGGTGGTTAAATGGTTAATGTCGGATCGTACCTGATCGGCATCCAATGTTTTTGTCAGTGGTCGGTATCTCCACCAAATGCCAAAATCGTATACCACGTCGCCCAACCCTATCTTCAAATTCTGTACAACCCGCTTCATTATTGTGGGAACATGTCTTCTAACGCCACTCACTTTATAACCTTTGGAGCATCAAGATATTCTAATCTTGAAAAGATATTGCCACATTCAGAAGTTGTAACTATTTCACCCACCTATCGAGTTACATATTTTACTTCAAATCTGTCGGTTCTGATCTAAACTTAAAAATTAAATCTAAACTCAAAATGACATGAACACGTAATACATAATGACTTGAATTTGAAGTTATCAATATTTAAATGACCCAAAATGATTGTGATAAATTACACTACAAGAACGTGTAATAGATGTTGTCTTGTTCGGTAAAGAGAGGTTTGAGGCATAATTAGAAGTTTGACAAGTCAAATACGTTAATATTGTTGTTTGGTAAACAACGGATTAAAAGAGCAGATTGAGGTGAAACCGCTAATTTTGAAAAAGCTCATAATAGGAGTTTTTGAAATTAGAGTTGTAAAGACTCTTTTAGCCTTACCAGTTACCAAAAATCTCAAAATAACCTAAATTAAATATTTTCTCAACATATTCATATTTATAAAGTAATCCTATTTACTTTTTTTATTATCACATATTTATATGTGTATTTAAATTTATTAATTAACTAAATTATATTAAAATGATTATATAAATAATAAATTAATATATAAATTATTTGAATATGTTTAGAAAAGTTATATTAAAAACAATTTTATAGATCTAATTAATAATAATTAGATACAAAATATTGATAACTAATAAATTATTCAAACAAGTATTGAATATAATTATGTCCTTATATGTCATTTTGCTTGTTTAAATAATCTAACAGCTATCGGTTAATTTTACCAAACACTTTTATACAACCAGCTAATACAATCCGCTAGTCAAATCAACTAATGCAATCAGCTATCAGCTAATGTAATCCGCTATCCCCTATCAACTATCCACTAATTGCCAAACAGGGTCGTTAACTTTTTAGTTATAATCGAAAAATAGAGCGACTTGATTGTAAGTAAAAAGCCAACGTCTGTTTTCTAACAATATAATGATATGTTTGTTGTAATCGATTAATCGAGGAGAGTATGAATTTGTCTTTAAGTATATGTCTCAACAAAATTCTTCTGATTTTTAACTCTGTCTAATTTCAGGTTCTGTTATTTAATTGTCTTATTGTATTTTATTATATTTGGATTATTATTGTAACGTTTTTTAACAGAAAATAAATTTTCAATAAAAAATATATTTTTTAAAATTTATATATAAATTTTAAAATTTTAAGGCGAGCGACACATCCCACCAATCCATCCTTAATAAGAGCGAGTACAGAGCACTAGGACATTGCAAGTCTGTGATAAAAGCTGAGCAACAGCTCATCGATTAGCTTGACTTGTCTGGTTAATAAACAAGCCTATCTAACATACTAAATGAACTGACGCAACCACTTGCTTGGTTGCATCCATGTCCTGAGGACTCCATTTACTTTGTTTCTCCTACTTCCAAATCTAACACCACCCTAACTTCAATCTGTTATTCGCAAAAATAATAAAAGTAATCCCACTCTCGAACAAATCCCAGACTATAATTCAATGTAGAAAAAATGGTAAAAAAAAGGGTTGTTTGATGGGGATATACACACTCTTCTTTCTTCTTTTTTCCCCCACTTCTTAAAGCAGTAAAAGATTAATTGGTATGGCAATTGCTTGCTGTGGAGTTGGCTTCTGGGCCTCAAGAGTCCCTTTTCAAGGTCAGAGAAAAGGACAATTGGAATATTGGAGGTTTTTTTGTCTTCCCGGACAGCCATGCACAGTTACTTTCAAGGGAGAATTTCATTTTGGTACCATCTACTCAGAATAATGAGAAACTTGGAAATAATAATTTCAACAGTTTTTTTGTCGAAATTGCTTTTAAAAAGTACGGTGGAAAGTACTTTTGAAAAGTGAATTAGATTAATTGGTTTAAAACTGTTACGATGATTAATTCAATTTTATAGACAGTTTTCCCTAAGTCAATTAAGCTAAAGGGATTGATTAAGTGTATTGTAACATCTTATTAATCCTTAATAAAAGAATAATTAATACATTTGACAGTGTATAATCACTATAAACTCAAGTGTGACACCTCATTGTTAATTTCAAAACAAAAGTATTTCCTTGTTGAAAAATACTTCCATTTAATGGCTGAAAACGGAGAATATTCTTGCTCCGTTGCACCGAAATGGAATTTGCCAACATTGAAACTTGTCTGTACTGCCCCCTCCTGCAAATATGTCTGGTTCTCAAAGATTTCGAGCATCTTTTTGCAGGCAAGAGGCTGCTGAATTCAAACAGAGGTCTTTGTCTGTGCCATAAAGGTTTTTAAGTGAACTGTGAATGCCCAAAGTGTCAAACCCTTCTTTTGCTACTGTAAGTAATAACCATTCTCATCATAATAGATTAAGTTGTCAATATGTGTACTTTACTAGGAAAAGTTTGGATTTGATGTTTTAAAAAGTCAAATTCTATCACTAGTCCTTGTACTATACATATTTGGTTAATTTTAGTCCTTGTATTTTTCCTAACTTTGAAATTCTAATCTTGAATCAAACAATGCAATGATAATATGACTAGACTACATAACTTAAAATGATCAAATTGAAAAACATGAACTAAATCTACACCTTGCATATAATACATGGATTGATAGCAGAATTTGACTTGACAGGTTTTTTTGATTGTCGGTTTGGCCAGATCAAAATTTCAAAATTTAAAAAGTACAAAGATTAAATCCAACACTTTCGCAAAACATGGGTTCTAGTAGAAGAATTTTACAGTTTAAAAAAACATATTAGGTCATTAAAACTTAGTAGGGCTATTTCTCTTTTTTTTTACAAGTTAGGTCAAAGCTATTCGCACAGTTAAATATTCACGTATTTTAAGTTTATTTTACATTAGATCTGAACTGACATTTAACGTCTAAACTAAGGATTAGACTCAGACAAGAACTTAAATAATACAATATACTTTTAGGTACCAATGTTTGTCACGCTCTCAATTCAGCACCACCATACTGAGTTAGTTAGAACGTCAAAATCCGAAACTGACCACACCACTATCCTACAAAAATAGAATTTTAAAATACACATACAGAATGTGATACTCCCAATACTCTTGAAAAAGGAAGCAACTCATATTCTAAATCACATACCAATTTGCTGCCAATACCGATGAGAGCAGAGGAGCAGCCAAAAGTGTTTTAGCAATGGAGACATCCCATTTCTGTGCTTTTGTTCGGTATATAGAAACTGGCTGGCCTTTAGATTTCTAGAATCACAACAATTTTGGACCACTTCTCTTCTCTTTATTTACTGAGGTGAAGCCAAAACCCGTGACTTTCAGGCTTTGACCATTCTGCATAAAGAATTAATCAGAGATGGGAATCACTGTAATATTTCTGTTATCAATTGGAGGGAAAAGGTGCAGTCTCCGGTGAAAATGGAAATCACTATTTTATACAGAAAATGGGGGAAGAAACAACCACTTCATCACGTTGACACAATGACCAAATCGTTACGTAATTGAATGTTTAGTGAAAAAAATAAAGTAGGTTAAAGTTTAGTGATCAAATCGATACACAACTTACATCTCAGTGATTAATGGTGTAGCTTAAGCTTTTAATGATATAAATTCAACTGCTAAAGTCAGGTGTGCGACGTGAGTTGGTCGGGCTTTACTTAATTAGATAACAAATTGAGCAGTGAATCAAGTGGAGCTGAAAGCTTGAGTGGAAATTCTCAGGTTCAGTTGCAGAATCATACGGCCCAGTTCCTTAAAACGCCAAGGGGGTCCTTATGAACAAATTTAAACCCCCAAAAGGGAAGCTGGCCTAATAATTGAAATAGCACCCAAGAGCCCAAGACCTGGTTCATTTTGGTCCACGACTTGAACTTCTTTGTCCCCAATGAAATAGCACACGACACGATGAACCGTGTAATATGATATATGAATTTTTATTGGATCAATCATTCACATAAAAACTTTAATTTTTAATTCAATTTTATATGTTTTAAAAATAAACAGATCGATTTATTTTCGTATCAAATAATATAATTATTTTTTATTCAATATGTAAACGTAAAAATATTTTATATCGATAACGATTTTAACAGTTTACGAAAATTGAACCAAATCAAATTTTATGTATCACATTGTATATTTGACCAAAATTTGTTTATAATTTTGATTTTGATTTTTTTATTTTATAAATTTTGAAATACACACGGATCTCGGTCGAGGTTGATAATAGTGATGTGATAAGGATTTTGACAAAGCAATCAGCAAAAGGGAGATATTGCTTGCTTGTGCACATGATAGAGCTGTTGGTGGATCGGGATTGGGAGGTCCGGTTTGTACAGATTCATCGCAAGGCTAATATGGTGGTCAATGAGTTGGCTAAGCATAGTTTTTAAATGGTACATGGGGATATGACGTTCGTGCAACCGCTAGATATAGTTCTCGACGCGCTACATGCGGATGTTGGTAATATTATGAATTAATCGTATCTTGTAAGATTTTCAGGTATATTTTTTTCCTCTATTTAGGTTTAAGGAAATTTTTTAACGAGGCATCTGGTTATCTATCTTTTCTTCATAAAAAAATAGAATACACAGTACACATGTTAAAATAAATAAATATTGTTTCATGTTTTATTTTAAATTTTGTATAATTCTTAAAACAGTGTCGCTTAATTCATGAGACAGAGCTGTATAATAGTTGGAATTAACCCAAATATATACAAAACTAAAAGAGAAGTTACTCTTAGGGGGCGTTTGGTTCGCGGAAAAGATCATTACCTGTGGGAATGATCTTTTCCGGAATCACATACCCACGTTTGGTTAGAGAGCAGTCCCACCAAGGGGTAATATTGTATTCCCAACAATAGCCTTTTTTCATTAAATGGTGGGAATGTGATTTCCTTGGTTTTCTTAGGTATTTGTCAATTCCCACCATTTAGACCATATTACCCTCAAGTTAATGAATTTTGTTCACATAGATCCTTTATTTAATTTAATCAGATGATTAAATATATGTGATGTAAATTAATAAGTTAAGAGGTAATATTTTCACACAATATTCTTTTACTTATAAGATATTTATCATCTTATAAAATATTTTAGTAGGTACTTATGATATAAATTCTTATTAGTATTACAGAACTTATTTACTTTAATTTACTTGACAATCTGTCACAAGTAATAAAAAATTAAAAATTTGAGCATATTAAAAATTTAGCATCTAAAAAATTTACAAAAATATTTTAATAGAAGGTAACGAGGGTATGTAAATATAAATTATATTTTTATTAAAAATAGTTAATATAATAATTATATTAATAATAGGATAAATATATTATTTTTGTAAATTTTAAATAGTGTAACAAAAATAATTCTACAATTTTTTGTGCATATATTTTTAATTTAATATTGAAAGTTTAACACGTTAAAAAGAAAATATAACACACAGTCAATTTAGTAAATTTCACTTTCAGATAAACTTATTTACCTCCAACCAAACACAATAATCTTACATTCCTACCAAATAAACCAAACAAGGTAATGTAACATTCCTAGTAATATGTCAGGTAATGTTACATTCCAGGAATCTTATTCTCAGGAATAATCTTTCATTCCGTGAACCAAACACGCCCTTATTATTAGAAGTAAAAAAGATTTAATCAGTTTTTACAAGTATTTAATTTTAAGTTTAAGAATTGTTAACTTAATAAAAATTCACAAACTTTACTATTATTTTATTTAAATAAGCTTTCAAACATTTTGTACACGTTTTTAACCTCGTGACTTATTTCTTTAAACTATATTTAAATCAATTATGATCGATCCTTTAAACCTCTTAAGTCAAAAAGTTTGTTTTCTACCTGTGAATCTAATTTAGGGTTTAGAATTTAGTTTATGGGTTTATATTTCAGTTTTAAGATTCATGATTAGAAATTTAGTTTTTAATTTTTAAAGTTAAATTAAGCATCTTTGTGGAAAAGTTTGTTTTCCACATGTGAATCCAATTTAGGATAAACGTTTTTTTGGGTCAAAATGGTCCATCTACGGATGAAAATTGTTAGTCAACTAACAGTAAACAAATTGAAATGACTTTACATAATGACACATCAACAAAAAAATAACTTTATAAAATTTCATTTTGACCGATGTGACATTATTTCAAGTACATTTGTCTATATGACACTACCATGTAGGTTTGTCACGTCATTTGTAGAAGGTCATTTTGACTCAAAATTAAACGTTGTAGGTTAAATTACTTCAATAAAGAATAAGAGTCAAACTGACTTCTCAATCAAACGTTAGGAGTATATTTTAATTTTATGCCAAAAGAAATATAGAGACTGATTTAAAAAAAAGCAGTAAAATTAAAGATTTTTTTCTTCAAAAAGAACAAGCAAATTGAGATGAAAATTTGTATATAGATACAGAAAACATTTTTTTACAGAACAATTTATTCTGTTTATTTGAAATTCAATGAGAAATTAAGATAGGAATAAAAAAAATAGTAGGGGGAAAGTGGGTTACGTTTTCCCTGGTCATGCACTCATGCTGCTGCATGCATGTTTACTGGTTTACACTGTGAAGAAAGCTGAGAAGCTTAAAAGAATAGCAATGGCAGAAGATTTGAGAAGAAAGAAAAAGGAAAAACAGGAAAAAAATCAGAGAGTGTTTGGGTGAAAGAGAGACGGTACTCTCTGAGATTTTATTGATTAAAAAACCGTAATACTTTCAATTGAAAGCCGGTTGATTTATACAAATGGGAGAGACTGTTTTGAGAGTTGGTTGAGAAGTAACAGACTCTAACAAATCTCCTAACTGAAACTTCAACCGACTCTCTCAGTCTAAAGAACAGGGATAAAGAAACAGATACACAAAACGCAGACTCACCTATACAAAACGCTGATAAAGAAACAGATACACAAAACGCAGACTCACCTATACAAAACGCAGACATACACAAAACACAACCTATTATATTCAAAACGCATACAATCATTAACATTCACCCTACTGAAAACCACTTCTTGAAGCCTGCTGCAACTTCTGCAATTCTCCTCATTCCTGACAGTCACCCTGCTGAAAACCACTTCAAAAAACCTCTTCATGCTCATTTGAGACCTTTCTGCAATTCGCCTTACTCTGTGAAAACAGGTATTACAGACAACTTATCTCGATGCTTTTGAAACATTGGAGCAGACAAGGGTTTTGTCATCACATCAGCAACTTGCTCATATGAGGGTACTTCATTCACTTGTAGAAACCCTGCAGCTACTTTTTCCCGTACAAAATATAGATCTAATTCCACATGTTTAAACTTCGAATGCATCACTGGATTTGCGGAGACTGCCACAGTACTTGAATTATCACACCAAATAACAGCTGTCCCTTCAGGTTTTATGCCCAGCTCACTAAGGAGAGCTTCAATCCAGGTTACTTCGGCAGTTGCACAAGCTACACTCCTATATTCAGCTTCAGCAGTGGAGCGAGATACAACTTGTTGTTTTCGTGAACACCAAGAAACTAGATTACCAGCAAAATAGATACAATATCCTGTTGTGGACCGCCGATCATCAGCATCTGATCCCCAATCTGCATCAGCAAAACCAACAACAGATAACCTGGGATTTTTAACAAAACATAGACCATAATCGATTGTCCCCTGAAGATATCGTAGAATCCTCTTGACAGCCTGCAAATGACTATCTAATGGAGCATGCATGAATTGACATACTCGATTTACAGCATATGTAATATCAGGGCGTGTGATTACTATATACTGAAGTGCACCAACTAAGCTTCTATACTCTTGAACATTCGAAATTGGTGTGCCATTGTTAATAGACAACTTACAACTCGAAACCATGGGAGTTGGAAGATCTTTGGATTTGTCTAAACCACTTCGAATCAACAAGTCCATGATGTATTTCCGTTGACTCAAAAACAGACCATGAGACATATAACAGACTTGAATTCCAAGAAAAAAATTTAACTGACCAAGATCTTTCAAAGCAAAAGTCTTGTTCAACTTACTAATAACCTGTTGAACCTCATTCTCATCATTTCCCGTAAGGATTATATCATCTACATAGACAAGCAAATAAACCATATCATTCCCAGATTTCCTAATAAACAGAGATGCATCAGATTTGGAGGAATTAAACCCTTCAGTAACCAGATAATTCTTGAGTTTCTCAAACCATGCTCGAGGAGCCTGTTTGAGCCCATATAAGGCTTTATTCAGCTTACAAACTAACTGCTGATGTGTGTCACTTACCTTTTCATAACCTGAAGGTTGAAGCATATACACCTCTTCTGTCAAATCACCATGCAAAAATGCATTATTAACATCTACTTGTCTTAACTTCCAGCCCTTCATTACTGCAAGTGAAAGAATAATTCTAACTGTGGCAGGTTTCACCACTGGACTAAAAACCTCATGAAAATCAATCCATGCTTCTTGAGAATAGCCTTTCACAACAAGGCGAGCCTTGTATCTAGCAATTGTCCCATCTGCATTACGCTTGACCTTGAATATCCACTTGCAGCTTACAGGCCTTCGATTTGGTGGCAAAGGTTTAAGCTCCCAAGTATTGTTCTGCATTAAGGCATCATACTCAGCTTGAGCAGCTTCCCGCCAACATGGATCTTTCATAGCTTCTGTTATAGTCTGAGGTTCCTTGACAGTACAAGACACAACATCTGTTTGTACTTGATAAATTTTAGGTTTACGAATACCATTTTTACTCCTAGTTACCATGTGATGAGAACCAGTGGTATTAGTATAACCAGTACAACCATCAACACCTCTGTCTGCAACACAACTTGCTTCAATTCTGCCTTCAGAATTCAGTTCACTAGGAACATCATGTATAACCTCAGTATTAACATCAGGAGTAGTAGAAGCACCAGTGATTAATTCAGTGTTAATATCAATCTCAGGAGAAAATGCAGTATCAAAATTATGAGAAACCTCAGTATCAAAATTAATATCAACCTCAGAAGAATAAGGAAAATTAGTATCAACATCTCTATCTGCTTCTTGACACACAGCAGCTACATCATTATTGTCATACAAAGAAGACTCAGTAACCCTGAGATCAGAACCTTCATGACTTTCAGCACACCTAAGTTCAGTATCTTCATCTCGAGAACTATTACTAGGTTCAGTATTATTTTCACATCCATTCCTATCAGAACCAGAATCTTCATGCCTTTCAGCATACCCAAGTTCAACATCCTCAATTCTAGAACTATTGTTAATAGGTCTAGGTTCAGTATCATTTCCATGTTCAGTTCTATTAGAAACACCAGGAATATTTTCATGTAGAACTCTATCAATAACAGCAGGAGAATGAATACCTTCAGTAGAAGCTGTTCTTACCAAACCAGAAGATGCTCGCTCTTGCTGACCACTGTTAACCATGTCAGGAAGATCCACTTGGTCAAGTAAGACATCCACATCTAAACCACCTTGAACAGCTTTGGAACCTAACTGAGTAGCAGAAAGATCTAGCAAAGGTAAGTAACTAGAAGCATATAAACTGTCACCCTGATCATTAGTAGTGACTCTAGAAGATCGAGGAAAGACTCCTTCATCAAAAACTACATGTCTGGATATAAAGACCCTTCCATCTTCAGCAAGACATTTATACCCTTTATGCATGGTACTATAACCAAGAAAGACACACTGCTTAGATCTGTAATCCAATTTATGTCTATTAAAATATCTAAGACATGGATAACAGGCACAACCAAACACCTTCATGTAAAAATAATCAGGGGAACGTTGAAAAAGTACTTCATAAGGTGACTTTCCTCCTAACACTTCAGTTGGTAGTCTATTTATCAAAAAAACAGCAGTGGTAAAGGCATGATTCCAATATTTTAAAGAAAGAGATGCTTGAGCAAGAAGGGTTAGCCCAGTTTCTACTATATGCCTGTGCTTGCGTTCAGCCGTTCCATTTTGTTCAGAAGTTCCAGGACATGAAAGTCGATGTTGAACACCATTGGTGATTAACCAATTCGTAAGAGACTGATACTCACCACCTCCATCAGTCTGTAAAGCCTTAATTTTAGACCCAAACTGAACTTCAATCATTTTGAAAAAATTCAGAAAACATTGCATAACTTCAAATTTCTTCTTAAGCAAGTATACCCACGTATGTCGAGTAAAAACATCAACAAAAGAAACATAATAAGCATATCCATCAGACAAAACAGAAGCTGGACCCCATACATCAGACACAACAAGATCAAAAGGAGCTTTATATTGAGTTAAAGACTTCTGAAAGGGTAGCTTATGAGCTTTCCCTTGTTGACAAGCAACACAAATACTTGTCAGCTTATTATCACCAATACTAACATGAGAAGCAGAAAGAACATGCTTAAGAACATTATGTGAAGGGTGCCCTAAACGTCTATGCCATAAACTCAGAACAGAATCAGTAGTGGAAGAGGACACTAAACCAGAAACATTATTGACAACAGCATGAGTTGCATCTCGAACCCCAACTTGAGTTTTCTGACTAGGCAAACCAAGCTTGTACAGTCCCTCATGAGTGAGCTCCCCCTCCAGAAGAACAGCCTGAGTCTGAGCATCCTTCACAACACATCCATTAGCATGAAACTCAAAAAATATGTCATTATCTTTAGCCAGTTGAGACACAGAAAGTAAATTCTTTTTAACTGCAGGAGCATGTAACATATTTTGTAATACTAAAGGTTTGGAACAAGTAGATAAAAGACCTGACCCAACCTTGGTAATTTGAACACCAGCACCATTACCCATTAGAAGTGAACTGTTACCTTTGTAAACTTCAGAAGAATGCAGATTGTGACTGTCATTTGTAACATGATGACTCGCTCCTGAATCAGGATACCAAGATGTATCTCCAGGAGTGTTGACTGTTGGTGCAGCAAAAAAGGAAACATGGGCTGATGACACAGTTGAAGAAGCTGGAGGCAACACATGATAGACCACATTACCATAGGCAAGATTTACAGCTCCAGAAAAAACAGGTGCAGGAGAAGGAGCTGAAAAAACATGAGCAGGTGCAGGAGAAGGGGCTGAAAAAACATGAGCATGGGAAGGAGCTGATGGCACAGTTGGAGAAGCTGGTGATACATTAAAAGATTTGCCAGCAGAATAGCATTGAGCACCAGATGAACCAGGAAGTAGTTGAACTGGAGAAGAAGTTCCACCATAGGAAGGCTGAGAAAAATTAGAAGATGGAGCACCAGCACCTACACCACCAAGAGTATGAGAATAAACTTGAGGCAGAGAACTGACAGGTGCAGTCCCTGTTGGCTGTACACTAGGCGTAGATCCCAAAAACTGTGATGAACTGTTGGAATTAAACCTCTGATGTCCTGAGTTTTGATTCACCTCTGCATCCTCAGACAGACCTTGATAATCATGATCAAAACGATACCAGCACTTCTGAACCACATGGCCTACACGACCACAAAGCTGACATTGTGGTCTGTTACTAAAATTTGACCTTCCACGACCTCGACCACGATTGAAATTACCACCATGATTGTAGTTACCACCATGATTAAAGTTTCCACCACTATTAAAACTTCCACCACGACCAGACCTGGAATAGCTTTGATTTTGAAAATGCTTCTCCTGACCTTCTCCATCACTAGATACAATATTATCAGTCCTGGCCATCCCTTGTTGTGTCACCACATTAGCAACCATAGGAAAACTATCACCTAGAAACATTTTCTGTCGAGCTTCACAATCTAGAAGCATATCAGTGATCACTTCAAGTGACAAAGATTCCTTGGAGGCTATGGTTAAAACAGATTCAAATTCAACTGTGAGACCAGCAATAATAATGCTGACTTGTTCTGCCTCTGTAACAACACTCCCTGACAGATTTAATGTATCACACAGAAGTTTTATCTTTGCTAAGTACTCATTGATAGACAAACCACCTTTCTTTTGAGAATGAAGACTATGTCTTAAAGCTGAAACCTTAGCACTAGACCTAGCACCATACATACGAGCTACTGCATTCCAGATATCTTTTGTAGAAGTAATACCAATCAAACGTGGAAGAACACCAGTGGTAACTGTTGACAACAACCAAGAAGCTAACAATTTGTCTTGTTGACGATAAGCTAAATACCCTGGATTTTCAAACACTTGTCCTGACTCATTTTGAACAAACTGAGGAGGGACAATAGCATCATTATCTATATACTTCATGAGACCATATCCATCTATAATAAGAGACACTTGATGTTTCCAAAGAATATAAGTACTCTCACACAATTTCACTGTGTCATGCTTAGGAAATTGCTGAACAGGTGATATGAAGGACTGACCAAACAAAGAATCTTGACCAGTCGTGTTAGTAGTACCATTCTGACTAGTATTGGAATTAGCATTTGTATTCGTGTTCTCATTTGTAGTGTTGTTAACAACCCCTTCTGTAGTACCTTGAGTCATGATTACTGATTCAAGAAACGACGAGCACAGACTAAAGATGAAACACAGTAGTTCAACAGCTTAAAGATGAAACACAACTAGAAATCAAACAGCATCCTCTCTCAGACATTTCATCAAACACGTAGCAGCAGCTTAGAAGCGAGACACAACAGAGGCATAGAAATGAAACGCAAACCAAATGCTACATCATCATTCTCTCAGACATTTTAACAAACACATAGCAGATCATAGAACACAACAACTATTTCAACTTTTCCAGCAGGATAATCAGAACACAACAGCGTTGACAAAGAACTCAAAAATTCAATGAACAACTCATTTACAGAACTGAAGATATCAACGACTACTGATTTACTTCTCATCAATTCATTACGAAGTAAACTTGCTAATAGCCTAAAACTGATAATCTTGACTAATTTGGATCTGTAAAATGACGCAAAACATCAGAAGTGATTTTAAGAGAACTCACCATATCTGATCGCTTAGAAATTCGAAATACCTTCTTGAATCCTGAATTTGAAGGAATCCGAAAATTATAGCAGACCGTGGATTTATGACTTGATCTCCGAATATATCTGAGTTTGCAACTACTGCATTCTGATGTCCTGTGGATTCTGATACATCGAAAAACACTGAAGAACTCAATTGCGGAAGAAATTCGACTATTTCCTCAGAGAAAATAGCTCTGATACCATGTGAAGAAAGCTGAGAAGCTTAAAAGAATAGCAATGGCAGAAGATTTGAGAAGAAAGAAAAAGGAAAAACAGGAAAAAAATCAGAGAGTGTTTGGGTGAAAGAGAGACGGTACTCTCTGAGATTTTATTGATTAAAAAACCGTAATACTTTCAATTGAAAGCCGGTTGATTTATACAAATGGGAGAGACTGTTTTGAGAGTTGGTTGAGAAGTAACAGACTCTAACAAATCTCCTAACTGAAACTTCAACCGACTCTCTCAGTCTAAAGAACAGGGATAAAGAAACAGATACACAAAACGCAGACTCACCTATACAAAACGCTGATAAAGAAACAGATACACAAAACGCAGACTCACCTATACAAAACGCAGACATACACAAAACACAACCTATTATATTCAAAACGCATACAATCATTAACATACACTTTGTTTTATTATTAGGAAAATGAACCACAAGTTTCTTCGTCCATTTCACGATCCAAAGTAATCCCATTAGGTCGGACCGTGTGATATTGTTGCAACAAGAAACCTATCTCTTGCAAACAACTCCTCGGCCGTCAATTCCACAGCCACAGCAATCTTGCCAATTTTTCCGAACCCTTGAAAGAATCATCTTCATCGATCCCGGTGAACCTCGCAACAGCACAGTCTGGGGCAAAAAGGCTTGAACTGTGGAAACTTCTACCACCTCCCCTCACCGGCATTGTTGCGTCGATGTTTAGGTGACTGACGTAGCCAGGCTTATAAGTTTGTCCCAACACGCCGTTCACTTGGTCAGTACTCTAAGAGTAGAATTTGAACTCCAGATCAAGATGAGCAAAACAGTCTTCTTTCGTTATCCCATAGTTGTGAATCCTTGAATCCTCTTCTGTTATGGGCACCACCTTGGCTGTTATCTTGAACTTCCCTTCAACTTCAACTATAACATGGTTTGTGTCTTTTGCTCTGGTGGGATTGTTTCCAGGTTGCCACTTGGCGCCTGTCCGTCAAAGGTAAGGCTGAGGCGGTCGACAGAGTCGTCCCATGTCGAGGTTTTCAGGGCACTGGCGAAGTTTGGTGGTGTTGATTTACAGAGAAACGAAAAAGAGGGAAAAGAAAACCCTAACTCAGTTTTACAAAGAAAAGAAAATGATTTGGGAATGTTGGCATGATACACGATAATAGGCCTGGGTCGGGTAACCCACTATTTAATATAACCCAAGGAGATAACCGAAATTGGTTATGGATTAACCAATCAGTTACACTCTCTAACGGGTCAAACAAATTCAACAGCCAGCCCAACGACATGACCCACTTTTCTGTTTCTTGAACAACCAACATTCCCCCTGCTTCTCCCCCTCCTTAGAGCACAGCAGTAGAGAGCCGATAGAAACTACACAACAAGATCAGAGTTGTGAACACACATCTTCTGACGAAATGACTAAAAGTAGGACTTAGAAAGAGGCTTGGTAAGACCATCCGCAGCTTGATGTTCAGCAGGAACATAATTAATCTGAACTTGACGATTAGCAACCTTCTCCCGAACGAAATGAACATCAAGTTCCACATGCTTGGAACGCGAATGAAAGACCGGATTGGCAGACATAGCAACCGCACTCGTGTTGTCACTCCAAACAACAGGCAACGCAGTAAAGACACCCAGATCCGTCAAAACAGTACGAATCCATGTGACTTCAGACACCACATCAGCAAAGCTTCGATATTCAGCCTCGGATATGGACCGAGACACGGACTTTTGCTTCTTGGAAGACCAGGCTACAAGGCAATTGTCAATGTAAACACAATAACCAGTAGTTGATCGACGGTCATCAAGGTTGCTGCCCCAATCAGCATCCGCAAAAGCAACAATATGACCCACTCCCAAGTCAGAAGGAGAAAAAACGAGCCCATAATCAACGGTACCAACCAAATAACGCAGGATTTGTTTGGCAGCAGCTAAATGATCTTCACAAGGACGATGCATAAACTGAGCAACCCGATGAACACTGAACGCTATGTCAGGACGGGTGTGACAAAAGTAAAGAAGAGCACCGACTGTGCTGTGATAGAAATATGGATCAGGGATTGGACTGCCGACATCCTGAACCAACTTATTAGTAGAGACCATGGGAGTGGGCGAGGGCTTGGCTTGTCGCATTTTAGTTTTGTCAAGCAACTCAAGAAGAAATTTCTTCTGACTTAAGAACAACACATCGTTAGTATGATAAGCAGCAATGCCCAAGAAAAACGATAACTCTCCTAAATCTTTAAGAGAAAACGTGGAGTGAAGCTGAGTAATGACATCCTCAATACCCGACACAGAGGAACCGGTGATGATAATGTCATCAACGTAAACTAAAAGATACGTGAAAACACCATCTATCTTGCGAACAAACAAGGATGTATCTGCAGCCGATTTTTTGAACCCGAGAGTGACAAGAAAGTCACGCAATTTAGTGTACCAGTTGCGAGGAGCTTGTCGCAACCCGTACAAGGCCTTCTTCAAGGAACAAACAAGAGGTGAGCCATCACTTGCAAACTGCTCAAACCCCGGTGGCTGCACCATGAACACTTCCTCATCAAGACCACCATTTAAGAAAGCATTGTTGATGTCCACTTGTCGAAGAGGTCACTTGTTCGAAACAGCTAAAGATAGCAAAACATTGAGAGTGAAGAACCTCACCACATGACTAAAGGTGTCACCAAAATCCTGACCCGGCACTTGAGAAAAACCCTTAGCCACTAAGCGTGCTTTGTATCGAGAAATTGAACCATATGGATTATGCTTGACACGAAAAATCCACTTACATCCAACATGATGTCTTCCTTCAGGTAAAGGTTCAAGAGTCCAAGTCCCATTAGCAACAAGTGCATTATACTCAGCTAAAACTGCCTCTTTCCATGCAGGAGATTGCAAAGCTTGATCAACAGTAGCAGGTACTGATTCCTCACTTAAAGCAGCAGTAAAGACCTTAGGTTTAAAAATACCTCTTTTGCTCCTAGTAACCATAGGATGAGCATTAGAAACATCACACACAGTATCAACAAGAGGAACATCAGTGGAGGAGGGTCCTTCAACACCAACAGGTTGATCAGAGGTAGTGTGAGTGGAATCATTCAAACTAACAGTAGGGGAAACAACATCATGAGACAGAGTATGATACTCAATAGAAGGAACAGGGGCAACAAATTCTGCAACACCAGAAAAATGTGAAGGAGGTGAAGCAACAACATTGGTGGCATCAGTAGGAAATGCAACACCATCTGCAGCAGCAGGAGAAGCTTGGGGAACAACTTCAACATGAGAACTAGGAGGAGGCATACTAACAGCACCAGCAAGACTAGCACCTGCTGGGGGAGTCGACACAGAGACTAAAGAAGCAGGACCAGAACCAGAAGCTTGATGTTCACCAACAATCGAAGGAACACACAAGGGAGGAGACTTAAAAACATCAACAGATGAGTCACCAGGAGTAGAGTGAGACTCAGCAAAGGGAAATAGAGACTCATCAAAAACAACATGTCTCGAGAGAACAACCTTCCCTTGAGGAGTTAGACACTGGTAACCCTTGTGTTGCACACTATACCCTAGAAAAGTACAGGGTTGACTGCGAAAATCAAGTTTATGACTCTAAAAAGGTCGAAGATGGGGATAACAACGACACCCAAATATACGCAAGAAAGCATAGTCAGGCTTACTATTATGCAGCTTTTCATAAGGACTAATTCCATTCAGAATACGAGTAGGGAGTCTGTTAATTAAGTACACAGCAGATATAACAGCATAGGACCAAAATATCAAAGGCAAAGAAGCCTGTCCAAGCAAAGTCAAAGCAGTCTCAAGAACATGCCTATGCTTACGTTCAACTACTCCATTTTGTTCTGACGTGTGAGGACATGTCACACGATGACGAATACCAGACTCAGCTAACAACCTGGAAAGATTACGAAACTCCCCACCCCAGTCACTCTGAACCTCTTTAATCTCAGCACCAAATTGAGTAAGCACAAATTTAGAAAACAACCTAAAGGCTGAAATGGCTTGTGACTTATCTTTTAACAGATACACCCAAGTGTGCCTAGTACACGCATCAACAAAGGCAACATAATATGGAAAACCCCCTGATTTTATATGCGTAGGACCCCAAAGATCAGTGTAAACCAATTTAAAAGGTGTATCATAAACAATATTCGAATCAGAAAAGGGAGTTTGTGGCTTTTCCCAAGTTGACATGCATCACAAACATCAGAATCAGCAGATTTATTAATGCTAGTGACATTACAATCTTTCAACACTTTAAGCAAAGAAGCATGATTAGGATGTCCTAATCTACGATGCCATACAGTGTACATGTCAAGTTTATTCGAATGCAATGAAATTTCAACTGTATTAACAGAGGGAAAGGAAGTATCAAAAGAATATAACCCGTCAGATTCAACGCCCCGCAACAGCTCATCACCAGACTCCTCATCACGAACCACACAAAATCCAGCATGAAACTAAAAAAGACGCCATTATCACTAGCACACTTTGAAACAGACATAAGATTCTTAGTTATCTGAGGAACCAACAACAAGTTACACATCTTTAAATCACGAGAAATAGAACAAATAGTGGAAGTACCAACTTTAGAAATGCAAAGCCCCTTACCATCAGCAACAAGAAGCTTACCTGGCCCAGTGAAATCAATGCCCGAATGAACACTGGATGGATCAGACGTCACATGGTGAGTAGCACCTGTGTCAGCAAACCACGCACCAGCAGTGCCTGATGAATTGGGTGTAGAGACATGAAGACATTAAGGACAACCAGATCCAGACCGACGTGATTCAGATGACCCAGATGAAACACTACTGCACCCTGGAGAAGCAACACCATTAAGAGAACAAAGATTTGCTGCCGGCGAACCATCCCCGGAATTACCAGATGACTTATACAAACTAGCAGAAACTCCAGAAAAATTCTGATCAAAGCGTTTGAAGCACCAATCAGCCAAATGCCCCAATTTCCCACATAACTGGCACTGAAACCTATTCCTTGAACGACCACGACCACTGGAATTAGATTGACCATTGGAATTCGACTGACGATAAGGCCTCTGAGATGAATTGCCACTAGATCGATCCGAACCACCAGAAGACATATGCACATTATGAGCACTCATAGGACTCAATTGATCCTGATCGAAGATGCCCTGTTGTGCCTCCGCATCAGTAAGAATTGTAGTAACTGTATCAACGGACAGAGACTCACGAGTTGCTGTTATCACGGCAACGAACTGCTTGTATTCCGCCGGAAGACCACTCAGAATGGTGGCAATCTGCTCCATCTTCGACACTGGACTCCCACAAGACGCAAGAGCACCACAAATTTCTTTAACCTTCGCAATATACGCACGCATCCCTAGTTCCCCTTTGCGAATCGACCTCAACTTGAAGTGAAGGCTCATGATAGTTGTCGTGGAGTGACTACTGTAATAATCAGTGAGGAGAGACCAGATCTCAGCCGTCGTTTCAGCTCCGAAGAACTAATTCAGAAGATGGGGACTCATCGTCGAAAGAAGCCACGACGCAAGAGCCGAATCCTGAACAACGAAATCTTCATACGCGTCGTTGACAACCTCCGTCCCATCAGCACGATGCACCGTGGCAGACGGAGCTTTGCGAGAACCAGTGAGGAAGCCCTCAAGCCGATGGCTCCGAATCGTGAACAGAATCTGCTGTTTCCAAACCAAGAAATTGGACTCGTCAAGTAACACATTCACTTTCTTATTCGTGAGCGGCTTGCTCGATTTTGTTGTCGAATCAGAATCTCCATGACCAGAACTCAAATCACCAGAAGAAGGCATGGCGGCAGACGATTCGAACACAAACAATAGACAGCCACACGAAGGAGAAGGAATGAACACACACGCGAACAACACGAGAAACACCAGAAACCTCACCGGAACCTCACCAGAATCTCACCGGCGAATGATACCATGTTGATTTACAGAGAAACGAAAAAAGAGGGAAAAGAAAACCCTAACTCAGTTTTACAAAGAAAAGAAAATGATTTGGGAATGTTGGCCTGATACACGATAACAGGCCTGGGTCGGGTAACCCACTATTTAATATAACCCAAGGAGATAACCGAAATTGGTTATGGATTAACCAATCAGTTACACTCTCTAACGGGTCAAACAAATTCAACAGCCAGCCCAACGGCATGACCTACTTTTTTGTTTCTTGAACAACCAACAGGTGGTTATCAAAGAGGATGGCGATGGACTTCACTTGGGTGAAGTCCCTCTTCATGTTTGCATTTCGCTTGCCAATGAAGTGGCCATTAATGTGTAAGTTGGAGTCGGAAACAAGACAAAAGTCTTGATCTTTCTTGCCGTGGTAGTAGAAGGTGGTGTTGTCGCCGCCTAGGAATCGAGGATCCTGACACACTGCCCTTGGCCTTTCACACTCTGCCATAACCCAACATAAGAGCATTACATTTATTTATGTCTGCTGCAACTAGTATAAGGAAATGGCTTATAATTATGACTATATGTGTTATTGTATGGTAATAAACTAGGCAAGCTTCTCTCCATGCTTCTCAACTTCCTTTTCTCATGCGTTTCTTCCTTGCCTCCCCTAGTGGTAAGGTAAGGTTTTTGGCTCGAGAGACGTGATTTCTAGAGTACTGGACCTGGTTGAAGCCTCTGCTGTCTTTTAGTTATTTATTTTCCTTCCTTTCCAACCTGTGTTGGCTTGGCGTTTGTTGTTCCTGTGTTCCCCTAGCCTGCCCCATCAGTCTGCTCCGGGTCTTTACTACCCTCCTTTCATGGACCACCTACCCATCTCTTCCTCATTAAGTGTGGGGTTGTAGATAACGGTTATCCCAACCACCCCACTGACAAAAACTTCATCAGCCAGAATTTCCTTGACGAGCTGGTTTTAAACGAAGATAGCGAAGTAAATTTTACTCTAAAAAACCATGCACTCGTGGGGAAGCTGCTATCTCCAAACCCCCTCAAAACGTTAGCCTTAACTGCCATATTAAGGAAATCTTGGAAAAATGAGAAGCTGGAATGTAATGAACTCGGTTGCAACTTCTTCCTTTTCTTGTTCGACACTGTTGAAGAACGACGTAGGATCCTTAGAGCTAAACCATGGTCGGTTCAGGATTCCCTCCTTGTGCTTAAAGAGTGGCAACCGGACAAAACCCTTGAAGAACTGGACTTCTCGCTGGAGGAGTTTTGGGTCCAGGTTCACAACCTTCCGATCGACCTCTTGAATGAGAATAATGTCAAGAGGATTGTAAAGCTTTTCCCTGGTTATTTCGGATCCTCTATGGATGATGGTAGCTCTACGAAGTGGCAATGTTCAATTAGCCTACGTGTTTCTATTAGGGTTGAAGACCCTCTAAAACCGGGGATTCGTTTTAAACCGCAAAAAAGACAAGCCCCTGAAGATTGGCTTCAAGTACGAGGATCTCCCTAAGTTCTGCTTTCGTTGTGGGAGGATTGGGCATGTTGAAAGGGAATGTAAGCATGATATTTCAGTCTTCAAGCTAGCAGGTAAGTTTGGTCCCTGGCTAAAGGCGTCTCGCGGCGGCAAATCTCGTTTAGCCAACAACAAAGCTCCTACTCCGGCATCGACGAGCTTTCCTAAACCTTTTGCAAAAGACAAACTGTTGGTGCACCCAATGCAGACAGAGCCTGCAACAAATCTTGAGATTAAGGTTCCATCAGCTGAGGAACTCTCTGTGGCCACATCAACCAACACAAAGGTCAACCCTCATTTACCAAGTTTGGCCCATGTGTCATTTCATAGCTTGGGAAAAGTAACAACAAGCATAACTCAAAAGAGTATAAGTTTAGATTGTTCACCTAGGAAATATCTTGAATTTGAGATTGGATCCTCGAGCCATCTACATTTCCTCCTGCAGAAGGAAATCACCATTTACTGTGGGGCAATATGCTTGCAGAAGGATTTGATAGAATGGAAGTTTCACATGGCAGGAAAAGAAAACGGTCTGATTTGGAAGAGGAAAGTTTCTGTCAATCAAAGAAGAGAGAAATTTGAGGAAAGATCTCTGATGCCATTGTGCAAGTTGGCTCCAACAACTGGTGTATCTCGGAAAACGGCTGGGCTACAAATGAGGATATTCTCAAGGCTGCTATGTTCCCTGAATCTTACATTAATTCCCCGTCTATCATAAGGGGCACCGAAGGGAGGAAAAGAGGCAAAACCTTCGGCTCACACAGGCTCACAATCATTCGTAAAGCCGCTCGTCGTAAATTTAGGATGGAATGTTCAAGGCTTGTAGTGGATGAAGCAGGCTTGCTCAATCTCGGCATCGACCCCTTTTGAAAAACTATTACTCACGTTCCAACTATGTGCATTGACTCAAATTTCTCCTTGAATGAAGAAATACATATTGATGATGAAGAGGATATGCCTATGCCGATAATCTCCAATTCCCCTATCTCCCCAAATTTGGCAAGTCTCCATGATCCGGATAACTCGTACGAGAGTTATCCGGAAACTATATGAGTCTGTGGCGTACCCTCGTTTGTGTTAGGAAGGGACCCAGGCGAGCAACCCCTCTTATGCCTTTCCCTAGGATCTACGGGACCAGTCAGAGAGCTTTTGATCCTAGGCCTAGATCGTCCCTGGTCTTTCTTTTTGGTTTGCCTTTTTGTTTCGTCTTCAAGCACAAGTGGGAGGAGCATGGTTCCCTTTGTTTGCTCCGTAGTCTTTTAAAGTTTTCTGTCGACGCTCGCCTTGACAAGGACCAGCTGTTGAAACATGGAAGCTTGTCTCTGAATAGAGCTCTCAGACGTCATCGACGGAGCCGTAAACTGATATTGACGGCGATGGACCTTTTTGTCCCGAGCTCTCTAACTCCTACTAGTTTTGCTTTGGATCCGCTAACCACAATTTTTCTGTTGGTCGCGAGCCCCCTTGTGTTCAAGGTGTTTCGATTTTATCCCCTCGTATGGTGGTGTTTAGGTTTTTCCAGTTTCCTGTGCTTTCGTCGTCGTTGTTGTTTTTAGGGTTTGTTGTTGTTAGGTTTGGCAACTTTCACTTTGTTTTGTCCCGCCCTTATCGTGGGTTGTTTTCAGGAAAGTCCAACTTTCCTTTTTCGGATGTACGGTTAGGGCGATTGCCCTCTTTTTAAATTGGAAGTTTCCTTTCTTGATAAAAAAAGAAATGGCTTATAATGTATGGGTAGGGTATGTATATGTTTGGTCCGGAATAATGGTGAAATGCATTAAAGGTTTATGTCACATACCAATTTTTTCAACCCGATCAAGCTACGCATCAAGGGGCAAAGGGGACGGATTCCAACAAGCACCTCCCCGAAACCGAAGCACCAGACCACACCAAGGCACTGGCTCGCCAATGGGACGGAGCAACACATCGAGGGAACAAGTGTGTGCTCACCAAGGGTCGACAACCGAAGGGCTTAGCACGGGGAAGACCGAGAGGGCCACACCTCGTGCGTACATTCCACCACACCGACGAGAAGCATCCGCAACACATGGGGCTGGGTTTACGGACCAAAGGGCCTAAGGGCCCGCACCAAGGGTGCACACCGAGGGGCCTAAGGATAGGCACCACGGGTGCACACCAAGGGGCCTACGGGCCGGCACCACGGGTGCACACAGAGGGGCCTAAGGGCCGGCACCACGGGTGCACAGCGTGGGGGCCTAGGGCCGCACCATCATGGCCGACACACACGCACACAAGGGGCACAGCGTGGGGGCCTAGGGCCGTACCATCTTGGCCAACGCACACGCACACAAGGGGTACAGCGTGGGGGCCTAGGGCCGCACCATCAGGGCCGATGCACCCGCACACAAGGGTGCCGACAGCCGCCCGCGCCGAGGAGCCGAGAGGACCGAGTCCGACGCACCCTAGGGTCCCGACAGCGGCCGACGCTCAAGGACCGAGCTGGCCGATCACGCCGCACCCTAGGGCCGATCACGCCGCACCTTAGGGCCGATCACGCCGCACCCTAGGGCCGATCACGCCGCACCCTAGGGTCCCGACGACAGTGCACACGGAGGGGCTGGAGAGGGCCGGCCAGACGCACCCTAGGGTCCGCACACGGGGCCTTGGACCTTGTCTCCACACAAGCAAGGCCTTCCTAGAGGTTAGGGACCACGAATCCTTTTGGGACAAGGATTCCATCTCCTTGAGGGAGTAGTACATTAGGTTATCCTAGTTAGAATAGGATTGGGATTAGAGGGGCTATTTAAGGAGGCTTACCCCCCACCTCATTAATCATCTTTTTCTTTCTTTCAGTTGTTCTCTGGCATTGAGCTATATTTTCGTTAACTTCAATAAAAGGTGTCGGGCATTCGCCCGGCTTATTCCCACATCACTTTTCTTTGGCCGTCACACATTGTGTTAAAACGTCTTCCGCACGGATCCAGGCTCTCTTGCCTAGATCGTCAGGCTTAACTTAGGCTCCACGCACGCACCAAGGTGCCTAAGGCCGCACGTCCGACGGGTCAAAATTCTAGGGACGTGACAAGTGGTATTAGAGCAAAGGAGTTTGCTCGGGATGGCCAAGAAAAAAGAAGCCGGGACAACGTCACAGGGCACGGAGGCCCAAATAACCGACAAGAAAAGGGCTGCTTCGAAAGATCGGTTAACAGCTCTTGAGAACAAGATAGAACGACTCGAGACTAGGGCAAAGGAGTCGGTTGAGTCCCTCGACGCTGTCAACGATCGCTTGGAAAAGTTGGAAACCGAAGTCGGCCCCCTCAGAGAAAAGGTCGCAGAAGAGGTTGGAAAACTTCTCGACGAAGCATACGAGAGATTAAACCGATAAGACATCTCCCTTGAAATTGCAATGGAGGCAACAAGGGGAGAGTTGTTAGGAGAAATCAAGAAACTCAATGCTGAATTATCCCTCTACAAGAATGCCGTGCTAACCGGCATGGTGGACCAAACAGTGGGAACGAAACCCAGGATCGACGTGCCGAAACCGAATGAGTTCAAAGGAGCAAGGGATGCTCAAGAAGTGGACAACTTCGTTTGGAACTTGGAGAATTACTTCCGACTCTCCGGCATCGACGACGAGGAAACCAAGGTAAACACCGCTTCCGTTTACTTAGTTGATTTGGCTCTTCTATGGTGGTGTCACAAGTGTTACCAATCCAAAGGAGGGGTGATCCCCATCAAAACATGGAAATAATTTCAATTCGAATTCAAAGAGCACTTTTACCCAAAGAACGCTCAAGAGGAAGCTCGGGTGAAGCTTCATCGGTTAAAACACGACGGCTCAATCCGGGAGTACGTCAACAAATTTACCGAACTCAGGCTCCAAATTCACAACATGAGTGAAGCCGACGCCCTCTTCATCTTTAAAAGCGGGCTACAACGTTGGGCAAGAATGGAGTTACATCGAATGGGAATCCGAGATCTTTCCAAAGCATTGGATGCAACCGACTCTCTTGTAGAATTTGAACACAAGAAGTCAGACAAGCCAAGGCAAAAGTCGAAGTACGAAGACAACGGCGAGGAAGATCGGGATGAACAACCCAAGGGTGAACCCAAGAAACCAACAAGCGGAGATTTCAAACTCCATAAGCCGTGGGTAAGAAACAACAATAACTTTAGTTGTTACACTTGCGGAGGCAATCACATGAAAAAGGATTGTCCCGAACTCGAGAAAGCGGCAGCCATCCAAGGAGATGATAGCGAAGATGAACCAGAACCCTCTAAAATAAATGCCATTATCAGTTCCATGGAGACTATGAAGAGTTCCAAGGAGAAGGGACTGATGTTCGTGGACATCACCTTGGCAGGCCAAGAACTTAATGCGCTAATCGACACAGGCACCTCAGAATTATTTGTGTCAGAACACACAGCCGAAGAACTTGGCCTTCGAATTGAGAAGGCAAAAGGATTTATTAAAACCGTGAATTGTCCGTCGACTCCTATAACCGGGATAGCAAAAGGAGTCAAACTCAACATCGGCGACTGGTCGGGCAAAGAAACCATCAAAGTAATTCCTCTTGACGACTTTGATGTAGTAATCGGCATTGATTTCCTTGACCGAATCAGGGCATTCCTCGTTCCGTTCTGCAATTTCTTGTACATACTTGACCCTAAACGCCCATGCGCGGTGAACACAAAGCGACAACCCGAAGTTAGGGCCAAGATGGTGTCAACCATTCAGTTCCACAAAGAGGGACATAAGAAAATGCCAACGCCCCAGAAAACAAGGGCACATGAGAAACCGACCAAAACAAGGCGAGTTTCACTCGAACGCCCGAGGACTTTCCCACCAAAGCGAGAGGTTGAGCCCAAGATCGAGCTTGTGCCAACGTCAAGTCTACCCGCTCGGGCAGGTTCACATAAGACAAAGAGGCGAGCTAGGAACCGGGAAAACAGGAAACGTCGGGACAAGAACTTCCAAGTAGGAGACTTGGTCCTAGCTAGGTTAACCAGAGTATCACACCATCCGACCTCCGGAAAAAGGCTTGTGCGAAGGTACGAGGGTCCATTTAAAGTTTCTAAGCAAGTAGGAAAGAACACCTGCCAATTAGAACTACCACCGACCATCCAGACGCATCGAGAGTTCAGCGTCAATTCACTCAGGCAGTACCGTCAGGGTAAGATGGGTGAAGCACAAAGCAATTTAGACCAAGCACACAGCAAGGAAAAGGTCTCCTTCGCTAATGAGATCGGAGACATCCAGGCAGAAAGGGTCGTACAACGACCGGGACAACGGCCGAGCCATGAGTACTTTGTCCTATGGAAAGGACTTCCCGAGAGCGAAGGGAGTTGGGAACTAGCCAAGGCCGTATGGCAGTTCAAGAAGCAAATGAGTAATTACCATCTTAGCCGAGCGACGAGGGCGTCGCCGAATCCAGTGGGGGAGAATGTCACATACCAATTTTTTCAACCCGATCAAGCTACGCATCAAGGGGCAAAGGGGACGGATTCCAACAAGCACCTCCCCGAAACCGAAGCACCAGACCACACCAAGGCACTGGGCTCGCCAATGGGACGGAGCAACACATCGATGGAACAAGTGTGTGCTCACCAAGGGTCGACAACCGAAGGGCTTAGCACGGGGAAGACCGAGAGGGCCACACCTCGTGCGTACATTCCACCACACCGACGAGAAGCATCCGCAACCCATGGGGCTGGGTTTGCGGACCAAAGGGCCTAAGGGCCCGCACCAAGGGTGCACACCGAGGGGCCTAAGGACAGGCACCACGGGTGCACACCAAGGGGCCTATGGGCCGGCACCACGGGTGCACACAGAGGGGCCTAAGGGCCGGCACCACGGGTGCACAGCGTGGGGGCCTAGGGCCGCACCATCATGGCCGACGCACACGCACACAAGGGGCACAGCGTGGGGGCCTAGGGCCGCACCATCATGGCTAACGCACACGCACACAAGGGGCACAGCGTGGGGGCCTAGGGCCGCACCATCAGAGCCGATGCACCCGCACACAAGGGTGCCGACAGCTGCCCGCGCCGAGGAGCCAAGAGGACCGAGTCCGACGCACCCTAGGGTCCCAATAGCGACCGACGCTCAAGGACCGAGCTGGCCGATCACGCCGCACCCTAGGGCCGATCACGCCGCACCCTAGGGCCGATCACGCCGCACCCTAGGGTCCCGACGACAGTGCACACGGAGGGGCTGGAGAGGGCCGGCCAGACGCACCCTAAGGTCCGCACACGGGGCCTTGGACATTGTCTCCACACAAGCAAGGCCTTTCTAGAGGTTAGGGACCACGAATCCTTTTGGGACAAGGATTCCATCTCCTTGAGGGAGTAGTACATTAGGTTATCCTAGTTAGAATAGGATTGGGATTAGATGGGCTATTTAAGGAGGCTTACCCCCACCTCATTAATCATCTTTTTCTTTCTTTCAGTTGTTCTCTGGCATTGAGCCATATTTTCGTTAACTTCAATAAAAGGTGTCGGGCATTCGCCCGGCTTATTCCCACATCACTTTTCTTTGGCCGTCACACATTGTGTTAAAACGTCTTCCGCACGGATCCAGGCTCTCTTGCCTAGATCGTCAGGCTTAACTTAGGCTCCACGCACGCACCAAGGTGCCTAAGGCCGCACGTCCGACGGGTCAAAATTCTAGGGACGTGACATTTACTACAAATAGGTTTGCAAGTGACGCAATCAACTTCACAATCACCGGTACACAAGGACGTACGCATTCTTTATGTTAGTTGGAATGAATCTATAAATTTTTAGAGGATTTTAGAGGATGAAGTTATAAAATTTTAGAAATAAAAAATTTTAAAAATTTCTAAATATTATAGGAATTTCAAAGCTCCCTCCGTCCATCCTTGCCGGCACAAGAGTTGGGGCACGCATGCATGCTTCATGTTATAGCATGGGCTATGCTTCATGTATAGAGGACTCAGGACTTTGTGACTGTGTGGGTGGAGATGGTGGTGGATTCTGCGATTGAGAGGGAGGATAGGCTGGAGTTGGAGATGATGGAGGATTCCCCGGTTGCATGGGAGATGGCGGCGCTGGAGGTGGATTTTGTGACTGAGGAGGAGGATATGTGGGAGTTGGAGAGGACGGAGGGTTCGCTAGTTGTGATGGTGGTGATGTAGGAGGATAGGTTGTGTTCGAAGACGGTGGAGGGTTCTCCGATTGTGCAGGTGACGATGGAGGATGATATGCGGGAGTTGGAGATGATGGAGGGTTCTCGGATTGTGCGGGGGAAGGAGATGGAGGAGGATATGTGGAAGTTAGAGACGGCGGAGGGTTGTCGGATTGTTATGGCGGTGATGGAGGAGTGGAAGTGTTGTCGCCATCGTCCGGGGGAGCGGAGGTGCCGTCGAGACATATAGGTTTGCAAGAAACACAGTTAACACTTAACAGTGCATTGACCACCGGGGCAAAACTTGGGGCAAACGTGCTTATAGCAGTACTTGTATTTCTTGATGTTGCACCTTGCATGGCTGGGGTTGTTGGCGATTCCCGGCGGAGTTGCGACTGCCATGGCAAGTAAAGCCAATAGGAGGGTCAAGGAAAGCTGCATTTTTGGTTGAGCCATTGAAACCATTTCAATCTTATAGAATTGAATGGCTTAGTGTTTTATGAGGTGGTTTGCTCGACTAGCACCCTTGTTAATTCCTATAGTTTGAATTAAGACATCCTCAGTTTATAGCATAATAAAATAGACATATGGATTAAAGGTTGCTATCGTATTACATAATTTTTTTATTATTTTTAATAAAAATCTATATTATTGTGGCATATGTTTCCTCCGTTTTTATGGCACGTTTTTTATTAGTTTTTGTGGTTCGTTTCATCTTACGTTGGCATGATTTTAACAAATTTTAGCTAGAGCCGTTTCTGAGATTTTAGTGGCCCAAGGGCGAACTAAAAAATTAGGCCCCTAATAATGAAAATTAAAAAAATAAGTTTTAAAAGTAGACCCCTAATAACAATTATTAAAAAAATAGCCTCCTAATAATAAATTTTAAAAGTAAACCCCTAATAACAAGTATTAGAAAAAAATATGTTTCTAATAACAAATATTAGAAAAAAAAATTAAATTTTAAGAGTATGTTACTAATAACAAATAATGTTAAAAGTAGTCCCCTAATAACAAGTGTTAGAAAAAATTAGGTTTCTAATAACAAATATTAAAAAATAAAATAAAATTTAAGAGTATGTTTCTGTAACAAATATTGGGGGGGGGGGGAATCATGTCCATATTAGACCCCTAATAACAAATATTAAAAAATTAAATTTTAAGAGAATGTCCCTAATAACACATATGAGAGAATTGAGCCCCTAATTATAAGTATTATAAAAATTGGGTATAATAACAAGTATTGAAAAAAATTAAGAGTATCTCACTAATAATAAATATTGGAAAAAATATACCCTTAAATTTTAAGAGTAGGCCCCTAATAAAAAATGTTGAAAAATTTGAGTCTAATTATAAGTGTTAAATAAATAAAATTTAAGAATACACCCCTAATAATAAATATTAAAAAATTAAATCTTAATATCGAATATTATTAAAAAAATAGGGCCTTGGGCGGGCGCCCCTCCTGCCCGTGCCTAGAGACGGCACTGACTTTAGCGGTCGTTTGGTGCTCATATAGAGACCCTCACGAAGCTAATTTTTTGATTTGATTACGTCGTTAGTCGTAAAAAAGATTGATCCCCACTAATTTGATGGTTTGTTATCTAGTGTAATTAGAACTGTATAGCGGAACAATCTGCATGATAGTTTGCTCTGCCCACCACTTTTTTTCATCACATAAAGTGTCTCGTTTGGCTAAAGACAAAGATATTTACAAAGGTTTTTGAGTTTTGATGGTATGCTAATCTCCATGGTTTCGTGTGTGTGTTTTTTTCCACATTTATATGAGATTTTTAGTAGAATAGTTCTTTTTTTTCATCTCTTTCTAATACATTATATTTATAATATCTTCCATAATATCTAATAAAATACATATGTCATTTTTAACAAATATCTTTTAAATCATTTTAAACCAAAATCTAAACTTTTAGTTATGGTCATAAAAATTTTAATGCACAAATTATAACAGATATTAATGTCCTTTCAATTAAAATAAAAATCTTTTGTACTTTTCTAGTGTCTTAAGACTAGCAAATTAAATTTTTACTATGCCTTAACTCTAAATTCTAAACACTAAACTTTAAATCCTAAACATAAATCTTAATCCTAAACATTAATAATAAATTTTAAATTTATTTTTTTAATATTAAAACATAAATAGAGATAAAAAAAAGGACATTATTTAAATTAACGAGGGATATAAAAGGTCTTTCATCTTAATCATGTTTTTGTTTGTTTGTTTCTTTGAGTTGTATATAAACATAGCATCGCTTAAACATAAAGTGCGAGAGAGGCCACTTTCAGCAAATGGTGCTTTCCTCCCCCATGCTTTACTTTTTTGTCGTTGACATGAAAAATAATTTAAATCATCTCCAGGTTTATAGCTTACTAAAAGAGAAATACAAGCAGGTTGCTTGGTTTGTGGGTTGCCGCTTTTTTGTTCTAACGGCTTATGGCTAGACTCGGTAAACTTGATCCAAATTTAATTATTTGAATTGAATTATTTGAACTGAAATTTGATATAACTTGAATATGATGACTTCAATTTGATATGAAACCTGAAACAAACTGAACTGAATTGAATTCAACATGAATATGGATATGGACAAATTTTTACCCGAATCGAAAACAACGTGAATTTAATTTACCCAAATCATATCTAAACATCAACTTAATTTTAACTCGATAATTGAGTTGAAGTGAACGAATAATTATTTTTACTATTACTTATTTTAGCAGTGAATAAATAGTGAAATAATGTATGTTTTATTTCCTTTTTGTATCATACTACTAGTTAACCATCAAAAAATTTTTTTGTAATAATTTGAAGGTTCGTGATCATCTTTCATCTTTAAAAACCATCTACATATATGACCCGACAAAAACAAATTTTTACACGAATATATCAATGATTCTACATATTGTCACGGACCAACTTCCCACGACCGAGCAAGCCGCACTCATAGGTGCTTGCCTTAACGCACCACGTCCTTCACCCGACCGAGGGACCC
The DNA here is from genome assembly GCA_958450335.1 of Hibiscus tridactylites. Taxonomy (NCBI): domain Eukaryota; kingdom Viridiplantae; phylum Streptophyta; class Magnoliopsida; order Malvales; family Malvaceae; genus Hibiscus; species Hibiscus tridactylites. The sequence continues at coordinate 9,933,078 of OY288279.1, read as the reverse complement.
GAGTAGTTGCCAACACCACACACCAAGGGGCCATGCACAACGCCCTTTGTGGTGTCCGCATCCGAGAGAGCCGAGCTGGGGCACTTCCAGCGCACCATAGGGCCAAGTTAAGCACCCTATCTGCTACCCACGAGAGTAGGACCTGAGGGGGCCTTGTCAAGCACCCTCCATGCCGCCCAAGCCATAGAGCCCGAGTCAGCACCCGACGTGCACACCAAGGAGGCCGAGTCTGCACCCGATGTGCACACCGAGGGGCCTAGGGGAAGCCCATCCGAGTTGCCGACACCCCCAGAGCCCGATTTAGCATCAAGCATGCTACCAAGGGAGTTTTGGACACAAGAATCGGGCCATGCCAAGCCCAATCTGCTTAAGAGACCAAGACCTTTGTTGAGTTGTCATCCTTTGACCAACACACATGGAAAGATATCATCCATTGAGCCATATTCGAGGAAAGTCTTCCTTGCCAACAAATATGCGATGTCATAGCTTTGTAACTTAGGCAACTTTGTTTATATGAGAGTATTGCCATGTTTAGGAGGATAAGATTCATCCATAGCCCTTGGATCGAATCGCTAGAGACCGTTAGATCGAGAGGGCCAAGGCTATAAATAGAGCCTTCCTCACCCCTTGTAAATTCATCTTTCATTCTTTGTAAATCATTCTTGAGTAAAGAGTTTAGTGATTTTCTCTTCATCTTGTCTTATTTCTTTGTCTAGCCATCATCATCACCTTTCCAAAGCTTCCGCCCACTAGTTTAAGCCTTAAGTGCTTAACTTTCAAGAAGGCTGACTTAGTCGTCATCTAAGATCGACGCCTAAGGCCGCACGAACTAGCTAGTCAAAACCTAGCCTCATGACAAGTGGTATCAGAGCCATTTTCTGTATCCTACCGAGTCGAGATGGCATGCGACGGATCCGATCATGAGCGCAGTGAGCACGAGAACCGACGTGTGACATGACAAGCCGAGAAAGCCAAGAGGGCTAGTTTCAAGGACCGAATCACGATACTTGAGGACAAGGTCATCCGCCTTGAGAATGCCACAATCGGAGCGAGAGAGAGGCTCGATGTGGTTGATGTCCGATTATGGGAGTTGGGTCAACGAATCCCTCAAAGACGATGTGAAAGCACTCAAGAAGATCGTGAAAGATCTTGCTAAACAAGTTGAGGTAGCCGCGCTCAGAAAGGAGATCGAGGATCTCAAGAGTGAGGTGCTTGTTTACAAAGCCGCCGTGAGAAATGGCGTGGTGTCTAGCCCAGCGAGGGTGCTAGTCGATGTCCCGAAGCCGAAGCACTTCGAGGGGACGAGATCAGCCCAACAAGTGGAGAATTTCTTGTGGGGGCTCGAGCAGTACTTCAAAGCATCGTGCATCATCGAGGATGCCGACAAGGTAAGTACCGCGTCAATATATTTAACTGATAACGCTTTACTTTGGTGGAGATGCAGGTGCTCCGATGAGAAACGTGGAGGCACTAGTGTTCGAACGTGGGATGAATTCCAAACGGAGTTTAAGAACCAGTTCTATCCCGGAGATGCCGAGAGAGAGGCACGATCCAAGCTTAGACATCTCAAGCAAGAGGGATCAATCCGAGACTACGTTCGGGAGTTTAGCGAGCTGCAACTCCAAATTTCCGATCTTAGTGAGAAAAACGCCATATTCCACTTCATGGATGGGCTAAAGCCGTGGGTAAACACCGAGTTAGAGATGAGATACGTGAAGGAACTCTCCAAAGCCATTGCCATTGCCGAATCATTAAAAGATCATAGTGTTGATCGAAACTAATCACCCAATTCCAAGCCACGAAACCGTGAAAGTGAAAGGGAAGAGTCATCGAATGGTAGCGATAAGCTATCGAATGACAAATCCTTTCGATTCACAAGGCCTTGGGAGAGGAAGGATCAAGGTCCAATGAAGTGCTATCATTGCGAGGGGCCACACCTTGTTCGTGATTGCCCGAAAAAAACAAATCTTTCTGCCATACGAGGAGATGGAGAAGAGGACGAGTTTGCCCAACTTGGTTCCATCGTGAGTTCACTTCAAGCCAAGAGTGGCTGAAAGAAGAAGGGACTTATGTTCGTGAACGTGGAAGTTGCCGGAAAAAAGCTAAGCGCGATTGTGGACAGTGGTGCATCCGAATTGTTCGTGTTCGAGCAAGCAGCCAAGCGCTTAGGCCTTCGAGTTGAGAAGGCGAGTGGATGGATCAAGACTGTCAATTCCGAGGAAGAGCCAATTGCGGGAGTTGCAAATGGCGTGGATCTTCGAGTCAGAGATTGGCACGGTAAGGCTTCCATCAAAGTAATTCATTTAGATGATTACGATTTCGTTTTGGGCTTATCTTTTCTTGAACGGGTTGATGCACTTGTCTTGCCCAAGAGGGATGTTTTGTGTATTTTAGATCCCCGCCAATAATGCGTTGTGCCAGTGAAGCGAGTTGCGGACAAGAACACCAAGGCATTAGCAACAATCCGTTTCATTGAGGGAGTGCCCAAGACGAGAGTCAACGATGACGAGACCATGGTAGAGTCCATGAAAGTCCCCGAGGAAAAGGGACGAGTCTTTGAAGAGATCAAAGACGAGAAGCCTTTGGAGTTGCCAAAGACTTTGCCACCAGGGAGCAAGGTGGTTCGTGAGATCGAGTTTCCATCCGAGTTTGATGAAGTGGATCAAGTTCCCGATAGAGAGGGGGCTAGCACTTTTCTACGAAGAGTTGCAAGCCAAGTTTGCCGAGTGGTTAAATTCCATGGACGAGTGGTACGATCCCATGGAACAAAGCCAAAGCACCGTGGTGCCCAAGAGCATCGACGAGGGGCCAACCCATGCCATCAACACTTGCCTTGGGTATCGACGAGGCAAAGTGGATCGAGCTGACAAGGACCTTGTGTCCGAGGTAAGGGATCCAATTTTTCAAAATTTGGGTCTAACTTGTTGTGGTTCCTTCCACAGGTTGCTTGCGAGGCCAAGCGAAGAATCGAGTGACAAGGTGGTTGGAGCAAGTCGAGAACCTCCAACATTCATCCAAGCCGAGAGACAAGTGCTAGAGAGCACCGAAGTGGGGCTATTCCATGACCCCGCCATCATCACTTGCCTTTAGTATCGACAAGGCGTAGTGAAGCCACCCGACGAGGACATTGTGTCCATGGTAAGTGAGCCAAACTCTTATGAAAATTCGAGTCTAACTTGCTCTGTTTCCATTAACAGGTTGCTTGGGAGATCAAGCAAGGAGCAGAGTCGAGTCGTGGAGCAAGTAGGCGAGAAGGCCTACGAGATCGAGTTGCCATCAAGAGAGCAAGCAAACCTTGTCATCATCCCTAAGCCGTTCGACGAGGATGCCAAAGACCGAGAGTGGAGCAAGTCGAGCCAAGCACAAAGCAAGGCGAACGTCTCCTTCGACGAGGAGGCACCACCCATCGAGACGGATCGAGAGCCAAGGCATGAAGGCCTTGCACTTTGCACGAGAGTTCCCTTAGCCGAGCGGGAACATGACGAGGAGTCGAGGCCGTTCGAAGACAAGACGACCAAGACTTATCATCGCCTATCGACGAGGGCGTCGATAGATTCAGTGGGGGAGAATGTCACGGACCAACTTCCCACGACCGAGCAAGCCGCACTCATAGGTGCTTGCCTTAACGCACCACGTCCTTCACTCGACCGAGGGACCCGAGTAGTTGCCAACACCACACACCAATAGGCCATGCACAACGCCCTTTGTGGTGTCCGCATCCGAGAAAGCCGAGCTGGGGCACTTCCAGCGCACCATGGGGCCAAGTCAAGCACCCCATGTGCTGCCCACGAGAGTAGGACCCGAGGGGGCACGCTGCACGCACCCGAGGGGGCCTTGCCAAGAACCCTCCATGCCGCCCAAGCCATGGAGCCCGAGTCAGCACCCGACGTGCACACCAAGGAGGCCGAGTCTGCACCCGATGTGCACACCGAGGGGCCTAGGGGAAGCCCATCCAAGTTGCCCACACCCCTAGGGCCTGATTTAGCACCAAGCATGCTACCAAGGGGGGTTTGGACACAAGAATCGAGCCATGCCAAGCCCAATCTGCCCAAGAGACCAACACCCTTGTTGAGTTGTCATTCTTTAACCAACACACATGGAAAGATATCATCCATGGAGCCATATTCGAGGAAAGTCTTCCTTGCCAACAAATATGTGATGTCATAGCTTTTGTAACTTAGGCAACTTTGTTTATATGAGAGTGTTGCTATGTTTAGGAGGATAAGATTCATCTATAGCCCTTAGATCAAATCGCTAGAGACCATTAGATCGAGAGGCCAAGGCTATAAATAGAGCCTTCCCCACCCGTTGTAAATTCATCTTCCATTCTTTGTAAATCATTATTGAGCAAAGAGTTTAGTGATTTTTTTCTTCATATTGTCTTCTTTTTTTGCCTATCCATCATCATCACCTTTCCAAAGCTTCCGCCCACTAGTTTAAGCCTTAAATGCTTAACTTTAAAGAAGGTTGACTTAGTCGTCATCTAAGATCGACGCCTAAGGCCGCACGGACTAGCTAGTTAAAACCTAGCACCGTGACAATATACTTAATTAGACTTATATCCAACTCAACATGAATTGATCCGAAGATCTAACTATTAACTTGACCTGAAAATTGACTAATCTAATATTAACACGACCCGGTACTAATCGATTCGATATTGACTTGACCCAAAACTAACATGTATGATATTGACCTGACCTAAAATTCAATCGATCTCACATTGACCCAACCCAAAGTCGAACTTTACCATACTTATTATATGCCTGAACTAAATCTGAACCAAATGAGATTTGGTCAAAATCAAACCTAAATTGAATACAATCAAACTAAATAACTTGACCCAAACGTGATTCAAACTCCCGATTGCCACCTATACTAATGGTCATCTATATGCAAATATGCAATGTATAAACAAATAACCAAATTACTCGAAATTAATTTGAACAACAAAATTATCAATCGAGAAAGAGTTCATAAGAAAATTAGCACATGGTCCACTTTATCCATCCCAAAATATGTTTTATTTGATAATATTATGATACGACAGACCATCTCCTGCAACAAATTTATGGGGGTTCTTAGTATATATTTTTTCAAATAAATAGTATAAGCAAATCAATAGAAGCAATTATCATCAAACCCTTAAATAAGTTTTTGTTAATGGTTAATTAACTATATAATAAACAACAATTGTTTTCAATGGTTAAAGAACATTTGGGGAATTGTTTTATGCAGTGAGAATGCATCTTGTTGGGACTCCATCTGCACCAGCCATCCTCAAGGGGAGGCAATGAACCGTATACTTCCCCGGCTCGATTCCGTCGAGGTTTAGACCTTCCACCGGAACAATTTCCTTACAAAAATGTATTTATATCACAGCAGTTTGGGTTAAGAAACGTGTTCATATAACTAAAATTAACAAGACAAACCTTTTGGTTCTTACCCTACTCTTAAGAAGTATATGATGAGTGTGGGCAGCATCATCATATGCAGAAACAGATAGGTAATCAACTCCTACAATTCATGCAGACACAGAATTAAAGCACAGCCTAAGGCATCGATGTTTCGGCTCTCGACCCCGACATGTCCTTACCAACAAGTTTGATGTCGGTGTTATCGACCAACCACTGCGCCCCATCCTTCTTAAACCCGGTGAAGTCCGAAGCAAACTCTGTTTTGTGCATCAGCCTCCTATACAACAAAGTTCACATACCATGTTTGCTTTACAAATATGTGAAACGCAAATGTAAATAAAAGTACATTTACCTGTCTGTATTAAGTGTTTTGAAAAGCACACGATGGACTCCTCGGGGAATATTCAAAGATTTCATGACTTCAGCTGTAGATAAACATGTTTTAGTCACTAATTACTACAACTAAACTCAAATAATAGTGATGTTCAACAAGCCGAAACTCGAAAATGTCCTAGATTATAACTAGAAAGGGGGAAACTTCACCATACCAGTAATGTTGTGGTTTCTTGGAACATCAACTACTAGAGCAGGACCTGTACAAACAATAAAACGTGCATGATCATCAAAAATAATCCTCAGCTCTAACAAAACATAAAGATTAATGAACTAACGCAGCGAGAATTACGAAAAACCGACTAAAGAATTAAAATTTTCTGTCATACTTAGAAAACCATTTTTACCATTAAGTGTTTGGAGGCTAAGAGTGGTAACATCAAAGCCCTCCTCATAATACTGCTGGAAGAAGTGGCTAGGGGCATCAACGTGAGTGCCGATGTGGGTACCCAACTCGAACGCGGAAGCATTTTCCGAGGACCCATTTTTAATGCTGGAAACCAGCCAAATGAAGTGACCAAGGCCCTCCTTTGAGTCAAAAGTTGGCAACTCGGAACTGATTTTGTGAGTTATATCAAAGATATTTCCATTACCATCTACGGCAGCACTGGATAGGAGGCTGGCAGTAACCAACGCAGGGACACAAAATAGCAGCAGGGGCTTATTATTGTTCATAGTTCTAACCATTGTAATATGTAAACTAGTTTCAGATAAAGAACCTGATTTGAATGAGTGTTTTACAGCTTCTTGTGTTTGTCAATAAATAACCCAAAAGAAAATTATTCACTCTTTTGCCTTTAAAATACTTGCCTGTGGAATATATCTTGCCATCTATAGGAATTTAATTGAATAGGTTACTAAGGAGATTTTTTTTAACTCTATTATTTAGGTTGTTCATGTAGTAGATATATACATATTTATAATATGATCCACTTTATATAAATTCCACTGTAGATTTCAACCATAATTAATTGATGTCCACTCTAATGACTAAACTGGCATAAGCATTTGATTTATAAGATACTAGTATTTTTTTATAATTACACTCATCCATTCAACACAGTTTATTTCAGTCAGAATGTTAGTATTCAAAATCTCAATCTTTTTAAGGATAATTATGATATTAATACTTTAAAACATTATTTTTTAAAAAAGAAATTAAAATCCAATTTAAAATCTAAAAAATCTTTTAATACATTTGTTTCATAGAGATCTAAACTCTCAATATTAGATTGAGTATTTTGGAATATGTTATATTTAATTTTGTAAACATTGAAACCATCACGTCTAATCTATATCTAGATGCATAAGTTGTCCCTAAATGTAGGACTTAGAAATAGGAAATTTGAGCTATAGGTTTAGTGTCACCATTATTTATCAAAATTGTAGGTAATTTATGCTGCTATATTTTTTTTATCATTTTTGGACAATTATTTTTAGGGATGAAATTTTTTTTTGACTCAATCCGGTATGAAAAAAATCGATTTGATTTAACTTGACTCGACTAAAAAAATTAAATAAAGTTTGAGTTATAAAATGAAAATTCGAATAACTCGAAATTTTTAGTAATTGGTGTATCGATTTTCAAGCTTCAATCAAGTCCCTCAACTTTTTCAGATATATATATATATATATATATATATATATATATATATATATGGTTATAGAAAGTCATTTGAATTGAAATCAATTAGTGTCATAACATTATAAATATTTACAATTAATTTTGAACGGAAACTTGAACAATTCCACTCGACTTAACTAGGCTCGACTAGAAAAAAATTTAAATAAAATTTAAGATATAAAATATGACTCGTAAACACGACTCGATCGAATGCTTACCTCTAATTATTTTGATATGTTAAATTGTATTTTATAATGATATGTATATGTATTTATATTATATTTTAGTCATTGCGCCACACCCCCTCAAATTACGACCCTCTTTTTAAATTGATTCTCAAATTTTTAAATGTTCCAGTTTCATCCATAAACATGACTCTAATTTTAAATCGATTTCAAACTTTTGATTAATTACTCAAAATATTATAAAATTACTCATTGTCTTACGAACATGTAACATTTTGAGTAATTACTTAAAAAATTATGAGAATTACACATTTTGTTACGAATATTGTAAATGTCTGAGTAATTCTCATAATGATACAGATATTTCTAAAATATCCAAACTTAATTATTTTTAAATAATTACTCAAAAAATTACAATATATGTAATAAAATGTGTAATTATCATAAGTTTTAAACAATTACTCAAAATTTACATGTTACTATGAAAATGAGTAAATTCGTAATTTTTTAATAATTAATCAAAAAATTATGAAAAAAATTAAGTTTGATATTTGAAAAATCTTTGTAACATTATTAGTAATTACTAAAAAGTTACAATATACGTAATAAAATGTATAATTCTCGTAACTTTTTAAGTAACTACTCAAAATAATATATGTTCGTAAGAAAAATAAATAATCTTGTAACATTTTGAATAATTGACCAAAAAGTTAAAAAAAAAGTAAGTTTAGAACTTTGAAAAGAAACATTATGAGTAATTACTAAAAAAATAAAATATTTATAACAAAATGTGTAATTTTCATAAAATTTAAAGCATTTACTGAAATGTTATATATATATTTTAAGTCTTAACAGTTATATAAGTGCTCAAATTATAGTTTTTTTTTTCAGATAAGAGCTTGAACTATACTCTGAGTTAAATATGTGTCTAGCGTTTCATTTCGTGAACTATTTAAGATTTTTCTGTCAAGAGCCGTTAAAAAATTCAGTCATCCAATCAAAATATGACATGTAGCTTGTTCTTTAATATTTTTAATTTTTGAGTTTCTTAAAAAATATATATTTCTTTAAAACTCTAAAGTTTTAATTTCGTTTAATCAAACCTCCAAATCAATTCTCCCTCACCGTCCGACATTCCTACAAGTCGGTGGTTCACCGTTCACTGCCCAGCGTTGTGTATCTCACCGTTCAACATCTGTCTTCCTCTACCCGTCGGTGGGAACACAATAGCCTCTCTTTTTTCATTGTTGGGTGTTCGTTGACGGCGCAATTGGCGGTTCATTCGTCGGTTTTTAACGAGGAGATGGTGGGTTTTTAGTAGAGGGGTCCAATGAAGATAAGGGTGGTCGGTAGTGGTTGAATCAGTCGAAGTGGAGGAATTTAGGGATAGGGTTTGGAGTTTTTTGAGAAATTAAATATTGTTGGATTAATTAATATATTTTATTTTTTCTCATTTTTCTCATTTCAGTTTCAGAAAATGAGAAACCATGCCACGTGTTCGATTTTTATTGGATAACGGAAAAAATAACGTTTGTCACGAAAAAACCTTAAAATGAGTCATGAAATGAAACGTTAGGCATATATTTAGGCCAAAATATAATTCAAACACTTATCTCGTAAAAAAAAGTATAGTTTGAACACTTATTTGACTGTCAAGTTTTTTTTTCAAGAGAAATGATTACTTTGATAATATTTTGAATATATCTTTTGACAATTAAAATGATAAAGATACTTTTTAAATGGTAAATTACATCGTTGTCATTTGGTTATAGGTTTTGTAACAAATAAATTATTTTTATTCGAAAAATAACTAAATTGTTATTCAATTCAATTGTTTGTGACAAACATGTCACTTATCTTCTAAAAGTGATAATATTAGTCATTAAATTTAAATGTTTGTGACAAACATCACTCAATTAAATTTTTGTCACAAACATGTCACACGAATTAAAATTTAAATAAACGATTTGGTATAATAACAATCCTAGTCCCTAAAATTTATACATTCTACTATTAATTTCGTCCTAATTTGAAACAACTCAATAAATTTAACCTCATATTTAAAACTATTTAGAAAAGTGATTATGTCTACTAGTAGACGTCGTTAAGGTCATAATAGGTATGTTGTAGAACTAAGTGTTTTGATATAATAATTGAAAAATGGTTTGGACCAATTTGAAAAGAATTTAAAACTTGTCTTTGAGTCCAAACAACTTGAAAATATGTTTGAGGAATTTAAAAAGGTTTTTGGCAAAGTTTTTAATGTTTTAAAGTAGTCAAGCTTGACTTTTCAGCAAGCCCGTACCGATACGGTATATCCCGTATCGATACCCTTTTACCCAAGTTTTGAATCTGCCAAAACCTGTACCGATACGGATGCGACTGTATCGATACGGATAGGGATCGTTTCGATACGCCTCTTAAGCGTACCGATCCCTGTTTTAACAACCCCCAACAGCTATTTCTCAACGGTCTTTTAAATTGCAGACCGTACTGATACGCTCTCAAGCGTATCGATACGCATAGGCTGACAAAGAGCCCAACGGCTAGTTCTGGAAAAAGGCGTACCGATACGCCTCCACGTGTATCGATACGGTAAGCATCAGAACTGAATTTAATGTGGGAAATAAAGACCCCAACGGCTCCAAAACATCCCCAACGGCTAGTAACGGCTACAAACTCAACTTGAACTATAAATTGAAGGCTGGAACACTTGAAGATGGTCAAAGACAACATCCAAGCAATATGGTCAAGAGAATTAGAGTCTAAATCCTTTTTTTTATTCTCTTATACATAGTCTTTAGAGAGTAAGCTTTATTGTAAATCCTTGTAATCTTGTGAGCTTAAATTTGTGTAAACACTCACCTTGTGAGGTATTAAGTTTACCAAACAAATCTCTTGTAAAAGGAGAGGTTCTAGTTTAGCCTTGAGAGAAAAACTAGAGTTGGTTCTATCTTAGCCAAGTCCAAAAGATAGGGTTGTAACAATTTCCTCCTAAGCCGGGAAAAGATGACGAATTCATTGTTGAGAGAATTGGGAAATCCTTATTGGTGTGCTAAGGTAGTGGATGTAGGTGCTTGTTAGAAGGCCGAACCACTCTAAAATTATTGTTTCACTTTTCTACCTTTTTTTATTTTAGCCAATTCCACCATCAAACATTTACAACCCTCCTTGACGGTTTCGATGATCAGTTCGAGCGTGCTAAAAAACCAACAATTGGTATCTGTAACCCCCTCGTCCCGGTCCGGACGCTTGACCGGTCCGAGTGGGCCACACGGGGAAAACCGAAGCGAAACTCGTTAAGGTTCCACCTCGGTTAGCAACCCTAAAAAATTCTTTTAATTTAATCTTCTCTAGAGGCACATTTATATCCTATGTGATCACGACAACGGAAAGATTCGAGAAGGGCATGCAACTGGACTCAAAACAACAAGTAAACGACCCAATTTTAACATATTAAGCAAGTCGTTTCGAAACATCATTAAGGTGTATCGAAACACCTTGACTTGGTCAACAGCCCCAAGTCCACACAAGAAGGCCTATCGAAACGGAGGTCAACCGTTCCGAAACGCCCTCAACGGTCAACTTCTCGTGGTCAACGAGATATTGACCGTTCCGAAACACCTAGACCCGTTTCGAAACCCCAACATATCGGCAAATTCTCAGATTTCCAGTAGTCAAAGTGTTCCGAAACTTGTTCCGAAACAGAGGTTCACAGTGGCCAAACCGTATCGAAACTCGTTTCGATACGGGGTCTCTGAAGCCATACCTGTTCCGAAACAGCCCAGCCCGTTTCGAAACACTGGTTGTCTGCAAATTTCCAAAGCCAACACTTGACGTCTCCAAACAACCACAAGAGCCCTAAACGACTCCAAGAAGCACACATCGTTTACAAACATATTCTAGAGGAATGGATCCTATGGCAAAACATACTCAATTCACACAAGGCATAAGATGAGGCATCCGTACAAGGCATTCACACAAGGGCAATAAGCTTCAACAAGGCCAACACTTAGATAAAACAAGATAGGAAAAACCAACATGGTTCACAAGCAAGGCATTCATCCCAAAAGCCAAATTAACAAACATATAAAAGGAGTCTAACATGCTCCTACACAACAACATAACATACTTCAAAAGGCTCAAACAACGACACCTATCCCATTGCTTTATTATTACAATCTTTCAATTTAAAGATCACACTTGAGCTAACCGTAAGCAACACTTGGAGGCCTTTCCTCGCCCTTGCCACCCACAAGCTACTGATCTGCATTGTCGAACAAAAAGAAGCGTAAGCATAAAAGCTTAGTGAGGGTGTGCTCACAAATAAACCTTCGACAATGCAGGGTCCAAGCACGAGCAACTACCATGATGGAATGCGTGATCTTACCTCCGATCCAAGAGAGCCAAAATGAACATGATCAACATTATGCCATGCTTAACAACTCATAAGCTCAACATACAATGATACATAACTCAATGTATTAACCACGTCATATATCGATTCATAAAGGGAGGCACATTTCATATCATATAGGCATATATATAATCTCACATTGGCATATACATACAATCTCATATTGGCACCTAGCTATGACTCGAATACGCGGATAACATGTTGGAACGCATTTCCAACATAACCATTACCTGCGGTGGGATTACACTCATCACCGGTTCTCGCGGAGAGGATTCCACTCATCCTCACGCCCCGTCGATGGGATTCCACTCATCACCGACTAATATATAAACATTTCCGGTGGAATATTACATCACCGTACTCCTCCTTGGTGCCTTAACGCCACCAAGACCACGTGCAACTTTGACTCTCGTGTGCACACTCATCCTAATGATCGATCATTGTACCCAAGCATACTAATGCCAATATTAAATAAAATCACAACCTTTCACAACATCAATTTTAATATAATTTCCGTGCTTAGCACGTACTCACCATGATCCTCAAAATCATGCAACCACCTCATAACCTCATTTCACAAGCCAACAATACATGTATATCATCCAAACAATTATCACATCATATTTCACACATGCGTATATCCACATTATATTTGTCATCAACATGCATGTAACAATGCATTAAGCCAAGCCTCAACATACATGTATATCACATTATACATAATCATCATAACTCGAATCATCATGAGGCATAACATCAATTAAAGAGTTCATCCAAGGTCTCTAACTAAAGCTTAGGATTAGGCTACCACCCTAATCCTAACTCTAGGTGGGTCTACCAATCCCAACCTAGTCCACATGCTCGAACCAAGTGCTCAAAACCATTTAAAACATTTTAACCACTCACCGACAATTCCAAGCTCAACCATACTAGCCGATCAAGCTTCCAACGATTCTGGATTTGTTCCTGAGGCTTCACCAACACAAAATATCGCTTCTAATCACCTCAATACAATCAAAACAACCTCAAATCAATCCACCAATTAATGTAGCAAACCCGGAACACTAATCAAGAATAAAACACATGATTTTCAAGCCAAGAACAACCCTAAAACACCAAACCCGAGCAGCCATGAAAAACTGTCCAAAACTCAAGATTTCAACCTCTTTAACACACTTAAATGCTTCCAAAACAATCCCTAACCAACATACAACCGATAACCCTCAATTTCCAACATTAAACACACCCAAAATCAACCTTTAATCCCTTCAAAAACCCATTAAAACCCAAATTCGGGAATCATGTCAAAACACTTTAAAATTCACATATGTTGGACCTTAAGGGTTGCAAACAACTTATCTAACAATAATAAATCAATAGCTTAGGTTAAAGACCATAAAGTTCTCATTTTTAAACAAAACCCCAAAACTTCAAATTTCAAGATCATGAACAATAATGAAAATAAATGGTACCAACATGAAGAGGAAGACAAGGTCAAGTCAAAAATGTCATTACCTTTCAAAAATCACCCAAGAAGAAGAAGAATGGTGATGGAATAGTAAAATAGAGAAGGAGAACTCCATTGTCGTTGAAAATGAAAATGGATGAGTGAAAAAGATGACAAAAGGGATATTTTAATAAAAAGGGGGATTTAAATTAGAAGTCTATTTATTTACTCTTTTGCCAGTAATGAGGATACCATTTAAATTTTCCAATGCCATGGAATTGGGCTTTAAAACCAAAACATGTCCAACATAATTTATTTGTTTGAAAACCCAGGCCCAAAATAGTATTTTATTATTTTAATTATGACGCCGAAACCTGAAACATTATTTTAATATTATTTTCACCCGACCCCGAAACCCGGGTGTTATAGTATTAAAGTCTCGTCTCCATCGAAGGACTAACATCTTGAGTAATGATCATTTGCTCGAAGTCCGCCGTTCAAAAAAATAGCAAGATTTGAAGAAGGCCGCTCTATCTCGTGTCCTCCGCTCTTCGAAGGAGAAGCATACTTCCAATGGAGCAATGTCATGAATTATTTCATCAAATCTCTTGATTTTGAGATTTGGGATATCATCAAAGATGGTTATTTGGAAGCTCCAAAGAAGAAGAAAAAATGAGTGCCAACGACACAAAGGCAAAGCTAAACACCAAGGCGATGCACATTCACTATTGTGGTCTTAACAAAGAAGTTTCCAAGAAGATCTCCACATGCAAAAGTGCCACAGAATTATGGGAGAAACTTGAGAAGCTTTATGGCAACAAGAAGGGAGAAAAGAAAGATGGTGATCAATCATGTGCAAATCTTCTCTCCAATCCAAATGTGGATGGTGTTTTGGCTCTTGATGAGCCTAAGGTATCTTCTAACTCAAGTGAGCTTAATTCTTACTCTTTCGATGAGTTGCAAGATGCTTTCGATGAATTATTTTTGGAATTTGAGACTATGAATTCCAAATTTAAAAAAATTATTTCAAAACTTGAATTTAAAAATGATTTTCTTTTGAAAACAAAATTGAATTTTGGAAACTAAAATAAAATTTTGAAAAATGATTTAGAGTTTTCAAAAACAAGTAAAGATGTTTTAGAAAAAGGAAATCTTGATTTGAAAGTTAAGCTTGAAAGCTTAACAAAAGAAAAAAAAATCATTTTTAATAATTCATCTTGTCACATAATGGCAAAATGCTTACATTGTCATTATCATGGTCATTCCTTACATACTTGTCTTATTAAGAAGAGAAAATCTTATAGGATTAGACAAGTATGGGTTCCTAAGGGAACTAAAGACATTGTGACTAACGTAAATGGATCCAAAGCAATTTGGATACAAAAAATCAAGTGAATATCTTTTGTAGGTGTGTTGGAGGCTTGGAGCAATAGCAAGCAAAGCAAAATCAAAGAATGCTCAAATCACACATGAAAAGAAGATTGGGTAACCTCTAAGTTTAATGCTTTTATTTTATACATTTGGTTATCTAACTTTTGTTTAAAGTCTTGGATTATTTGCTAAGCCTAATATGATGCAATGAGTAGGGGGGCCAATTTTAAAACCAAACATTTTTAAAGTTTCAAAATTTAAACCTCCATTGTTATTTTGAGCCTAAGAGTGTTTTAAATTCTTTTTTATATAACAAAAAGGGGGGGAAATGGTTTGAAAAATTGAATTTTCAAATGAATAAGGGGGAGCTTTAATTGATTTTGAATCTTAATTCTCTTATTCAAAATTTATTTCAAAAAGGGAGAGAAACCCTAAACAAATTTTCAAGTTGGTTTTATTATATCAAAAGGGGGAGATTGTAGAACTAAGTGTTTGATATAATAATTGAAAAATGGTTTGGACCAATTTGAAAAGAACTTAAAACTTGTCTTTGAGTCCAAACAACTTGAAAATATGTTTGAGGTATTTAAAAAGGTTTTTCGTAAAGTTTTTAATGTTTTAAAGTAGTCAAACTTGACTTTTCAGCGAGCCCGTACCGATACGGTATACCCCGTATCGATACCCTTTTATCCAAGTTTTGAATTTGCCAAAACCCGTACCGATATGGATGTGACCGTATCGATACGGATAGGGATCGTTTTGATACGCCCCTTAAGCGTACTGATCCTTGTTTTAATAACCCCAACGGCTATTTCCCAACGGTCTTTTAAATTGCAAACTGTACTGATACGCTCTCAAATGTATTGATACGTATACGCTGATAAAGAGCCCAACGACTAGTTCTGGAGAAATGCGTACCGATACGCCTTCGCGTGTACCGATACGGTAAGCACCAAAACTGCAATTAATGTGGAAAATAAAGACCCCAACGGCTCCAAAACGTCCTCGACGGCTAGTAACTGCTACAAACTCAATTGGAACTATAAATTGAAGGCTGGAACACTTGAAGATGGTCAGAGACAACATCCAAGGAATATGGTCAAGAGAATTAAAGTCTAAATCCTTTTTTATTCTCTTGTACATAGTCTTTAGAGAGTGGGCTTTATTGTAAATCCTTGTAATCTTGTGAGCTTAAATTTGTGTAAACACCCACCTTGTGAGGTATTAAGTTTACCAAACAAATCTCTTGTAAAAGGAGATGATCTAGTTTAGCCTTGAGAGAAAAACTAGAGTTGGTTCTATTTTAGCCAAATCCAAAAGATAGGGTTATAACGGTTTCCTTCTAAGCCGGGAAAAGGGGACGAATTCATTGTTGAGTGAATTGGGAAATCCTTAGTGGCGTGCTAAGGTAGTGGATGTAGGTGCTTGTTAGAAGGCTGAACCACTCTAAAATCATTGTGTCACTTGTCTACCCCTTTTTTTTTTGCCAATTCAATCACCAAACATTTACAACCCTCCTTGACGGTTTCGGTGATCGGTTCGAGCGTGCTAAAAATCCAACAGGTATGTTTCATTAGTTTGTGGGTTGTCTAGTAGTGATCTGATCGTGTCTGTTCAGTTAGCACATATGTTGATTATCGAGCTATTGGACAATAAAACAGAGTGTAATAAGTAGTCGAAGGTGTATCGAGAGGGTGCAATGTCAAAATGTTTAAATATAAACGATTAAATTTATTACATTTGAACCAAATTAATAGAATGTATAATTAGAGACCAAAATATTATTACATAATATTATGTTTGAATTTTAATAACAAAATAACATATTTGTCCTAAAATATTAATTAAATCATCAAGTCACATATTTATTACTACCTATAGTATATTACATTTTTTAAATAAATAAATAAAACCCTAATATAAGTTGACCAACTACACCACAAAATTTCAGGAGTGTAACCCACGTTGAAATTTTGAAACTCCATAACTTTGCATCATACATAAGCTCTTCTCTTTCATTTCCAGTTGCACTATCTGCTTTCGACAATGGAAAAGAAAAATCAGACGCCCTGTAAAAAGCAAAACCCTGTCTCCGTCTTCAACACCCTTTGTTTTCTTTTTCTCCACCTTTCTCCATCTCAGGGCCTGACTTTTCCTCTGGACATTTCTGCTCTCAAAGCATTCAAGGCCGCCATCAAGCCAACTTCAATCCCTTCATGGTCTTGTCTCGCTTCATGGGACTTCGCCACCGATCCTTGCGCCGTCCCTCGCCGCACCCATTTCACCTGCGGCGTTGTTTGCTCGGTTGACTCAACTCGCGTCACCCAAATCACTCTTGATCCTGCTGGTTACTCCGGCCAACTCACCCCACTCGTTTCCCAGCTCACTCAACTCACCAATCTTGATCTTTCTGATAACAACTTCTTTGGCTCTATACCTTCTTCGATTTCTTCTCTACGTAGTCTTCAGATTCTGATTCTCAAGTCCAACTCATTCTCTGGTTCGTTTCCTGACTCGGTAGCGGGTTTCCAATCACTTGAGTCCATGGACCTTTCACGTAATTCTCTTTCGGGACCTTTGCCGAACACCCTGAACTCGCTTTCTAGTTTGAGGAGACTCGATCTGAGTTACAACGAACTCACTGGTTTTCTGCCAAAACTGCCGCACAACTTACTAGAGCTTGCTCTAAAGGGAAATTCTTTATCCGGCTATATCTCGAAATCATCTTTCGATGGGTTAACTCAGCTGGAAGTTGTTGAACTCAGTGAAAACTCGTTCACCGGGACACTCGGAGCTTGGTTCTTTCTCTTACCGTCATTACAACAGGTGGATTTAGCCAACAACAGCTTCACACGTGTCGAGATCTCGAAGCCCCCCGGTGGCAACAGCGACCTCGTGGCCGTCAATCTCGGGTTCAACAAAATCGAGGGAAACGCCCCCGCCAGCTTCGCTGACTACCCACTGCTGTCCTCCTTGTCGTTGCGTTATAACCGCTTACGTGGCGCCATCCCAATGGAGTACAGCAAGACGATGTCGTTGCGACGGTTGTTTTTGGATGGGAATTTCTTGAACGGGAAACCTCCTTCAGAGTTTTTCGCCGACAAGAAATCAGTTTCCGGTAGCCTGGGGGACAATTGTCTGGAGAGGTGTCCGGGATCTTGCCAGCTATGCAGTCCACCGCAAAAATCTAACGCAGATTGCAAGCAAGCTTATGGTGGAAAACCGAGGTCTTAGTGTCAGATTTGTCGCTCCATTTTCTCATTAGTGTAGTGTCCAAGGGTTTACTCCTTGTTGAAGTAATTGGAGAAGTTTAGGTGAAATTTTGGCTTTGGGCCATTCTATCGTGTTCAAATTTGATGTCGATCCTTTATATTTTTTTAGTTTCTTAATGTATCACTAGAGTGAGTAAAAATTAAAATCGGTCACAGTTATTTCATGCCTAGATATGCATTTTTAAAAGAAAAAAATATTAATACATAAGCTTGTTAAATTTAGGGGTTTGAGTTGTAAGATATAAAAATTAAAATTTATGGTTAGATTTTAAGATTTAAAGTTTTGATTTAAGATTTAAATTTTAAATTTTAAGTTTAATAATTTAACATTTAAAGAATGATTGTGTAATATTTTTTTAGAAGCTTGCGTATAACCCTTTTCAAAAACATCACATTGATCAGAAATATTATCAATATAATAAATAAAAGGGTAAACTACACTGGCAGTCACCCAACTATCGTTTCATTCCTATTTTAATCACCGAACTTTTTTTTTTGGCAAAAACGTTACTAACGTTTACTTTTGCTCCTAATTTGGTCACCCTCCGTTAAATAATTAACGGAGCTGCTGAGCTGGAATTACTAATGGCTATATTTCAAATTTTTTACCCCTTTTTTTCCATGTCAGCACATACCCCTTCTCTTGCAATAGTAGTCTCTCTTTCGAAAAACGAAGGTGATAAAGATGCCGACGCTTAACGGTAACAACCGGCGATCGTCGTTTTCGTCGTCGACGACGTCGTCTTTAGCCAAACGACATGCATCGTCGTCGGAGAACGTGGGAAAAGTCACTGCTTCTTTGGCTAAAAAGAGAGTCCCTCTCACTAACATTACTAATCAAAAGCATAGCTCGAGAAGCTCTTCTTTGGTGGGTCTCAACTTCTAATTGTTTATATATTTGATTTCTTTTTTTTCTTTTTCATTGTTGCAGGATTCTTATTTTCTGATACAATGTTGAGAAATGAAAATTTATATTTTAAATTTCAAATTCGAAGGTACCAAGTTCAAACAAAATCTCAAAGGCAAGGAAGACGCAATCTGTTACAAGTGCAGGTCTCCCGGGACATGTTCTTCAGAGTTCAGTTTTGCCGCCCAAGGTTGTTGAATCTGTTCCGAGGGAAAATGAAGTGGCGTTGCCTCCTCCAACAGTGCAGTGTGTCATGGAGTTTTCTCCTAGTAAATCAGAAGGTTCATCATCAGTTTCAATGGATGAGACAATGTCCACGTGTGATTCTTTCAAAAGCCCCGAAGTCGAATACATGGACAACCGTGATGTTTCAGCGGTTGGTTCCATCGAGCGAAAGACATTCGGCAATCTCTGCATTTCGGACCACGACGTTGAACCAGCAGGTCCAGGTCCAGGACCAGCACCATGTTCTATAAAAATGCGTTTGCTTCTTAGCTTTCTCTTGAAATGTACTCATTTGGTTTGTAATTGATTTTTCACTGCAGGAAAATTCTGCAATCGAGATGCTGTGGCGGATAATAAGATAATGGATGTTGATGACAATTACATGGATCCACAGCTTTGTGCAACATATGCTTATGATATTTACAAGCACCTAATTGCATCTGAGGTATATACATTTGAAAATTTGATTAAACAAATAGACAGAGCTCAAGAAAATGTATGATGTTATTTGTTCCTCAACTTTACTGTTTTTTCAGTTGAAAAAAAGACCATCCACGGACTTCATGGATACAATTCAGAAAGACATAAATCTCAGCATGCGTGCAATACTAATTGATTGGCTTGTCGAAGTAATTTTCTGTCTATTTATGAAGTTATATATGCTCATTTAGATTCGAACACATGAGGCTAAACCGTCTTCTCGGGTGCCATCGCCTTCATCCATTAACATTTCTAGGATTCAATTTCAAATGCAGGTGGCTGAAGAGTATACAGCACATGGTGCCGGCAAATTTTTTACCCCGTTAAGCGTCGGCATCGTCGTCGGAGAACGTGGGAAAACAAAGGTAGTAAAGATTAGGTTTTAAGAGGAAAAGAAAGAGATAATGATAGAATAGAAAATAAGGGTTTCTAACCCATAAATAAAAAAAGAAAGGTAAGTCACGTGTGTGTATGTGCTGACATGGAAAAAAAAGGGGTAAAAAATTTGAAATGTAGCCGTTAGTAATTCCAGCTCAGCAGCTCCGTTAATTATTTAACGGAGGGAGACCAAATTAGGAGCAAAAGTAAACGTTAGTAACGTTTTTGCCAAAAAAAATAGTTCGGTGATTAAAATAGGAATGAAACGATAGTTGGGTGACTGCCAGTGTAGTTTACCCTAAATAAAAACGGATAAGAAAAAAAAATCACGCCGACAATTTAACTAAAATAATTACGGGCATTGCCTATTCCGTCAAATTACCTACCTTGATGCTTTTGGCATTGCGCTACAATATGAACCAGTTCTAATTCCGCCCCTTATTTTTTTTGCATCATTAAGTATAAAAGTTGAATATCATCTTATATTAAATTGAAATATGAAGATTAATTCCTAAATTTTAATATAGTTAAAATTTTAAGGATTAAATAGTATTCTAACCTCTAAAGTTGTATATTATTAGAGATTTTATTCTTGAAAATATTTTTATTTTAGTTTAACCTTTTTAAATGTGAAGGACATTATCTCACTCAATTTTTCAATTATAAAAATTCAATGTGACACTCTAAGAATGTAACACATGGAATAAAATATATATTAAATTAAAAATATTTAAAATAGAGAAAATATATAAAAAAACAATATTTTTAAATATCATAAATCTATTTGATTTTAATATATGCTACCAATTTTTTGAAGTTGTTAAATTTTAAATGTATTTTTGTCACATTACATATTTTTAGAGTGTCACGTAAATTTTTATGATAAAATATTTGAATGGTATATCGTGCTTCATCTTTAGGAAATTCAAGGTCAAGTTATTTTAATTTTTCCAAGTATCAAAATAATTACGAAACACAAATGTTAGGGATCAAAATATTATTTAACCAAAAAAATCAAAACATAATTGGAAATTTTTTAGCTATGGTTGGCGAGAGCCTATGCAGATTACTGACAGAACTGTCAGATATGTCGTTTGGTGAGTAATTTGGTGTGGGGGGGGGGGGGGGGGGGGGGTTTAAACGATAAAATAAGCTTTTTTTTCCTCTTGGCTAAGTTGAATTTTCTATTTTTTATTCAGTATTTTTACAGATTATATATATGTATTAAAATAAATAGACTAAAGACGAATATCAAATTAAAAAAATAAAATTCTTTCAAAAGTAATAAAGTTGAACCTTTTTTTGTTTGATAATGCCTAATAATATGAAATCTTTGAGACAACACATCACACTGTTACAAATAAGCTTTTTGACGACTTTTTTCAACAACCGAGAGAAAAGCTATGTTTTATATTATCGAATATCGATAATGGGCTGTCGGGGTATCTGGACTATGCAGGATGAAACTCGGTTAAGGAAAATATTTTACACGTATAAAACATAAGGATCGATATATAAATAAGCGTTTAAATTATTATTTTTTTGAATTTTAAGTGTTTAAATTATTTGTTAATAATAATATGCGTCTAATATTATTACTATTTTAAGTGTTTGAATGTAGAAAACTGCTTAAAAATATATTATTCAATTAATTATTGATACGTGACAACTACTTTAATTTTTTTATGAAAAATAATCTCAAAATTTTCAATATTTTGGAAAATCTCAAAATTCACCAACTTAAACAATCATCAAAATCCCTAAAAAAATTCCAAACTCAAATCCTTAAATCGTTGTCGATCGTTGCGCCTGAACCCACCCTTTCGATCGTCGGACCTCGTCGATTATTTTTCCCAACATGATGTCGTTGAAAACGACTAATAACGTGTCAGTCGAACGTCGAACGCGAAATCGACGTGTCAGGAGAAATGATCGACTAGGTTAGACAATCGAAATAATGGGCTCATGGATGGCGATTTTGAGGATTTAGGATTGAGATTTTTAAGGACTTGAGGATTATTTTGTAAAGTTTGGGGATTTTCTGAAAATTTGAAAATTTTAGGTAAAAAATTTATTTTAAGTTTTTTATTTTGAAAAAAAAAACAAACATGCCACATCACATTCTTTGATTGGTTAACGGATATTTTTAACGACAATTAACTATCAGACACCTAAAATTAACGAAATTAAACGTTAGACACTTTTTTCACACAAAAATATTTTAGGCACTTAAAATTCAAAAAATATAGTTTAACACTTATTTTTTTTATATTAAGCTAAAAATAATTTTAAAGGTGTTAAAAGAAGAATACATCAATAAGTTCTCTTTGTATTTTTTCACTCAATTAAATTTTCTAAATAAAAATATAAATTTATTTAGGCCATCTAATCAATTTTAACTACCAAGTCCAATACTCCAAGATTTCAACTAGACTAGAACACACGAATTGATAGAAAGCAAATTGTCATAACTGAAAAGAGGCGAAAGACATTAATCTCATATCAAGAAAAAAATAAAGTATTGAAATATAAAAAGCAGTGACGTTGTACATTACTCGTTACGAAGAACTTAGGGCCTGTTTTTGGTTGCGTTTGGCAACCAAAAATCACTTTTTAAGTGCTTTTAGTTAAAACAGGTTGTTTTTTGTTGCTTTTAAAACTAGCTTTTCCACCCAAACCAATAAGCTGGATTTTATAGCTTCTTGGGTGGAAAAGTTAGTTTGAAAATAAAATTACTTTTTTACCCTTATTATTTAATTATAATTTATTGTTAAAATAATGTTTATGCATACATAATTGTAAAATAATATATAATTTATAGTATTTATATTGAAAATAAAATTGTTTTATTTGTACTTTATTTTATATTTATTATTAATGTGTAAGTGGTATGCCCGTATATAATCTAGAATGTAGTTTATATTTTCAAATTAAATTTTATAAAAAATAATTTTTTATTATAATTGAAATTGATTTATTTCATAAATCATAACATTAATTAATTTGAACAATCACCTAAATTTACTTTTACTTTTCAATATCATGTCTAAAATAGACATTTTATCTACTCAAAATCACTTTTTGACATCAATGACAAACACTAACCAGCTTTTCAAAACTACTTTTCAACAGCTAGTTTGAAAATCACTTTTTTCACCGCACTTTTTAAAAGCAACCACAAACTAAGCCTTAATCTGTTTGGTAAGCTCATTTACTTATAAAAGAACTGAAGAAAAGATTTGCCGTTGGGATGGCAAAACAAAGCACATGCCCCAAATATCTGATCCACATGCTTCTCTTCTGTATTTGCATTTCTCCATGTTTTTATTACATATTTAAAGCATGCCAACTTCTTTCTCAATTTCAACCAGCGTTAAATCAATTTTATTTCTAAGGGAGAAAATATGAGGACAGTGGTTATACGAGCATGAATCTTCCATGTCTGGGATGTTCTCGGACAGCCAATGCAGACCTTCATAGAGTCCATGACCCGTGTAAGCCGAAGCATTCTGGATAAACCTGCGCGACAAAATCTCAGCCACATTTTTATCGAACATCCGATCTTGGTACTTACGACATTAACCGTAGATGTCAATAGCCCAAGAACAAAGAGAGAAACAGTTGTTACCAGGGTCGCTGACCGAGACAGTGTAGGCCTAGCTTATCGGCTGTCTCAGGCGAAGACATGGCGTTTGGCAGGTCTTGCTTGTTGGCCAACACCAACACCGCTGCATCGGCTAGTTCATTCTACAATGCAAGAAACAGAATCAAATTAGTCCCTAACGCTGAATACATACATATAAGGTCGAAGATTTCGAATACGAGGGGCTTACTAACATCGGCTAAAGCCCAGTGGAGCTCTTTCCGAGCTTCCGAGATTCTTTCTCTGTCGCTGCTGTCGACCACGAAGATTAAAGCCTGGACGTTAAGAAAGTAATGTTTCCACAATGGCCGAATCTGGATTATAATATTCGATTAACCTCTGCTGTACTACTTCATTAATTTAACATACAAACACGCATTTCCTTAGCCAAAGGTAATGAAATATACCTTGCTTTCCCCTCCAATATCCCATACATCGAAGCATACATTATTGTACTGTATGCTCTCTACATTAAAACCTGCTCCACAAGGAACCGAAACAAGAGGCACTGAATTAACATGATTCGATCGATTAATCCAAATAGGTTAAGACTGTCAATTATCCTGGTTAAAATACTAACATGATTTTAAATTTAAGCATAGGGGAATGAAATGACCAAAACAATTATTGAACCAAAAATCTTTTGAATCAATCACAACTAGCTACAGTTGTATATGTTCATTGTATTTCCAACCCAGAACATAGTAAAAGATAAAACAGGGATGAAGCGATGAAGGAAGATGAGTTAAGATTATACCAATAGTGGGCTTGGTTTTAAGCAGGTCTCCGAGCTTTAGCTTGTAAAGAATGGTTGTTTTGCCGGAACCGTCGAGACCCAGCATGAGAGTCCTTAATCTGCACTGAGGCAGGAATCCCAGCTTCTTGGCAAGTCGAGCTATGGATGCCCCCATTTCCCAAAATTAGTTCATCCCCCAAAGAACCAGAATAAGACAATCAAAAGTGTAAAGATCGATGGTGGATGGTTGTTTTTTCCAACACGAAAACCTATGAAAGGAGTTTCCTTGTGTTGTAAGTCAAATATCATTGTCAAGTGTGTGGTACTGTTGAATGGGGGGAAAGGCGTGCTTTTAAGGCTAAAGAAGAATATGTTCTGATTGAAGAAAAGAATGTTAAGTCTCGTTTGCTTTCTATGACTTCTGGTGTGGCGCAGTTGTCGCCATTACATATTTTTAACATTAGTGGAGTAATCAGATTCCATTCAGCTAATTGCTTAAAACTTCATCAGAGAATGTCTGAAATGTTTATTCTGCCTGAAAACAGTTCACTGTTTGATTAAATGGAAATTAGACCACAGTAAGAAACAGAAAATTATATGTAATGGGGTGAAAGAAAATCGCTCATAATTTGGTAAAAGGAAAGATCCTAAAATCAGATGAAAACCTCATTGTTGCAAACCTCAATTATTCCAAATCCCCCCTTCTCATCACCCTAAAAGCTAGGCCACAACACACTCAAATGACAAGTTTCAAAATTCAGCACTACAATACAATGTAGTATAAAAATGCCCAACTATCCATGACAAGCAAAAGATATATGGATATACTAATACAGCCAGACAGACTACAACTTGAGGAAAACGAACTCTTCAATGGCAGGGACTTCACCAATCCTCTTCAAACTTTCCTTGCTGGGTTGCTCGTCGACTCCAATGGCCATCACTGCATGCTTCCTCGGAGCAACCCTCCCAACACTCATGAAGCTCACGTTCACATTCTCCTCACCCAAAATACTGCCAACCGTGCCAATCATACCTGGCTGATCAACCTGTCTGCAAAGTATAATACTACCCTCCAAGCTCACATCCACTTCGAATGACCCTACTTTTGTCAGATGGGGAATTCCGTCCTTCACCCTTCCTTCAACCCTTATCTCACCGGTCTCTGACATGGCACTGGCAAATTTGGATTCCACATTTGCAATCTGAACTTGGATGGACTCCAGTGGACTCTCAGGTGAACCATCTAAAAGGACGCGTTCCTCTGTAATACGCAGTCCTCTCTGTTTAGCAGTGAAATCAGCGTTAACCAAGTTTACAAAAACACTGGAAATTGGCTCAATTATGCCCTTTGTGATCATTGCGCGGAGCAACCTCGTGTCAAAGTCATCTGGGGCTCTAGAGGTAGCATATGATACTTTCACAGTTTTAACGCCACTTCCACCTGCAACAAGTTGGACAGCTAACCTCCCAAGTTTCTCAGCAAGTTCAACATATGGTTTCAACTCTGTTAGAACCTGCAGGGGAAGAAAAGGACAAGTGAAACAGCAATCCTGATTGAATAGCAAAGTAAAATAAATAGAAAATTTAATTTAACTCATTGTACCTCAGCAGGAACCATTGGTGCATTGACTGCAGTTGCGGCAAGTTCACCTTTCAAGGCTCCAACAACAGCTTCAGCAATTTCAATAGCCACTCCTTCCTGAACAGCGTACCAATGATTCATTCAACAATCCAGTTCAGAAACAAGTGAGACATGAATATATGCACTCAACAATTAACTAACCTGAGCCTCCATTGTACTAGCACCCAGATGTGGAGTGACAGTAACCCTCTCATGCTGCACCAACTTGCTGTCCGCTTTTGGCGGCTCCTGGCTGAAAACATCGAGAGCAGCCTGAGCTACAATTCCATCATCCAATGCCCTCACAAGAGCCTCTTCATCAATCACTCCCCCACGAGCAACATTGACAATTCGAACACCTTTCTTCATCTTAGCAAATGTCTCATCATTGAGCATCTTATTAGTAGCAGGGGTGAGAGGCATGTGAAGAGAGATGAAATCAGCAGTCGCTAAGGCATCATCAAAGCTCACTAGCTCCACACCTATAGCACGAGCACGATCAGCCGGGGCATAAGGATCATGTGCAATAACATGCATTCCAAGTCCCTTGGCTCGCCGAGCTACTTCTGATCCAACCTTTCCAAAACCCAATACAGCAAGCGTTTTTCCGACGAGGGACACACCCACATATTTGTTCCTCTGCCACTTCCCTACATATAAAAGCACACAAAAGTTTAAGTTTTTTTTTCTTCAGAAATCTAGTTAACTGAAAAATCAATGTAATTCATAAAGAATTAAGAAGAAATGATCCCACGAACTCATATTGCCTAAAACTAATATAAAATCTCCACCACATCACCTTAAATTGCCAATAGTAAGAACACATTTCTTACACACTGTTAGTATCATATTCAAAACATGCAAAAATGGCGATATCAAACACCTGAGACACTAAAATAAGCAGTGGCGATTTCCCTCAGACTTCAATCTACGGAACGAATCACTAACCTTAGCATAACTAAAACAGATCCATAATTATATGCCTTTTTACTATATTTAACCCTAACAACAAAATTCCAAGCATAAAAATGGGATCTAAGAAATCAACATGGAATATAAAAACAACCCCAAAAAAATTATTTTTCGAGTACCAACCCGCCTTGACGGAAGCATCAGCCTGAGCCACGTTTCTAGCCATGGCAGCTAAGAGCGCGATCCCATGTTCAGCCGCCGCAACGGTATTAGCAGTAGGCGCATTGACGACCAAGCAGCCATGCTCAGTGGCGGCAGACAGATCAACATTATCGATCCCAACACCAGCTCTCCCAACGACCTTCAATCTCCCGCCAGAAGATTCAAAAACCTCGCGGTTAACCTTGGTCCCACTGCGCACAATCAAGGCATCGCAAAGCGAGATCTTGGTGCAGAGCTCCTCGGGGGAGAGGTTGTAAGAGCAATCCACGTTGGCGAACTCCTTGAGCAGCTCCAAGCCAGCTTCACCGAGCTTTTCAGCCACGAGGACGGTGGGCTTGTTGGAGAAAGAGGAGGCAGCGGAAGCGGTTATGATTAGGAAGCGGCGGCGGCCGCCCTGCGGGTTGGAGCGGGGAAAATGGAGGGTGTTGGGGAAGGCGGCAGAAAGAACAGAAGGGAGACGGGGTTTGGAGGAAAGGGCGAGTGATGATGGGTTTTTGAGTGTTGGGGTTGCGAGAGAAGCCATGATCGATGTGGGGTTTTCTCTTTTGGAATGGGAGGGAAAGGAGGCGAAGGAAATGCAGCGAGGGAAAGGAACAGGGAAGAGTTGAAATTTATATGTAAATTCTTTGGCTGGTTTAGGTCAGATTCAGTGAATGAGTGTTGGGAGAATCCCACGCGCCGCTCTCTTTGGACCGGGAATGTGGGAGCGTGTAATGACGCCAACACAAAGAGAGTGGGATTATAATCTTTTTATCTTTTTTAATAAATTCTGCATTTTTTGGCAAGCAAATAATTGTTACTGATTAGCTGCTGCCTGCTGGTTATAGGATCATTAAAATACGTTTTTTTAACATTTTGTGTATAAACTCTGTTTGGCAGTTAACGGGTAGCTAATAACTGATAACGAATTACATTAGTTGATTTAATTAGCGAATTTATAACTCCTTGTCCCAGTCTGGCCAGATGACCGGTCCGAGTGGGCCACACGGGAAAAACCGAAGCGAAACCCAAAGGATTCCCCTCAGTTAGCAACCCTATTTTTTTCTCTTTTATTTTAATCTTGACTAGAGGATTGTTAAGTCCTAAGTGATCATGACAGCGGAATATAATTGAAGGAAAATATATTCGAACCACGGCCATGCATAACAGTCCATTTTAAGCTTATAAGGTAGGTTGTATCGATACTCCAACCAAGGGTATCGATACTCCTTGATTTGGTCAACCCCAACAGTCAACTCGAAGAAGACCGTATCGATACAGCCCTTGAGCGTATCGATATGCCCTCTTCAGTCAACATCTCGTGGTCAACGAGATAAACACGTACCGATACGTCCCAATATCGTATCGATACACCAAAAACTCCCCAATTTCTCAAAATTCCAGTGACCAGAAACCGTATCGATACGCCCCCGCGTATCGATACGCCCAGCCTAATTTGAGCTCTACAAGCAAGACCGTATCGATACGCTCAGCACTGCAACACCAGAATTTTCAACATTTACGACCCAAACACGACTCTAAATGCATTTCTCGACTCACCTAAGCGTATACAAACATGCAAGCAAACATACTTAAGCCAAAGGAAGCATTCATACATGGATCAAAGCATTCATGCATAGCATTCCAACCAAAGAGCAATTTAAGCAATATTGTGCATACATAAGGGCTCAAAAGGTCTTAAAAGGCACAAGTCATCATAAGAGGTTTACACTCATACACAAGGCAACCTAAGCATCTAAAGCATGCCATCACACACCAACATTTATCATAGTATCACATGATTTACAATCCATAATCAAACTCAAACATCCACATTCAAAAGAGTCATACAAAGCTCATACAAAAACCCTTGTCACATTGCTAGTTAATACAAAATTGATAACTGTACTTGAGCCACAAACTTGGAAAGCCCTTCTAGTCTTGCCTCGAGCTAACACCACGCTAATGATTTGCATTGTTGAACATTGAGAGCGTAAGCTAATAGCTTAGTGAGGGTGCTCTAAAACGAAAACATCAACAATGCAGGGTTCAAGCATGTAAATCCTAATATCACGTACTTCATGCATTGTCATATAATTCAAGTAGACCTAGCTAGTCTTTCAAGTGGCATAATATGGTTTCTCATGATCTATCAAACTCTATCATCAACATCCACATTATGTAACAACATCATATATCACCAACATATATCAACATCACATATCACAATGTATGAACAAGTTAATTGGCCACTTTAAATTACCCCGATTGTGCGGATTTAAACCTCAACAACACTTTACCTCGGTGGGATTACACTCATCACCGGACCTTGCATGTGCGGGATTCCACTCATCGCCACATGCCCTACGGATGAGATTCCACTCATCATCCCGTAGAAATATATAAAAAGCTTCCGGTGGAATATTACATCACCGTACTTCTCTTGATGACTTAACGCCATCAAGGTCACGTACGTTTTAACTCAATTTGTGTGCACACTAATCCTAATGATCGATCATTTACAATCGGTAATTTATTTAGTGCCAGTTTTCATTATCACATCACATATCATCAACCACAATTCATGCTCATCACATATACACATACCAATATATATATGCACAAAAAAAAACACAACCACAAGAGCATAGCTAAGTAAGCACAATAGCATTCATGGATATCAATGGCTAAATTAACAACTTGAATTAACTAGAAGTGGCTTACCAAGCACACTTTACACACACTACACATACTCGAACCAAACTTTAAAACAAGTTTGAAACCACTCACCGCCCTTCCTCTTGCTTCTAGCCAAACAAAACACACTTATTACACCACAATTCAATGCTAAAACCCAATCACCATCTCACATCACATGTATAAGCCAACATCATCAAATTCTCAATCCTCATAATCACCTGAAATTCCAATTTTCGTGCTCCCCTGAAACCTTGCTGAAATTTCCATTTTCAATCACCCAAATGACCTCCAAAATGTCCCAAATCACCCTCATAACATACCTAAACCACCAGCACTTTGTTTTCAACCTAAAACCCTCCAAAAATGAAGTTTTTGACAACTCAAAAATGGGTCTAAGAACCCACTTCGGATTTTCATCAAAATTTAACCAAATTAACATATAATGTGTATTTTAACATGAGTAAAAAAACTCCAACTCAATTTATCAAAACAAGATGAAAAACCCCTTAAAACCCAAACTTTGAAACAAACCCTAATTTTCAAAACTCCATAACTTTGAAATCTAAGACCATGGGTTGATATGGAATAAAGAGGAGAGTAAGAAAACATGTTTACCTCTAAAAATGGTGTTGAAATCAAGTTGCAAATCAACGGAATAGTAGCTTGAATATTAGAGAGAGTTTGGAGATGGTGGGGTGTTTCTCACGTGGGGTAAGTGGGGAAAAGGGGAGAAGATGACAACTTTGACAATTGTCTTCCTTTTTAAAAACTTTTGGGTAAATTACAACATATGTCCCTCCCCTTTATACTAAAGCTCAATTAGGTCCCATTTAAGGTTGAATTGATTTAATTAAATTTTATTGACTCGAACTATAAACCCGGCTAACTTCTAACCCCAAAACACGGGTGCTACAGAATTATTTTAGTTGATTGTATAAAAAATATTTGATAAAATTAACTGATAGCTAATAGTTGTTTGATTATTTGAACAAACAAAATGAGATATAAAGGCATAATTATATTTCATACTTGTTTAAATAATTTATTAGTTATTAATATTTTGTATCTATTAATATTTATTAGATTGTAAAAAAATTAATATTATTAAGCATATATGAATGATATTTTTTTTAATTTATGAAACTCTCTTTTAGTGTAATTTTAACAATTATTAAATTTAATTGTATATATTAATCTATGTACTAATTTCTTATTTTCAATAAAAAATTGATCACTTATTTTTGAAATTATTTATTTAATTTTATTAGTTATTCAATTTTATGTTATTTAGGAAAAAAACTATAATTATCAAGGACAAAAAAAGTCTTAACAAATATTTTATTCAAATCTCTAACTCAAAAACTCCTAAAATGAGCTTTTTTTTTCAAAATGAGAGGTTTCACCTCAATCCGCTATTACAATCTGCTATTTACCAAACATCTAAATTAGCGGTTTTGACTCGTTAAACCTTTAAAAATGTCTTGAACCTCTAATTTTGGCTCAAAAAGTTGTTTACCAAACAAAGCCATAATGACCCTGTTTGGCAATTAGCTGATAGCTGATTACATAAGCTGATAGTTGATTGCATTAGTTGATTTGACTAGCGGATTGTAGTAGCTGATTGTATAAAAGTGTTTGGTAAAATTAACTGATAATTGATAGTTGTTTGATCATTTAAACAAGTAAAATGACAAATAAGGACATGATTATATTTAATATTTGTTTGAATAATTTATCAGTTATTAATATTTTGTATCTAATAAATATTAATTAGATTTGTAAAAATTATTTTTTAATATAAATTTTCTAAACATATTTGAAAGATTTATATATTAATTTATTATTTATATAATTATTAATTTTTTTATATGCACATATAAATACGTGATAATAAAAAAATAGAATTAACTTACAAATGTCGCCATATAAATTAGTAGTGACAACAAATAAATCCAATATTTAATATGTTATTATTTATATTAAAAATATTATTATTTAATTTAGGTTATTTGAGATTTTTGGTAATTGTTAAGGTAAAAGAGTCATTACAACTCTAATATTAAACTTCTAATCTCAAAAAGCTCGTATTAGGAGCTTTTTCAAAATTAGCTTTTTCACCCAATCCGCTCTTTCAATCCGCTATTTACCAAACATCAATATTAGCGGATTTTTGAGTAGTGAAAGCTCTAATTATACCTCAAACTTCTAATTTTTGGCCAAACCGCGATTTACCAAATAAGGCCAATATTTCTCTTACTCATAAATGGAATGATGTTGAGTGCTTAAATATGCTCGTTTTTATGTCTTTTTGTATATTGTACTAAAGACAATGTCAATAAAATTATACTCCATCATCGTTAAATAAAGTTAAAATCAGTTGGGATGATACGTTTAACATTGTGAATGAAGCAAATTAAACTGTGAACATCATCCACATTGTGAATGAAGTAAATATGCTCGTTTTTATGTCTTTTTGTACATTGTGAATGAAGTAAATAAAAACAATTTCTTATAATTATTTTAGCTTATTTCATAGATAAAATTTAATGGATGAGTCTACTACGTGCGACGAACATTGATGAACACCACTAACGATGAACACCATTAATTTTTTTTTAAAATAAAAATCAAATTTAATAATTACTTTATAATATTTTTAATAGTTTAGAATCAAATATACCCAATTCTCCTAAACCCTAACAAAATCAATCTCTTAAAAAAATAGAAATCAGTTTATAATTTTTAATAGATTAGAAACAAATATACCAAATTCTCATATTATTGATTCTAATCTATTAAAAAAATTATAAATCAATTTCTATTTTTTTTAAGAGATTGATTTCGTTAGGGTTTAGAAGAATTTGGTATATTTGATTCTAACCTATTAAAAAATATTATAAATAACTATTAAATTTGATTTTTATTTTTTAAGAGATAATTTTAATTATAATTTTAGTCCTTTAGATTTTTGAAAATTTAAAAAATTAATGGTGTTCATCGGTATTCATCGTTAGTGGTGTTCATCAATGTTCGTCGCCCATTGTAGAATTTTTCAAATTTAATATATACATCTAATTTAATAATTATTAAAAATATATTAAAAATATAATTTCACAAATAAAAAATTAATATATACATCCTCATATATGCTCAGTAATGATATTAAAAATTAATTTTCATAATTTAATTAATATTAATATATACAAAATGTTAATAACTAATAAATTATTCAAACAAATATAAAATATAATCATGTCCTTATATGTTATTTTTGTTCAAATAATCAAACAGCTATCAGCTATAGTTAATTTTACCAAACACTTTTATACAATCAGCTAATGTAAACAGCTAGTCAAATTAGCTAATGCTCTAATTGTCAAACATGAATTTTTTAAAAAATTTTGATATTTTTTTGGAATTAAAGGATAAGGATTTTTAGAATTTTAAATGTAATATTTTTCTGTATTTTGATAATATGAAAAATAAATTAAAATCAAATTCTTTTTATTATAATTTTAAGATTACAATATAAAAATTACTAAAAATCAAGTGAAATTCCGTAATTTATCATAAAATGTAGTAATACATGAAATAATGTCTACATTTATAGGTGCGAGTAAGGTTTCAGGGGTTGGTGGATCAAAGAAAATGATGTGAGGAAGGTGTGGTTGCCACGCTCTTTACAGGCGCGTGAAACTTCTGCAAGTTGAAGTTGAAGCTGGAGGTAGGTGCCGGTCACAAGAAATATAAATACTATCAAATACTAACTAAGATCTGACCCATCAGTAGGGCAGGATCTAGAACCGGTCCGATGGAGATGGGACCCAGCCGGATCGTAGATCTGTACTATTCTGTACAATGACTGGATTTTAAATAAGATTCTTAAAGTTTGAATTCAGCCGGTTCTTATTTAATTTAAGGTGAAGTACTAAAATGATACGTAAATTTTGTTTATAAAAATAAAACAGTAATCAAATTTTTAAAAGTTATAAAATAGATTGATCATAAAAATTGTGGTAAAAAATAATTTTTAAAAAGTGATTTTAAATTTTATTTTTTTTATTTGGTGTTATTGTCAAAAAAATATTGTTGTAAAAATAAAATGTATATTTTAAACATGCTATCCAAAAGTGTTCTAAAAAAAAGTGAAAATTAGATTTAATAATTAATAAAAGTTAAATTTATCATTTTAAATTCAAACGTAATTTAATCACTTTTTAAAAGTGATTTTCCTATCAAAATTCAAGTGTTTTTCATTAATTATTAGGTGGAAAAGTAATTTTAGCCCTCCATCCTTAAGAAAAAACGGGGCTTAAACTTTATGTTTGGTTACAAAATGATAACTTAAATGTTAAAGGTCGTAAATACTTAACGTGGTTGTTATGAAACTGTGTATAATAGCACATTTAATATTTTATATTTATACATTCAATCATTTTAGTTTCGATTAGAAAAAAAAAATCACTAAATTTAGCCTTGTTTATTACACATTTTTTTTAATTCGGTCATGTTTAGGATTACTACCTTTTGTTTCAATGAACTTCTATGTTTCCCCTATTTAGTCATAATTCAAAAAATTCACTAAAATTTAATTGTATATTTGTAACTTTTAAAAGTTCAATAACCGTTTTATTTTTTTCAAAACAAAGTTTGGTTGCCATTTTGATACTTTACCCTTTAGTTTACTTTTTTTATTGGAAATATAATTAAACATTGAATGCAAAGGGCGACTGCAGTTTAGTTTTAATTTTTTTAAAAATTATTATATAAATTGGTACGACTTTTTATAGTATGTTTACAAGATAATGTATTTTTATTAATTCTTTTTTTTTTTATAATTTACACACCGTATAGATAAATTATTCAAGTTCGGGTCACTAAAAAACAACCACATTTTAATATTCTCTAAATCAAATTTATATAAAAGGGGAGATGATATCCCTGCCGTGGGAGACTTGTGATAAAAGAAAATATGTTTCTAATTTTGGATTGATTTTTAAAATAAATCCAGGATTTAACTTCAGTATAATTTCCTTCCTATTCTGCAATTGGCTTTTTAATATTTACTGATTATATATTATTTTTATTAAATTTTAAATAATTTATTTTAAATTTTTACACTAAATAGTATAGCTTAATTTCTTTTAAAAAGAATATATGTTTTTGTATAATTTTATTTGGGTACAAGGTAGTATATGTTCACGGTTTTAAATTTAAAATAAAGTCACTCCTTAGATTAAATATATATTTAATTTTCAATTTAATATATAAATATAATTTTTATATGATATAATAAAATAAATAAATAAACAACACAATGTAAAATTGAAAAACAAGAGGAGCCGGACAACGATTGTGCTGTAAACATTTGAGCAGCCTTTGTTTTTAAACGGGCCTACTTTAATTTTGCTAGAACTCGATTTTTTTCTATCAGAAAAGGCAAAGAAATTTATTCATAAATCGGTCCAATACTGAAATGGGCTTAAAAGAGCCCCAAAGAAACAGGTTGCACAGAAGCCCAGCACAGAAGAAGGAAAATAAAGGCTCTTTTTTGACAAATCCTTATGTTTATGCTTCGAGATTATTTTTCGGGAGCTTCCTATTCTTTTATTTTTGGCATAATCATTTATATTTAATTTATTAAATAATTAGTTTTTATCGAGTATTATTGAGGACGATTTTTATAATTTAGTTTGTTCCATTTACAATACTAAAATTTAAATTTTAGACATTGTTTAAGACCTAATACCACACAAGAGCCACGTAAGTTTTTGAATTTTCCAACCCTTTTGCGGAAGCTTTTCTGTAACATTGATAACCTGCTAGAAAGTGTCGAGAAGGTTAAATATTCATACTTTGATTGAATCAAATCATATTACTCTTGGAAAGAACTGGGTTAATATAGAATCATGTTATTATAAGATGAATAAAGCATTATAGTATATCAAGCAGTGTAGGGTTTGAGTTCGAGGATTTTTTATGTAGAAAATCTTTATCAAGAGGTTTATTCGTTAAAATTTAGTGTACCACGCAGGTTGGTTTGAATTGATAGATACGCATTTCATATGATTAATGGGTCAAACAAGTTACACTTTTTTTTTTTTCATATCAGCAACGAAGAATTAATCTATCCCGTTGTTTATGCAAAAGCATTAAAGTTTTAACAACGAGGAAAAACAAAATCACTTTGAAACCCAAACAACAACAAAGGATAAACGCATCGCAATTTTAACATGAAGAGAAAGAAGACGAATCAGAAGCCATTTTCTCCAGGATTCGAACCGCTTCTTTCATGGAAGGTCTCTTTTGTGGCACATACGATGCACAACTAAACCCTAATCTAAAACATGCCAGCACGGCTTCTTCCCCGCCTTCCATGTCACCCCTTATCGCCGCATCAACCAACCGAACAGCCCGGTTCTTCTCTTCCCCGACGGAACCCGCCGGTACCGCCCACTGTCCCAGCTCTCCGGACGAGAAAACTCTCCCACTAACAAGTTCAAGCAAGATTATGCCGAACGAGTAGACATCCCATTTGGGGTTTGGTTTGGGGTTCTTTACTGACTCGGGTGCTTGGTACGGCGACGACGAAGATGTTGCGGTGTCGAGTGGACCGTCACGACTGCTCAAAAACCTGGCGGAGATGAGACGGTCTAGTCCGAGATCACTTATTAAAGGCTCCATGTTGGAGTTTAGTAGGATGTTGGTGGGCTTGATGTTGCCATGCACTTGTTTCTTTTCGTGAATGTAGGCCAGACCCCGAGCCACTCCCCTTGCGATCTTGAGACGGGCTTCGAGTGTGAAATGGGAAGGCGATGATGACGAACCGGATCTTCCTGTTTGTCAATAAAACAAAACAAAACAATACGAAGTTGTCTTAAGTTAATGCCATCATTTCATCCAACAGGCAAACCTTGTTTGAGTTTTGTTTCTCTTCAGTCTACCCTAGAAAACACCAAAAAAGAATCACTTCCTTTATAGTATGAATACCAAACTGACAAGTCCTAAAACAAATGAAGAAGAAAGAGAAGGGACACTTGTTCCAAGGCTCAAGCAAACATCCCCCACACCAAGGGTTATCATTTATCAGACAAATCCCACGTTAGAAATGTCTCCATATCTCTAAAGATTGTGTGGGGTTAAAAATAAAGCTCGATTTATAGTTTTAGTCTTCTACTAAACTAAATATAAAGATTAAATCTCAAAATATAACCTAAATGAGAGGCAAAAATCAGAAGTGGACCAAAAATAAACTTTGTTCTTTATTGTTTTCCAAAAGTGTTTTTTTTTTGGTTAAAATCAATACATAAATATAACTTTTCAGGTAAAAAATGTTAATCAATTAGATTTGAAAATATTTGTCAGAAGCTAAAAAATTTTAATTTAATTTTTTTCAAAAGTAATTTTAAGTATAATTACTTATTTATCATCACTTATATCACAATTTTTTAAATATTTTTTAAAACTAATGTTTAAAATGAATAGAAATCATATGCCCTTTTAGTGTCTATTTTTATGCTCACACTAAAAAAATAAGTTTAGAGTTAGGAATAAGGTGTATTTTTTAAGTTTAAAATTTATGATTTAAGATTTAAAATTTAAAATTTAAAATTATAACTTAAAATTTAATTTTTTAATATCGAACATCAAAAAATATATAAATTTTTTTGTCAGTCTAAAATAACACTTTATCTAATTAAAAACACTATTTAATACAATATTAATTACTTGTATTTTAAACTAATCGATACATAAATACTTTTCAAAATTACTATCCCTTTTCAGTGTATCTACTTATACGTTTTATGTTAGGGGTTATGGTTAGAGTTTAGAAAATTTAAGGTAAGATGTATTTTTTTAAAATATATGATGTAGGGCTTAAAATTTAAAATTTAGAGTTAGAGCTTAAAATTTAATTTTATTATATTTTTTAGTGTTGAGACATAAATAAAGTCACTGAAAAGGTAAGATGATTTTTATCCATAAAAACACTTTGTGCAGTTTCAAAACCAATACCAAAATGACCCTAACAGTCGGTCCAGTCGGCAAAGTTAAAAGGTTTTGTAAAGAAAGCGACACAATCCCCCACATGCCATGCGCTTTGGCGTATTATGCAGTTCTCTTTATTATCATTACTTTTACCGTGTACTGACTCACTTGCTTTTATTATCAAGATTTTTTTGTCACCATTTTTTACGGGCTACCGTCCACTCAATACCCACAAACTTTCTGCATTTTTTGTCAGACACTGAGGGACACATCCTACACAAATCTAACGCTTCATATTTCATGGTCGTTAGTTAGTAAAATGGTATACGATGTTACTAACATGCACCGGTGATGCAGCTTACTTTAGTAAAAACGATAAGAGTCTCGACTAACGTACGCACGTAACCGGAAAGTAGAGAGATGGACTTACTGTGACTGGTGGAGCAACCGAGGCTGCCATTGGAGATGTAGTCATAGATGACAAGCTTCTCCTCGTTTCCCCAGTAAAACCCCAACACCTTAACCAAATTCGGGTGCTTTAACTTGGCTATACTTCTTACTTTGGCCTCGAAATCCTTTAGCCTCTCCACTGAACTGTCTCCGATCCTTCTCACGGCGAATGTAGTGCCGTTTTCCAGCACGGCTTTGTAAACGATGCTCGACCCACTCGTCCCCAGAATATAAGCCGATGATTTCAACAGAGTCTCTAACTCCAGCTGCTCGGTTCCGTCGGTCACCGTCACCAGCTTCCCTCCTTTCTGGTACGCCTCAGCTGGACTCACATTGAAGACTTGGGTTTTATCTTCCATTTCACTATCGGAACTGGTGGTCTCCGATGTCTCCGTGAGCTTTAACTTGATGCATGAACACGACGATGGCATTATCGTCGAGAGTGGAACGTCCGGTTTTTTCTCGAGGTTGCTTGTCGTATTAGTGCTCTGCGTTAGAGCTTTTCGCTTCCTGAGTTGGTATACGTAGAGAATGATCATGCCGAGGATGGAGATGCCGGCTAAATCCGCTACAGCTATTGCTACTATGGTGCCTGGATTTAGACTGGCTTTTGCTTGGCTTTGGACGTTATTTGGTTCTCCAGGTGTTGAGCTTGCAACTGGGGTTGAATCTATTGACTTTGGTATCACCGCAATGGCTGGTGATATGGATTGGGACGTATTTGGTGGTGTTGAAAGTGTTGAAGGAATCGAGCAAGGGTTTTTCAATGGTTTCCCACATAGGTCGACATTGCCCGAAAACGACTCGGTTTTCTGATTAACCAAAGATTCAGATTCTGGGATTGCGCCGGTTAAGTTATTGAACGAGAGATCAATGGTGGCTTTGCCGGGGATTTGCTTTGCGAATTCTGGTGATATAGACCCTGAAATCTTGTTGTAAGATAAGTTCAATAAACCCAGATTACCACCCCCGAAATCTAAAGGGAGAGACCCGTTGAGCAGATTCGAGGACAAATCGAGCACCTCAACCGAGTCGAAACCACTCGGTACATCACCTGAGAAATAGTTACTTCTCAAAGAGACAACTGTTAAGTTATGCAAAGCAGTCAAATTCCGGGGCACCTTCCCGGCCAAGGCATTATCGGAGAGATTCAAGATCTGAAGACTAGTCATCCCACCAATGGACTCAGGCAAGTCACCGGATATGACATTACTTGACAATGACAGTACCCGAAGCTCAGTCGAATTGAAAATGGAGCTCGGCAAGGTTCCATTAAAGAAGTTGCTGGACAGATCCAAGTGGCGAAGGTGCTGGATATAGCCAATATCTTCTGAAATCGAACCGAGAAGTTGGCTATTCGGGAGGACCAAACTGGTGACCCTGAACACATCTGGCGTTCCCGGAATTCCAATTTCGGTGCAGTTCACTCCAGTCCATGCACATGGCGTTTCGTCATCATAGTTCCAGCTTTGCAAGACTGATAATGGGTTACTTAAAATGGAGTATTTGAAGGAAAGCAGAAGGACCCCATCATTGTTGAGAGCTGTTGAAGGAACTGATAGAAGAGGAAGAAGTTGAAGAAGAAGAAGAAGAAAAGTGAAGCAATTGTTGAAAGCCATGGATGATGAGTTGAGTTTGCATCTCAGGGCTTCATATTCATATTGAACCATGGAAGCTAAGAAAGAGAGAGATGGCGACCAACTGCAGATATACTTGTTTTGGTCACCAAATCAATGGTGGAGCAGCTAAAAGGAGATAAGATATGGGTAATAAAAGGAACCCAACTAAATAAACAGCCGGGTTGATTATAAACTGCAGTAAAAATTGAAGGGAAAGTTGGTTTTTTTAGGATAAACAAAGAATCTCATATTTACTGGAAGTGGGAGTTGATATTAATGATGAATGGAAACTGAGGTAGACAATAAAAGTGGTTGGCATTTTCCTCTATATCTAAATTCCTTCAAGTGAACTGCGTTTTTTTGCTACGGATAACTTTGAGGGGGAAACAAGGTCGAGAGGGAATCTCCTTTCTGGAACTACAAGACAACCAATAATCTCTATTTGTTGATTAATTCGAATGTGATATTATAAAGATTATGAGGCCGATTCTCATAATCTAATTTACTCTATTTACAATGTCAATATTTAAACATCAACTGACTGATGGTTGGTATAATCCATACTTTCCGATATAAGTTTCTTATTTCAAACTTTTTTTTCTATTAGTCACAAATATCACATACTTTGTTATGAATTTGTTTTTAAAAAAAAAAACATACGATGATACAACATATACATAAACGAGTAAGTTGGAAAATAGCTAAAAATAGAAGGACTAGGGTGCAAAAAAGGAAAGAGAACAAATTTCTAACATGACAATTGACATTGTCTCCGCGTGGAAGTTGTGTCACGGGCGGCCTCTAGTGTTTTGGTTGTCATCAACGACTCCAATTTTGTGAGTTTTTTGTTTCTCTGCTGCCAATCTAACCCCTCCACATTCTTCACCTTATTCCTCTCAACTAATCCTACTTTATTATTATAAAAAGGCATAATCAAAAGTGGTATGGCTACATAATCTAATGTGGTATATTTGAGGTTAAACGACTACAAAGAGTTGGAATCTATGATTTGTTTTAAAGGTCATATTTTGATATATCGTGACGAAAACCGTAGGGGCCCGGAATTTGCAGGGTTAGGTACTGCATACACATCTCAAATGACATGAAACATTTGAACAGTTTAGAAGATGTTGGTTTTATTGCCAATGTGACAAGCGGGGCTGTGTTTGTTGGAAATTATCTGTAACTTTTCGGTATTCTATTTATGTCATCACGTTTAAAATTAAGTTTAAGATTTTAAGTTAGAATTTAGGGTTATGCCTTAAGGAATGTATTTTTAGGGTATAGAGTATAAAGTTTAGAATATATAATTTAAAGTTAAGACTTAAAGTTTAATTTTGTAGCATTTTTTAATATTAAAACATAAATAAAAACACTGAAAAAAAAGAATATAGGGTTTTTATCCGTGTTTGTATTTGTTGAAGAGGGAGATAAATAAATTACATAGAGGAAGACTTTGTTTTGTACTGTAATGCCAATAGTTAATTACGGAAGTCAAGCTTGTGAACCGTCCTAGAAAATTGGAGTCGACCACACCTTTTTGTAAATGTAATGACCCCGTCGACAACACGGAGTCTGTTTATCAATTTCTTTTAAATCAGACTTATTTAACAAATAACTACTTAAAAAGATGGAAATCGTCTACTTTTTAACATGTCTCTATTTATGTCTTCACGTTGAAATTAGAGTTTATGGTTTAAGATTTAAGATATAAAGTTGGAGTTTAGGATATAGAAAATTTAAAGGTATGATATATTTTTTAAGGTGTAGAGTGTTAGGTTTAAGATTTAAAATTTAAAGTTAAAGTTCATAATTTATAATGGAAATTGTTTGCCCCTCAGCATGCCTCCATTTATGTGTCACACTAAAATTAGAGTTTAGGGTATAAGGTTAGAGTTTAGGGAATTTAGAGTATGATATATTTTTAGGGTGTAGGGGCGTTAGAATTTGAAATTTAGAGTTAGAGTTCATAAATTAATTTTTAAGTGTTTTTAAAATGGGGCATAAAAAGGGGCATGCTTATGGGGCATAGGATTTTTGTTCCATGATTTAATTTTAAGTGTTTTTTAACATGTGACATAAATAAGGAATGAAAATCTTGTATCCCTAATCATGTCTCCTTCTATGCCCGCACTGAAAAACACTTAAAATTAAAATTTAAACTATAACCCTAATTTTCACATCATAGACCCTAAACTCTAAAAAATATATCATAAATCTAATTCCCTAAACCATACCCATAGCCCCTAACCTTAAACCCTAAACCCACATTTTTAAAATGGGGACACCAAATAAGACATAGTTTGGGGAAGTCGATTTCCATCCATAGAAAAGGACATGCTTAGGGCCATATGATTTTTTTTCTTAAATAATACTCTTTCTATCCCAATTTTGTTGTCACGTGTTGATTTTTCATAGAGTTTTAGAAATAAAAAGTTTATATGAGATGCGTATGGATGGGCACGGGTCGGGTTTTTGGCCCACCCGCACCCGACCTGAAAATAAACACCCTAAACCCGCACCGACCCGATAATATTCTTTAAAAAATCTGACCCCGACCCGAACTATATAAAATAAATTAATTCTAGGGACCTAATTGTAAAAAAATAATTTTAAGGACTTAATTATAATATATATATATATAAAGAGGGGTATTATTATAAATATCCTTAAAAATTTAGGGGAAAATACACTATTAATCCCGGGTCGGGTCGGATATTTTCCACCCTAAACGGCATAGTGACATTTTCGACTCAAATATTAAAGTTCAATGTTAATTTTAAAAAGTTCTAAAATTCGGTAGTATTTTCAACTCAGAGACTATAGTTTAGTGGTATCTGGTGTAGTTAACTCTATTTTAATCATATGATTAATGCTAAATGCAAATCTTACTCATAACCCCATTTGACGTATCAAATGTGAATAGTTTTACTTAATGATAGCTTAAACAAAGATATTCACTCGTAGTAAAATAAATTCATATACCAATCATAAAAATACAAATAACCATTTTAATCCGATTGACTATTAATAAATTCGTTCAATACTGCACGAAGTGCACTGTGTATGGTAATTATTTTTTATTAAATAGAAAGAAGATTATATTTTTAAGACGAATGAAACAAAAATCTTCACCTCCTAACCATGTTTTTTTTTTATGTCCCACACTAAAAAAAATATTTCAAAATTAAATTCTAAACTCTAACTCTAGTTTTCACATCCTAAACTATAAATTTTAAACTCTAAAAATATACATTACCATTAATTCCTTAAACCCTTAGCTACAACCCTTAACCTTATTGAATAGTCTACAAAAAGAAAAGAAATGAACAGCTGAGATGAAAACAAAAGAAATGTGGGCTATGATCCAGTAAACTGAGATAGCCAAGGGTCGGGCCACCCTTCTATTTATATAGCCGAAATGGATCTAACAAATTCAGTTATTATAAAACTGAACTGTTAAGATCAGTGGGCCACATGGGTCTAACAACCCATTAACATTCATACCAGCATAACAATATTCACAACAACCCAGCACCATGGAAAACCGATCCAACAACCACACTGTCTAACAAACCTTAAACCTTAAACCCATTTTTTTTAAATGGAGCACCAAATGAGGCATAATTTGGGGCAGACGATTTCCATCCAATGTTGAGATGCGAATTTATATAAATTGAGACAATATGAGTATCTTTGACCGCTCGTTCAATTAATGGATTTATGTATATAACTCATCTTTAAACTATTATAAAAAGGATATATTCAATGCACTATTAGCATGGGCGGTCCAACGATTTTGAGAGCCCTGTGCAATTTATTAAAACGGGGCCCTTAATTTGTAGGCCATAATTTTTTTTAGAAATACTTTAATGCAGAAAACTGCTTAATTACTCTATTGAAAAACAAAAAATCACTAATAAACTTTTAAAAATTTACAATTTCACTTAAAAAATACCATTCTTTTTGCATGTTTTGAAGCAAAATTATTTACAACATTTTCAATGGCAACTTTTTCCAAAAGATCACTCTCAATTGCCATCAAATCAAATCTATTTAACCTTTCTGCGACATAGTTGTTCGTAAGTATGACTCCAACAACTTCAATTTTGAAAAGCTTCGTTCTGCAGAAGAAACAGTAATATGGATAGTCAATAAGATTCTATAAGCAATTGTCGCATTTGGGAAGCAATTAAAACGTTTTAAAAATCTTAATAAATCCATCGCTCCTATTTTTTTCTTAGGTAAAAGTTTTCTAAGTAATTTCAGTTCAATAAATAATTCATTTCCATCAACATCAGACAACTCACATTTCTTAAGAGCATTTTCAAAATTATTACAACGAGTTTTGAGATTATTATCGTCCAATGAAAGTAATTTATTGGAATGAAACAAGAAACCAAAAACATTTTCATATAATTGATATTGTTCAAATCTCTTATCTAAAGAAATAATAGCTTGATCGACAATATATAAGAAGTATCCAATTCTAAATGACTCATCAGGAGATATTAATGTTTTTTTTTTATGTTTTTTTTACGTTTTTCAAATCCAAATGGATATTTTCGAATCATATTTGCACCAAGTAAAATTTTAATCTAACTAAATAATTATATGAAAGGAGATAGAGAGATTAAATAGCACCCGAATTGTTGTAAAAAGTATCAACAGATTATTAGAGAATTGAAACAACGTCACCACGATCGGATTAGATGGATGGACAAATCAACTTAAAATATGTATAAATTAATTCAAAATTACAAATCATAAATTATAATAGATTTGAAGGGAAAAAAATATCGTAAGATTATGGTGTTCCCCGTAATAAGAGATATATGAAACAATTGCTAATGAACAAAGAA
Organism: Hibiscus tridactylites; assembly: GCA_958450335.1. NCBI lineage: Eukaryota > Viridiplantae > Streptophyta > Magnoliopsida > Malvales > Malvaceae > Hibiscus > Hibiscus tridactylites. The sequence goes on along the minus strand of OY288279.1, from coordinate 9,888,226 downwards.
TCGAACAAAGAAATATAAAACTGCAGATTTATATTTTTTTAATTCCTAGCAATTTTTAAAGAGAGTAGTAGGGTAATACTAATCATCAAAAGCACAGCTTAAGTATATATAATGTAAATATATAATATCCGTTGAAATTGGAAATAAATAGACTTAATTATTATTATATATCCGTTAGAAACAATTTTTGGAAACAAAGATTTACAATAACTTTCTATTATTATTTACCACCTGTTGGTAACAATTTCCAAGATTTTCAATAAATTTCAATTATCACTGGTTGAAAATAATTAAAATTTCTAATATGTCAATTTTAGATTATAAAATTATTACTTGAAATTTAAATATTATCTTTATTATTTTTTATATATCAGAATTAGAATAAGGTGTTAAAAATTTGTTTTTAATATTTTTTTTTACGTATTTTATAATTAATTTAAAGGATTGTATAGTTTGTTTATAAGTTGTTAGTTATCGAATAAAAATGTATAAAAAATACCAATATTTTTTTGATGAACAAATATTTAACTTATACTTTATCCTTATTTTCGGGGCCCTGTGCAATTGTCCCACTCGCACATGCCAGAACCCCCTCTGACTATCAGTGTAAATTTTACGCAAGTAGGTTTATTTTGGGAGTTTGGAATTAAAGAGTTTGTGCTTTAGTGTTTTTAATTTAGGGTTTAAGGATTAGATATTTAAATTTTAAGATTTAAAAGTTAAATATACATGTTTGTGAAGAAAAAAAATGTTTCTTCTACCTGTGCATCAAATAATAACCATAACAAAACTCTATCATTTAAAAGTAGATGAAAAAGAGGATGATGTTCATCCTACGAAAGCCGGGTAGCCGGGTTCAAATGTTTGCAAGGTGTGTGTACATTGTTAAAGAATTAAGAATATGTATGAACATATATTACCTTATAATCGCTTTAATATAATTAAAAATATAAATGAAAAACATGTAATGTGAATATTAGTCCATGCATTGCACCCTAAATTAAATTCATAAATTCTAAACTTAACATATATTACCTTGTAACCATTTTAACATAATTAAAAAAGGTAAATGGAAAATATGTAATATGTATATTAGTCCATGGACTGGCACCCTAGATTTTAAGTTTTAAAGGTTAAATAGATATGTTTGTGAAAGAAAAAAAAATTCCTACATGTACATCAAATAATAACCCTAATAAAAATTTATCATTTAAAAGTAGATAAAAAAAGGATGATGTTCATTCTAAAAAACTCGAATTTAAATATCTGCAAGCTGTGTGTACATTATTAAATTGTTAAAAATATATATAAACATATATTACCTTGTAATCATTTTAATATAATTAATTAATAAATAAAAAATATATAATATGGATATTAGTCCATGCACTAGCATTCTAAATTAAATCTATAAACCACAAACTAAATCTGCAAGTGGGAAACACATTTCCCACCGTAAAATATTTTTCCGCTTGTATTTCCCTTTTTATATTTAGATTAGTGAAATCCGCCTATTAACCTAAGAATGATTCTCTTATTATTTTATTTTGTATGAATTTAAATTATGATATAAAAATATAATATTTTTATTTAATAATAAAAAATAAATTATTCAATCTAATTAATAAATTTATATTAATATACTATTCTAACGTCTAACAACAATTAATCATTCCAACAATTTTATCAAAAAAAAAAAAAATCATTCCAACAATTTTATCAAAAAAAAAAAACATTCCAACAATTCAAATTTCAAAGTTGCTAATTACTACTATACTCATAAGTCATAAGCACTCAATTCATTTGGCAATTTGTTAATGAAACATTTATAAAAGGCGAAATTACAGAACAATAAGCCAAACTCTGCTCCGTTCCTTCCTTCCGATACCGCAAACAACTTATCATGCAAACGCTATTGCTGCCGGCAACTCGCCCCGGCATCTGTGCGGTGGCCATGGGTCCCCTCCTGTCTCACCGACCACCGCTCACACTCTCCCCTCCAAATTTTCTCACTTCTATCAAAACTCAGAAACTAAACCCTCTGTTGTCCCCTTCCGCTTCCTACGATCTTCTTCATGTTAAAAGATCCAAGCTTTCTTCGTGCAAAGCTTCTTCTTCCTCAGTTTCACCGAGTTCTACTTCCTTTAATGATGATGTAGACAAAGCAAAGCTCGCTCAGGTACTCCCCGCCCCTCACTTTCCTTTTTCTTAATCTCAGATTTTACCCTTTTAGCTGATAATTTCGGGTTTATGCTCTTTGGTTTAGCTTGTTCAAAATTTGTGATATAATATCTATTGGATAGTTAAAAGAACTCGAAAAATCTTAAGAAAAACAACCAGTAATCCGCATTGTTCATGTAATTACTAACATCAAAATACAGATTAGAATTAGAAGAAATGTTGTGGGGTTAATTTTGGATTGTTTAATGGGGTTTTCTTTGAAGATTAGTAAGGGTTTCGAATGGAAATGGTGCAGGTAGCGAAGAGGCTAGAGAGCACGTCGAGGTACTTTAAGCGATTGGGAAATTTAGGGTTTTGGGGACAGCTTGTATGCACTTTGGTATCGGCGGTGATACTCTCATTTTCTGTTGTTATTTCTGGGAAAATCACATCAGCGGCTACTTTTTATGCTACTGCCACCGGAATTGTGGCCGCTTTCATATCAGTTTTTTGGTCCTTTGGGTATATTCGGCTTTCCGAGAAGCTCAAGAGAACTGCTAATGATCCCTCAAAGGTAATTTGAAGTTTTGATTTTGTTAACAGTCCAAAGTTTTTGATGCATTATCAACTGAAAGTGCATTCTACGTTTTGTACCTTTCTTGTTATATTTAAATCCTAGGGGCTTGGAGAAAAGCATACATGGGTCAACTGAAAGTGCATTTTACGTTTTGATACATTTTCTTAAAATATATTTGAGAATCTAATTTTATGTTTGTGTATATGAACCATATATGTCATTATAGGTAAATGGTCTAATTAGCATGTTTTAATTTTCATAATAAGTAATGGTTAGGGAAATGTATGATGATGGATACATTGTAAGCAATAGAATTATAAAACAAAAAAGTAAACCAAATTCAAAATTCCACCACAGACCCTACTCCTAAATCTCAAACTCTAAACCCTAATCAACTGTCTAACGAAGCCAACTGCCATATCTTTTGGTGCTCAACCGGGTTCTCTTAACTCCAGTAGGTATTTCATTACTTTGAGTTATTCCTAAACGATGGCGGCGCCTCAGCATAGTGTGATCATGAGGCTCTTCCACCTCCGTAGGGTAATTCGGTGTCTCGGGCTTTTCCACCTCCGTGGGTAATTCGGTGTCTCGGGCTCTTCCAGCATGCGTGGCCTTCTTTTATAGACAATAAATTCCTGTTGCCTTTGTGATGGAATGGGCTCCGGCTCCTCAATATGATGACCATCCCCAATATAGCGCTGCTCTTCTGTTGGAGCAGTATCTGAATGATCCCGTTCATGCCCACCATCCCCGGCTGATGATCCTGCTTCATTGTTGGAGCAGTACCCGGAATATCGTTTGTATACGGAAACTTTGTGAGAAAAGTAGAGAACTGATTTGTTCTACACATACCAATGTTATGCAAAGGGGAAAAAAGAAGAAAAACTTTACTTGTAGCATACAAAAAATCTCAGCGCACGTTCCAATATTCTATATACTTCTTATTTTTCTTCAACCAATTTACTTTCTGTTCCGTCCTATTTCTAACTCTTGAACGGTGATTTTTTTTTAAAATCTCTTCTAGACTTCTAGTGAATCAGTTTTATTCAGTTCACTCCTCATCAAGACTCCGGGATTATGGAGAATTCTCTTTTTCATGCATATGATTAACGTTAGAGAGCGTTCCAAAGCAACTTGACGATCATATTCGGGAGGCAAGAAATCCCTTCCTAGTCTTGCATAGGGATTGAATTCAACCTGTTTAAATATTAAAATAGGAAGTACTAAAAAATAAGATTATAATTTGAAAATTTTAAAATTATATTAGTAGCAAAAATAAATTGGTTTCATCACTTACATTGTTTTTTGATAATTCATCAAAATAATTTGTGAATGTAGACTCATTGGGAGGATTCCTCGAATCTCTAAATGACATATCCATCTTTTTATGCCATCCCATCATGAGAAGGAATTTCTCTAGAAGACCATTATCTTCCTGTGTCAAATCTAGAGGCATACTCGTCCTCCTTGGATGAATCAATTGAGACACAACCCCTGGGATGTGCTCAAATATTAAACATCTGCAACAAACAGAAATGTAGTTTTAATTCACAAGAAATAAAGATAAAAAACTACTAAAAAATTGAAAGAATACATATAATTTTTATACTCACCGAAAACAAGTGAAAGTTCTCAGAAAGAGCAATTTCTTGACCTTTCACTCTGTCGAGGCTGCAGTACAAACTTGATAACATTGTTGCCCCCAGGCATATCGTTTAATTTTTTTAACATTTCTCAAAAGACTTAAATAAAGGGCTGGCACTGTGAAAGAGAAAGAAGGGACAACCACAGACCCTAATATATACAAAACTGCAGCCCGAACATACACACGTAATTTTTTCTTACTCTTGATCTCACACCCTGGATTCAACTTTCCAAATTGATTCCTTAGCTTTGGGAGACTAATATCATATTTTTTCTCATCATTGATATCACTCTTTGGATCCAACTTCCCAAACTGATTTCAATGATGAGAAAAATATGATATTAATATCCCAAAGCTCAGAAATCAATTTGGGAAGTTGGATCCAGGGTGTGAGATCAAGAGTAAGAAAAAATTACGTGTGTATGTTCGGGATGCAGTTTTGTATATATTAGGGTATGTAGTTGTCCCTTCTTCCTCTTTCACAGTGCCAGCCCTTAATTTAAGTCTTTTGAGAAATGTTAAAAAAATTAAACGTTATGCTTTGGGGCAGCAATGTTATTAAGTTTGTACTGCATCCTCGACAAAATGAAAGGTCAAGAAATTGCTCTGTCTAGAAACTTTCACTTGCTTTCGGTGAGTATAAAAGTTATATGTATTCTTTCAATTTTTAGTGATTTTTTTATTTTTATTTCTTGTGTATTAAAACTTCATTTATGTTTGTTGCAGATGTTTATATTTGAGCACATCATAGGGGTTGTGTCTCAATTGATTCATCCAAGGAGGACGAGTATGCCTCCATATTTGACACAGGAAGATAATGTTCTTCCAGAGGAATTCCCTCTCATGATGGGATGACATAAAAAGATGGATATGTCATCTAGAGATTCGTGGAATCCTCTTAATGAGTCTACATTCACAAATTATTTTGATGAATTATCAGAAAACGATGTAAGTGATGAAACCAATTTATTTTTGCTACTAATATAAATTTAAAATTATTTTCTTATTTTTAGTACTTCCTAGTTTAATATTCAAACAAGTTGAATTCAATCCCTATGCAAGACTAGGAATGGATTTATTGACTCCCGAATATGATCGCTAAGTTGCTTTGGAACGCTCTTTAACGTCGATCATATGCATGTAGAATAGAATTTTCCATAATCTCGGAGTCTTGATGAGAAGGGAACTGAATAAATCTGATTCACTTGAAGTCTGAAAGAGATTTTTACAAAAAAATTACCGTTCAAGAGTTAGAAATAAGACGAGACAGAGAGTGAATTGGTTGGAGAAAAATAAGTATATAAATATTAGAACGCACGCTGGGATTTTTTGTATGCTACAGGTAAAGTTTTTCTTCTTTTTTCCCTTTGCATAACATTGAAATGTGTAGAACAAATCACTTCTCTGCTTTTCTCACAAAGTTTCCGTATACAAACGATATTTCAGGTACTGCTCCAACAATGGAGCATGATCATCAGCCGGAGGATGGCGGGCATGAACGAGATCATTCAGATACTGCTCCAACAGAAGAGCAGGACTATATTAGGGATGATCATCAAATTGAGTAGCTGGAACCCATTCCAGCACAAAGGCATCAGGAAATTCTTGTCTATAGAAGAAGGCCACGCATGCTGGAAGAGCCCGAGACACCGAATTTTACCCCACAGAGGTGGAAGAGCCCGAGACACCGAATTACCCCACGGAGGTGGAAGAGCCTCATGATCACACTATGCTGAGGCGCTGCCATTGTTTAGGAATAACTCCAAGTAATGAAATACCTACTGTAGTTAAGAGAACCCGGTTGAGCACCAAAAGATATGGCAGCTGACTTCGTTAGACAATTGATTAGGGTTTAGAGATTTAGAAGTAGGGTCTATGGTGGAATTTTGGAGTAGGGTCTGTGGTGGAATTTTGGATTTGGTTTACTTTTTTGTTTTATAATTCTATTGCTTACAATGTATCCATCATCATACATTTCTCTAACTATTATTCATTTTGAAAACTAAAACATGTTAATTAGACCATTTACCTATAATGAAAGATATGGTTCATATACACAAATATAAAATTAGATTCTCAAATATATTTTAAGAAAATGTATTAAAAACGTAAAAGTGGAACTTTTGCAATCCACTATCTTACCGACGTCGTTATAGCCTTTTATTTACACACGGCCCAATCGACCCATGGAGGCTATCTTCTAGGAGGATAAGAGATGGACTAGGCCTACATAACAGAGCATAAGAGATGAACTAGGTAAGACTTTATTTAAGTCTTTTGAGAAACGTTAAAAAAATTAAAAGGTATGCATGGGGTGCAGCAATGTTAATTGCCTTTGCCAAAGAGGGTATGTCATGCCGTTTTTGGATCGAAGATGATCTACTCTTCACAAGAGGCCAACGTTTATTCGTCCCTTACTTCATCAACTTGCGAAAGACTTTAATGAAAGAATGTCATGATTCGATGTGAGCGGGACATCCAGGTATGCATCGTACTTTAGCTTTACTTAACGAAAGATATTATTGGCCTCGTATGAATGAAGATGTAGAAGCATACATGAAGACTTGTCTTGTTTGCCAACAAGACAAGATTGAAGCAAACAAACCGATGAGATTACTTCAACTGTTGCCGATACCGGAAAGACCATGGGAAAGTATCTCTTTAGACTTTATAATTGGTTTCCCTTGTGTTACTAATTACTCTAGTATCATGGTTGTAGTAGACAGGTTCTCAAAGTATGCAACTTTCATTCCCTTGTCTTACCGATGAAGCCGCCCGCCTTTTCTTAAAGCGTGTCGTGAAGTTTTGGGGTATTCCAAAGTCCATAGTAAGTGATCGAGACACTCGGTTCACGGGTAAGTTTTGGACCGAGTTGTTTAAGTTGTTGGGTTCTTCCTTGAACCTTTCAACGAGCTTTCATCCGAAATCCGATAGACAAACTGAGAGGGTCAATGCTTTATTGGAAATTTATCTAAGGCATTTCGTTAGTGCATCTCAACAGAATTGGCCCGATTTGCTAGACGTAGCCCAATTCTCCTATAACTTGCATAGGAGTGAATCCACGAATCAAAGTCCTTTCGAGATAGTGATGGGACAACAACCGCTCACACCCGACGCGATCGTGACCAAGTATCAAGGTCCAAATCCCGCCGCCTTCCATGTAGTGAAAGACTTGCAAGAACAAAGGGACTTAGCCAACACTTGCCTCCACAAAGCAAACAAGCGAATGAAGAAGTGGGCCCACAAGAAGCGACGCGACATTGAATTCCAGGTTTTAGCTAAACTTAATCTAACTCTTCGCAATTCCTCTGATGGAGTGGGCTGACAAGAAGGTGGCCTACAAGCTAGACTTGCCGCCCCACATCCAAGTCATTCCCGTCTTCCATGTGAGTGTTCTTAAGCCCTATCACAAGGACGAGGAAGATCCGGAATGGAACTTCTCCAAGCGAGCATCCGTTGGAGTTAGGACTTCGTTCGAGAGAGAAGCCGAAGCTATCATAGCCGATCGAATCATTCGACGCCAAGGGTTCAAACCAAGGCACGAGTACTTTGTGCTTTAGAAAGGACTAACAGAAGCCGAAGGTAGTTGGGAGTTAGACAAAGATTTGTGGCAATTTGGAGACAAAGTTGCTGATTTCGAAGCCCAACGAGCGACGAGGGCGTCGCTCAATTCGGTGGAGGAGAATGTTACCATGGTGCACCCTAGGGTCCAGCCCACCGCACACCTAGGGTTCATATCCAGCTCCAGCACCTTTGTCCGAGACCATTGGGCCGAGGTTTCAGCACCCTGTGCCGCTCCCAACGCACCCGAGGGGCCCGAGTCCGTCCGGCCCGTTCTGCCGCACCCTAGGGGCTACGATCCAGCCGAGTCAACAGCCCGAGGGGCCTTGCTAGGCACCCTGGGCCTGTCCGAGTGCAGCTCGCACCTAGGGCCTTGCACAACCGCCCCCGTGGGCCTGTCCGAGCAGCACCGAGCAACCCGTCCAGCCGCACCCATGGGCCTGTCCGAGCCGCACCCAGCAGCCCGCCAAGCCGCACCCATGAGCCTGTCCGAGAGCCATCTGATGCAAGACCCTTGGGGCCCAACCATTTTTTCCCCGGTTTCTTTCGCATCATTTTTTACGATTGAACAATGTTGAACCCAGTTAACAGAGGATTTCCTAGGCTTCACAAGAGACGGGCTGTACAAGGATTGGCATGAGGCAAAAGGTTTTACCTCCTGGTTTCTGTCACCTAGAGTTGTAGTGGTCAATTTGAGTTTGATCTAGATTAAGCTGCTTATCATGTGGACTGCTTTTATGGTGGAAGATTAGATTATAGTTTGTATATGCCCAAATTCAGGGCTTATTTGAGCTTTTGATTAATGTTTGTTACCTCGTTCAATTTCTTATAAATCCTGTTTTTTCCCTTGAGTTTTCAGGCTCCTCCTCGTGTTGATGTTGTAAAAAGCTTGAAAAATGGCATAGTTCTGAATCTTCTGAGGATGGGTGCTGCTATTCTTGGCATGCAAGCTACAGTGGGCTTCCTCTCTGCAAAGGCTCTTACTTCCTCCACAAATCCATATTACCAAGGAATTTCTCCCGGCTATAGCCCAGTTCTTGCATTGGATGTATTCTTGGTGCAGGTACTTGTTCTAATTTGAGCCTTCTAATGGATTATCAGTAAATTTTAACTGCACTGAACTCGTGTCAGAAATTGAGGCTTTAGTTACTGCATTAGTATGACCCACTACTCACCTCCCTATTCCAAGAAGAAAGAAGATGGGGTTCGGAAGGAATAGTTATAGGATCCTGTCCCCTAAAAACTATGAAATTCCCGGGTTTTAGTTGTATAGCATCCAAAAGGACCTGCAAGCAATAAGCACGTAGTTTTGTTACTTTTGTATGTAATGAGTTGTATAGAATAGATATGTTGGATTTATATTACCATTCACAGGTACCTTGAAGAACATGGTTCAACATGTAGAAGTATAAATGCATGTAAAGTTAGAGCTTGTGAATCTATACTGCACTTAAATTTAAAGTTTGCTTTCCTCTATGCTACATTTTCAGTCTGATAGAGATACTCATAGTTACCAAATTGAAAGTTTTCATGACTCATAACCAACAGCCAATACAAGATCAAAGAAAAATTTGTAAGGAGAAATGCTTTTCGTTATTGCATGTTTTTATTTATCTTTTTTCTCACCGTGGTTGTGCAGGCATCTGGTAACACTGTCCTTTCTCATTTTCTGGGGCTTGTATTCTCACTGGAATTGTTGCGCTCCGTGACAGTACCTCAGTCGGACGTTATTCCAATTCCCAAGGTCGCATAAATTCAGCCATTCTTGGTAAAGTATCATGAATTTGAAGCTTGTGCTGGAACATGATTAGTATCCATAGTTGAATACCATTTTACAAGCCGTTTGACAGGAATTTCAGTTGTAAGATCTCAGAGATGTTTTGTAAGTCATCTTTGCATTAAATACATTGTACAGAATGTGGAAATGATTTCGGCAGGGGTTGTATTTTCCTTGGGAAAGAATACTATTATTTCTTGACTTGAGTCTAATAAATTACAACCCACCATTAAGGTTGGTCAAATTTCTAACTCTTTATTTTTCCTGAAGCAATTAAAAATAGGAAGAAAGAAAAAGCAAGCCCCTCGGAGAACAGATTACCTGAAACCGATCATTAATTTTTTTTTTAATGAACAATGCATACAACATTCGAAGAACTGGAAATTTAACTCAAATGCAGAGGTTTATAATGAAAAACAAAAGTGGCAAACTTTGGAATTTAGAATAATACAGATTCCTATTTATGTCAATCATATAAACCAATTTTCCTAGAAAACAAAGCAAGCTCCATTCAAGTACCCTATTTCTCCTTCCATACTGGGGTGATGAAAAGTTCATGCAGGGAAAAGAAATGTATAAGCTTGTAAAAGATGACAACAGATGTATATAACCTGCAGGCCAAAACTTAATCTAGAATGTAAGAATCCCCACATGGGAAAATACAAGATAAAGTTGAATCTTCTCCCAAAAAATCAAGTTATCAAGGTTAACCCTGCTACCAACGACTGCTATAACTCGGTAAATGAACGGATGAAATCCGAGCAAAAAGGAATCAAAAGCTTTCACACCATGAAAACCCAATACTATGCCCCTGTTCGCACTCCTCCACCTGAATACCCTGTATAAAGTAAGTGCATACGCTTTAGTAAGAGAAACAGAGCGGCAACAACTGAATCCAAACAACACAATTTGCTTTAACGGTTAACATTTTGTCTCACGAGTGCTGCAACCAAAAGCAAGTAGTTCAATCTGTGTCTATTGGTATCACATCAAAGTCCTAAAACATGCCTATCTTCTCTGGTAAAGCATGCAAGTTTGTGTTCAACATTAATTATATGAGAGATTTTAAGCCTAGATGTCTTGTAAAATTATTGAATTTTGAATTAATAAAAGTGCATGATTCTCCCTTCATTACAAATTGCACCTAACTAGATCAAAGTAGCAGCATATGATCATTAGATTAAAGAGGTCGTTCAGAACTTACCAATTTACAGACTGACTCCTGGTAAAATGTCTTTGTCACATTATTTTCATAATCTCATCTCAGCTGCCCTAAAAAGTGGACCTGTTAGAGGCAAATGGTTTGCTATCACTAAGTCATGGGTTGGTCATGGCTCTCTTGCATAGATTTTCCGAATTGCTAAATTCCGCTAAGTTTGCTTAAGGTGACATTACAGTTTTATCAAAAGGGTGTCACATCTCAAACCCATCCATAACATGGATAATTTTCTAGATCAGAATAATGAATATACTAGATCTAAAAACTTTTAAATTGTGGAAACCTTGTGTCTTCTGATAATTTGGATAATCACCTGTTTCTCCAAGCATAGTTCAGAATAAAGCAAATTATTGCAAGGATAATAGACTGAAATCTCTTTGTTTAATCCATGTTCATACTTATTCCATAAAAAACAAAGTTTTATAGCATGAGAAAAATATCCAGGCAAATCATGAGCAGCCCCAAACGATGAATAAGCTATAAACTGATATAATCAAGAGGCAGAGATAAACAAACTTACCTACTGCATCTTCTTTACTTTATTAGAGGGGAATGGAAGCTTCCTTAATACCGTTTCATCAATTTTCCTGTACTGTGCTTGCACGGTTTTGCGTGTTACATCAAGCTTCTCATCGATATGGTGTTGATACTTATCATATAGCACGGGAACAGATAGACTAAGAACAATTCCTGCAGAACATAATGAATGAAACAATCATATATAAATAAAACTAAAGGACTCATCAGTTTTACATAAATTAATAGGGTCTAATAAAACTCACCAATATAGACAAAAGTGAGGAGGTTGAAGAAACTACCAATGAAGGAAACAAACCACAAGCCAACAGCAACCTGGGAACCAGACACACAAGGCCTTATATTTCAAAGTTTTATATCAAATCAATGGAGAATGCCCTTATAGAAAGCTAAAACTAAACCTTCAAAAAGAGTTCTAAATTCCTGCCAAGGGTAATGTCATGCGCGATCGACAATGCATAATTGACCATCACTTGTAACTCCTTAGCAATCTTCCCAGCATTCTTCTCAGAAATTTCCAAATTCGGAAGGGGCGGCAAAGGTCTGTATCAAAAACCAGAATCCCTTTCCACATTAAGCCCAAACCAAACAATACAATTAACTTCCATTTCCTCTAATAATTCTCATTTAAAAAGAGTACTATCTAAACTTGTTCCTTTCCCAGGGGGTGGGCTAATATTGAGAAATACCTGTTGAGAAGTGAAGCAGATTTGGCCCAGAAGAAGAGAATAACAACAAGAAGCAACAATACATTGGCCACGAAAGACACGACAGTATAACCAGCTAATTCAAAGAGGCACCAAAACGCCGTTGCCGAGGCTAGAATTACAACTCCGCCACACCATTTTCTCCATAATAGCACATCAGCAACTACAAAATTAAAACCCCACACAATCCAAACCCAAAAATCAAAACACCAAAACAAATCAGAATCGTGTAAACTTAAAAGAATGCTGTTGAACAATACAGTCAACGCATTTGTGTACTAAACAGATCTACTTATATATACCTAAGCCACTACCCAGAGCTTGATGAACTGATATACGAGAAGTAGGGACGGAATCTCCCATGGGGCGATTGGTGTTTTCGTTGCTTCGGCAATTGATTTGAGAGTCGGGGAGATGAACCAAATCGGGCTTCTTCTTCTTTTACCTGCGTCTTCTTTACCTGGAAGGTGGGCTTATTTTGTTCACAACTATTATATTATATTAATTAACAATACTAAATGCAAAGCTCATTACTATTCTAATTTTCAACGTATCTTTTTTCCAAGTATCGGTATCCGACTTATTATTCGAATAATTCAAATCAAATTTTATGGTTAAATATTAGATGACCTTTTTAATCCAATTTTTTTATTCACAACGTCAAAATTTAAAATTTTGATCTTATTTAAAAAACTTAATGCCTCATTTCACTAAACCAGCATAGTGTTGATTCAATATCACTCATTTTTAAATTTGTATGCTTTCAATATAAAATTTGAGGCATGTGATTCATAGTATTAATAGAACTGTTGAACTATCTTTTTCTTAGTTTTTATTTAATCTTATATTATTCCAAATTTTAATATCAGTTCTTTACGTTTTCTGGTTTCTATCAAATATAATATTCGTATCAAATAATACCAAAGTAAATGTAGGACATAAATTTATCCTACACTCCGAATTCTACTTTGATATGTTAGTCATCGTTAGAGATGACAACGGAGCATGCAGTCTTTATAAATTAAATTAGGAGTCTTTTTCCTCTCAATTTAAGATTTATATGTATTTATAATTTCTACGTATTATGCTAATGGTCAACAAAGTATTCTTCCAACTCATTAAGTTAATGGTCAACGATTCTTAAAATATGTGGTAAAAATTTTCAATTAATATTTTTTTCAGTTTAATATTGTTATTGAGTGTAATTTTTTTTCTTAAGAAATAATTGTTTAAAAAAAACTCATTATGCTAATGTACATATATATTTTTAATCAGTAGCGGATCCAAAAATATATTTGAGAGTGGACACACATAAAATTTTAAAATTTTAGGGTGGGTACAAATTATAAATATTAAAGTTAGTGTTAGGGTTTAAAATTAAGGTTTAATGAATTTGGGGATAGAGTCTATCTTTTAGGATCTAGAGTTTAAAGTTTAAGATTTAAAATATAGGGTTAAAAGAGACATTGAGGACATAGATATCTTAACGATTACAAGTTTTAGAATATTTAGTTAATTAATTAAATTACGCAGAAAATAAGAGAATAAAAATCTTCTTTTTTTTTGGTGTTCTTACTTATGTCCAACACTAAAAAATACCGTAAAATTAAACTTTAAAACATAAATTTAATTTTAAGCGTGATGTATAAGTAAGGGCATAAAAAGAAGAAATATTTCCATCAAAAAGGGAAAAAGAAAATAGTAGAAAAAAACAAAGCTTTGATGCTTGCATCTGACCGCTAAACATGTCCAAGTTCATTTAAGATGTTTCAAAAGCAAAGTACACAAATCCTTAAATAGATCTCTTCTCCGGTGGAAACCAACTCCACTGTTGCATTTTCACAACAGACAGCAAACCTGACGTGGATCCTAGTTCAATGGTCCCCCTACTTTCTTCCCCGCCGGCACGTTCTCCTTTTTAGTTTTTCAGACAGCAACGCCTCTCTCGTTCTTGTTTTTCAAACCAGCTGCTCCGCCGCCCAAAAAATGACATTTTCTATGTTCAGGCCCTTCGACGAGAAATCACTCATCGGGTACATAAAAGCGACGTCGTCTTTTTCATCGGAGATCGGCGGCAGTTACAATGATATTACGATAAAAGAAGTTGGAGACGGCCACCTTATTTTCGTCGACGATTCTTTTGTCATCAAACAGGTTGGATTTCACTCGTTTCCCCCCATCTTTTCCTTTCTCTTTTCACGTTCAAACAATCGAAAATCCAGCAAATGAAATGAACAAAGAAAACCCAGATAGTGTTTGAACTCTTTTTATGTAGGAAATTGGTGAAGTTATTATTTCAGCTGTCCGGCAATTCCATTGGTGATGATGGAAAATGGTATGGGTTCCCTCAGTAAAACTTCAAATACATATACATTCCTGGTGGCTGGAGTTAAACAGGGTGTATATTGCTCCATTAATTCATATGTGAAACTATATTTTGTGCTGAATAAATGGAAATATGATTGCTTTCAGAAAATATTTCTCTTTTTTAAACATTATTTGGCAATTGAAAATGAAAATTCGTTAACATTTATGAACAAAATGCCAACTTTAACGATTACAACAAAATCAGGAATCAGGAATCATTTTCCTTTTCCAAGCAAAAGAAAAGGAAAATGCAATATTGAAGTTTTGGGCCAATTATTAAACTCGCTTGGAATTGGGAGTGCAAAACAGAATAAACCGTAATCTCATTGGTCTTCTGCGTCAGGTTAACTTCTAATCTGCATACAAAAATTAGAGTTACAAATGTAACAATACTTTGAATTTGGATATTTTCAGATATCTAGATTCAAATATTATGGGTTCATAAAATATTACTCTAATTGTTGAAGTGGATTCAAAATCTTGTTGAATATCTATTATTCTAATTTATTTTACATTTATATATATTGAATTTAGATTTGGATATTTAAACTCTTGATGATCGAGCAAAGGCCACTCGACGATTTGGATTCAAATTCTTGTTTACTTGTTGTGTGTGGTCAGGGACCAACCTGCATAGAGGATGAGAGGGATAATTGCCCCCACCTGATTTAATGGTTTAATTGCATTTTAGGTAATATTGGTAGTTTTAAAATTATTGTAATTAAATCTTTGGATAAAATGTTTAAATTTTATTTATCTAAAGGAGCAGTAAATTACTACACAGAACAATCAAAAGACAATTCGTATACAATTCCCCAACTCTCACAATATCATTGCAATTAAGATCTTGCCCATCTTAAAAGTATCCGATTTTTTTTTTTTGAAATTTGAAACCAAATAGCATTATTGATAAACAAAAAAAATGAATTATGAACATAACCATTCAATGGTTTCAAACATAAAAATAAACAATAAAAAATGACAACTTTGAAAAGAAAATTAGAGGGATGTTCGAGTCAAATTAGACACTTTCTCTTTATACCACAATAAATCTGTAAAGTCCGTTGTAGGAAGAGCTGTAAATACATTTTACGTCGGTTTCGATTCACTACACAGTTTTAATTACATCGACAAACAACAACAAAAACGGATCAAGCTATCCAAGACTACCGACAAACCCAAATCAAGAACAAATGTCGTGAGGAACAGTACACGAACATCAAGCGGCCACAAAGGTATCCAGAATACATGTCATTCATAAGACAGAGACATGCCATAAAGACAGAGAAAAGACGTGCCACAAAGGTAGAAAAACAAACGCAACAATATTTATGAAAAGTAGATAACCAAAACACATAAAAATTTATTAAAAACTAAAAAAACTAAAAGAAATATAAAAAACATGAAAAAGATTGAACACGAATGATCAATAACCAATACTAAGACTAATGACACCGATCACCGACCAAAATAAGATAAAAAAGAAAATAATACAGCTAAGTAGAGAAAACTAGCGGCTTGGGTTTGAGAAAAAACTAGAGGCTTAAAGAATATAAGTGTGAGTTGCCAAAGTTATCTGATTTATTATTTGTAAGATTGTCAGGTTAAAAATAAATAAAAGGGTAAATTATCTCAGTGACTATCTAACTATTGTCCGCAATTTGTTTTAACCATCTAACTAAAAAAAATTAAAATTCGACCACCCAACTATTTAAATGGACTTATTTTGACCATCGGCAGTTAAAAGCTAACGGAAAGGTGATGTGGCCGTTAAATTAAAATATGTATAATTACACATTTGGTCCTTGTTAGTTACTTATTATATCAATTTACTTCTAATTTTAGTTTAAATAAATAAAATTAATCAACCAATCTGATGACGTATGTCGTCACCCCATTGAATGATTTTAATCTAATTATTATTTTATTTTTTTAATATATTTTTTTCACATTGTTGAGTGGATCAAAGAATTGATCAAAGCCAAGAAGGGGGTGAATTGGGTTTTTAAAAGTTGTTGGAGTAAATAGAATGGCTAAAAATGAAGAACAAGGAATTTTAAAGTGGTTCAAGTTCCAAATGAACTCTACATACACTACCTTAGCTACCACTAAGGATTTCCAACAATTCACTAATTTGTTCTTCCCCTTTTCAAGGCTTGGGAGGTAACCTTTACACAACCGGTCAAATTTTCTACTCAAAATTTGATCAAACCCTTACAAGAGTACAAAGAAGAATTAAAAGCAAGAAAGATATCTCTCAATACAAGATTGTCCTTCTTAAGTACAAGCACTCAACCCAAATTTGATAAAAAGATCATAATTGGACACTACACAATTTGAGGTTTACAAGAGATTGGAAAATAAGCACTTTGAGCTTAGATTTTTGCTTGGATGTTTATCTTTGATGCAATAGTTGTTGCTAGTCTTCAATTAGCTTCAATTTATATCTTCTCTATCAATTCTAGCCGTTTGGGTGGTTAGGGTATTGATTATAGCTGTTGGGACCCTCTCTTTCCACCATAAATGTACTTTTGCAGCTTACCGTATCGGTACGCGTGGACCTGTATCGACATCTGTCTCAAAATAGAAAGAGTCGTTGCACAATAACAAGAGGACGTATCGATACGCGTGTAAGCGTATTGGTACATGACATGGACCGTTTCGATACGGATAAGACCGTATCGATACAATTTTCTCAATTTAGCTCACTGGAAGTTTCCGTACCGATACAGCTAAGATTGTATCGGTACGGGACAATCACCACTTTAATTTTCAGTTACCTAAGTACCTAACAACTGACACCAACGGTCGAAAACATTAAAAGCTTTTTGAATTTAAAATTCCCTTAAATTCGTATCGATACAGGTGGAACCGTATCGGTACGCTATTCAAACTCCTTCAGTTTTTACAAAGGGGCGTATCGATACAGATTCAATATGTTTCGATATGATGAGGGGCGTATCGAAACGCGTCTTTCCAGTAGCCAACTTAGTAAAAACGGTATCGATACGACTGAAAGCGTATCGATACGCCTAGACGTTTTTCAATACTTTGGCCTTGGAACACTTAGAAAATATTTGGAGTTTGAGTTTTTCAAATCAGATTAAAGCCTTGGTGATTTATAAATCATTTGAGGGACTTAGAAATCTATTTCAAGTTTTCAATTTAATCCTTAACACACTTAGTTATATCAAAATCAAACATAGATTTTACACACATGTCACCACTTAATTGAAAGAAAATTCAAGAATAAAAGAAAAATATTTGACATGAAGTTTAAACCCACAACCTCATAAGTAAAAGCTCATGACTTTACCGCTACACCAATCTATTCTTAGATAAATGAATTGCGCCAATTTTTGTATATGCTTTTTCACACCATAACATATAAAAACTCCATTATCCTGTTCAAGTTAACAATCTGCACATAAGCCGTAGATTCGATATCTCCTTCATGATTAAACAATCTGCTCCTCTAAAAACTCGATTTCGGACCTATAATTTTTGGCATCCTTAATCCCCAATCTCTCCACAAACAACAACTTCAACTCGACACGATTTAGTATCTTCCCATGCTCAAATTCATAAAGAAATGAAAAGAATCTAAGCCTTAAATTCTCATCACTTCTATCAACATACAATTTTACTTTCCTAACATCTTTCTGCAACAACTCCACTTGTTCCCTAATAACATCACTCAAATTGATTTCTTTTATTGGAAAAACATCTAAAAGAGTAAAAATTTCTTGGTTCAAATCGTGAAAATGTCCTGAAATCGAATGTTTTGAAGCAAAAGTCATAACTTCTAGGTTGAGAGCAATAATCGAGCAGAATCTTGGACCTATAAAGCAATAAATAAAGCTCCTTGAAGTACAACACGGCCGTTGGAGGCAGGTTCGACATGGACCCTAAACTCGAATCCCTCAAAATCTCCAAAGCAATAACAAAAACCTCAATCTTTCGAATCAAAGATCGAGAATTTCTTCGTTGAAAGAAGAAAACATGGTCGGAATAACAAGAAACAAGCTCGGGCGAGAGCGTCGCCATCGTTCGAACAAGGCCGACTTTGGTTAAGTCAACGGGGACAAGGCCTCTAGAGACGACGACCTCCTCCTCAAGGAAGAGAAAATAGTTGCCGACGCAATTGCTGATAACCCTAAAGCTGAATTCTAAAAATAACAGGGACTAAATGTGTAATTATACACATTTTATCATGTCACTTTTTCATTAGCATTTAACTGTCTCGGTGGTTAAAATATGTCCATTTAAATAGTTAGGTGGTTAAAGTTTAAATTTTTTAGTTAGGTGGTCAAAACAAGTCGTGGCCAATAGTTGAGTGGTCATTGGAGTAGTTTAACCTAAATAAAATTAAGTTTGGGCCTATTTTTTCTATTGTAACAGTTTTTTAATTTTTTTTTAAATTAGTAAAATTAAACCTTAACTCCCTTTATTTTGTTTTGTTGGTGTAATTACTTTTTATGACCCATTCAAAATTATCCAATTTATTATTTTCTATTGTAGGATTGTCGGTTAAAAAATAAATGAAATTAAATTTTAACCTCTCTTTTTTTTCCTGATGTAAATAAAATTAAGTTTGGTGTAAAGTAATTACTTTTTATGACCTATTCAAAATTATCCAATTTATTATTATGTAGGATTGTCGTTTAAAAAATAAATGAAATTAAATTTTAACCTCTCTTTTTTTTCTCCTTGATGTAACTGTTTTTTTAAAAGAGATTTCAAGTTTAAACCTTACTCCCTTGATTTTTTTTGTTTAATTACATTTTATGACTCATTTCAAAATTAACTAATTTGTTTCCTCATAGTTCAATAATGGATGGCAGTGGCAGATTACCTTTAGAATAAAGTTATCAAGTTGAGTAACTTGAACAATTATGTTTCAGCTGCTTCCTTCGTTGAAGAAGAAAAGAACAAAATTATTTTGACAGCAACTTTTTGATTTAATATTCAGGAAGATAGTACATATTTTTTGAACATAAAAAAAAAAATTAGAAGGGAAAAAAAAAACAGACACATGACAAAAATAAACTCCTGTTTTTATTTTTATAAAAAGCACATATAATGTTCTCAACAATCCAATCAAAATGCCCAAGAAAACTAAAATAATCCAATAAAAAGGAAAATGAAATGCAAAACACAAAATCTCCAGTTTCGGTTTCTCCAAATCATGAATTAAATTTGTCAAGCATCTTCCTATATTCTGCAGAATCCAGAAACATTAAAAAACAATCAGTCTCATCAAACATTAAAATTGAAGCTATAAGTTCAAACTATATATAATAACAAAGGTACCTTCTTGATTGCTCCAAAGCTGAGCTGCTTGGGTGTTCAAAGGTGAGCTAATGTTTGGTTCTGCATTTAAATAAAACCCAATAAAAAAACCCTCCTAAATCTCACAGTAAAAACTCTAATGTTTAAAGAAGAAGAAGAAGAAGGAAAATAAAAGAGAAGAAACCAAAATAAATACCTCCGAGGAGACTCTGGATAGACAGCAGTATGGTTCTTACATCATAAGCAGATGACCATTTATCCTACAAAAACACACAAACAATTAAGGAATTTTCTCTCTTTTTCCTACAGAATTTGGTCGTGTAAAAAAAGGAGAAGATTGTTTCTGGTTTACCTGAAGAATGTCCAAGCAAATGTTGCCGTAGACATCGACATTCGGATGGAAACAGGCAGTCTCGAACTTAACCTTTGGGGGTTTAAAAGGGTAATCATTGGGGAATGCAAGAGATAGCTTGTATTCTTTTCCTTCAAAAACCGTGTCTTTGCTTCCTTTAATTGTTCCTTTCCAGCAAAATATGTTGTCCTCTTCTGGGAATGCTGATATTCCAGGATCCCCGCCCATCTATCATACAGTATATCAAATTTAGAACAAAAAGAATCGCACTGTTTTCTTTGTTTCGAAGAAGCAAAACATCAAACAGATTCAAGGCAATACTAGAAGTTCGATTCTTACCATCAAAGCCATCAATTCGGTTTGCAACCTGTGGACACCAAAACATACAAATTAACACATAGTAAAAAAAATCGATCGACAAAATCAACTTCAATTCCACCCAGTTTAGAAACAAAATCCGAAGTAAACAAACTAATAAAAAGAGGGTAAAAGAACCTTTTAAGAACAGATTGAGAATCAACAGTCCTAGCAGCGGGGGTAAGCGGTTTTGGTCCAGTGGTAGTCGTCGCCACTGGTGTGTTTCCCGTGTACCCATTTACGGCTTCCATTCTTTTTTTTTCTTACGAAGAACAGATCCACAAAGGGTTCTTAAGAAGAACAAGAAAATCAGATGAATCAACAAAGGGTTCTTAAGGAGAACAAGAAAATCAGATGAATCAACAAAGGGTTTTCGAAATAATCAAAACCAAAGGGAGTTATCGGCAGATGAGCATACGAAGAACGGATCAACAGGGACTTTGTTTCTTTCTGTTCTTCGTATACAGAGAGCTTTTAGAGATAAAGAGAGCGATGAGTTGTGAGGGTTTGAGAGAGCGTTTTGGTTTTAAAAAAGGGTGAGTGAAGAAAAGTTTTCTGACCGTTGGCTGCAAATTCAAATTTGTAACGGCTAGTTTCCTTTTCTGCCCCCTACCCGGCTCACCAAACCCTCTTTTCTTTGTAATGTTGGGCCAAATCCAAATAAGCATTTTGGTATTATTTCTCACTTGTTAAATGGCCCATGATTTGCCTCTTATTTTTGTCATTATTATGATATACGATTATGGTAACTATTTGATGCATTGGTAATAATTTTTTTCATAAGCGGGCTTTTCACTCATTCGTTGTAGGGACTGTAAATTTTAATTTCTAAATTTTAAATCATAAAATTTATTATCAAACTTTAGAACATAATCACAAACATTTTCCTAAGACTATTACAATAATTAAGTGTTTGTCGATGCATAAAATATTTTCCTAAGACTATTACAATAATTTTTACCCATGTGTTGAGTTTATTATTCAATAAAATATTATTCATTTTTCAATTTAATAAAAGGTCAATATTTTTGTTTATTAATATGAAATGATTAAATATTGTTGTTGCACTTAACATTGGTTGTTAAAATGAATTTACTTTTAGGAGATTTAGATATCCGACAAATAATTTAATTAATTATAAATAACAATATTTTTATTTAATGCAGATAATAAAATTGTTTTTAAAATTTTAAGTAGATTTTAGGGATGTGTAGCTGATCAAATTGAGAGAAAAAAATAAATTAGTCCAGTTGACAAGTCATATTTTATCATTCTAACTTAATTTAATTTATTTTCGAATCAAATTGAGAGAAATGAAATTGAGTAGAATAAACTTATCAGAGTTTAATTTAAAAATAGGTCAAATTTAAAATTTGTCAACGATAAGGACTAAATTCCAAAATAGAGTACATAACCATATATATTTGAAAGCTCTTCTAAAGCAAGATAATTTATATTTAATAACTCATTTAAAGCTTGTAATTATCATTCTTGAACAATTTTATTTTATTTATAATTTTTTTTATAGATGTTTAAAGAATTTTTAAGGATTATAAATATAAAGTATTGTTTATATATATATATATATATATATATATATATATATATATATATATATATATTGAGAATGATCGATTTGTATATTTTGAAACTGTTAAGGACCCATTGGTATTTATAAAATTTTATAATTTGATTTATTCGAATAATAAAAATTAACTTGGTTCGAACTCAAACAATATAAAAACTTGTTCGAGTCAATTTGCAAATTACTCACAGTAGACGTAATATTAACCTATTCAATTCTTTTTATATAGATTTCCCATTACCTTTATGCAACATAACACAAAAATAAAATAGGTAAAATACATAAATAGTCTCTGTTATATGTGTGTTTTTGTTGAGTCCCCGAAAAGTTACTAAGTTAACTCATGTGACTATTTTGTAACTTTTAAAAGTCGAGGGACTCAACAAAAAAATGTTGTATAGTCATACTCATGGGACTATTTACATATTTTACCCAACTAAAACACAACAGTACTTGATTCATTTAACTGCCGTACTTGGCTTCATAATCCCTCCAAAGCTGATCAACGGTCTTCCCCAGCAGCTCAACAATTCCTCCATGCAGGGGAAGAAAATACAGAGGATGATGCAAAAGCTGTGATGATTCAGATACTTTATTCTAATATTATATATTGAACAAAAACATAGAATACAAATACTTGAAGATGAATGGAAAATCGGAATAACAAAAAATAAGATCGCTGACATATCACGTTGATCAGTTATCTATCAAGAGAAAAGTTACCTGCAGACATGCACAAGAACGGCTGAATAAATAGAAAAGCCACGGGGCCGATGTTCAAGATCAATAAGCTTGAACCTACTGAAAGAAAAAATTTATATTATCAACCAGCCAGCCAGATCCAGGACAGAAATTACTAGAGTCAAATTGTGATATAGGTAAAAAGTGCAAGGATTGTTGGAAATTTATATAATTTTCAAGTTAATGATAAAAAAAACTGCTAGCTTCTGGCCCGACGAGAAATGAGAATGTAGTCTCACCTATAAATCAAGAAACCTGCACAGTCCACTATAAAAATGGTGAAAATTTCTTTAAAGATTTGCCCAAATTGCATCAGTTGAATGAAGGATCAATGTCGAATCTAAGGAGTCCCTGGAAAGTGGCACTAATTGTGCGGAGGTATATTCAAGGTTCCACCATAGTTTTCATCAATAGACGCCTAGAAGAAAAGATTTGAACATAAAGAAACAAATGAAACATAAAGTCAATTTACCATAAATGAAAGCATATAAAGTTTGGTAAAAACAGGAGACGACTAAATGTTGAAAATGGAGTTAGAAGTTAAACAAAAGCTCAATGTACGAATTAAAGAGTATTCTCAACCACTTGTGGCAGTAAGAAAATAACTTCAAACTATTTACAGAATTATAATATGAAATCCTTCATGATCCGTTTCGGAATTTGGATTTAGATTCCATTTGCTATGTAGATAAAATGGCAAGAGTTGAATGCATATATAGTTAAGATTCAATACAATGTATAGTTCCTCAGAAAAAATATAATGTACAGCTGAAAAATTGATTTCAAGTATAGGAACCGGAGAATAGGAATATGATGTACTGACCTGAAGGTGGGGAAAGACTACATCGTACACCTCCAAGAAGAATTCTGATTTGGTACTTAGCCTGAAAGAATATTTATGCTTCCATCAATATATGTATTATAAGCTTGAAGTATCATATAGATGGGAAAAGGTGTCCCAAAGAAAACCGATCATAATTCAAGCTCAATCCCATTAATAATCAATCTTCTGAAATCAGATCAATTGGTCAAAAGGTAACCAATAGTTGAACATTTTGATGCCTTAAACAAAATGATAATTATGAAATTTACAACAAACATGCATACATAAAGGTCTAACAAGAGCACCAAATTATGCAAGAACGACCATCGTCTTCCACAATGGAAAAACTCAGAGCAGTGTACAAGTACCTTCTTAGAAGACGAAAACAAACATAGATCTCCTCAATATCCACGCCTATTTTCAGTTTAATATAATTCATGAGAAGCTCACTGAAGCTGTGAATAGCTTCAGTCCAAGCATCACATGTTGCATCTAAAGGATGTAGGGATTCAGCAAGAGTGCATTGCAATATTGAGGATAAACTCTCAGGTGAATTTGCTTTGTAATACATGTCAGCAATAAATTTCAATGATGTCAAATTGCTGACTTTGAACTTCTCAACCCATAGAGGAGGATTTCCAATCCAAAGATTGTTGCTCAAACCAGATCCAGGTTGATTGTCAGCAGACTCGATGCCCAAAGGATGATGTACGTTATCTGTCTTAGGTCCCAGGGCTGAGATTTCTTGAATCCTGTGCGCAGGAAGTGCCTCAAATATGTCAGCTCTCAATTCCTCAGGCAACTGCTGTAACACTGATGTGTCTACTTGGCTTAGAGAAGAAGGCACTAAATCATTATTTTCAAGTCCTGCAGTGGAAATTGCAACACTAATGGCTCTAGCCCCAGAGTCCGGCACTGTCCGCAGTTCTTCCAATATAGGTTGTTCGTCCTTTGGGGAAGAAAAAATAATTGTCAACGATAAAACTCAATACAATTTTCAAACAAACATAGGTGACCATGGAGTCATCACAGCCATAGGAAGAATAACCGAGGAAAGCTCAAATGTCTAAAAACTGAACCAGTTAAGATATAAATCAAATTATCCGTACTGCCATATCTATCTTGAACCAACACTTCAACATGTCTGCACACGTTACACTATCTCTGTCATTTATTCCTGCTTTCATATTTTAAACTCAATATAAGTAACGTCAAAACTAGTACTGCCAGCCCAGATATTCAAATTATTCTACAAAGTTTTAGTAGAGATTGGGATATTTCAAACACAACACAAAGAATCAAAAGGCAATATATAGTTTGAATTCGACAGTTTACCTTCATTTCCACTGCTGATCTGCTCAATGAGACAGAATCAGAATTGTGAGATCTTTCGGCTTCCACTACTGCAACTTGGTCAACAATCCAACAAATTTATAAGCCATTAATACAAAGAAATTAAAGATAAAGTTAAAAGCCAAGAAAGAATGTTTCACCTTGGGCTGGTTCAGGAGGAATGAAGCATAAAGATCCAGCGCTATTGTCACCTTGTAACTTTCTTTTGGTAATCATTTCAACTAGCTTTCCACCATAAATTTCATTTAATTCTGAGAGAAGCTCGGAAGGAAGACTCTCCACAACTCCAATATCAAGATGGCACAAAGGTGGAACACTTGAATTCTGGTTCGAACAACCCTCACCATTGGATGCATTATTTGTCCCATGAACAGAATTCTCCACTGAAGCATTGTGTAACAAACTTAAATTTCCATCCATACTCTTTCCTTCAGAATCTGCAACATGACACCGCTAACATTACATGCTAAGTTTCAGTCATCTTAAGCAAAAGAAAAGCAGAAACCAATTTGTAATGCACTTTATACATTTCAGGATACTAGAGAAGTAGTTTACTAATTCTTTATTAAATGAAAAAGTAGATGCATGCTAGTTGCATCTTGTGCAATGGAATGGTAAAGTGTACAAACTCTAGCTGACTGAGTCTTAACTTGGTTGGCACCGTTGTTTCAATAACTTGGAGGTCATGTGTTGGAGCGGGCTTAAGTGTGCAATATCCTTCAATTTAGGGTTCTTTTGTTGGGGAGGGGTATTGGTAGTCTAGGCATTGTACCAAAAATAAAACTATAGAAAAAAAAAAGTATACGAACTCCGAGTTTTAAGAAGACAATGACTAGTGTAAGATGAGGAGCGATAGTGCTAACCACCACTAATACAATCTAGCCATCAAAACACAGGAAAGGGATTACCTGTACCAATACATTCTTTGGCTCTGCTATTGATATCAAATTGTTCCTTTGAACTTGCTGAGGCAGACATGAGCCACGATTTCAAAGAGTTTCTTTCAGGTGCTTAAAATTAATTAACAAAAAAGACGAGTCAGGAAAGGATATGAACAACTGAAGCAATCAGGAATCTAAGGTGGTTTGCATCATATCTAGGCCACAAAAAAAATTAAAAGTAAGCGCCCAAATGTGTCAAGTCTATTCAGGATAATACAGCACATACCTTGCCTAGAAATATCTGCATTTTCAAGCCTTGAAACTTGCAAACCAACACCCCGAATGTCCTTGAAATCTACAAGAAATCAATTGAAAGGTTCAGATAGTGTAAAGCCCACGCTAAATTCATCTATTCTAACAGTTCCAACCAAAATTACTTCCTAAAAGCTATTTCCAGAGAATGCATCAGGTGAAACATGTCCACCAGACTCCCAAAAGACGTTTCACAATATCATGTGCATGATTTTCCTTTATGAAGGTTTCTTAAGCAAAGTGGTAGAAAGCAATACAATTATTTTTCCAGAAGCAACGGTAAAGAGATTCTAAATCTGCTCTATTCAAAATGTTCTTCAAGGCTAAAGAGAAAAGGCGAATGCAAAATTCATCATCTCAATAATGAATGCATGACCATGAAGACCATGTTACCGCCAACTTCAACATCTTGATGCTAGTATGCTACAATCCAACTGACACTCATGATGTAAGAGCTGCTTGGACTGTTTTCTTCCAATAACAAATTAACAATTGCCATTCTTAGGGGGGGGGGACTTTGCTGAGAAACAAGAAAAAATTATTTAAAAAATGAAGGGTTTGCCTGATATTTTCTACAGAAGGTCTACATTCATGCTTAGAACTATGGAAACATATACATTTCGGTTAACCTGAAATATCAAGAGGAAAAACCAATGGCATGGATCAACTTTTCCTACAGTTTCAAAACTCTCAAGCTGACGTACCTATGTGGAAAGATCCAAAGAGCTGCTTTGTAATTCTCTGAAGCACTTCAACATCATCAGTAGCAAGTGGAACCTATTGTGAAAAAGGGAAACGCAATCCTCAGATGTGACATATGTAGTAAATGTGTATATGTGCATATCTCTATTAATGTGAACTAATACCAACACATACACAGGGTAAGGCAGTAAGCTCAGTGAAAACATAAACTATAAACTTTTACTTACTAGTGGAAGTACCAAAAAGGTTAAAGTTCAGCATGGTTTAAGAACAAAAATAATGTGTATTTACATTATAAGGTGTCGAAAATTCATGTTACCGTAGTGCTATGGCTCAGGTTTTCGCAGTCTCCACATCCCATGAACTTTGCAGGCTCTCCAGCATCTTTCCTTCTCTTTTTTATCTAGATTCGAGTATTACACACACCAAAACATTTCTAATTAGTGCGGGCATTGATACATTCTACCGTCTCAGATTATCTTCCAGAGAAATTCGGCAAAATAATATCATTTGGATCATCCAGTCAACCGATACCTTATACAAATCAAAATAAAAGAAGAGTATCTACTGTACCTTAAGAGTGAAAGTTCGCCCTTGCACCCCACACCCTTGCAAACGTAATGAAACTTCTTTGCAGAGGTCTAAGAGGAATTGCTGAGCCTGCAATAATCGATCAACAATGTCTTCCTCAGTCAAAAAGAAGAAAAGACGACAAAAAGATCACCACTGAGCCTTTATAATACATCAGACTACTGACATGTTGAAAATCCCTGAATCTTACACCCCAGTTCACTTCAGCTCCCACAGACTTGCTCTCCTGCAAATCACATCAACAGTAAGCATGACTAATAGGTATAAATTTATCACAAAGAAATTGGAAAACTCAACAAAGTTCAAAATTGACCGATCCAGTATTGTTAGACTGGAAAAATAAACTTATATTCCATCAATTATAGGTAAGATGTGAGCTTCTGCACAATCAAAATTCAGGTTCTGAAATGGTATTTCTAGCACTTTGTTTATAAAATACTGTGCTAGAATAACTTCAATGATCGCTAATACAAGTATCAATAAAGATATCAAAATTGAAATATTCCTCTATAAACCTCAAAAAATTAGTTCATTGCTCGATTAAGCTGAGAAGAATTTTAGAATTTGAAACCGATAGTTCTCAATACATCCTATTCAGAGGAGCTTCATATTGGAGTCTTGCAAGATAAAAACTGTATACGTTAGATAGCTTGAATACGGACATGATCTACGCAAATCAAAATCTGTAAAAAAGTGCAGGCCTACAGTGTGAAATCAGGCAATTCTCGAGTGAGAAGAATATGATGTTGGACAAACCTGAATCATCCCAACAAGCCGATTATCCACTCCTCTACTGTAATTCCAGAGCATCTCACCAGTTTTAATCCCAAAATCCTTTTGAAGGGAATCCTGCAGATGAAGGGATAGATGCACACAACAAATTAGATTCATATTTCACCAAACATAAGTTTTGAGCATTGCATCTCATTTCTGAGATGGAAGTATACCATATTTCAAGCTCATTCATTTACCCACACTTACACATTTGAAATAATAAATTGACCATTTAATAGATGGAAGTATACCATATTTCAAACGAAGTGTAGAACTACCTTAGAAATTAAACGCAACTGTCCACAAGTTTGAACATTTTTATTTTTCAACTTTTCTGCCAGTACATGACCAATTCCTGGGAGTGCTTTTATTGGAAGTGGACCCAAGTACTCGTCAACCTGCAAATTAAGTGAACACTGTGGTCAGTAAGAAAGCATTTTATTTAAGATATATCAGCTTGTAGATATTTTGAAAAGGATTCTCATAATTCAATAAAACAGAATCTATAAATAAGCTAATGGATATATCAGTTCAAACAACGGTTAAACAAAGTAGTATTCAAACAATCTGCTTCAATGCAAAAAGACATCGTATTTTTCCACATCTTCCTTTCTTTCCTTTGTTACTGGACTATTTTCCAACCTAAAGATGGTGTACTTCTGTAGTTATTAACAGTCCCCTAACTCCACAGCTTGAAATTGCAAAATATATATTAAAAAAATACAAAATTAACCGAGCATACCTTCTCAGGATGGATATAACATTGACCATTTGGTTTGGCAGTACTGGTGGCTAGACGAGCCATGAGCATATTCTTTGCAATCCCAGCACTTGCACTGCATCCAGTAGCTTCATATATCTCTTTTCGTATTGCTGAAGCTAAAAGCTGAGGATCTTTACCTTCTAAGTCTGTGACATCTAAAAATGCTTCATCGCAGCTGACGGCCTACATTCAACATTAAATGCAACGCTAGCTATAACAAAGGCTCTCCTTTTACAAAAAAACGGACATTTAATCCAATACATTCATGAGCAGACCTGAACTCTGTTACAGTGTTTATGCAAGATGTTATAGAACTGATCAGCAACCTGCATAATTAAAATACATATGAGAAAATCCAAACAACAGGACTAGTAGTAATCCATTCACCCTTTGACATCCAGAGCTTCCCTGTTCATATCATTCACCCTTTGACATGCACATCATCCATTCAAAAGGAAAAGCAATACAGAAATAAAAGGTAGGAAAGAGGACAGGAGAAGAGAGGCGAGGGAACAAACACACTCTTCCATATCTAAGAAAATTTAACAGCTAACTTGCATACCAACTAGTGATTTACCTCCTCATATGCTTCAAAGTTATATGGGAGAATAACAAGTTGGGGGCAAAGGCCCTTGGCATCTCTAACAAACATTCCTGCCTTAATTCCTGAAGGGGAAAGTATCAATTTCATGCTGAATAAAAGTTCTCAAACTAAAATATTAGAGCTAAGTGAGATATAACCCAGACAAAAACCAACCATAATCTCGAGCAGGATAATTAGCAGAAGAGATTTCAGCAGTTCCTTTTGGATTGTCTGAATGGCATACAGCTACAGGCTTGTCAATTAATTCAGGATGTCTCCTGATGACCACCGAGACAAAAAAGCAGTCCTGAAGCAGCATATTAATATCAATCCAAAGCCATAGGTACCGAGGACAAAAAAAGTTAGTCCACGTAGACATCTACAGAATTGTAACTCATGCTAGAAGCCTAATCCTATATGAGTCGTTATCAATTATCGGTAATGTTGTAAGAGTAAGAGGATATGAAAGGATAAGTTAAGGTTAAAAGCCCAATTTACCATGTCAATATGGATAATGGGAGTCTTTTGCGAACCAGCAGAAACATCCGAATGAGAAGACTTTGTCCATCCATTTGACAAGCTAGGAAAACGGTTACGGTATCTATTTCTCCAGGTTCCTATGAAATGTAGCCTTGAATTCTACAATAATTAAAAAAAACTAATCAATATAAAGCAGCTACAACGATATATACAGACGCACACAACTCATATACATGAATGCCCTTTCAAAAGGAGCCAAGGAAGCATTAATATTAACAGTCCAGTGAATTTGGTTACAGTTACTATTAATATTAAAAGTTCAGTGCAAATGTTGCCATAACCAAATGCTTGATAAACAAAGCATAATGGCCATTTGGGTCAATAACATGAATTCAATAAATTTCAAATGGCACTGTGACAATCACCATATTCCAATCTACAGAATACAGTGGAAATAAATTCGTAAAGATTAACTGAATCAGCAATACTCAAACAAATAGCTACATAAACGGTTTAATATTTCTAATAATTAAAACAAAAAACACAAATTGCTTGAAGCCAATGAGAGGATTACAGATAATTAATCAAATATGGCACAGTGATGTGAGAATAAGCAATCATTAATCTATTCAATACCCTGAAGTAATTCTCCACAAAATTGGGATCCCCAAGAGTTGAATGCCGCTGCTTGGAAGGTCCAATGACCGATGATCCAGGTGATCCTCTTATACGATGATTGTCAAAACAGTGGCTACTAACTGATGCAGAGGATTGTTCAGGACAGGACTGAAGTCTGTTGTTTGCCAGGCTTTCATCATCCTCTTGTAGATTACTTGGTCCTACCACTTCTACTTCCTTAGGCTCTTCACTATAGCTATTACTTGGCCCATCAATTACAGTTTTATTAGAATTTTCGCACATAAGTTTGCTGTGTTCTTCAGTAGCTTGCTTCCTCCATTCGAAGGAATTACCTGCTTCAGAAAAACTTGCATCCTTTGATGCATCCTTTAAGCATAAAAGCTCAGTTTCAGGTTTTACTTCACAAATTGCATTTGTAAAAGCGCCCTCATCTGCAGGTTTGCTTTTGGGAGTGAAGAAGGCAGACAATGTAGGTTGATTGTTAGCAAGTTGGTCAAGCTGGTAAGGAACCCCTTGAGAGAGCAAAGCAAGATCCACAATAATTCAATAAGGTGGTAAAATGATAGTTGACACCATCAATTAGAGAAAGTAAAAAAGACAAGGAATATTATTAAAGGTCCACAAGGAATAAATTTTCATTTGAATTAACAAATTTCTATTTCTGGAATTTCGGTTCAATAATCTATCAACCGTTTCACTGTGCTTATCTCTTCAACCATATAAATATAAATTGAACCCATTGAGTGCATCAACTTACAACTTAAAAGTTTGTTAGCAGCAACAGAATCTAGAATCCACATAGGTTTCACTACAGGGAGTCCACTGCTAAAGGACCTAAAATCAAATCACAAACAAGAATAACTAAACTTACAATTAAAATCCACTTTAACCATTCTAAGCATGGAAACATGAAACTAAAAGAAAAAAATGAACCTGAGATTCTTGATTTTACTGTCAGGAAGGTTGCTGCATATGATATGCGAGACTCGATGCCTTGAAAAATAATTCTCAAATCGGCCACCGTAGTTCAACATGTACTGTCGCAGCTCCTGCACATTTCATTATCAATATAAACAAAAACGTCACCAATTTGAAAGTCGTAAAACAGGATTGGTGGAAAAGAACTAAACAACATTAAATTGAATCAAAAAGAGTATAAAAGAACTAAACCTGACTAGATGGAATCGTGAAACCATCAACAAAAATTGAAACCCCGTCAAAAATAGTTTTCGTAGACGAATCACTGCGACTAGAATTCGAAGCCTCGGCATCAAACTGATTTTGAAGCTTTCTAGTTTTCACTGCCATATAACTGCAAAAAAACACTCAAAAAAATATCGATAATAACTAATATCCGAAACATAATTGATTTGTTTAAAACATGAAAATTAACGAGAGAAAAGGAGGGAAAATGTTGAGAAACCTTCCAAAATCAGAGAAAGGAGAGGAGCGGAAAGAGGAGCGAGAGCCGGAAAGAGAATTGGCGCCCCAAGCCATGCCTAAGGTTTTCTGGTTACTTTTCCTCTTCTTGCTATTACTGGCGTTACTTTGATTGTTTGAAGAAGTTGAATTGAAGCTTCGTTGTTTCGAATTAGAGGAATCCAGACTCATTTTTTTGGAAGAGTTCTATGCTGAAAACCTTCAAAAATAAACCACCGACTCCGCAAAAAAATAACACAAATTAGCGGGAGAATTTCAGTTCGTATAAGAAGCATATTTCTATCCCAATCTAACCAACTAAATACGGGAAAAAAATACTTTATAGTTTATAGGCGTATGCGATACGCTATCCCGTAAGTTTAATTTGGGGGCGGACCAATGGATTTTACCTGGAAATTGTGGTGTTTCAGATCAGGGATTTTGCATTCGTGATAGTGGCGGTAAAGCCCACTGATCCGCCCCAAATTAAAAAGGTTTTTTCATAGAGTACACAAATGGACAGCAGTAAAATGTTCACTTCTGTCATCAAACTTTTAAAAATTATATAATAGTCATTAAATTTTGATTTTTTATTATAAAATGATTATTGAGTCATTAGCATAGTTAAGAAATAACGTTGTAATTAAAAAAATTTATATAATAATATATTTAATCTTTCATATTTACATATACATTCAATTTAGTCCTAATTCAATAAATTTAGCTCATTATTTACACATTTTATCTTTTCATCTTATTTCTAATAAAAAGTAATTTAATAATTCTTATTCTAACCGTATGGGAAAAAAAGACTCAAACCTCAGAGGGAAAGAAGAAATGGAGGCACTAACAATTTATATGTGTTTAAAAATCAATGGCATTTTCAGCTATGGTTATTACTTGTTCACCACTTCCTCTATGTGAACTTTACCCTTGATTTTAATTGGTGTAATCTTCATGTATTGAATTTGTGTAATTTTTCATTATTTCACCTTGTCATCGCGTAGATATTAAAAAAGTTGTGTGTCTAAGATAAATTGCTTTAATCGGATATTTGGGCATGAGGTTAAGGCCTTTCAAAATTTTGTACAATACTCACAATTCAAATGTTAATATGCTTTAAAATAATTTATGTTTTAGTGCTGTCATTTTATTTTCTTTCACTTTAATTCTTAAAAATGCAAAGAAAGAATGTTTTAATGATTAGGGTCACACAATGGTAAAGAAAATATAAACGCGTGTTTTGGTTTAACTATTTCTTAAAAAAAAATTACTCTAGCTTTTCTAATATTTTTTTCGTTTTAGTCCTTAAAATTAAAAAAATTGATCTAAAGTCGCTAACAATCGTGGACGAACCCATCCATAAAAAACATCATCAGCTAAAGACGACTTCTATTGGTACGATAAAAAAATGTCAATATCTTTAAATCATTTTTTTCGCATATATCATTTCCTAATTATTTTTTTTTATAAAAATGACATATTTTTGCCTAAATAAACCCTAAAGGCCGTTACACTTACAAACTAAAAACAAAACTAAGCAAGAACTATACAACTAAAGGAAGGCCATGAAATTTTTTTTCTTAAGAACATATTTTTTTTCTTGAAGGCTTGACAGTCAAATAAAGCCCAAACTATATTTTTTATATAGGTATCTGAACTATATTTAGGGCCAAATAAGTGCCTAACATTTCATTCCGTGACTTATTTTAAAAAAAATTTACGACGGACGCTATTTTTTTCGTTATCCAATAAAATTCAAACACGTGACATGATTTTCTCATTTTTTGAAATTAAAATCCGAAAATAAGAAAAAAATTAAAATATGTTAATTAACCCAACAATATTTAATTTCTCAAAAAAAAAAACAAATCCTAACCCTAAATCCCTAAATTAATACACTCTGACCACTAATTCAACCACTAATGGTCACCCTTATCTTCATCGAGCACCTCTACTAAAAATTATTGTCATTTCGTCGTAAAAATCAACGAATGAACCACTGATTGAACCGTCGACAAACACACAACAACGAAGAAACGAGATGCCGATTGAGTTCTCACCGACAAGTAGAAGATGATAGATGTCGAACGATGAATTACACGACGTTGCACGGTGAACCATCGACTTGTGGAAGTGTCAGATAATGAGGAAGAAAATTAAAACTTTAAAGAAATCTAAAAATTAAAAATATAAAACAAAATAGGTCATATGTCTGATTTAATGATGATTTTTTTAACGACGTTGACAATAAAATCTTAACTAATATAAAATATTATACACTTATTTGAACTAAAATGTCTTAAACCTTACTTTGAAACAACAAAAGCAATGCCTACTTCTCACGGCCGTTTCATAATACATACGCAGTTACATTTGTACTCAATGCATCAGTAAGCCTAGCCATTTGGTCGGCTACCATCCATATTTGCTTTTCCGAAGTAAAGGCAATAGTTTTTTTCAACCACAAAATTAATCATGGAATCGCCATCAACCACCTACTTACACTTAACTAGTAATAAATTCCAATCAATTAATATAAAAGTATTGACAAAATTAATATCATGTAAAACGTAGATACTTATTTTAAATGTTAAAAACATATGTTAAATTATTTATACTTTATGAAGCAACAAAAAGTCCAATACACTTGTTTAAGCCTCTTCTGAATTCAACTGTAACCCCCACCCAGGCCCACATGCTGCTTCCCAAAGCAAAAAGAAAAACAAAACAACTTTCCTCTTTACTCCATTCACTTTCTCCTTTCCATAATTTTCCACTAATATACTTGTTCAGTCAATTCTATAAACCAAAAAACAGGAGGAAAAAGAACAGCACACTTCTTTTAACAATGTACAAAGTAACATAGAGTTACCTTTCCCAGTTTCCCTACTTTTTTTTACCCCTTTTGATGACCCATTTCAAAATGAACCGTCAAAATCTCTTTCACTCCACAATGCCACCACTGCTGTCTGCTTGCTTTATATTACATTGTTTCCCATTGCCGGCGACCAGAAATCGGCACCGTTGCTCTTCGCCACATGCAAAGTACAGGCAACAGGGACCAAGCATAGCCCTCTGCTCTTCAGCTCTTTCCCTACTTCATCTTCTCCATTCTAACAACACAAGGAGAATAATAAACAGACCATTTCAAAACTTAATAATAATAATAATAATAATAATAATAATAATAAAAACTGGGTTTTTTCCCTTCTCTTTTGGTTACTTACTGGGTGTTGCAGATAAGGAGAACAAAGGACTTGAACCTGGTCATGCAGGAACCTGATATAACCCATCGCTTCATGGAGCACTGATGCCGTATCTGTCTGCAACATTGAAAAAAATCCCATAATTGTCCCATAACAGTAACCAGTTTCGGGTAAATTGACAAGTTCAATCATGAACGAACCTTGCCAAAAGGTGAAACCAGCTGCTGCAATGCTGTGATTCTATCCCCTATCTTCTCTTTCCTCACCTGTAATCATTAGCAAAGGAAATCATCTGTTAAGATTGAACTTTGGCATGCCCAAATATGTATAAAACAACAACCTTGGCATGGCCAGTGGCGGGGTTCTCAGCCTTGGACTTCTTATTGGTTCTTCCGCTTGCCGGTTGAGCTTCAACAATGGCGCCCGTGCACCCATTTCTCTTTCTCTTCCAAACCAAAAAAAAATATCTTAAAAAAAGTAAGCTTTCTTTTCTTTCCACGAATATAAATAAAAAGGGAAAAGATTAACACTCATGAACTCACATTAGATTTGGAAGGATCCTGGAGAGACTTGTTGTTGTGACCAGAAGAAGCCGAGGAAGAATCACTGCATGTGAGCCCAGCAGCCATTTTTTTAGCAGCAACAAGAGCAGATTCTTCAGCAAACACCATCTCACCATCAGTTTGATGGCCCCCAAAGCAAAGCATTTTGGGGGTCTTGTCATGATCAACAACAGCAAAAGAAGAACAACTGTAGTTAAAACCCTGGCCAAAATCAAGACCCACAACATCATCATCACCACCCCCACCAAACAATAACTGAGAAAAACGAGGAGTTGCAGTCGGATGGTCCCCCTGGAAACCCTGGTCACTCTCAGCCATCATTAAAAGAAAAGAAAACCCAAGAATCAAACAACCCTGAACCCACACAAGCTTGAATTACAACTTTCAACTTTCAAACTTTTCCTTTCTCCTTTTGTATCTTTCTAGTTGGAAAGCAGCTAGCAGCAGCCGTTACAATTAGTGTGAAATTGGAAAAATGGGTGGTTTAAGAGAAGAGGGGCGGTTTCCCAAGGTTGGCTTTGGTTTTCGACTAGTGACAGTCAAACCCGTCTACCCCGAGAAAACCGTGGTTTATTCATCCAAAGCATCGGTTTACAAATTTTGTTTTGGTCTTGAAACTCAAAATTATAGAAATAGAAAGGACCTGGTCAGTGTTCAGTCACCAGCACCGACTAACTGAGTTGACTTGACGTACAAAAATTAAAGAAAATACCTAACAGATGGCTTGTAAATTAGACCCATCCACGCAACATATTCAGATCTCTGCATGTTGATTAATGAGCGGGGTGTCAATATATACACAAATGTAAATATATTTGTGTGCATTTGATTTTTTATAGTAATTTAGCTTTCGGCCTGAGTTTTCAGTTTCACAAAATGTAGAGTACAGCAAGTACATGCCGAGTGAATGGTACACATGCATGGCCGCTTCTTAAGGCTTACCTTACAGAAGAAAGAGACGGAAATAACCTGAAAACCGCGGGTCCCAAACCCACATGATATAGCTTCTCCGTTTGACTATAGGACGATGTATGGGCTTAGAGTTGGGTGTATAAGCACACTCACACGATTCAAATCAATCTTTCGAGGCATTGTTCGTTTTATGTTAAAAGATAATGTAAATGTGTATGGATTGATATTTGATGTCATGGACGGAGCTAGTATCAAACATTAAGAAAGGTAAAAGTCTATTAAGTCTTTAAATTTAAAAATTAGGATGAGCCAAAATACTTTATTTAACTACTATTTAAAGTAAAAAAGAACTCAAATGGTATTATACCAAAAAAATTAGGAGGGCAAGAGCCCCTCCCAAACTATACATACTTTCGTCCATGTTTGATGTATCGGTAGTGTACAGTTTTATATAATGTAAACACTTTTATTTTTTATTTGTAAATTATGACTCGAACTCATATTTGACTCCATCTATTGAGGCCGGGTTAATTTAATCCGACTATAAATCAATAATTTACTATAAATCGACCCAAATCCAAAAAGATTTTAATAATTTAAACTTAAAAATCATATCATTGTGAATTACTTTAAAAGAAATTATTTGATACACTAACTCAATCCAGAAATCTAAAACATGAATTACTTAAACCCTAAACAACAGCAAGCTGAAATTATCAAAAGTTTTAATTCTAAATTAATTCAATCCATATTAATTTGATTCAAAACTAATGCAACTCGTTAATAAAACAATATAAATACATATTATTTTATAATCACCTTAAAACTATTAATAAAATCTAATACGCCTCATCGATTAACTGAATTATATTTCAATTTGAACTCTAACTTAAATGGGCTAAATTAGTTGAATATTCCATTTGAAAGTAATTTGGAAAAATAATCTCATTTAATCTATGTCAAGTCAACTTGCGTTCAGCCATACGCTAGTATTCAACTTGCGCTTTGTGAGACGCGAGTTCATTTTGATATGACGCGTCATATTCGTTGGTCTCGTTTTATTTTTAATATAAAAAAACTCGCACATCAACTTGAACTAACGTCTAACTGAGCGCGAATTCAAAAATCTCATCTAGCAAAACGCGAGCCATCTTTGCGTGGACTAAATAGAGGTAATTTATCTAAATATTTTTAAATGGAGATATTTTTCTAATTTTTTTCTAAAAATATATATTCAACCAATTTAACGAAATTAATGTGAGTCTTGACCACTCCATTAGAACCAACCAAAATGGCTCGCATTTCCTAACCGGAGTCACGAACGGTCATGACATGGACTGGCCATTTAACCCCCTTCCAATACCATCAATCATTCTATCAACTTCACTATTTATT
This sequence comes from Hibiscus tridactylites, assembly GCA_958450335.1. Lineage (NCBI taxonomy): Eukaryota > Viridiplantae > Streptophyta > Magnoliopsida > Malvales > Malvaceae > Hibiscus > Hibiscus tridactylites. Next base: position 9,849,950 of record OY288279.1, on the reverse strand, counting down.
TCGTTCTTCAACTTGATTTTATTCATTGTAATCATAATTAATCTCGTTGTTATCACCTCGAGTATATCATCCACTAAATAGCAAGCGAGTCCAATTAATTCTAAAGATTCAATTCATCAGTAGATCAATCTAAATTTAAATGATATAGATTTATTGTGACGAAATTTGTAACCCCTCGTCCCGGTCTGGTCGGATGACCAGTTCGAGTGGGCCACACGGGGAAAACTGAAGCGAAATCCGTTAGGGCTTCCCCTCGGTTAACGACCATAAAAAATTTTCTTTTTATTTTATCTTGTCTATAGGCATAATTAAAACCTATGTGAAGCACAGCAGCGGGAAATACAAACGAAGCAACATAATCCGACCAACCACAACATTAAACAGCTCATTTTAGTCATTTACAACAGGCCGTTTCGAAACGCCAATAGGGTGTTCCGAAACGCCTTGACTTAGTCAACAGGCTAGGGTCAACCATAGGGTGACCGTTTCGAAATAGGGGTGACCCGTATCGAAACGACCCTGACGGTCAATTTCTCGTGGCCAACGAGATTTGACCGTGTCGAAACATCAAAGGCCCGTTTCGGAACGCCTTTATCTCGTCAATTTCTTAAAATTCCAGTAGCAAAAATGTTCCGAAACAACCCCCGTCCGTTTCGAAACGGCAGGCCAAATGCAAAGGGACCGTATCGGAACAGGGTGACCCGTTCCGAAACGCCCCCTGTCTGCAGATTCGTTTTGGCTGTTTTAAGGCACAAGGGTGCCCCAAAACACCACCAAAACACCCTTCAACCTTACAACATATGAACTTAAGGCAATCTAACAACACTAGCATGCTTTAACAAGATTAAGACAAGGCTAAACACCAAGGCAAGACATCACAATGCATGCATTCATACAACATCATTTAAGGAGTTAAGCATTCCAAGGTCAACACTTAGGCAACTTCAAAATAGTAACATGCATCGAAATATCAAGCAAGGCATAAATCCCAAGCAACATCAACCACAACATAGCCATCAAAGCATCACACGTAAATGAGTCATACAAGCTCATACACAACCCTTGCCACATTGTTAGCTATTACAAAATTACCACCGTACTTGAGTCACAAACTTGGAAGCCCTTTTTGCCTTGCCTCGAACTAACACCACGCTAATGATATGCATTGTTGAACATTGAGAGCGTAAGCTATAAGCTTAGTGAGGGTGCTCTAAAACGAAAAACATCAACAATGCAGGGTTCAAGCATGTAGATCCTAATCTTACATACATCAAGCATTGACATGAAATCAAGTAGACCTAGCTAGTCTTTCAAGTGGCATAGTATGGCATCTTACTTCATACTAAACATCAAGCATCAATAATCAACAATCATAAACTCACATCGCATATCACAATATATGAACAAGTTAATTGGCCACTTTAAATTACCCCGATTGTGCGGATTTAAACCTCAACAACACCTTACCTCGGTGGGATTTAACTCATCACCGGACCTTGCATGTGCGGGATTCCACTCATCGCCACATGCCCTACGGATGGGATTCCACTCATCATCCCGTAGAAATTTATAAAAGCTTCCGGCGGAATGTTACATCACCGTACTCCTCCTTGATGACTTAACGCCATCAAGGCCACGTACGTTTTGACTCAATTTGTGTGCACACTATCCTAATGATCGATCATTTACAACCGGTAATTATTTAGTGCCAATTATCATCATCAATCACATATCATCAACCACACTCAGGTTCATCAAATATATCCACATCATGACATATACACATGCACCATATAATCACAAGTACAAGAGCATAGTTAGTAAGCACAATAGCATATGGATATCAAAGGCTAAGCTAAAAACTTAAATCAATTAGAAGTGGCCTACCAAGCACACTTCGTCCACACACACACTCGAATCGAACTTTAAAACAAGTTGAAACCACTCACTGCCCTTCCTTAGCAATTCGAACCAATCCTCCTACGAACCCGGATTCGGTCTCAAGCCTCCTCAACGTTTCCTCTTGCTTCTAGTCAAACAAAACACATACATTACTTCCCAAATCAATGCTAAACTCAACCACCAATTTACTTTGCAAACACAACCCAATTTCCACAAATTCTCAAACCACATAATATCTCAAAAACCCAATTTTCGTACTCCAATAATCCTTGGCTGAAACACCCATTTTCAAACACCAAAATGACTTCCAAAACATCCCAAATCACCCTCCTAACATAGGTAGACCATCAGCCCTTCAATTTCAACATTAAACCCACCAAAAACCCAAATTTTAATACCTTAAAATTTGCCTTAAAGACCCACTACGAATTTTCACCCAACTTCAACCAATTTGATATATGTTACACATTATAACATGATTAACTAAAACCCCAACTCAATTTATCAAAACAAATTGAAAAACCTCTTAAAAGCCCAAACTTTAATATAAACCCTAATTTCCAAAACCTCATATTTTTGAAATCTAAAACCATAGATAAGTAGAGGATAGAGAGGAGGTTAAGAAAACATATTTACCTCTTAATTTGGCGTTGAAATCGAGTGGCAAAATCAATGGAATAGTAGCTAGGGTTTTGGGAGAGTTTGAAAATGGGGGAGAGGGGTTTGACGTGGGGTAAGGGAGGATGAGAAAGAAGATGACAACTTTTTTCTTAAAGTTGTCTTGCTTTATTTAAAATTTGGGTAAATTACAACATTGGTCCCTCCCTTCTTATTAAAGCTCAATTAGGTCATTATTTGAAGTTAGATTGTTTTAATTAAATTTTATTTGACTCGAACTACAACCCGGCTAACTTCTAGGCCCAAAACACGAGTGTTACAACTCTCTCTCACTTAAGGAATTTCGTCCCCGAAATTACCTGACTGAAAGAGATACGGAAACTGCTTTTCCATATCCTCCTTCCTCTCCCAAGTGGCCTCGTCCACACCTCTACGTTTCCACCGCACCTTCACTAAATCAATCGATCTACCCCTCAACACCTTAATGTCAGAAGCTAAGATCTCCACTGGCTCTTCTTCATAGGTCAAATCCGGATTCAATTCAATTTCTTCTATGGGCATAACATGTGATGGATCGGACCTATACTTGCGAAGCATCAAAACATCGAACACATCATGTATCTTCTCAAGCTCGGGTGGCAAACGCAACTGATAAGCAACCAGACCAACCCTCTTCACAATCTCATACGGTCCTATGTACCTCGGACTCAACTTCCCTTTTCGGCCAAATCTCATCACCTTTTTCCACGGAGACACCTTCAAGAATACATTCTCACCCACTGAGAACTCAACTTCCTTCCTCTTCAAATTGGCATAGGACTTCTGCCTATCTGAAGCGGCCTTCAAACGATCACAAATCAACTTTACCTTGTCGGTTGTCCCCTTGAGCAAATCTGGCATAGATAACAATTTCTGTCCTACCTCGGCCCAACACACTGGAGTCCTACACTTTCGGCCATACAAGGCCTCATACGGAGCCATTTGAATGCTCGACTGAAAGCTGTTATTGTACGCAAACTCTACTAGTGGCAAATGCTTCTCCCAAGTACCCTGAAAGTCAATGATACAACAACGCAGCATATCCTCTAAGATCTGAATAACCCTCTCTGATTGACCATCTGACTGAGGATGATAAGAAGTGCTAAAGTTCAAACGGGTACCCAAAGCTGTATGCAGACACTCTCAAAATCTAGAAGTAAACTGCGGATCTCTATCCGATACAATGGATTTCGGTACACCATGCAGCCTAACAATCTCACCGATGTACAAATCGGCCAATCTATCTAGAGTATAAGTAGTGTTGACTGCCAAGAAGTGAGCACACTTCGTAAATCGATCCACTATCACCCAAACTGAGTTCTTCTTCGTAGAAGTCAAAGGCAAACCCGAAACAAAATCTATGGTGATGTTCTCCCACTTCCATACCGGAATTCTCAACGGCTGTAACAAACCTGAGGGAACTTGATGTTCCGCCTTCACTCTCTGACACACTAAGCACTTACTCACAAAGTCGGCTACATCTCTCTTCAAGCCAACCCAAAAGTACTCATTCTTCAAATCACGGTACATCTTCGTACTTCCATGATGCATAGCAAACGGACTATTGTGGGCTTCAGTCAAGATTATACATCTCAAATCACTGTCTTCTGGCACAATTGTTCTACCTTTGAAACATAAAACCCCATCAGTGCTGAAACTATAGTCTGAAGATCTACCCTCGGCTATATCTTGCACGTGAGGTGCCACAGATCTATCTAGAAGTTGTTTCTCTCGAATCAACTGACCTAGAGTAGGTCTAACCTGAAGCTCGGCTACTAAGCCACCATCTCCGGACAAACTCAATCTAGCAAACATAGCTCTCAAGTCCACGACCACCTTCCTACTCAATGCATCGGCCACTACATTGGCCTTACCCGGATGGTACTCAATAGTAAGATCGTAGTCTTTTAGCAGCTCTAACCACCTACGCTGTCTGAGATTCAAGTCTCACTGAGTCATAATATACTTCAAACTCTTGTGATCGGTGTATAATGTGCATTTCTCGCCATACAAATAATGCCTCCAAATCTTCAGAGCAAACACAACTGCAGCTAACTCTATGTCATGGGTTGGATAGTTGCGCTCATGGGTCTTCAATTGTCTTGAGGCATAAGCCACCACTCTCTTGTCTTGCATCAGAACACATCCTAACCCTGTATATGAATCATCACTGTAGACTACATAGTCCTTCCCGGACTCAGGCTGAATCAAAATCGGAGCTTGGGTCAAAGCTTCTTTCAATTTCTCAAAGGCTCTCTGTCTTGCATCTGTCCACTCAAACTGAACACTCTTCTGAAGTAACTGTGTTAATGGAGCGGCTAATTTAGAGAAACCCTCTACAAACCTCCTATAGTATCCGGCTAAGCCTAGGAAGCTACGTACCTCTGCCACAGACTTCGGTTGCTTCCACTCAACAATGGCTTCAATCTTCTTCGGATCAACTCTAATCCCATCGGCTGACACTACATGTCCTAAGAAGACTACCTCTCGGATCCAGAATTCACACTTGCTGAGCTTCGCATACAACTGATGATCTAGCAAAGTCTTCAAAACAAGTCTCAAGTGTCGGTCATGGTCTTCTTCAGTTCGAGAGTATACAAATATGTCATCAATAAATACAACCACAAACTGATCTAGATACTGATGAAAAATCCTATTCATCATGTCCATGAAAGCTGCCGGTGCATTAGTCAACCCAAATGGCATGACTAAAAACTCATAATGTCCATACCTAGTCCTAAAGGCTGTCTTCGGTACATCGACCTCTCTTACCTTTAGCTGGTAATAGCCCGATCTCAAATCAATCTTCGAAAAGACAGATGCTCCTCTCAACTGATCAAACAAGTCATCGATTCTAGGCAACGGATATTTGTTCTTCACTGTCAACTGATTTAACTGTCTATAATCTATGCACATTCTCATACTTCCATCTGTCTTCTTCACAAACAACACTGGTGCACCCCACGATGAAGAACTAGGTCGAATAAAACCTCTATCTGTCAATTCTTGCAACTGAGTCTTCAACTCTTTCAATTCTTTCGGTGCCATACGATACGGTGCAATCGAAACAGGAGCTGAATCAGAATAAGTCTCAATGCTTAACTCTACCTCTCTGTCCGGTGGTAACCCTAGCAATTCTTCCGGAAACACACTAGGAAAATCACATACTGTCCGGATGTCCTGAGGTCTAACCTCACTCATGTTAGGGTTCATCACATACGCTAAGTATGCTTCGCACCCCAACTCAACTAACCTCTTAACCTCTAACACTGAAACCATATTGGACAAGAACTTCACGTTCTCACCCACCACTACGATCTCATAATCATCTGTAAGCTTCAAAGAAATCTGCTTAGTTTCAAAATCTATTCTAGCTCTATGCTCCGTGAGCCAATCCATACCCAGAATCACATCAAAACCATAGAAAGGAAGCTCCATCATATCCACTGGGAACACATGCCCCTGAACCATCAACGGACACCTTCGGTACATCTTCCTAACTACTACCGTGTCCCCAAAGGAACTAGTAACACTAAATCCTACCTCTAACATTTCACAAGGCAAGTTCAAGGACCGTGCATGATTACTCAATATGTAGGAATGTGTAGACCCAGAGTCAATCAAAGAAAGCAAACCCAAATTCTGTATCGAGAAGTTACCTGCGATCACATCGGTGTCATGCTGATCTCCCCGCTGAGCATAAACTCTGGCCTGACCTCCGCCCTCTGGCTGAACTGCAACTACATGTGCTATGTTCCTCTGACCATCATTCCTCGGCTGGAAGTTTCCTCTACCGCGCCCGCGGCCTCTCTGAAAGTCATTGGCTCGAGCAGGAGCCTGAGCTGGTGTCTGTCCCACCTGATGTGGACAGTCACGCCTGATGTGGTCTCTAGCACCACAACTCCAACAAGAATGGTAATTTCCCCAACACTCACCGGTGTGGTTCCTTCCGCAAGTAGCACATGTGGGCAACTTCCCACCAGCTCTCTGACCCTGATGGCCCCTACCGTGGTTACCGCCACCACGCCTATGATCAAACTGATGCCGGTTGTCCCGGTGCCTCTTGGCATCACCTCTATCAAAGTTGCTGGACCTCTTACCGAACTAGATCCACCTTACCGCCTGGTCAAACTCAAACTGTGCTCTAAGTCCTTGGCCCTCGCGACCAAGACATCAAAATCGGTGTAATCTGAAGCTAGAGTATAAGTCTTGATCTCCTCACTCAGCCCATATCGGAAGCGGTTACAACGCTCCACCTCAGTAGGTACAAGCTCAGGTGCATACTGACTCAATCTGACAAACCGAACCTCATAATCAGTCACGGACATACTCCCCTGAAGCAATGCCATAAACTCCCTCTTCCTCTCATCGAGGTATCGCGGACCCAAATACTTCTTCCGGAAAGCTGTCTCAAAGAACTCCCAAGTGATCTCGGTCTCATCTATCCCCGAAGTAACGGTGACCCACCAGGTGTAGGCATCTCTTTGAAGCAGAGACTCAACACATCCCAACTTGCGCTCACCAGTACATCCCATCTGAGCAAGAATACGGACGGTCTTCTCAAACCACAACTATGACCTCTCCGGAGTAGCACCTCTAAACTCTTCGGCCCCAAGGCCCCGAAGTCTCTCTAATGGCAATCCAATGCCCTCACCCTAATGATGAGCTGCCTGACCTCCAGCTACTGCAGCCTGGAATGCCCCGGCTATCGCCTGAACCAACGGAGCTAAGTCAATCCCGGCCGGTCCTTGGCCACCTTGACCTCCTTGTGGTCCCTCTCCTTCGGCCCCGGCCTCACCTCCCACTCCCGGTGGAGAAGGTGGTGGTGGTGGAGGTGGTGGAGGAGCTCCAACTCCAACCATATGCTCTCCCACCTGAGCTCCAACCCCAACTACCGGCTCAACTCTCGGAGCCTCTGCTCGTGGTTCCGGTCGAACCATCCTAGGCCTCCCACGTGGTCTCATGGTTCAACTAGCAAGGTAAAACTACAACAAGAAACAAATAAGGATTGCGTTAGTCAAAGCAAGGGTCCAATAGTGCTCAAGTATTCCTCTTTCCAAAAATCTTTTTAAATTAAGTAATAGTAGCAATGGGCACTCACTCTACACCAGACACAACAGTTCATGCATTCAAAGCATCATACGATCAAGCAGGCATCAAGGGTTCATGGCAAAACATGCATCGACAACATAAGCATTTAACACCTTAAGCTTACCTCACTTACCTGCCCGAGGTTTCGGTAACCTCAGGCTCTGATACCAACAAATGTAACCCCCTCGTCTCGGTCTAGTCGGATGACCGGTCCGAGTGGGCCACACGGGGAAAACCGAAGCGAAACCCGTTAGGGCTTCCCCTCGGTTAACGACCCTAAAAAAATTTCTTTTTATTTTATCTTGTCTATAGGCATAGTTAAAACCTATGTGAAGCACAGCAGCGGGAAATAAAAACGAAGCAACATAATCCGACCAACCACAACATTAAACAGCTCATTTTAGTCCTTTACAGCAGGCCGTTTCGAAACGCCAATAGGGTGTTTCGAAACGCCTTGACTTAGTCAACAGGCCAGGGTCAACCATAGGGTGACCGTTTCGAAACAGGGGTGACCCGTATCGAAACGACCCTGACGGTCAATTTCTCGTGGTCAACAAGATTTGACCGTGTCGAAACATCAAAGGCCCGTTTCGGAACGCCTTTATCTCGTCAATTTCTCAAAATTCCAGTAGCAAAAATGTTCCGAAACAACCCCCGTCCGTTTCGTAACGGCAGGCCAAATGCAAAGGGACCGTATCGGAACAGGGTGACCCGTTCGGAAACGCCCCCTGTCTGCATATTCGTTTTGGCTGTTTTAAGGCACAAGGGTGCCCCAAAACACCCTTCAACCTTACAACACATGAACCTAAGGCAATCTAACAACACTAGCATGCTTTAACAAGATTAAGACAAGGCTAAACACCAAGGCAAGACATCACAAGGCATGCATTCATACAACATCATTTAAGGAGCTAAGCATTCCAAGGTCAACACTTAGGCAACTTCAAAATAGTAACATGCATCGAAATATCAAGTAAGGCATAAATCCCAAGCAACATCAACCACAACATAACCATCAAAACATCACACGTAAATGAGTCATACAAGCTCATACACAACCCTTGCCACATTGCTAGCTATTACAAAATTACCACCGTACTTGAGTCACAAACTTGGAAGCCCTTCTTGCCTTGCCTCGAACTAACACCACGCTAATGATCTGCATTGTTGAACATTAAAAGCGTAAGCTATAAGCTTAGTGAGGGTGCTCTAAAACGAAAAACATCAACAATGAAGGGTTCAAGCATGTAGATCCTAATCTTACATACATCAGGCATTGACATGAAATCAAGTAGACCTAGCTAGTCTTTCAAGTGGCATAGTATGGCATCTTACTTCATACTAAACATCAAGCATCAATAATCAACAATCATAAACTCACATCGCATATCAGAATATATGAACAAGTTAATTGGCCACTTTAAATTACCCCGATTGTGCGGATTTAAACCTCAATAACACCTTACCTCGGTGGGATTACACTCATCACCGGACCTTGCATGTGCGAGATTCCACTCATCGCCACATGTCCTACGGATGGGATTCCACTCATCATCCTGTAGAAATTTATAAAAGCTTCCGGTGGAATGTTACATCACCGTACTCCTCCTTGATGACTTAACACCATCAAGGCCACGTACGTTTTGACTCAATTTGTGTGCACACTATCCTAATGATCGATCATTTACAACCGGTAATTATTTAGTGTCAATTATCATCATCAATCACATATCATCAACCACACTCAAGTTCATCACATATATCCACATCATGACATATACACATGCACCATATAATCACAAGTACAAGAGCATAGTTAGTAAGCACAATAGCATATGGATATCAAAGGCTAAGCTAACAACTTAAATCAATTAGAAGTGGCCTACCAATCACACTTCGTCCACACACACACACTCGAACCGAACTTTAAAACAAGTTGAAACCACTCACCGCCCTTCCTTAGCAATTCGAACCAATCCTCCTACGAACCCGGATTCGGTCCCAAAGCCTCCTCAACGTTTCCTCTTGCTTCTAGTCAAATAAAACACATACATTACTTCCCAAATCAATGCTAAACTCAACCACCAATTTACTTTGCAAACACAACCCAATTTCCACAAATTCCCAAACCACATAATATCTCAAAAACTCAATTTTCGTACTCCAATAATCCTTGGCTGAAACACCCATTTCCAAACACCCAAATGACTTCCAAAACATCCCAAATCACCCTCCTAACATAGGTAGACCATCAGCCCTTCAATTTCAACATTAAACCCACCAAAACCCCAAATTTTAATACCTTAAAATTTGCCCTAAAGACCCACTACGAATTTTCACCCAACTTCAACCAATTTGATATATGTTACACATTATAACATGATTAACTAAAGCTCCAACTCAATTTATCAAAACAAATTGAAAAACCTCTTAAAAACCCAAACTTTAATATAAACCCTAATTTCCAAAACCCCATATTTTTTAAATCTAAAACCATAGATAAGTAGAGGATAGAGAGGAGGTTAAGAAAACATATTTACCTTTTAATTTGGTGTTGAAATCGAGTGGCAAAATCAATGGAATAGTAGCTAGGGTTTTGGGAGAGTTTGAAAATGGGGGAGAGGGGTTTGACGTGGGGTAAGGGAGGATGAGAAAGAAGATGACAACTTTTTCCTTAAAGTTGTCTTGCTTTATTTAAAATTTGGGTAAATTACAACATTGGTCCCTCCCTTCTTATTAAAGCTCAATTAGGTCATTATTTGAAGTTAGATTGTTTTAATTAAATTTTATTTGACTCGAACTACAACCCGGCTAACTCCTAGGCCCAAAACACGGGTGTTACAAAATTTATTTTATTTTTTATTAATTTAAAGGTGATTATATAGTAAGATAATTTTACAGTAAATATTATGTATAGTAATATACTGTTATTTATATATACCGTAATGTAGAATTAATTGTTTTAATTAGTTTTAAAATTCTAAAGACTGAAAATGTTATTATCTACTTTTAGAATAAAATTTTAAAAAATATTTTTTTCTATTTATTTTTCAGATTTTCTTTTATTTTTAAATTCAAAAAACAATTAAACTTTTATTACTATAATAATTCCCACATTCACTTTAAAATCGGGTAAATTCACAAATGGTAACTTAACTTTGATAATTATTTAATTTGATAACTAAACTTCTAATTGCTTCAATGTTACCATTAAATTTTTAGTTTTACTTCAATATTACCACTGACCCGTTAACAGACCTTAACAACAATGAAAATATTTTGTATAATAATACATTTAGTCCTCTATGTTTGTACATTCAAACAATTTAGTCATAATTCAAAAAAAATAACTCTCATTATTAAACATTATTTCAATTTAGCCTTTTTTTAATTGTGATTAGATTGTTTGAATGTACAAACTTGGAGGACTAAATGTGTTATCATACAAAATATTTTAATTGTTGTTAACGTCAGTTAACGGGTCAATGGTAACATTGAAGCAAAACTAAAACTTTAATGGTAAGATTGAAGCAATTGAAAGTTTGATTACAAAATTGAACAGTTTACTAAAGTTTATGTACCATTTATGAATTTTACGCATTAAATTAAAGTGAATGTAGAAATTGTTATAGTAATAAAAGTTTAATTATTTTTGAAATTAAAAAATAAAATAAAATCTAAAAAGTAATTAAAAATAGTTTTTAAGATTTTATTTTAAAAATTGGATAATAACACTTTCACTCTTTAAGATTTCAAAATTAATTAAAACAGTTTAATGATATATTGCGCTACATAACATTTACTATAGAATTATCCTACATAGTAGTATTTGTTCATAGATATTCTTAACCCTTTGACATAGGGATGGCAACGGGGTGGGGCAGGGTTTTGGCCGCCCCAAACCCGCCCCGATCTATAAGGTATTAAACCCGACCCCGCCCCGCCCCGGATTAAAATATTAATTTACTCGCCCCGACCCGATACAATAACCCATAAACCCGATCCGCCTCGAAAATTTTAAAATTTTTTAATCTTCTTCGATAATAAATGTTAGATTCGACCAATCTTCCTCTACAATCACAAATTATGGTTTCAAGGGACTTCGAACTTATATAAAAAATAAAATAAAACCAATTTTAAATTACCCACAAGTTAAATTACATATTTTAAAAAATAAACTTGAATCATTGACCGTTACAATCGAATATATTAAAACTTGAACAACATCTAACAAAGTTTTATGATAAGCACGAACCAAAACAAAAACAAAAAAAGCTTAAAACTCATAAAGGTGTTTATATACAGTGATATATATATATATAAATGTATTGGGGCGGGGTGGGGAATTTCTAGCAAATACCTAAACTCGCCCCGCCCCGACTTCATGTTTTTCACGTCCCGCCCCGAAATTTTAGCAAAAATACCCGGTCGAGTCGGGTCGGGGCCGAATATTTTTTCCATCCCTACTTTGGCAATGCACATACACCATGTAGACAAAGCGATTTGAAAATTCGTATCTTTTAAAATAAATATCATCTGTTTTTCTATTAAGACACTTGTTAGGTTAACATTTGTTTCATTTCTAATATCAAAATTTAATTCTCGAATATTATGTCAAATACCTAACATTTTTTTTAATTATAAATACCTAATATTTTGTAATGTTAAATCAGTTGGTAATTGGTGTTTTAATATTAGTATTAAACTATTCTTTTTGATATATCATTAGTAAGTTTTATTTGGTTAAAAAATAAATATTGTTAAGAACCAAGAATGGAAGTAGACAAGGCACGGCAGCCAAGATCCGTTCCGACATTTGCTTCATCGCATGCTGCGTTTCCCGACACCTCGTTGGTCGTTGTTGGCTTCGTTCCTCTGCATGTCTCCTCCATTCGTTTTCTTCGATGTTTCCATATCACCCTCCACTTTTACCCCTTATTTACAGAACTGCCCTCGCTGCATTCACAAAATATATTTTAAGACATTTTTAAAATTTTAAAAGATAAAACAAGATGTAGTGGTATTTTATATCATTTTAATATGAAAAGAAAATTCTCTGATAGCGTACTTGATAGAAATCCTTAAAATTTATATAATACAGAATATCATAAAATAATATTTTAGAATAATCTTAAGGTGATTATAACGTAGTATTTGTTCATATATATTTTTAATTTTTTAACAAAGTACATACTCTTTACAGACAAAACGATTTAAACACGAAACTTAAAATGAATATCACTTGTTTTTTTACTAGAACCAATTGGTGGGTTCAAATATCATAAAATAACTAAAACAAGCATAAAATTTTACTGAAAATATTGGCCAAATCAGCTAATTACACTCTAGAAAGATCTATGGAATTAATGAAAGATAAAAACAAGACTTCGAAAATAGCAATTTGGCGTTTCATGAGATATTTCGTTCGGAGTTCCCTCAAGCACTTGTAAATATAAAGAAATTATAAACTAAATTTATTTAACCAGAAGCTTATTTTTAAATATATATTTGAAAAATATTCGATAAACTTGTTTATTATTAAGGTTGTAAATGAATAAAAGGTTCGGCAAATTATTTATGAATATTGTATATATTATTTATTTATCAAGCTAAATAAATAAGTATAAATAAAATTTTTATGTTCATTTATTAAACGAACATATTTTCTAACATCTCATGGTTCGTAATAGTATGTTCATAAATATTGAATAAACAGATACGAACGGTAACATATATTAATTTAAATAATCAAACACAAATATCCTTTTAAATTTCTTAATGGACAGACGAAACACAAAACAATCTAAAAAAACAAACAAATATGAATTGAGATTTATTCGTTTAAATTATATTCATTTAAAACACTATTTATTATATACCATCTTTCTATATAATTAAAATTCTTACTAACTATACGAATAATAATTACATTTTTATACAACCATACACATACTGTAGCGTCCAAATACATTTTTAAATGTAAGAAAAAATGACAATGCATGATGTCTAAAGGGGATAGTAGGTTTCAATATTTATCTGTGTTTCAATTAATTCAAAATTAGTAATCATTTGAACGCTTCTTGTTGAAGGTATATTTGGTGTAAACTTGAGGGGATAGAATTGAAAAAAAAAAACTAACTATGGTATAAAACAAATTTGTTCTAAAAATACTATATACATTCATTTAGCCAGGTTCGCATTGATGTAAGGGCTATGTTGCGGTACAATATATGTTACAAATTTATACTAAGATAAATTGCATTACATCACTTATTTAATGAACCATTTTCATGGTTGACCGTTAAATTTACTTACATAACAATCTAGGCATGGTCGATGGCATGATAGAGTTGTTTTTTTAGAATACGATAACTTATTTAATATTAAAATTAAAATTAAATATTTAATTTTTTTAAAAAAATTAAGCATCATTACCGATTAAGTCCTTTGTTGTCTATCACCGGCCTAAATCCATTTTCAATGAGACCGATTATGCATTAGAGTAACAATGACTTTTATTACTATTTTTTTTTTAATATGACCACTGAATTTTTATTACAACCATAAAAGATATAACAATTACAACGCATCCTAGAAGTAAAATAATGAGACTAATTTACCTAAATTTTCTATAATCCAAAAATAAAGAAAAGTGAAAAACTTTTATGGAGATAAGCATACCATAAAAATTCAGAAGCTTCATGAATCTCCTTGTCTCTATCCAACCGGGACTCATAACTAGGGGTGATAATGAGTCTGACCGGCTCGCGAGCTACTCGGGCTCGGCTCAGTCAAAGCTCGGCTCGAGTGAGCTCGACTCGGGCACGCTCGAAACCTTAACAAGCCGAACCGAGCCTATCCAGGCTTGACTTGAAACGCTCGTGAACAGGCTCAGAATCCACATATGCACTAAAATAAATTATGTGTTTGTATTTTCTTTCTTTAGTTGGTTGTTGTTTGATTTTGTAATTTTTTATTATGTGTTTGTATTATAAGAATATTTATTGATTATTTGGATTAATCTAATTTTTGGCACTTTTTTATTTTCCGGTCATTGAATTTCGTGTTAGTGTTGGTTATGAAAGAGATTTTTAACGAATCTTTTATAAAAAAAACTATAGTAATTTTTTTTTTCATTTCAAGCTAAGCCGAGCCTGACGAGCCCGAACTGAGCCTGACGAGCTCCGACTAACGCAAAAAATTGAAAAAACTTGCAGGCGGTGCAAGATTATTAGAGAAAAAAACACTAGGGTCGTTATAAATTTAAGAATGATGGACAAAAATTACACCAAAGTATTTAAAAAAATATGATTCATTAATATCATTTTCATATGTAAAAGATTTTTAAATTTAAGAATGATGGACGAAATTTATACCAAACACAGCCGCTTGTCTATTTTTTTTGTCGTTGATGGCGACATTATTTTTAGTGTTGGTCGTCAATCGTCGATATTTTAATTTTTTTATATTTTTTTATTTTTTTGTTTTGAATATTATATTCTTAATTTTTTTTCTTCTAATTTTTAATAAAAAAAACCCTACGTGCTTTAGTTATCCCATTTTCACATATTTTATTGAGCTTGTTTTTCTGTTTTTATGGTGCACATTTTCTCTGCCTTTATGGTATGTCTCTATCTTATGACACGTTTTTTAGATACTTTTGCAGCGCCTTGATGCTCGTGCAGTGTTCCTCACGACGTTTGTTTTTTATTTGAGAGTGTCGGTGATTATGGATAGTTCCATCCTCTTTGTGGTTGTTTGCCGATGTAATCAGAACTGTGGAGCAGATTGACACCTTTTGAATCGACGCGAAAGATATTTGCAGTTTTCTAGTAGGGATTTCATCTAGTTCATATTTTGATAACTGCCCAAAGATTCTTCCTACAATGAACTCCAAAAATTTGTTGTGATACAAAAAAGAAGTATCTAATATGACTGGAAAACCATTTAGTTTCTTCTTAAATTTGTTGTTTTTGTTTTTATTATTTTTAATGTTGTGAAACCTTTGAAAGGCTACGTTCTTGTTTTACTTCCATTTATTAATAAAATTGTCTGATTTCATGTTAAAAAAACGATAAAAGAAAACTCTTTCAAGAATTCTGAGTTCTTGTCAACTCTATGGAACCAGAAATACACCAGTAGGAAGCTAAGCTAAAAGAACAATTAAAAAGCTGCTTTTGGTATAGCTCTCGGGTGTCAATCCAAATATAGTCAGATGCTTGAATTAGTAAAATTTTGATTCACATGCTGTATAAAATTTAACAAAATTCAATGGACAATTCCCAAAGCATACGCGAGTATGCAAGTGCCAATTAGACTAAAGTTTTGTCCATTCATTAATATGTATGCTTATGTAGTTTACACAGTCTATGTATTAAAAAATTTTCTGCTCGAATTACAACTTGGACAATTCCCATTCACAGGATTTGGAGTTTTAATCTCATCCCTTCAACAAAACTCAATGAACAATTTCCAAAGCATACGCGAGTATGCAAGTGCCAAGTAAAACCATACATGTTTGATCAAATCCTAGCCATTACCAAGAAAGAAGAAAGCATCCGAAAACAAAACTAATAATGTATATTTAGTCTCCAAATATTCAACACTAAAACTGAAATCTAAGAGAACACTTCGGGAGAAAACAGATTCTATAACCAAAATTGAAGCACATATTCAACAGTGTGAACTTATGAAGCATCTAGAGACGGGCAATAATGTCGATAAACAAAGGAAACTCGCATTTAAAACAAAAAGAAGAGAAAAAACGATTGAGTCGTTGTTCAGTTGACAATATCTCTTCCGATTTATTCAGGATTTAAGAGGTTCATAGATAGTTTGAAAATTGTATAAAAAGTGCACCCGAAAGCCGTTTGAGCATTACCACAAACACCTAGCAGACATTACGCGTTCATCCATGGAAACACACCTGCTTCAGCTTCTGGGCAGCTGATTCATCCACCGAGTACTGCAATCACGAAAACACCAACGGTTTGATAGGAGAACATATAGGAGAAAAATGTTGTATGTATGTGAAAATTAGAGATATAGAGGCACCTTGTTGAGGACCCAAAGAGAGTGGTTATAGGCGCGGTGGAAGAGCTCGTCGAGGGCTTTGGAGTCGGAGGCGTCGAAGTCCCTGTAGTTAACAAAGTTCTCGCGGGCGTATTTAGCGTAGTAAGGGCGAGAATCTCTGGGTAAACGCCTCACCAACCTTAGCATCTCAGCATATACTCTCAACGCTTTCTCCATCTTACTCCTTCGAAACAACGCCTTCTTTGAACTACCGATCCGCCCGGCCTAAAACTAAATATTGCTAATTACATTATAAAAAATAAATTATTATATAAAATTGAGTTAAAAAAACTAAATTCTTAATTTTAATATAACGAAAAGATTAAAATTAAAATATTATGATTGATTACCCATCATCAGTTGGTCTAACAAGATTTTTTTTAAACAAGGTCAGATGTTCGATTCATAATATTTGTAAAAAAAAAAACAGGTTAAAAGGGTTACCTCATACTTACCTCTGCAAAACTAGATTTAGATTAATCGACTTATGAGTCAAATACCGGTGGATATACAAAAAATTATGATCAATTGAGTTTGAATTTTAATTAGTTTCACTGTTATGATGACATTCAAGAAATTGTGAGTTCAAATATGTTTAAACATACAATAGTCGTCAAAAATCGTTCATCTAGCGTGACGAGACATTAGATCATTTAAGTAAGACAAATAGCTTAATCATAGGGTTATAAATAGAACAAGGTGTTTTAAAATTGTTGCTCTCACAATAAATCTTTATAATTGTTTTGAATTAATCAACTAATAAATCAGATATTAATGATTAAATTATTATTCCATGCACTAGCAATGAAAATAAATATTCCACAACTATGCATAATTTCATTCTAAAAACTAAAATTTAAATCATCATAAAATATTAAATTCTAAATAGAAACCCATAAACTCTAAATCTAAATTATACAACTAAAATCCATAAACTAACCCTTTAAATTCAAAATTAAATCTGCTCGTAATATATATTTTCACTACATGTACATGATCCCTTAATAATTAGAGAAAACTACATATGTAGTATCTTAATTATTTTCGCGTTACTATTTTGGTTCTCAATTATTATTTTTAGCAAAATAGTACTTAAGCTCATCCCCTTGTGTCCTGGTGGCAAAGGTAGATGTTTATCATCCCTTGGGACCCAGGTTCGAGCACCAGTTATGCCATGCTGTGTGTGCCGTCTTTGAAAAGACTAAGAAAGTTGAACAGATGCTACCCTTGCATCGCACCAGCATTAACGGAAATGGTGACATGATTTGTGTTAATAACAATTTTTAACAATTTTAAAACTTATACAATCTATCAATTTAAACATTATTTTAATTTTTGAATTAAAATTGTATATTCCTCATATTTCTTATTCTTCCAGTTGAACACTTTTTTTTAGGTTTTAGAGTTTAAAAACAAGGTATGGACAATCAAAATTTTAGGATTTGGATGACAATGGGAGGCTAATGTAGGGGTCCATTGGAGGACCCAAACTCCACGACCGACCAACGAGAATACGAGGGGTTGGAAAGGGATGCGACAGAATTCTATCAAAATTAAGATGATGTTTTACCACTCGGCCAATTGATGGATTTTGGACTAAATTAATAATATATACAAGTGTTTTAGACTAAAACTATGGTTATCCGTTAATTTTTAACGGCCGGGTACCAAAGCAGAACAAAAACATAACATTAGGTATCATTTTATCAAAAATAATAATTTGAGTACCAAAATAACAACACGGGCATAGTTAGGGGTACTAAATATGTAGTTTCCCCTAATAATTATATGAAAAACATACAATAGTCTTTGAGTTCCTTTGCAGCCCTAGAAAATATTTAGCAATGGGCCACTGAGCCGGGTCGAAGGAACAATGACCTTGAAACAGTTGGAAGGTCCGTAAAGAGTCCAATTGATCCCACTTACTAACGATTCGCTGGGAAAATGGCTTGGCGCCAAATTGGATCTCTCTCGCTTCGTCATGTCTATTGTCTACCGCCAGTGCTCCATCGTTCCGCTCCTCTCCGCCGTCGCTTCCGCCTCCATTCCCGCCGCTTCTCCTTTGGCCCTTCCAGGTCATTACTTTAAACACCTCTTTGGATCCTAATGGGATACAAAAATAATAAAAAAAGGAACGTGAAATTGCTAATTTTCAGTCGAACATTGGATTGTTTTTTTTAAATTTGAAATCGTGATATATTAGATGCGTAATGAATCGATTCAACGTGCAAGACCTGTAAAACAAATGTTTTCGTAAAGATTGAAGTCGTGTTATTTCATATCACTTAGCTGATTTTTCTAAACAATTTTGAAGATCATGATTCTTTCAAGTATCTTCGAAGCTCTATTATTAATAAATTAAATCATTTTTATTGAAAAAAAATGTAATTATGTATGTGCTTGTTGCGAGCTTTCTCACGCCACCTTTTGCTCAATTTCTCTGGATTGTTACTATTTCTCCTGGGTACATAGGAAACAAAAGTTTTTCTGAAGTGAACATGAGTTATTCACATCTCTTGGGACTTGAATAACTTCAGATTTGCATGCTTGATATTTGATTTATATTTTTTTGTTATTAAATTTACCTAAGCAGACATACATAGGTGAACTTGTTAGTTCATTGAACCAGTTAGTGAGGAGGAATTGATATTGGGATTCAGAGGGAGGATCGGAAAATATGTGTGATGAACTCTAATACATCAGATAACTGGAATTTGAATCAATCACTTGACGTATAGTCGAACTTAAAATCGAAATATATCCATCTAAAACGTAATAAGGATAGAATCTATACGATATTTTTTTAATATATTGATGTGATTCCATGGTAGTATATGTTCATATATTTTTTTAACCCTTTGACAAGTCACATACTCCTTACACATACAAGTGCTCGAACCCGAATCTCCGAGGATGAACATCATCCTCTTTTCACGGAAGCCATTTGTTGGGTTCATGATAGTGCTATTTATATGTTTTATGCATTTTAGGTTCTCTTTATTATTCTTTTATGTTTTATTATGAAAGTGCATTGTAGTGTTTTGTTACATATTGCCATTGACATTTGTTGCCACCGGCCACCCTCCAGCTTAGTGGTTAGCCACAAATATTATATACCCAAAGTGCATTGAAATGCTCAATGCATATTGATTGCACTATGCTCCATACAGATCTGTTCTTATAAAAATATCATAGTATTGCTCTCGTGATTTTACTTTCGAGGATGAGTTGTAGTAATTTGCTAATATTTTGCCATTACTGGGACTTTTTGTTGGCCTTTACATTATAGATTTCATGACTCGATTCATCGAATTATGGTATAGTTTGGATATTCACAGGTTTTTTAAGTTTATCGTTCATAGTATTGCAAGATGAATTTGGAACAATCGGTAGCCCTTCTATAGAGTGTATTCGTATGCGTTTCAAGATACGGATTCGAATTTGTGAAGTGCATTTAAGGGTGACAAATTCTTAAAATACTTGTAGGTATTTTTTCATGTGAGTAGAAATCAAATTCTATAATGATTTGTCGATTGAATAAAGTTGTTGGACAACAAAAAATAGTTGATACAACTTAATCCAAAGTGATTATTTCACCCTATGTCCACTGCAGGTACTTAAAAGGCCATGGGTTAGCACCAATTTATGCATGGTGTTGATGCTTCAGCAGAACTATTGTTTCATAGTTGTATATGGTATGATTTTGCATATCTTAGATTTCACTGTGAATCCATGGATTAGTGCGCACATTTTTTTGGAGTATATTGTGCCTGTTGGGGTCATTGACTATTGACATTTTGGTCAGCATAATTGAGCACATGGGATGCCTCTATTGGGTTCATGCAGCATGAGCCCCACTTGGCCGACATGTTAGACCGGAACAACTGAAGCTCCAACTTTCTAGATTTGGTGGATTGAATTGCCCACATCATTTGGTATGACCTTATTTCCTCTAACTTGTGCCTCCTCCATTATTGATTTGTCAGTCAATAGCATTAACTGTGTTTTTTATTTTTCCATCTGAGTTTCATGGTTGAATATTGCTCAGTCTAAAACAAGTAGTTTACTTTTGCACCAACAGTCAAATTGTTCAATGCCCACAAGTGGAGAACTGATCCTAGGGTGGAAAGTTTACGCAAGCACTTTAATTTTAAGGTTTAGTGTTTTAGGTTAGGGTTTAGGGGTTTATTGTGTAGGGTATAAAATTTAAATTTTATGGTTAGAATTTAGAGTTTAATGTTTAAGTTTTAAGGTGTTAGTGTTTGAGATTTAGGTTTTAAATTTTATAGAAGGATTGTGTAAATACACAGCTTGTGTATCAAAATATAACCTTAATCTATTGAAACATGTCAATTATGACGTGAACAAAAGTCTGACTCGTTCAATCTAAACCTAAATATGATTATAAGATATCAACAACCTGAACTCAAACCGGTCCAAATTCAAATGACCTGAACTTAAAACAAACTAAACCTTAGATAACCCTAAACTCAACAATCAAAACACAAAATAAATCAAATCTTAAACGACTTGGACCTAAAGCCACCAAAACCCAAAATAATTCAACCTTTAATAATCCCAAACCTCAAACTCAAATGATCAAATTATGAAATAATCTAAACTCAAAATAACATAAATTGTAATGATCCAAAAAATTATAACTCAAATTAATCTGATTTGAAATCGATCTGACTTCTGGACCCTACAAGCAAAGTTGTTAGGCCATGCAAGTTGCCTTATGCTATCAAATTACTAATCATCTACCAACTGAAAATATCTCCAACAGTCCAAAAGAGTTTTGCCGAAAGCGGAAAAACGACCCTTTCCTATTGCAAAAATTTACCTAGAGAAAGCCAAAGCAAAACGATGCTTACCCATATACCTTATTATTTAGTGCTGAATGTTTGTTGTTTTTCTCTTCATTTCTTCCTCTTGGAATGAAGAGGGCTGGTTTCAGATTCTCATCTCTCTAGCAGAAAAACAGCCAACCAGTTGGGCATGGAGATCAGATTCTTAGTAATTAAACAATCGGTGTGTTGAAATTTTAATCTCAAAACCATGATGTATTCAAATTAAATTTTTGGACTCACTTTTCAATGACACAAATTAAGATAATCCCCTTGCACATGCCTTTTTTTTTAATAAGTCACACACAAGTAATGCCTCGTAATCTCACAATGTGCACCCCACTGCTGCAAGTCTCTTTCAAAAAATTTCTTCCAAAATTGAAGCTAAATTATTGTTTCTTATCAGTAGAAATACATGGCAGTCCAATGAAACACGAGGGGCCACTTGCAAAAATGGGTATGCACCTGTTGTCCATTCCTCCTGATCGAAGTAGACAAATAGCTTATGTCCAAACTGGAAAAGGTTGCGTCTTCAATAGGAATGTGAGGACCTAATAATCTAGGTAATCTAATCTACACCTAACAATATTAGGCGGAATAACAACATATTATACGACAGGTAAAGATCTCACGATTTTTTTTTTTACAAATCTTAATTATAGAGGAAAGGGGACTTTACGGGAAAAAGACGAGTGTTCTTATTAGATTTAAAAATTAGAATTCATGACCTAAAAGAATATGAAAGAACAAAGATGAATAATTTGGCCAAACGGTCAAATATGCTTGCTCCTCTCACGAATATAACATAGATACATGATCTCATAATCTATTTAATATAAATTATTAAAATATCAAAATTAGTCAAATTTTGTAAGTAGTCCTAAGTATGCTATACGTAAAATATGCAATGATTAAACCTGTAAATTAGGCATAGTACATAAAATAATAACAGAACTTAATATATCACAATTTATATAGTGGTATTAAATAATTTAAACATGATTGTTAAACGGTAAAAATATACAAACAAAATCTTCAAATCCAAAGAAGTTAGGCTTTGTTTAGCATTGATTTTCAAACCAGCTTTTAGTTCTAAAAGTTGGTTTGAGAGCAAAAGCTGTGCTAAACAGCTAGCTTTTGGAGGAAAAACTGCTTTTGAAAAGTGATTTTCAACCCAAACGCAAAAGCTAAAATATTTAGCTTTTATGGTTGTAAATTGATTTTGAAAGGAAAATTACAATTTTAACCTTCATTTTTATTGTGTTTATTTATAATTTACAAATTTATAATTCTTTACGAAGATATAGTTGTATAATTAATAATTTTTTTTTTAATTTTAAATGATATATATTTATTTATGTCAAGTTTTTAAAATAAAATATGTCAATTTTGTTTTTTTTATAGAATACGTATAATTGTTAAAAATATATATTTATTAATAAAAATATTTTTATAATAATTTAAGCTGATATATTTCATATATTATAACATTAGAAAATTTGAATATCATTTTTATATATCTATACATACAAATATATATAACTAACAATATCATGTCCAAAATGGTCATTTATCTTCTTAAAAGTACTTTTTGACAGCAATGATAAACACTAAAATCTTTTAACAAACTTTTTAAAATCCATTTTTAAAATTTATTTTTAAAATTTATTTCTAACAATACTTTTAAAAATCACTTTTTAAAAGTAATGCTAAACTAGCCCTTAGTGTGTGCAGTCTGATCTTCCTTCTCTTTCGGTAGGATGAGAAACAGAGGAACGTATTATTATTTCATTCAACAGCGCAACTAGGCTTATGCCTAGGTGGAACACTTCCATACCCCAAAAAACAAAGCATGGAATTTTAAGTGGGTAAGGACTAAGGATTACACATGCATATGGTTTGAATTCCCTGGCAATTGAGTATATAAGTTTGTTAAAGTGGTGTTTGGTTTAGAGATATAGTAATTCAACGACTGGTCAAGTATACTTATGTTATCTTATCTTGTATATATTCGAATCTTAGCATTTACATTGAAAATGTAATTATTTTTCTATTTAATAAAAAAAGTAGTTGAATTTTTAGAATACGCTACAAGATCCAAAAAAAGATTATGAGGTAAATTGGCTTTTAAATTATACTTAAAATTTCAATTTAGTCGTTAAAGTTTTTTTTAATGAACTTTAAATATTCACTTCATTACCACTTTAGCCCCTCCATCTAACGTTGATTTTTTTTCGTATGATTTCCTCAGCTGTTTTTTTTTGGGGACAAATCAGAGCAATAAAAAGATGTTTAAGAACATAAATAAATCACAATGAAATTTTCGATCCCATGTGATAACAATAATTTTAATGTATAATCAGATTAAGAAGTGGGAGCAGTGGCCAAAGCATTTTGAATCTTGTTGAAATATGAGTTCTGAATGCATATACTTTTTATGTTTCTTTTCTACTTTGGCCATTAAATTTAGTTTCTTTTCATTTGGCTATAAATATAACATTATTTTTGAACGGCGTTACATAGGAGTAAATATGATGACATAAAATAATAAACTTTGAGAATCATTTTTTTTGGAAAAAGAAATCTTTAAGATCAAAATATGAATTTATATAATTTAAATTGTGAAAAAGGCAGTCAATATTGTATGGTTTTGGATTTAGCATTATTTTTAAATACTTTTTTCGTATATTATATATATATCTTAAAATTATTTTAATTATTTTCCAGTGTATATTATATACTTCAATTAAATAATTTTAAATATATTTATATTAAAATATAAATTTTAAAATTATTAACTAAGTAAAACTGTGTGCGTGAAAGTATACTCGAAGAGCATTTGTTTAACAAGATAATTGTATAGCAATAAACTTTTTCTATGTGTGAACAACGAGGTCTTTCATCTATTTATTTTTTAATTAAATAGTATTAAAATAATATTTTTAAAATAAATATTGAAGTTCGAACCCATACATGAGTAAAGTGGATGAACATCCATGACAACGAAGTTTTCCATCAATTTATTTAATAATCCAAGTAGATATTAATATAGTTAAATCAGGTAGAATTACAAAACCGAAATGTATGATAGTGACTAAACAATAAACACTATCTTACACCGGTGTAAAATAATGTTGATTTCTTCCTAAATGTATGAGCATGTTCGATAGTTAAAATCAGTTATTTCTGCATCAATTTTAATTCCAGCTTCATTTGTTGAGCTTTCTCATTAGGTCGACTCATTTTCCTTAACTCATCATTTTCTTTTTTTTTTAATTTATTTATAAAAATTACAGTCAGAATTTTTATAATTTGAACAACCAAAGAATCTTCTTCCAACATTTTTCCTTTTTCATGTTGTCCACATACGATATTTTAGACCGCAATCACAAAACACAACTTCTCCTTAGTTTGATGAACTATCTGAGATCGTCATCTTCAAAACTTGTATTTCCCAATAATGGCGATAGACGCGAGATGTGAGAGATAGATAATTGATTAGGAAAAAAATGAAATTTGAATACTCACCTATTAAGATTTTACAATCAAGCCAGGAGAATTTCACGATATCCAAGAGAGAAAAAAATCAAAATGGGTGTTCCTAAACTTGCAAATTTCACTTTTCGAATTTCAAGTTTTGGAAGGATATAATGTTAGGGTTAGGATTTAATAAGTGTTTTTGTTTTTTTCAATATTTTTTAATCCACGTCATTAGTTTATAAATAAATGTTTAATATTTGGCAGGTGATGTGGCATATAAATGGCCCATGTTTAAGAATTTAACAGATTTCGTCGGTCAAAATGTTAGATTGGTTAAATTTTGAGGTTTGAGGGTGACATTGAGTGCAAAAAAACATTAAGGGCTTAATTGATTTTTAAAAAAAAGTTCAGAAGCCTTTGGTACCCTTAAGCCAATAAAAAAAGTTGGTACCCAATACTCGTTTGACAATACACATAGTTTCGTCTCTGAATCTATAGATGTTGCTAAGAAAACTGAGACCTTCCTGACTATGATGTTTATACAACAAAGACTTGTGTAAAAAGAAACAATAGTAGACTTATCTAAGAGTTGGATTGACTCGAGCTATAACAAAGACTTGGGTAAAACGAAACAATAGTAGACTTATCTAAGAGTCGGATTGACTCGAGCTATAATTTGGTTTAAAAAGAACAAGTACAGATTCGGATTTAATCGGATTCGACACGGCCATAGAGAGGTCCAGGTACAAGTGGTTGTTGATGCACTTGTCCCTGTTGTACACATGAAATTGCCCACCCCAGTACTACCTGTTATAAAGGAAAAGCCAAGAAGTCCCAACATGAAGACACCCTCTAAGATATTCTTGTCCAACAATAACAACATATTAAATTGGCCCTAAAGATACCATTCTATCTTTATCACCATTATTGCCCATTCTCCGGGGCCCCCACAACCAATGAGCGTCTAAAGGCCGTTCAAATCCAAACTAAACCTACAATCACTTCCATTCCATAAACATACACATCTTTCATTTAACATTCAACAAATCAATCACTTCCCACAGAAACTACCATCTTTTCTTAGTGCCTGCCCCCACCTTTCTCATATGTCTTTGGCTTGACATGAAGAGCATAAAAAACACCAATTATGGTGAGGAAAGATTATTCAAGATCTACTTCCATTTTTTACTTTTTTTTTTACCAAACCAAATAAATTGATGCTTAATTTTTCTTCAAACTATGTAATCAGCTTCGGAGAAAGTCATCAAAGCTTATGATTATGAGTTTGTATTTCGGATTATTATTCTATGCACAGAAAGTGGAAAAATATACTTCACAAGCATGCATAGTTTCACTTTAAAAACTAAAATCTAAATTTCTAACCTCTAAAACCTAAATTCTAAACCATAGACTCTATAATCTATACGGTGACAATATATCAAATACAAACCGTAATTAAACAATTTAGCATATAGAGTATGCACTAACCTGGCTTCTGGGAAGAAGTACTTTGGAAGATTATATGATGAATTTGACCATGAATGCTAGCACTTGTTGGATATGTCAAACCCTGAATTTCTTACTTGACTCCAAAAGGAATCCACGAAAAGGCATTCTCATTGCAGGAAGATGACAGTGGCGAATCCTATAGCTTTGATCAATGGCAACAGTGAAGACGACAAGCATTGTCCCCCTGGAAAAATACCATGAATTGCAGGCAATGTGGGGGTCTATGTCATGAATTGAAATGTGAAAAATGAAGTGGTCAAATCATGATTTTGGCCCTTCCACTATGCTCAAATTAGCGATATAATCCATTTATTTTAATTTAGCACAACCTGATCCTCAGCTGATATAATGTTATACCCCTTCTAACACAAAAATAAAAGGCATAGAGACTGCATCCAAATTTGAGCATAGTAAAAGGACCAAAACTATAATTTGACAAAATGAAGTGAAAAAGCCGACCATCAAATATAAAACCTCATTCTCTGCCATCTCCATTTTATATATTTCACTTCCTCCAGTTTAATCTAACTCTTCAAAACTATATCAAGTTTTGTAAATCCCTTTGTATTCTTTCAACTTTAGACCCCCAAAAAATGGTTTTCCAAAGAGAAGCAGCTGAAACTGAAAGCAGATCTACAAAACAACAAGGCGAGCTAAGGGTTAATGAAGATAGCAATAATGAAGTAATTGAAGAAGAGAATCCAGGAGAGTGGTTGAACCTGACACTCGGTGGGAACTCAATACCAGAACCCGGAGACTCTGAGCCTGACTTGGACCCGCAGTTAACACGAGTTCCTTCCAAGGTTTTCTCCTGCAACTTCTGCAGGAGGAAGTTTTACAGTTCACAAGCTTTGGGTGGCCACCAAAACGCCCACAAGCGGGAGCGAGGTGCGGCCAGAAGATATCAATCCCAGAGGATGATGACGATGATGAGTTTGCCGATGAGCAGTCAAATGGTTCGATCACTTGGCGTTCGACCGCATTCGCTTGTGCACAAATCAACCAGAGATGGAGCTGCAGCTGCAGCTGCTGCAAGTGTAGCAAGATTTAATGATACTTACACAGTGCAGTTCACAGTTGATGATGGAATGGACTTTATGTGGCCAGGCAGTTTCCGTATGGATCCTCAACCCCCCGAACCGCCGTCTGAACCACCCAAGCTTGACTTGAATCTTCGACTCTAATCCATCTATCTACTCTCTTGTCCAAGTTTAAAAATCTCTTAAACTTCGGATTATTGTTAGGCATAACTTTTGAGACAATTGTATTTTACTGTGAACATAATGTTAAATAAAATTTTTGTTTATTTCACTTTTGCTATCAAAATAATAACCATAAAGACGAAAAAAAAAATTTTTTTTCAACTTGAAAACTGATAAACTGATTTGAATAAACCTGATTCGATCAAATCACTTTAAGGCTCTCTTTGGATCACACTTTCCTGTGGTGAGATGGAATTTTAGGAGCATTTTGCTCTTCATCTCACCACAGCCTCGTATTGATGAGGTCGTTTGCCACTCCCCCATCGCGGGGTAGACTTGTCTCATCATATTACAATTTTTAACCAGAGCTTAAGGCCTCCGGTGAACACATACTGCATCATAGAGAAATGGTGTGCTATAAGAGTTTAATCACCTATGAATTTCTATCTACAATAATTATGATTATGATTTTTTTAACTAAAACTTAAAAAGTTTTTCTTAGAGAAACAGTTTCTAAAGAAATTGATTGAAGTTCAATCATTTATGAATTTCTATCTACAAACAACAATAGTTATGATTATGATTTATCCAAAACTGTTAATTACTATGACTTATCTAGAAATAATAAATTTTAAATCTAAAAGTAGTAATATGGTGAAAAGAAAAGAAAATACCTAAAGCCAATCCAGTTAACCCTTCTCATCCTGCGCCTGTTAACTAAAATAACCAACTGAACTACATCGATTTGGCTATTTCAATTTTCATATCATGATCAACTGCTTATGAAAAAGGTAAACCTCTAAATTTATCGTAGAAAGCGTGCCGAGGAAACAGTACCAAGAAAGCAAAACATAAATCACTCTCTTTTCCCCAAAATCCATCTGCTTCTTCCATTAAATCTTATCCCCTTCCTATACTAACCCCGTTTGTCAAGGTTGTCATTTTCATACACCAAAAACCTTATCCATATAAATTACGACAACAACAACAAAATCGGTGTACTAACATTGACCCTATATGATTGTAAGTCACCAAAAAGGACAAGACAAGATAAAGATCGTTGACAGTAAGTTAGCCAAAGAAACCAAAGTTCCTAATCATCACCGGTAACTGATTATTTCACCAATCAGTCTCCTATATCTTAAATCTTAATGATCATTTCCTTCTTATACTACACATCTGATCTGGCAGCACTTGACTTGAGATCTTTGCCAGAGTTACAGGTCTATCAAGCTACAAGTATAAATTTCGAGGAGTTTGCTGAATACAAATATTGTTTGCAGAGGCAGTGGAAGATTACCTCGTCACATAAAAGCTTAATCTCACAATTGACAGCAATTAGCCCTTTTTTTTATGTCTCTTCAGCTAGGCTATATACAAAGCACTTTAATCTCAGTTCTTCACAGCAAGATAAATTCCTCAAAGAAAAAGAAGCTCGGCAGAATAGCACTTATGCCAACAAAATGAATATTAAAGTCATCACCATTCAATGTGGGATAGTATATATCTATTCCACCTAAGTTTAGCAACAAACAAAGCTCTTCCCTGAATTCCTATTCTAGTTCATTAGATATACTCTAAAACCACTACTTTTTTTCTACTTTAAACATACCCTATCATTTATCAACAAAATTTTTCACTTTTAACATTTTCTGGTTGGTATATACAAAGGCAATTTATCTATCAAGTATAGAAAGCATTTCAAATACATTTCCAAGAGCTTTAAATTTCAATGGTTCAAGTTGCGATATGTTTAGGTTTAGCAACACACCTGAAGACTGAAGTGATGAGCTACTGAACTGATGTTCCAATCTGATCACCATTTCTGAGAGCTCCTTTGTAATTTTTGTGCAGTCTTTTCATTTATCATGGTTAATGTTGAGAAAGATGAAACTGCGCCACCTTAAACCAATATTAGACGGAGAATTCTTACACTTGTTTATATCCAAAATCACATAAAAAAAATTATCAAGCAGAATCAGTAGAATAACCTTTCTGCATCATAGCTAGAATAGCATCATGAAGCAAAACAGCATTGTCACGTTATCAAGAAAGAAAAACTGCTTTTGTTCATTATATTTCTAAATAAGGTTCCATGTGCAAAATTCAGAGGAATTCCTTGATAGAAAAATGGTGAGCTGAAATAATGTATATAATAACTTATCATTTCGGTGAGTTGTAGCTATCAAGGCTATACTGAAATTTGAAGGGGGGAAAACATATTAAAAAAAAATCATTCACACTGCTTTTCCTGGAATTCAAGTTCAAAAGAATATAACATAGTATTCTGCATTGAAACAAAGTTCAACTTGAGCTTAAAATATTGGATGTACTTTTTGACCCCAATCACACCAAAAGAAGGGAAGAGCTACTTGAAACAGTACCTTTTAAAGTTTTCTAGCATCCCATTACATAAACCCCATTAATCGAATTCTCATTTGTCAATGGTCTCAAAAAATGAAGAGAAACTACTTAAAGTAGCAGGAACAAGGAAATAAGCTTGTCATTTGAACTTAGAAGGAAATTAACAACTATCAAGGGTAACATTCCCAAGAACATATATTAAAATAAAAACATGTGAATGCAGCATAGGCACAAGCAAAGAACCAGACAAAAAGCGATTCTATACTTACAGCAGACAAAACTTGAAATGTGCCTTCGCTCCAACATCTTTCTCGAAGAATGACAGAATTTGCATTCTCATAAAAAACACAAGGCATGCGGGTGTCCCATAAATCTCTTTAGAACTCCATCAACACAAAGCTATTAGAAAAGCTGAGGAAGTGGCTGAAAGAGGGAATCAATTCAGGAAAACAGAAAGTGCAGTGGCTTATGTATTAAGAGTTTATCAAGCAACCAGATGAACCAAAGCTTAGCATTTCTTCCAGGATAAATAAGTAAAGATAGAAGAGATGGTTAAGATTTAAGAATGTCAACCACATAAATTTGCTTAATCAAAAGCACTTTGATCGTGACCCACTTACCCAAAATCATAAGAGAAGAACCAAGAACTTGGTATGACTCTGTAGATGAAATAAAATAATGAAACCGGTTGTCTTCCATTCTTAACATTTTCAAGATTACAAGCCATTGTGAAAAACAAAACGTCTCTAAGTTCAACATTTAACACTTTCACAGTAAGAAGTGACTCCCCATTATCAGACAATTCATCTTCATATATAACTACCACATAGCAAACATCACTACTTTCTCTAACTGCAAACTTAAGAGCTGAGAATGTTGATTATGGATAAAAGAAAAAGAAATACAATGTGTCACCTTTCATCCTATGTTTCTAGTTCAAGACACTGACCTCGTCATAGAAAATTATAGGTTCTTTTCGTGTGAGCACAGCGACATCAAGCTGTTCTTCGCAATCCTCCAAATGGAGGCCTGAGCTCTCATCTGAAATTTCCCCGCTTCCATGCTGATCCCAGTTTACAATAACAACAAAATCATCATCAATCACTATTCTAAGAATCCTAGGAAACAAAGATAGACCCTAGCAAAATTTCCTAAGTTCTTAATTCTCAAAAAATATATATATATAATGCATGACATGGAACAAAAGCCTAATTCAAGTCTCAAGGAAGCTTTTGAAAAGTTAAATTTAAAAACAAAACGAAAACAGACCTCGTACGAATCAAGCACAGCCATTCACTTCCACAAGGAGTAGTAAACGTGTAGTCATAGTCCAATGATCTGCTGGAACGGTTTACTTAAACATCCAAACAATCAATTTCGCTTCACTTTTAGTTTGATTTTTTTTTATAAAGCAATCCAACTAAATGATAGTGAAAGTGAATTTTAAATTACGTAAGAATCTTAAAGAACAAAAGAAATCAACAAATTTTTACCTTCTAAATTTCCATCGAGCGGCAGCGGGAACTTCAACAGGAAGCAAACCTTCATGTTTTCAATCGAACAAAGCATCAAATGCATTAAAATGCGTTTTGGTGCCGCTTTGGACGTGTTTAAGAACCAAACAACTTTCAACGAAAATCATTTCGGTTAAGTGAGAAGGTTGCCGTTGTTGGAGAGCCAGTGAGTTGAGAATCGAGCTTTTACGAGGCTCGATCTCCCATCCATTGATAACCAAACCTCGTCGCCTATCTTTCAAAAACTCGGCTCCCGCCGATTTTAGGTCTCTCTCGTCTACTTCCACTTCATAGTTCACCGATTTTACAAACTTCACGCGCCTTTTTTTCCCGTGTTGAAGAACAAGTACAACGTACTCTTCGGATTATTCTCCGCGATGATTTTCAAATAGGGACGGACCAGATCTGGTCACCAAAACCCAATATAAATTTGTAAAGCTCAGTTGATCCAGTCACCAAAGCCCATAGACAAATCTTCTTAAAAAGGATACCAAAGTCGAATAATGTTTTTAGGCTTGCTGGAATTTATAATTTATCTATTATATTTTTACTTTTTAAATAAAGTACTGAATTTCATTGTAAAATAACGTCAAAAAAACCCATAAAAACTAAAAATATTATAACCTGAAAATAAAAATGACATAAAACCTGAAAAAAATAAATGATAACTCTTTTTTTAGTTTTTGTTAAAGTTTATAGAATTCAGTACCATAATTGAAAAATACATAATATCCACCACAGTCTAAAGGAGAATAAATGTCATTAAACTAGAAGACTTAGTCTTCAATTGCAACAGGACAACTTTATACCAAAATCTTCGCGTAAGACATACTATCAATCGTTCCAAAATAAAATGTGCATCATGTTATATATTCATTGGTCATTAATGTGCCACAACAATAAATAAAACATACCAAGACCATAGATAAAAACATTTTAAAACGGTATAGAAGAACGAAATAAAAAACATAAGAAAATAATAAATACTAACCATTGACATTAAAGTCGTTGACGGAAACAATTCAAAAAGAAAGACTATAAGATATAGAAGTAACCATTTCAGAAAAATAGAGTGAGTGGAGATATAGGATTACTAAATTTAAAAAAAAATTGACTAAATTATATTTTTAAAATTTTGAAAATAATAAATATTATTTGATTCTTGTATCTTTACAATATCATTAGTTAATCCAAATAATAAATATTCTTATTTTTATCAAAGACTCCATTCCTTCATCCAAAATAAATTACAAGAAGTTTTGCAAACCCAACATCCAGTTAAAAAGGACGCAACAAAACCCATACAATGTCGACGTCTCTGCGGTTCCGTCGAATTCTCGAGCCGAAGTCGAAAGACTTGCATAAAACGAAAGGCGGGAAAAATGATGTTGGTTGTCAGAATAGGGGCCCATGCGACACAATTTCTCCAATGAGCTTTTCACTGTGGAACGAAAATATTGTATCGAACGAGCAAGGAGAGTGCTTTAAATGAACATTTTTGTACCTAATTTGGTTTCAAACGGATGTTCTCACTTAATCTGTCGTTTAAAAAGTTGTACCGAACGAAATCTAAATTTTTGACATCACATGAAAAACGAAAGAGGAAGCACCCGGAGGCTGCCGCCGGTGCTCCGTCTATAACAACATTTCACGTGCAAATTTCTGTACCGAATAATCAGTGAAATAAAAGGTAAATTTAGGGGAAATTATTAGTTGGACTCGGTTCATCACGTCATTCGTGGTCTTATTCAATAAGATCCATTCATGTCATTTTTACCCAAGGTGAATCTTCACCTCTTTTCTACATGTAAAAAAATAGGTAGTTAGTTATTTAGAAGTTTTTTCGACATGGATGAACCTTATTGACTGAGGAATAAAAATTCTCTGCCCCTTTTCGGTGCCCCTACTTATGCCTCACGCTCAAAATTAGGTTTAGGGTTTAGGTTTAAAGTTTTAGGTTAGGGTTTAGGGAACTTAGAGAATGGCGTATTTTAAGGTATAGGGTATAAGTTTTGTGATTTAGAATTTAAGGTTAGAGCTTGAAATTTAATTTTGTAGTATTTTTTAATCTTGAGGCATAAATAGGGGTACTGAAAAAGAACAAAAAAATTTATTCATTGACTGAGACTACAAATGACGTGATGAGCCAACTTCATCTAACAATTTATCCAAATCTAGAGTTTTGGCTTTCAAAAATATGCAATCAGTTGGGGATTATAAAGCCTACCTACCACTTTCCTCCTATTCTTCCCTTCCCCCACGTTTGCATCACTCCCCTAGTATTATTTTCTTTTGGTCACATTTGCAGAAAGTCCCCCGAAGTATACATTTATTATGGATTTAATCTTATATTATAATTTAGTAAGATCTAAATCTCTTATTCTTTTTAGTTTTCGAGTCTAATTTCATTTTAAGAGTATTAAATCTAAAGCTTTTATATAGTTTCAAATCTAAATAGTTTGGCTATATTTAGCTTAAAACAGCTGCATAAAGTAATTAATTAACAAAATCATAATAACTCTAAATAGGATTAAGGTCGTCCCTCAGGGTGGGCTATAAGAGTGACAGCCCAGGGGCACCCTATTTAAAGCTCACCGATCATAATTATAGGTGTTTAATTTTAGTGTTAGTTTAGGTTTTTTTTTCAATATTTATTATTAGAGTAATAATTTTAATACTTGTTATTAGGGGTACAATAAAAATTTAATTTTTCAATACTTGTTATTAAAGACCCAATTTTTTCAATATTTGTTATTATAGATCTAAATTTTTTGCAATACTTATTATTAGAGGCCTATTTTTCTAATACTTGTTATTAAGGGTCTACTATTAAAATACAATTTTTTCAATATTTATCATTAGGAGTCTAATTTTTTTCTCAATACTTGTTATTAGAGCCCATTTTTTTCCTAACATTTGTTAATATGTACATACTATTATATTTTATTTTTTTTTCATTATTTGTTATTAGAGTCCCATTTTTTTCCTAATACTTGTTATTAGAACCTTGCTCTTAAAATTCATTCTTTTCAATACTTGTTATTAGGGCCTAATTCTTATATTTGCGCGTAAACCACCAAAATCTTAGAAACGAGCCTGAATAAGATCTATACATATTGGTTTTAAATCAAAATGATTCTGGAATAAGGATCTATGCATATTGGTTTTATGGGGTGAAGTTGAATGAAAAAATTGAGGGGCAAAATACACTTATCATTGTATTAATTTAAAACATTATAATTTTTAACGGATTAAATCATAAATTTGCTGTTTTAAGTGATCAAAAATACAATTTTACCATAACTCTTTAACTTTATCAAATTCTATTTTAAGTACTTTTATATACAATAAATCAATTAAAATTTTGATTCATGAATCATGATTCAACTGATTCGGTTTATATCTTTCTAACACTCGCGAGAGAAGCCAAGTGCCAAATAATCTACACGTAATACAAATGTTGTAGCATAAAATGAGATCATGATTTGATTAATGATAAAATCATTAGGGGTGGACAATAAAAACCGATAAATAGAAAATTTAACTCAACTATAGTGTTTAAATAATTTATGATTCATTTGTTTAGAATCATGATTATTCGAATTAAATTAAGTTTGATTATTATTTAATTTATAATTAATTTTATTTATTTATAATGTAAAATAACTATTTTATACTCAAAGATGCTATAGATATAATAATTATTATTATTTAGTTGAAAAACTATTTTCTAAAACAATTTTATATTTTTATTTTCAGAAAATAACTTTCATTAACTGTTTTCCAAAAATTGAAAAAATGCATTTGATTAATAGAAATGAATCTTGTTTTCAAAAATGAAAATAATAAAAATGATTTGGTATCCAGTTTTTAAAAAATGAAAAATAATTAAATTAAAATATAATTATTAGAAAATGTTACTAATAATAAAAATAAATATAATTAAATGACCAAAGTTTTAAAATCAATAAAAATTGTCATGGTAAGGATTCAAACCTGAATTAAATGAAGTTCAAATTTGAAACCCCCTGTTTTCTTATTTTCCACTCTTCCATAGCATTTTCAATGAAAATAGTGACAACATATTTTCTATGTTTCCTATTTTCACTCATTTTTATTCTTATTTTCTAGAAATTATTCTCTAATTTTACAATCAAACGTGTTTTTTTAATATTTTTTATTTTTTAAGAAATTAAAAATGTAAAACGACGTATATTATCAGAAACCAAACGTGCACTAAGTTTTTAAAAAATATTTGTTAAAAACTTTAAAATTTTACCATTTAATATTTAAAATTTATAAAATAAAATACAAAATTTTGAAAACAAAAATAAATATAAAAAACCAAAAAATTACAATTAACCAAATCGAAAATCAACCACTAAAATAATTTACGTAACCGAATCATATACACCCAAACATCATGTGCATGTGTGTATCTTTTGAGAAAGAAAAACACATTGAAAGTCGGTTGGAATTTTGGTTTTGTTTCGTTTCTATGATTACAATCCCCCCATTTGACCGCAAAATTAAATATCGACCGACCTCCTGAATTAAAAAAATAAATAAATCATAATTATTGTATTTGAAATCTGATAATATGTAAATATTACATTCGGATATAGCCGCCTAGTTTTTTAACTTTAATTTTCTTTTCTCTAACAATATTGTGCGCATGTATTTTTTTTAATTTTTTTTTTGCGTTAACTGGTGATCGACAATCACCTAACTATTAGTTGTAGATCGCCGATGTTTGTTATTATTTTATTTATTTATTTATTAATAAGAATTTTTGCTTTATGACACGCGTTTTCTTCTGTCCTTGTGACATGTTTTCTTTATTTTTGTAGTTTTTATCTGTCCTCATGTCATGATTCGGCATACCCTAGTGGTCGATCGTTGCTCGCATAGAATTTTTAATCGGCGCTAGTTCCTGATTATAGTTTTGTCGATGGTCACGCAAAGTTAGATCCCCGCTCGGTTGATAGTTGTTTGCCGATGTAATCTGTCATGGGTAGTGGAACATTATGTTTGATAGTTTAGATTGCTCACCACTCTTTTTTATCAGTTATAAGTCTCGATTGGATAGAAACAAAGAGATTCAAGAAGCTTCTGAATTTTGATGGTATGCTTATCTTTATGTAAGTTTTTCACTTTTCTTTGTTTTGGGTTGTAAGAAATTTAGATAGGTTAGTCTCGTTATTTTCTTTCCTGGATCCGTTGTAATTGTGATATATTCTATGGTTATAATAAAAATTCAGTGGCCATATTAAAAATCTTATAATATGTACTGAAAGTCAGATTAGAAATATATCTATATATTTTAAACTGTTTTTTTAATTATTCCAATATTATAATAAAACAAAGTGATTATTTGTGAAAAATAAATTTTCATTATAGATATTAATGAAGTATTGCTTTGATGATAAAAAATTTAAATTTAAAATTATGTGTGAATTATAATTACTAGCTTGATTGTTCGAATGATTAATCAAATATGTATTATTTATAGTTACAATTGTAATTAAAACTATACTTGTAACTTCAAATAATTTATAATTATATATTTAATTGTCAAATTGTTACCACTGCTCCCTCGAATCTAACCTATAACATTATTGGTTAGAATATATAATTAATGGACGGCTAAGTTCTAAATTAATGAGGTCAAAGTAAAACTGTATTAATATTTTTTTGGAAGGTTGTTATAAAAAAAATGGAAGGCCACATCCTTACCTGTCCCCGACATTCACATCTAATATAAAAAAAATTAATCAATTTAATCTAATCAATATTTTAATTTTTACTCTTTAAATTTGTTTGATTAGTAAACTAGGAAAAGAATCTTATAATCAAATTAATTCAAAGTAAGATATACTTAATTAACATGATTGATTTGATGTCGAATTATAGGTGGTCCACTGGTCCTCCACCGTACCAAATAAAGTTCAACAAATAAGAGGATGAAAAAAATAAAGGGTAAATTACAAATTTCACCACTCAATTTTAACTTATTTCATATTTTAGGAACTAAAATTTTAAAATTAATCAATAAACTTTTAATTTACTCATATTTTAATTACTTGAACGTTAAATTAGAAATGGAAGGGTAATAAGCAGTCACATGTGCAAATGTGCTGACATAGACTTCTTTTTACTTACATGATTAGTCATGTGTCATCCACGTTATATCATTTTTTTCTTTATTTTATTTTATCTTTTTTCTTTAAAGATAAAAGTTTTATAGTATGAAATCACATCGACTTTGTAATCATCATTCTTCGACGTCTTCTTCGACCACTCAATACATTGACAAATTTGTCTCATTGTCTTCTACTACTATATCACTTTAGATTTTCCCAAAATCACTTTAAAACTCGCGAAACTCAATTCTAAACAAGAAACTCACAAAACCCCAAACCATTCTGATCTACAATATTCATAGTTCGATCATCATGATATATAGCTCGCTTCCCTCTCCACCTACCCACATTTGGGATTCGAAAAAAGATGCTCCATCATCAAAAAAATCAAAGGAAATCTAAAACCATGGGTTTTTTCACACAAAAAAATAAGAAAGATTTGGGACAATTTCGTAGTTTTAAAAGACAAATGAGCAGTCTTAACACGTTAAGTACTTAATGTCGAAGTGACTAAAAGAAGAGTAAATAAAAAATTTGTGATTGAATTAAAAATAAATAAACTTTAATAACCGAAATAGGAATAAAAAGGAAATTGAATGATGAAATTTGTTATTCACAAAAAAGGCCCTATACAATTTTAAACTATCTCCTTGCACCTTTCACCTTTAGACAGCTGATAACAAGTCATTTTCGCTTAAGCTAAATTTTCCATAAAAACCTAACCACGAAAATGAATACAAAAAATAGGAACAAAAGGCAAAGTAACCTAAGAAACAAAGTAGAGCATGTAGATGGTTACTTAAGGATATGAATATCCGAGGCAAGGATAGACCGAGGGGTATTAGACTACGTCACATCTTTTAAGTTTTTATATAATTTGTGTATTTTTTATATTTTACATTAATTATTTAATTTCGCACTTTTTAAATTTTATAATTTTACACCACTAAATTTTAATGTAACTTCTTAAAACTTTGCACCCCTAACATAAAATCTTATGTTTGTACCTGACTAAGTGTTACTATTAGTTGCCCACGGTCATGTAGCTGTGTT
Source organism: Hibiscus tridactylites (assembly GCA_958450335.1). Lineage (NCBI taxonomy): Eukaryota > Viridiplantae > Streptophyta > Magnoliopsida > Malvales > Malvaceae > Hibiscus > Hibiscus tridactylites. The sequence goes on along the minus strand of OY288279.1, from coordinate 9,811,116 downwards.
AGCTTGCTTGATTTGCTGAATGACTAATTTGTTGATCTTGTAAATTTTGCTCATAATTTTACTTGATAAAACTACTATGTTCGGATAGTTATTGGTATCTAATTTATTGACTGATAATTTAGACCAGACACTTTAAAACTCATTACAAAAATGATCATCTTAACTAACATCGGAACAAGTTAGATATTTAAAAATTTGTGAACTTATTAATATTATCATCATCATTATTAAAAATGTTTAAAAGTTTGACACCCACGTCCAACCGCAGTGTTTAAAAGTAGCAAGAAAAATAATGGAGTTACCGTTGGTACACGCTAACATCAATTTTGGTCGTTTTCGTTTAGTGTTCCATTTGTGTGACACCAATTTTTTCAATAAATCGGTTATATTTAGGTGACAAATTTTGGAATTATGTTGGCAACTTCCAATTGTTTTTGTTCATCCCCTTCGTATTTTAATAATATTTGTGTACTTGTTATGAGACATTGTTCCACAATTTCGTGTCGTGTTATTCATTGATTTTGTTTTTAGTTTTTCAAATTCGTCACGAATATGTCATCACCATACATAATAATATTATTAACGCATTTCGCGAGGGATATAATTAAATAAATATCATATTTAAAAAATATATATATGGTAGGCTAAGGCTGATGTAATGACTGTTAAGCCAGTTATTATGTTTAAGATTATTGAGAGATTTTTTTTTAAAATTTCTTGTTTTTTTAATGGAAAACTATGGATGATGTAATGACGGTTAAGCCATGTTATTATATTAAAGATTATTTCTTAATGATAAAGTAAATTATTTTTATAGATTGAAATTATAGGTGGCATAGAAAAACATATTTATATAATAATTTTTCGCTATTAACAGTTTTCCTGCCCAAAGCAACACTGTTTTATTATTGTTCTTATTATATCACCATGGACATATTTTATTGCGACATAATGTATAATTCTAGTACTTATATTGAAAGTTGCAATGTATTTATTGAACAGAAAAAATATAGGACCAATATTAATTATTTTGCATTTGTCAAAAAAATATTAATTATTTTGCATTTTTTCTATTTTTTTCTAAGTTTAATTTTAGGTATATTATACTATGAACATATACTGTTTTGTGCTCACCTTTAGACTATTAAAAAAATAAATATATTATACCGCATGCCACTTTTTAATTAATAATATTATAAGTGAACTACCATATTTTTAAAAAAGTTACAATATAATCACTCAATTAATAATTATAATACTCAAGTCATTATGCCATGAAATCTCAAATAGGTGTTAGTATTTTATTCACATTTTGGTCTCTCAATTACGAGTTAGCTCACATTTTGATCCCTTAACATTTGGTCATGAGTCAATTTTGTCGGAGTTCTTTTTCAAATTTTTTATCAGTTGATGTAAGATTAATTCTTTATCGCCTTAAATCCTAAATGCTAAGTACTAAAAACATATAACAAGAAATATATTAATATTATGTAGTCTAAATTTTATAAAATTTATATATAAAATAATTTTCCCTATGCATTCGCAATATTTCATTATTTGCCAAAAATGCAAATTGTTTTATCTTGATTTTGGATTAATTAACTGTATTAGCTAACTGGGATGTAAACTTATGATATTTGATGCATCGCCAGTGGTTTTCTTTTCACATATAAAGTTGGCCCACATATTTTTTTTTAGAGTTCTTAAACTCTAATTTTTAAATTTTAAAATCTTAAATTCTAAATTATAAAATATATTTTTTAAATTTTAAAATCTAATCATAACTATTAAAATCATAACCATAAACTTTAAAAATTAATCACCTATAAAAATAAAACGTAGAATATATTTCATATACTTATATGGCAGAAAAAAAAATGCAAACAGTATGGGCATTAGGGATGGCAAATGGGCGGGGCGGGTGCGGATACCCCCTCCCCATCCCCATACCCACCTAAAATTTTCATATCCACCACCTAACCACTACCCACGGCGGGTATAATTTTCAAATCCACACCCGCCCACGTGGGTATATTCTTAAATCCATCCCCACACCCACCACCCAATTGGATACCCATTACTTATCTCGTACCCGCCTGTACCCGCCTATACCCGCCTACCCGCCCCGGTGTAAATCAGTTCTTTAATTTACTAAACAATCAACACTGTTTTACACCGGTGTAAAACAGTTCTTTAATTTACTAACAATCAACAATGTTTTATACCAGTGTAAATTAATTCTTTAATTTACTAAATTTTGGTTAAATTACAAGTAATATCCTATAAAATCTTAGGATTTATAAAATAGTTTGTGAAATTACATCTAAGTTCATAATGGTCTAAATTTTAATGTGGCGGGTAGTGTGCGGGGCGGACGGGTGCGGGGCGGGCGGGTGCGGGGCGGGGCGGGTAAGGTCTTAAATCCACCACCTACCCACTACCCGCGGCGGGTATGACTTTTTACATCCACACCCGCCCATTATCCACCAAACTCATACCCATCCCCACCCCAACTGTGGCGAGTGTGGTGCGGAATCCGCAAAACTATACCCGTCTGCCATCCCTAATGGGCATGATGAGTCCATATGGATATGGTTATCAAGTGCCAACCATTTAACTGGAAATCAGCCGCGTGGTTACGTGACGCGTAGCAGTAGACTTGGTTTTTCATCCTCGTGCTCCGCTGATATGGCGGTCACCTAACCCCACATGCCGCCCTCATTTCCTGCCATCTCTACGTGTTCCGACCCTACCCTGTCTCCTCCCACCACTACATTTCACTGTTCAATCAAATTATACCATTTCTTTCTTACATAATAAAATAATCCCCAGTTTTTTAAATAGCTATTCAAATAAACTGAAATTGTATGAGACAAATTCTTAACATTTAATTTAAGTTTAAAGGAAAATAAGTACTTAAAATATATATCTTTCTAATTTTAATTGTCTAAGGAATATTTTTTAAAATTAAGTACTTAAAGCTTTAACCGATATAATTTTAAGTTAATGACTGTTTAAAAAAATGTTGTCCAGTCACATTGCATAAATATTATTTGGCATTATTATATTAAAATCATTTTAAAAAGTTATTTAAGCAAATGACCTTCCTCCAATGTTATTTAGGAAAACGAGTTCAAATTGTCCATGAAAGGCGAACTCGCGTTTTACAGAAAGCGAGTTTCAAAACTCGCTTTCTGTAGAAATGCGGATTCTATGTTAAAAAAACGCGGGAAACTATTTTTTTTTTACCAACTTACTCAATACGAAACTCACGTTTTGTAGAAAACGAGGTTCGAACTCGCTTTCTGTAGAAAGCGAATTCACCTTACATGAATGATTTGAGGGTCAATTTTTCTAAATAATATTGGCTGAGGTCATTTATCTAAATAACTATTTAAAAGGATTTTTATATAATGATGTCATATTAATTTTTATTTTAAAAAAAAACTTTTAAACTTTAATTTTTAAATTTTCTCAAAAATCTTCAAATTAGTCCATGAACCCCTAAAAATAACAAAACCCCAAATCTTTACCGCTCTACCACCGATCGTCGTCGTCGTCGATCTCACCCTTTCAGTCGTCGGACTCAGCCGATCATTTCTCCTAATGTGCCGTCGCCAGAAATCGACGAACAATGCGTCAATCGAACGACTATTTTACATTCGTCGTTCAATGTTCGATTGACACGCCGTTTGTCGGCCATTTTCGCCAATGTGACGTTTACAGTTTTTTTAAACATTTTTATAAGTTTTTTAGATTTTTTACAATTTTTTTAAAAAATAATTAGAATAAAAATATATGCATATGTTAAGTGACAAACACTATAACATAAAATGTTGCGCGAATTGGTCTAAAAAAATGTTAGATTTAACCGTCAATGCTGATAAAAAAGATAAATTGATAAAATTTTGAAATATACATATTTAATTGGGTGAAAAAAAATTAAGAATATAATTTTTTTTTAAATCAATAGCTTATGATACATGACTTTAAGCCAAAATTATTTAACTACAATAAAAGTACAACCATCTAATTCCACTCTTTCATCTCTATAATATTATTAACAAGACTAAATTGATAAATGTTTTTTATACTAAAACAGTGACATGGATTTGAATAACATTTTAAGAATAGAACAAGACCAATTAAATCTTGAGTTTCATGGTTGTTAGAATTGGATCGATTAAATTAATTAAACGGAAAATTAATAGTTTGGTCAATTGAACAACAGAACAAGTGGATATAATTAAAATTGTGCAAATCATTAAAAAAACACAATAAAACCTAACAATTTAATCTATTAATTAATAAGAGTTTTACATTTTTTATACTTTATTAAGAATTTTATTTTTATTAGTTTAACTGATTAAATGAAAAAAATGATAATATTCAACCTACTATTTGTTTCACCACAGTGCAAATGAGTAGAAGTGAATGATACATTTCTTTGGCTTAATTTAAAAATAAGTGTTTAAACTACATTTTTTATTATTTTAAATATTCAAATTATTTTATTAACAAAAAATATGAGTTTAACGTTTAGTCTGTTATAATTTTAAGTGTCAAACTGTTTAAAAAAACTTTCACCCATTAAAAATAAGACACATGACATATTTTTTATTTTTTAAAAATTGAAATGAAAAATATTTTTTTTAAAAATAAAAACCTCCAAATAGCTTTAAATCTATAAAATTCAAACCACAAAATCCTCAAATTGACATCGCTGCCGCCGTTAATAGTCTCGTCGAATAATATTACTACTATCGTCGGAGACCACTACTCATTTTCTACAACCACCCGTTGTTGGTAACCGTCGATACATGTGCCAATCGAACATTGTCCGGCTGAAATCATTCGCGTTTTCCGTTCGACGTTCGATTGGCACGCTTTAATTAGTTATAGGTGATGGGTGGTTGGGGGAAATGGACAGTAACTTTTGACGACAACAGTGATAAAGGCTGACGAGACTATCGACGGTGACAACAACAACACTTAATATTTTACAGTTTAAATTTTATAGGTTTTGAGTTTTTTTTTGAAATATTAGGATTTTTATGTAAATTTTTAAATAAAAATTAATTAAAAAAACTAAAAATTAAAACATGCCAATTATCAAAATTCAATTGGTTAACGAATTATTTTTAACGATAATTAATCACAAAACACTTAAAACTAACGAAATTAAACATCAAATATCTATTTTCATAAAAAAAGTAAACACTTAAAATTAAGAGAAATGTATAATTTGAAGATTTATTTTTTATTAATTCTTTTTCTTCTCAAAAAAAGGTTTTGTATTTTTGTAGACTTATCCGTATAAGTGCGTGAGCCATCAGTCTCCTTGCAAGCACTCCTTTTTGTCGGTCCCACATGGAAAGGGAACATGACGTGGCACTTTCATTTCTAAAGTCTCTGCCTTCCCTATTTAAACCCCCCCATATAAGACTTGAACCTTACCAAGCTCTCAACACAGTTCACAGTCTCTCCATTCAAATCACTTTTCTTCATTTATTCCTTCGCTTTAATCCTTGTCTTCCAATCGTTCGATAAAATTCCCCTTTCGAAAAATGGCTGTCGATTCCGCTCTTTCGTCTCCGCTTGGTCCGCCGGCATGCGAGAACGATGCAAAGGCTTTGCAATTCATCGAGGAAATGACTCGAAATGCCGAATCCGTTCAACAGAGAGTTCTGGCGGAAATCTTGACTCGAAACTCACAAACCGAGTATCTCACCAGGTTCAAACTCAATGGTGCAATGGACCGTGAAACTTTCAAGTCCAAAGTTCCAGTCATTACTTACGAAGACCTTCTGCCTGAAATCCAGCGAATTGCTAACGGTGACCGCTCTCCTATTTTATCTGCCCACCCCATCTCTGAATTTCTCACCAGGTTCGTATGAAAATAAAAAAGTCAAATTCTGGATTTGGTCCCTCTTCCATGTTAAAGTTTAATTTGGTATAATATAGCACTTCCGTTTATGTGCTTATCGTGGTTGATTTTTTTATCAAATTAATTTTCTTCATTGGAATTTAGAAAAAAACAATTTTAAATGATTTTTTAGAGAAAAAAATCATTACTACTTTAACATTGTAAAGCAAAAATATAAAAATCATTTAAGCATGAAAGCGTTTCAAATAAAATAATAAGCACTAAACTCCAAATTTTAGTATAATAGAAAGTCAAAGCTAAAATTTTGCAAATAAAAAATAATGGGATTCCTATATATTTATATTTGATGCTGATGTTTGAGTTTCCTGGAAATTTGTGCAGCTCCGGGACATCAGCCGGTGAAAGGAAACTTATGCCAACGATTAAAGAAGAGCTAGATCGCCGTCAGTTGCTCTACAGCTTGCTCATGCCTGTGATGAATCTGTAAGTATTTTGAACAAAAAATGTCAAATTTTATTTTTGGTCCCTCTATCATACTGAAACCTGAGATCAAATTTTTATACTTCAAATGTGTTAACGATTACAAAATACTAATATTATATAAAAACAACAAATTAAGTCAAATTGAAGTGCATGGAGTAATATCAAACTCGAGTACATTAAAGGGACCAAATCAATAATTTGATAAAAAAAAATTGATGGCCTGTAAACATTGGAATTAGCTTGTGTTCTTTAATTAATGAAACGCGGTTTCAATGCAACAGTTATGTGCCGGGATTGGACAAAGGCAAGGGACTATATTTCTTGTTTGTGAAATCAGAAACAAGGACCCCAGGTGGTCTATTGGCTCGCCCCGTCCTCACCAGCTACTACAAGAGCGATCATTTCAAGACTCGGCCCTACGATCCTTACAACGTTTACACCAGCCCCAACGAAGCCATCCTCTGCCCGGACTCGTTCCAGAGCATGTACACCCAGATGCTCTGCGGTCTCCTCCAGCGCCACCAAGTTCTCCGCCTCGGAGCGGTGTTTGCTTCCGGACTCCTACGTGCAATCAGGTTCCTTCAGCTCAACTGGCAACAACTCGCCCAGGATATCGAAACTGGTTCCTTGAATCCGAAAATCACCGACCCTTCTTTAAGGGAATGCTTTGCTAAGATCCTTAAACCCGACATCGTACTCGCTGAGTTCGTTCGCCGTGAATGTTTAAAGGATAGCTGGGAGGGGATTGTTACAAGAATTTGGCCCAACACGAAATATCTTGATGTTATTGTGACCGGAGCTATGGCGCAGTATATTCCAACCCTTGATTATTACAGTGGTGGGTTGCCTTTAGCTTGTACCATGTATGCTTCATCGGAATGTTACTTTGGTTTGAACCTTAACCCGATGTGTAAACCGTCGGAGGTTTCATATACCATAATGCCAAACATGGCGTACTTCGAGTTCTTACCCCACGAGCCTGACTCAGCTGGTGTCACTCTCGCTCATGACTCGCCTCCTAAACTAGTTGACCTTGTGGATGTTGAAGTTGGGAAAGAATACGAGCTCGTGATCACGACCTATGCAGGGTTATGCAGGTACCGGGTGGGAGACATTCTCCGCGTCACCGGGTTCCACAACTCTGCCCCGCAGTTCCATTTCGTGAGGAGGAAAAACGTGTTGCTCAGCATCGACTCGGACAAAACCGACGAGGCCGAGTTACAAACGGCAGTCGAAAATGCTTCTCGACTCCTCCGCGAGTCCGACACCAGTGTCGTCGAATACACGAGTTATGCCGACACGAAAACAATCCCGGGTCACTACGTTGTGTACTGGGAGTTGTTGGTGAAAGACTCGGCTAACTCTCCCAACAACGAGGTCCTGCAACAGTGTTGTCTAGCGATGGAGGAGTCACTCAACTCGGTGTATCGACAAGGGCGTGTCGCCGATAACTCGACCGGCCCACTCGAAATCCGTGTGGTGAAAAACGGCACATTCGAAGAGTTAATGGATTATGCACTATCAAGAGGGGCATCCATTAATCAATACAAGGTTCCAAGGTGTGTTAGTTTCAGTCCAATCATGGAGTTGCTCGATTCTAGGGTGGTATCGGCACATTTTAGCCCAGCTTTGCCACATTGGACCCCCGACAGGAGAAGATGATTTACTTATTATAGTCACCGACCAGATTAAGCCAATGAAATGGATTATATGTACTTATATTTGTAGATTCTCTTTGTTTCCATTTTTTAAAAGATTTAATTTAGTCTCTTTTCTGATTTGAATACTTAGCTTTGGGGGGAAAGGTAAAAGTGTAAAAGTTGATCTAGGATGTTTGTATTTTATATGCATTGGTCCCCAATTAAAAAAACGTGGTTTAGCAGCTAAAAAAAAGGTCACTCCAAATTAATTAATTAAGTTATCCATCTAATATTCAGCCTGGCAAAGAGTTTTCAGGGTTACTGCTTCAAATCTGTTTGACAGTTGTAGTGAGCTTCGATGTTTGTTGTTCCCCCTGTTTAGGGAGGTGCTTTAGGTAACCTATCTTGAAAGAAGTCGACCAAGCCAACCAAACTAAGAGTATGTAAAATTTCACTCTATTTGAAAAAAAAAATCGAATTATTTAACTCGAATTGAGGTAAATAATACTCTACTCATTTTGATGTGACTCATAATTTTATAAAATGGACTCGAAAAAAATTCAAACAAAGTTTGAATTATAAAATAAAACTTTGAATAGCTCGAAACGGTTAGTAATTAATGGACCAGTTTTCAAGATTGAATTTAGTCTCTCAATTTTGTCTGATAGATACATATCACATATGAAAAAATATGAAGAAATGTATGTATGTATGTATGTATGTATGTATAGAAACTCGTTTAAATTGAAACTATTTAGTACCATAACATTATAAATGTATACAATTAAATTTAAACAAAAACTCGAACAACTCCACTTGAAAAAAAAATTGAGTTATAAAATATAACTTTTAAATTCGACTAACTCAAAACTTTTTAATTTTTCGACTCGATCGAATGCTCACCTCTAAACCAAACTTCAAGCCTTCAAGTCAATACCCAGACTTGACCTATTTGATTATCTGTCCAAATCCGAAGAACCATTAGATACTTTGCTTTTAAACTTTAGTATTATTTTAAAATTAATTTAAGCGTCGATTGAGTCTTAACTCAATTGATATTATTATTATAACATGCTTAAACGCGTATTATCCTTTGACTTAAGGTTAAGGTGAATTTAAGTAGCTTAATCAACTTCTATATTTTGATTTGAGATGGAAACACCATGTGTGATATATATTAACCATAAATAGCATCATAAGTATATCGGTCGTAATTTAACCAGGAACATAAAAATCAAAAGCAATCGATAAATAACAAGGCCCATTAGACAAGTGAATGTGCAACCCAGTTTGCTGTCTGAACGGTATAACACACTTTGAAATTCGGATGGTGGGAGGGGTTGCGCGTTCCATTGGAGGTGAATAAATTATTTAAAAAGAATATATATAGGGGTGTTTCGAGGTGGAAGGCTTTACATTCCCCACTCTGTTCTAACCTTTGCGATTATAGTTTAGAAAATTCTTATTAAATGTTTTTAGTATTTTTTCATCCACATATTCTCCTCGTTAGAATTCTCGCAGTATTCAGAGAATTCTCATGCCTAAAAATATTGAACAAAATTATTTTTTTATTGGTCAAAATAAATGATCAATTCAGTTTAAAACATAAAGTTTGGATAGTTCGATTGAAAGCAGCTACGAGATGATGAAGATTGAAAGAGTAGTGTTGGGAAAGATTTAGACGATGATTTTAGCTGATATCTAAAATCTAAAATAGAAATATATTGAGAAATTGATAATATAATTATAATTTTTTATTAAGATATATATTAGTGCTATATAAATAAATATGTCGAGAAACTTCCACCGTCTCCGTCTTCGTGGGTAAAAATTTCGATTATTTCTCATATCTATCGGTTCAAATTGCTACAGTTTTCAGATATTTTCACCCAATTTCCACCCCTAATTATATACTAGAAAACATCATTTTTCTATTAATTTTAAGCAGTTTTCCGTAATCTAATAATTATTTTAATAGACTAACTAATTGTTAGTTTAGTAAATTAAAATATTAAATTTTTTAAATAAAATTAGATATTCGAAATGTAATATTGTGAATTAAAAAACACTAAATTTAGAGAGTCGTTCATATAAGAATCCTGTAAAATTACATATAAATTAGTCCACCATAGGTCGAAATCCAATAAAAACCCAATAATTAAATAAAAATTGTCTTGATAGGACAACGAATTTGATTACCCAAACGTTAAAATGAATCCCACAAATTGTAGAAGGAAAAAAATATATTTTATTACATTAAAAGAAAAAAGAAACGAGAAAATTAAGCCACGTCATCAGTGCAATGGTAGCTATGTTGACAGCGTGTTTCGTTACCTCTAGAATTTCCTTCCAACTTTCCATCCTCTAAATAACCGGTTGCTGCCATCCCTGCTCGAGGGAGAAGAAGAAAAAAATCCTAATTGGCGGAGAAAGAACGAAGGAGAGGAAGAGCCGCGGTGGCGGAATTTAATCTACATGGCCACCCCTCTTTCCTCTTATTCCTTTCCCCCTTTCTTCTCTTCCAAAACACGTTCAATTCCAAAGCCCAATCTCCTCTTTCCTCCATCTCTTTCCATCTCCCCTTTCCGCCATCTCTCCCCTATCAACCCTAAAAAATCCCGCAGAACCCCTCTCCTAGCTTTATGTTCCTCTAATTCCGCCGCCTCTCCTTTCCATGACGGGTTCGGTTCCAATCCCACTCCATCTAAGGTAAGCTTTTACGAGAACAAGTTTCAATTTTGGGAAGTTACCTTTTTTATGGATTGCTGAATTTGGATTGGGTTTGGTCATTTTAGGTTTATGATTTAGAAAGACTGAATTTTTAGCAAATTGTATTTCAGAAATCTGTCCTTACCAATCTCATACATGAGATAGAACCATTGGACGTTAGCCTTATCCAAAAAGATGTTTCCCCTACAACTGTGGATGCCATGAAAAGGACTATTTCCGGCATGTTGGGTTTACTCCCTTCTGATAGGTTTCAAGTCTTTATCGAGGCATTATGGGAACCTCTTTCCAAACTGTTGGTTTCTTCTATGATGACTGGGTATGTTCATTTTCTACGTGATGTGATCCATTATATGAAATGTTTCTATGCACCAGTATATCTCTATGCTTGTTATGATAGTTTCGATGCTTGTCGGCTATGTAAGTGTTGGACATTGATCTATTCAACTTTTTAATAAGTTTTTCCCTGTATTTGGAGGGTCCTTGGGATCACATACCGTGAGCTTTAGGAAAAAAGTTAAGAATTGGAACAACGTATCTTGTTAAACATACCTTTGCAGTTCTGCTTATCATCTACATTATGTCCTCATTCAACCCTCTTGTAGGCAGAAAATGGTTTATATCATATTGATGTTTGTTTTGGCGAAAAGCCAAATCTTAAACTCATTTATATCATGCCAAACATGGCTCAATGCATATTTGTTTGCCACCACTAGGACTTAAAAGCTGAACCTTTATGGTGTCTTATCTCCTCCATGCATATATTTCGCATATACATCTATGTTTTCTTAATGTGGTACGAGCAGTTTAGCATTTATCTTCAATAGTTGTACCACGAGACATGCAGTGTACCATTTTTCTTCAATAGTGTCCGTCAGATATTGGAATTATCATGAATAATAGTTCTTCTTGAACTGCAGTTATACGTTGAGGAATGCTGAATATAGGCTTTGCCTTGAACGAAACCTTGGTTGTGAAGGAGATTTTGAAAATCAAACTTCGGAAAAGTCAAACATCGATTTACAAGAGATGTTACTAGACAGTACACAAATAAATGAACTTTTTGAGAAAAATGGTTTGTCATCTGCATCTGAAGAAACCAATAAAGAGCAATTTGAAGATATAGACTTTCAAGGCCCGGGTGAAATGTCCTTGGAAGCTCGTAAATACATTCTTCATTTGAAGTCCCGTCTAACTGCAGTGAAAAAGGTATGCGACAGCATATTCAGGAGCCTCTCATGGTTTGTTTTTACTCTTCAAATTATGATCCATTTACTTGATGGCCTGGATAAAGTTAACTTCATGCTTTTTGTGTTAGATTGTAATTAGAAACACATCATAGCTTAACTCAGTTAAAACTTAAAAGTACTCAAAAGATGCTAGAAATGCCAAAAAGATGCCATTATCTCTTATTTACTGTGCTCTGAACAAATATGAACCCCTATCTGAGCCTTTTTTATTTTATTTCTTCTTTTGGCTGATATGATATCCATATTTCTGAAATTTAGTAGACTTTTTCCCCTGACAGCCTTTGCTTTTCATTTGGGATAGGATATTAGGCCAACTTGTTATGTCATGCATTCCAAATTGTTGGTAATAACACTTTGAAAGAATTTAGATACACTGGAAAACAGATAATTATACTTATATGTTAGACATGCCAACCTTATTAACTGAACAGATCAGTCAATGGAAAAATATGAGGGAATAGAAAACTAAATTTAAGATATTACATGTGTTTTTCTTCATAATTTTATGTTTTGAGAGTTTACCACCATGGAAGTATTGGTGAGTTGTGAATTTCTGGCTTTTCAAAATCTACATTGCATGAGATGTATCATGTATGTTCCATGGTTTATCTGGTTCAGATGTTAAAAAATTGCTTCATACATTCATACTATATTAGAAGATTGAGCTTTCTTAAATTGGTGAATATCTCATTTTCTTTTTCATCCATCTGTACATATCAATATCACACACACACACACACACACACACACATATATATATATATTTGCTTTACAATTTCTTCAAATCCTTATCTGCAAGTTGATGGGATACATGCTCATATTTCTGTTTTTTGCTTTATTGAAGGAACTTCATGAAGTAAAGAGGAAGAATGCTGCTCTGCAAATGCAACAGTTTGTTGGCGAAGAAAAGAATGATTTACTTGACTACTTAAGATCACTAGAACCAGAAAAGGTTTCCCATGGTCTCAAAATCTTCTAAAGCAAATTGATATTCTAATTTCCCTTAAACATGATATAACAATTTAAGTAATATCTCCAAATGAAAATACAATTTAAGTTATTTGTTTTTTTATCCATTAATATGAAGGGAAGATCGAACTAATTAAAAAGAACTTTTGCAATGTAACAATTCCGTGCCCCACATTGTATAGCGATGGGGATTTGCTTTGGGCTTGAAGGGGTACATCCGCTTATTGCAAATTGTTAGATATAACATATTACTCTGATATTTCGGTACCCCGGGTGCTTAATCTGTCACACGAAACTGTTCCTAGCAGTGAATTTCAGTAAAATTTGATGTTGTAATGGCTAATAAAATTCTAATATAATTTCAGGTAGCTGAGCTTTCTGAACTAACATCTCCTGAAGTGAAAGACACAATCCACTCTGTAGTCCACGGTCTCCTTGCCACTCTTTCTCCAAGGATGCATTCCAAGATTCCTCCTTTGTCAGAGAACACTGCAACATGGACTGTAAATATTGGGAGTGAAGATTGTGCGGAACTTGTTGAGAATACTTCACTTCAGTTCCAGCCCTTCATTTCATTAACGCGGGACTATCTTGCTCGTCTTCTCTTCTGGTTAGTCCAGCTCTACTGCTGCATTCCTTCTGTCTCTCTCATTTATTCTAACACACTTTCAACCCGACAAGGTTATGTATAAACTTTTAATTTAAATATTTATAAGGGAAATCTGGTTCTTTCAAAAGTTTAACAGGAAATGTGCATTCCTCTGCACTTACTGCTCAGTATAGAGCGGAATCCTGTTTACATTTCAACTTAATGTGTTTGATCAATGATCATTATACTTTGGGAGAATGAAAAAGCATATGGAGTTGTAGGAGATTTTATTCATGTTCAAACCCTGAATAAGCTTCATTCACTCTTAATTTTTTTCCGAACCATTATTAGTATCGTTCAGATAAGGTACTGATATTCTCATATATTTCCTGAAGGTGTATGCTGTTGGGGCACTACCTTAGAGGCCTCGAGTATCGGTTGGAACTAATGGAACTTTTGATGTTGACAAGCAGTCCGGACAACAACGGCTGCGGTGATGAGCAGGTTGTTTAGAGTTGCTGTGATTCCAGTGCTTCCATCTGTATATATAAAGTGTAAATCGGGACGCGACTAACTTCTTTTCCAGGAAGAGGTAAGAATTGGACAAGATTAGGCCCTTTCACTCTCTTGCAGATGGCGAATCATTTTTATGTATACAAAAGGATACATTGTTTTTGTTAGTATCGCGTTACTGTTTTCACCCCAAAAATGGACGAACAAAGTTGTCGGTATTGCTTATTGTTAGTTGCATTAATAAAGGTTGCTTGAACCGTGTCGAAGGAGATCGTCCCAATATGCAACGTCTCTGTAATGTTCATTTTGTTACAATAAAACAGGGTGTTTTCTTTAGGTGGTAGATTTTAGCATGAAGATTGTCTGAGTGTCGTTGAATGATAAATTAGTAAGTGGGTATAAAGCATGAAATTGATATTTATGGTGTACTTGGTTTTATGAAAGATCCTGTTTTAATCAATGCTTATGAATTAAAGAATATACTCTGTGCATAGAGTGGTCTTTCATAATTCATGGTAGTGAAAAATCAATCATTAAACTCACGCTTGAACTTAGCTTCATTCAATTTATCAAATTCTAATGGTTTTAAAAAAAATTAACAAATGTGAACCCGGCAAGTGTTTTAGTGAAAAAGTGAATGATATTCAGTGGATGATATTCATTCTAGGAGATACGTGTTCAAATCGTTTTGTCTACAAGGTATATGCGCATTGTCACAGAATTAAAAATATGTATAAACAGATATTAACTTATAATCTCATGTTTAATTTCGAACAGCCCTTTTTAATCTCTTTATAAAAGAAAAAACTTGATAAATAATAAACCATGGGTAAGGTGCAATGATAACTGATAAAGCAGACACTGGAATATACCAGAAAGCAAATAATAAATAAATTTAATATCTAATTAAAGGGGAGTATTTGATAAGTTTTTTTTTTTTTTTTGAATATGTTGGTGCGATACAAGGGTAGCATCTGTTTAACTTTCTAAGTCTTTTCAAAGACGGCACACACAGCATGGCATAACTGGTGCTCGAACCCGGGTCCCAAGGGATGATAAACATCTACCTTTGCCACCGGGACACAAGGGGATGAGCGAGTATTTGATAAGTTAACATAAAGATTCAGGAACAATTATACTAATATATCTTTTTCGTCCACTTGTAACATAAAGAATGTTGTAGAATATGTATAGGACTGGGACATAAAGAATCAAAAATAAAGGGGGAAAAGAAAAAAATATTAGAAAGTTGTTTTCTGATCCACTGTTGGATGATTATCATACTTCACCATAATGGACAAGCTTCTTCCGCCTTTGTTTACCTTTAAATCTTATATTTTTTACAGTTCTTTTTTTTTCTTGAAAATATCCGATTTCTTAAGTCCAATTAAAAATTAAAACAAATTAGAGTAATTATTTGATGCGTTGTCAGTTAATTATTTCCCCACAAACTAGTTTCTAAATATGCTATATATCACTTTAAGTGCTCTAAACTCTAGTCTTGAAATTTAAACCATAAAATATATTCATAAACCTTAAAACCGAACTACAAACACTATAATTGTAACCCTAAACTTAAACTCTAAACTTTAAAAATTAAATGCTAATAAATTTTTTTTACCGTTAGTGCATAGGATAATAATCCAACAAATAATGACTGGTTGTTATTCATAAAAAAACAAATTTACATATATTAATTGAAATACTCAAATCTATAAGTTTTAAATTTTAAAAAATAAATTAAATATTCATAAATATTTTTTGATATAATATATTTAAAAATATTTAAATCTATTCCATACATGAATCAACTTGTCTCAGTGGTTAAAAGAATGATTGTTATTCTTAGAGCTCACGAGTTTGAGCACCAATAACTGCAGTAGGGTGATTGAACATATATTATTAAATTGTTGAGCCTATATCTAAAATAAAAAATACTGGATGTGCCTGTCACGTTGAGGGATCGGTCAAAAGAAATGGCAGAGAATCAATACTACCATCCCTTTGTGCTTGGGGTAGAATTAAATTTCGACATACGTTAAAATTTATGGTTTTGTTTTTATTTTATGTAATTACGATAGTGTAAAACAATTTATTATGTTATATGTATTTTTTACTACACAATTTAATATTTTATTGATAGTAAATATAATAATACATTTTCTTCAAAAGATAATAATACATCTTTAAAATAAATTAGTATAGTTAATTAATATTTTTATCATCTCATAGCATTACGTAAGTTGTCGAGCAAGTTTATTTATATCAAATGATAGAGATTGTGCTGGTAATGGTGGTGAATTGTACAACCGATCCTAATTTGTTTTTTTTTATGATTTGGGTGAAGATTCGTTGGTGTTAATGGCGGACTGACGATCATATTAAAAATAACGATAAATATTTTAATATAAAAAAATCCAAAATAATTTGCTGGAAAAAAGAAAAGCTACCTCTGTTAGAAATTTTGTCATTAAAATCATAAAATTAGGGCTATAAAATAACTGTTGATGCTGAATCGCTGATTAACGAAAATTCAAATCAATCTCACTTATTATTCAACTATTAGAGGTATGACAAGTGACAACTTTCATTTTCTATATTACTAGGAAATTAATCCGAAGAAAAAAAATTGAGGCCCATAAATATCAAATAAGAAAATATATGAAAAATTCTATTTAAATTATTAGTTTTGTGAAATTGGGATTAAATAAGAATGCCTTTATCTAGAAGGAACAACGATTTTGTCCACTGCGTCTGCCCAATTATTTATTTGTTTGTATAAATAAATAAATAAATAAATAATAAAGATGAGGAGACAGTAGGTGAAATTATGTGATTCACTTGTAAAATCTATGATCACTATAAGAAACAATTATTATAGCAATCATAGTGACTGTTTAACTGTCTCCAATATATAGAGAATTATTATCAATGGATGGGCAAGGAATTGACGATAAGTGGAAGTGGATTTAGTCAAAGTTAGTTCCACCGAAAGTTAAATGTTTTTATGGAGGGCTTTAAATAATAAAATTTCATCCTTAGTGGAATTACGAAAAAAGGGGTTAACAGTACTGGACAAGCATTGTGCGTGTTATGTGCCAAGAAGAAGGAGACGACAGATCATCTATTTTGCAGCTATGAAACTGTTTTAAGATTGTGGCAGTTTTGGTGCGAATACTGGAACATTCAATTAGTGGTGCCTGAATCCTTAACCTCTCTACTGTACATTTGGGTAAATCTGCCGATTAAATCATCCTTAAAACCAATTTGGATAGTGAGGTATTGTCCGAACTGTTTGGTTACAAAGACAAAATTATTTTTAAGAAAAATGCATCCTTAAAAAATTTTAGTTCAAGTCGTTTGCTTTTAGGTATGTGCATTATTAGATGTTGAAAATATAAATACACATTATAAACATGTTAAGACTATTTAAAATAATAAAATTTTAAATAATTTTTTTTGTTTAGCTAGCAACGACATTAATCTTAGTATTGATTGTTGGCCACCAGTGTTTATTATTTCTTTTATTTTTCATACTATGTCATTTGTTTTCGTTTTTTCTTGATTTTTTTAGTTTTGAATAAGAACTTTTGTCTTTGTGACACACTTTTATTTGTTCATGTGGTTCGATTTTTCTCTACTCTTGTTGTATGTTCCTTATGACTTTTGGTACATCTGTCACATACCTTTGCGGTTGTTTTGGTGCTCGCACAAAGATCCTCAATAACACTTGTTTTTTGATTGATTTGTCGGCGGTCACGTATCATCATATTCCCTCTTTGGTAAAAAATTGTTTGTCGATATAATCAGAATTGTGTAGCGAAATAGTCTGCCAGATAGTTTGGTTCACTCACCACTTCTTTATCACTTCGTAAAGCATCTCTCGTTCGATAGAGACAATAAATTTTTATGAAAGTTACTGGAGTTTTTTTTATATTGGACATCATTCTAAAAAAAATCGTTTTTCTTCGTTTCTTTACGTTTAATAATTTTATTTTATGTATGAGTTTTTTGTGACTATTGTCCACATTTCTCTCTCTTTGTTTGGGTGCATTATAATTTTGGTGAAATTACCATTGTTCAAAAAAACTTTAATATCGTAGGTGAAGTTTTCAAATACAATTATTAAGTTAGTACGAGTTTTGTAAAAAAAAAAAGTGAATTTTGAAATAAATATCGAGAATAGAGTAAATTAACCGCTCCATAATAAATTTTTATATTATTTGATTTGAATTAATAGATTAATAAATTTAATATCAATAGTTATTTAAATAAATAATATAGGCCTAAGAATGATGGGGTTTCTGTTGGGCCTCGAAGTCTGAAAGCCAGCAAGCAGAAGGCTCCATTTTCCGAGCCTGTAAACGAAAGGTCGCGTCTGGTTTTGATATAACTTGGTCGACCCACATCACTCACGAACTGGGCCTATGCCTAAGATTCTTGAAAATTAAATGTACAAGTTCCCCTTATAAAACAAAATAGTATTAGTATTCCTTCCATCCCGATTTTCTCTTATTAATTTTATTTACGCAATTTAAAAAAATATATGTAAAAGATATGTTGTAAAGTGAATAAAATAGCAATCTCACCATTGAAAAGTTAAAATTTATTTTGTTAGAAAAAATGTGCCTAGTAAAAATCGTTAACTTTTACAAAAGGACAATTTAAGTGAAAAAAATTTAAAATATAAAGATACAAATTTAATGGGACAAAAAAAATAACACATAAAATTTACTGTTGAATCCAAAGCACTCACCTAGCAAACAACTCAAGAATAACATACAACCCATAAAAGGTATAGCGATTAGTTTTAAAGGGTTACTATTTTTAATTAGTTATTTTAATTTAGTTTCAAAGTTTAGTTTGATAATTAAATTTATTTATTTTGATTCAAATTGATTAAAAATAATAAGTATTACTTTTCTCTCTAACAAAGTGCAACCGCAAGCTCTCATCTTTTCCCGTTGAGTAGTCGGCGGCGGTTTTCAACTTTGTTGATTACCGACCGCCGGATCTATTATTTACTTGTCTTTTGTTTGTTTATTTCGTTTCTTTTGATTTTCAGTCTTTTTTTTAATAAATATGTAAAAGATATGTTGTAAAATGAATAAAATAGCAATCTCAGCATTGAAAAGTTAAATTTTATTTTGTTGGAAAAAAATGTGCCTAGTAAAAATCATTAACTTTTACAAAAGGACAATTTAAGTGAAAAAAATTTAAAATATAAAGATACAAATTTAATGGGACAAAAAAATAACACATAAAATTTACTTTTGAATTCAAAGCACTCACCTAGCAAACAACTCAAGAATAACATACAACCCATAAAAGGTATAGCGATTAGTTTTAAAGGGTTACTATTTTTAATTAGTTATTTTAATTTAGTTTCAAAGTTTAGTTTGATAATTAAATTTATTTATTTTGATTCAAATTGATTAAAAATAATAAGTATTACTTTTCTCTCTAACAAAGTGCAACCGCAAGCTCTCATCTTTTCTCGTTGAGTAGTCGGCGGCGGTTTTCAACTTTGTTGATTACCGACCGCCGGATCTATTATTTACTTGTCTTTTGTTTGTTTATTTCGTTTCTTTTGATTTTCAGTCTTTTTTCTAATAAATATGTAAAAGATATGTTGTAAAGTGAATAAAATAGCAATCTCAGCATTGAAAAGTTAAATTTTATTTTGTTGGAAAAAAATGTGCCTAGTAAAAATCATTAACTTTTACAAAAGGACAATTTAAGTGAAAAAAATTTAAAATATAAAGATACAAATTTAATGGGACAAAAAAATAACACATAAAATTTACTTTTGAATTCAAAGCACTCACCTAGCAAACAACTCAAGAATAACATACAACCCATAAAAGGTATAGCGATTAGTTTTAAAGGGTTACTATTTTTAATTAGTTATTTTAATTTAGTTTCAAAGTTTAGTTTGATAATTAAATTTATTTATTTTGATTCAAATTGTTTAAAAATAATAAGTATTACTTTTCTCTCTAACAAAGTGCAACCGCAAGCTCTCATCTTTTCTCGTTGAGTAGTCGGCGGCGGTTTTCAACTTTGTTGGTTACCGACCGCCGGATTTATTATTTACTTGTCTTTTGTTTGTTTATTTCGTTTCTTTTGATTTTCAGTCTTTTTTCTAATAAATATGTAAAAGATATGTTGTAAAGTGAATAAAATAGCAATCTCAGCATTGAAAAGTTAAATTTTATTTTGTTGGAAAAAAATGTGCCTAGTAAAAGTCGTTAACTTTTACAAGAGGACAATTTAAGTGAAAAAAATTTAAAATATAAAGATACAAATTTAATGGTACAAAAAAAAAATAACACATAAAATTTACTGTTGAATCCAAAGCACTCACCTAGCAAACAACTCAAGAATAACATACAACCCATAAAAGGTATAGCGATTAGTTTTAAAGGGTTACTATTTTTAATTAGTTATTTTAATTTAGTTTCAAAGTTTAGTTTGATAATTAAATTTATTTATTTTGATTCAAATTGTTTAAAAATAATAAGTATTACTTTTCTCTCTAACAAAGTGCAACCGCAAGCTCTCATCTTTTCTCGTTGAGTAGTCGACGGCGGTTTTCAACTTTGTTGGTTACCGATCGCCGGATCTATTATTTACTTGTCTTTTGTTTGTTTATTTCGTTTCTTTTGATTTTCAGTCTTTTTTCTAATAAATATGTAAAAGATATGTTGTAAAGTGAATAAAATAGCAATCTCAGCATTGAAAAGTTAAATTTTATTTTGTTGGAAAAAAATGTGCCTAGTAAAAGTCGTTAACTTTTACAAAAGGACAATTTAAGTGAAAAAAATTTAAAATATAAAGATACAAATTTAATGGGACAAAAAAATAACACATAAAATTTACTGTTGAATCCAAAGCACTCACCTAACAAACAACTCAAGAATAACATACAACCCATAAAAGGTATAGCGATTAGTTTTAAAGGATTACTATTTTTAATTAGTTATTTTAATTTAGTTTCAAAGTTTAGTTTGATAATTAAATTTATTTATTTTGATTCAAATTGATTAAAAATAATAAGTATTACTTTTCTCTCTAACAAAGTGCAACCGCAAGCTCTCATCTTTTCTCGTTGAGTAGTCGGCGGCGGTTTTCAACTTTGTTGGTTACCGACCGCCGGATCTATTATTTACTTGTCTTTTGTTTGTTTATTTCGTTTCTTTTGGTTTTCAGTCTTTTTTCTAATAAATCGTATACCTTTTGGTACACTTTTTCTCTGCTTATTAGCACACTTTTCTGCCTCTTGGCACGATTTTTGTTTATTTGTCTTCTTTAGGGTTGGATATGATGTCACCACGACTGATCAAGATAATGCTCCTTTCATTATGTTGGTGATCTCTCTGTCTTGGACCCTTGAAGCGGGTTTGGATACGTGATTACATCTACCATTTATTAGCGATTTAGTTGTGGTAATTACCTTATTTTCAACGTTCAATCACTGTAATATGCATTTGTCAATGTTGTTTGTTGGTGGTTTTACTATCATCGTTGATTTGGGAATGTTTGTATCCACCTTTTGTTTTGAGTCTTTGAAGTAGGTTCTTTCTTGCTCCTTGTTTGGCACTTTTATGATCTAGAGCCACTATTTTAATTTTCCGGGGTTGTATATGGATTTAGGTGTTTGTTTACTTAGAGATAAGTTTTCATTGTACTTTCGAATTTTTCCTCGTTTAATAAAATTAGTGGTTTCATTTTCAAAATAATAATAATAATAAATATTAATTTGAATCAACAAACTAAATTTAGATACTAAAGTTTACCCTAAGTCAAATTCAAATAACTAATTAAAATAAAAAAAAGTTTAATATTAAAATAAGTGTCTAAAATATCATATTCTCTTTTATGTGTCTAAATTTTATTTGTTCCTTTTAAGTGCCCAAGTTATCATATATTTTTTTCTTTTTTAGGTTTCAAACTATTATTTTTTGCCCTCTTTAAGGTCAAGCTGAGACACATACTTTGATCGTTTGACCTAAAAATAATAGTTTGAGCATCTAAAAAAGGTAAAAAATGTTTAGGCACTTACATAAATATAATAATCTAAAAACTTATTTTAATATGAAACCTTAAAAAACTTAGGTATCAAATTAAATCAACCAAGTTCGATTACTAAAATATATACATTTACCCTAACATAAACCATAATAATGCTAACTCCACTATTGCTACATTCATTATGATTCTCAATACTTTTTTCTCCACATGCTCCACCGTGCCCACTTTGGTAAATCTCTCCACTCATATATGTCTTTTGCCCTAAATTTCCTATGAAATTGATTTATTTTTTTCCAACCTTTTACATGACTACATGAGTATGGATTCGGCCGGTATAAAGGCTTTGTTTTCAACTTTGTATCTCGAAAAGTGACATAAACGACCGATTGAGTTTTATTATTGTTGTAATATTTTTTAAATTTAAAGTTTATAAACAAAGATGTAATAAATGAAATAATAAGATGGTAATGGTAAAAAGAAAGAAATAAATGATGAGATCGGAGGTAGCAACATATATCCCCATACAGAAGAAACAGAGAAATTCCCTTCCAATACAAAAATCAAACGCTCCCCTCACAAAAAAAATCTCCCAAAGAATACAAATACGCATTGTAAAAAAGCCCCTTCAAAGAGACTTTTTCCCAATAATATTATGGAAATGTAAATAAAACCACTGGAAGTGGAAACGAAACACATTAAGCTAAAGACACGAATGGAGACCCCTTTCGTTTAAACCATCAAACTCACAACACCCAATCCAATCACCCAGCTTACCACCATTTTGCTTGTCGACCACGTTTTCTCTGCTCCACTCTGCAATTCAAATTTAAAGGTAAAAACATTAAACAAATTGTATTTGATTTATTGATCGATTAACCTAGATCAGATACTATATAGACATATTATATAGAAGTGAATTCATATCACCCTATTTTTTTATTTACAACATTATAATTTATTTAAATATTTATCTCATTAGGCCAATCGAATTGATAGAATTGCTTCAGTTTTAAACTCTAAAAAATGTATAACCAATAAATTAACTAAGTGGCAACTACTACTAGAGTTGAGAAAGTATATGATAGAATAAAAGAATGTATGTATTATGTACCACATCAGTTCCAGCTGGGCCTGGTGAAGAGGCCCCGAGGCTAGGAGCAGGGGCCTCAGTTGATGGAGAATTTGGGCTCAAGGCCGACGGTGATAGCGCCGGAGACTTAGCTTTCGGTTTGCTAGGTGCCGGAGCTGGAGCCGTGGCTGGTGGAGAAGCCAATGGAGCCGGTGGTGGGGTAGCTGGAGGAGGAGTAGCAGGAGGAGGAGAAGCGGGTGGTGGGGTTGCGGGAGGAGGAGAAGCAGGTGGTGGGGTTGCGGGAGGTGGAGAAGCCGGTGGAGGAGTGGCAGGAGGTGGAGAAGCCGGTGGAGGAGTGGCGGGAGGTGGGGTGGCAGGAGGAGGAGAACTAACGGGTGGGGGAGTTGCTGGAGGAGGAGTTGAAACCGGGGGTGGAGAAGCTGTCACCGGAGGTGGTGATGAAGTAGGAGGAGGAGTGGATGTTGGCGGCGGAGTAGCGGTGGGTGTCGGAGGTGGCTGAGTGGTAGGCGGAGGTGTGGATGTAGGAGGATTAGTAGGAGTAGGAGGAGCTTGGCCTAAAACGCCAGCAACAGCAATGCAAAACAAAGCTGATAGAAACAGAAATTTATTATTAAGCACCATGTTGGAAGAATGGTGATCTTTAATCCTGCGCACCCTCTCTGCTTAAACTACGCCCAACACTTGAGAACTGAGAAAGAGAGGGGAGCGGAGAGCAAGTATGGGGAATGAAAAGAATGTGGTATATATTTATATAGCTAATAACATATATATGGAATTCCAATAGAAATCTTTTATTCTCTACTTTTGTTATCGTTTTAATTCAGTAGTTCCATGAAATGGTTACCCCACCCTTTATCAACTGTTCACTCATTTAATTTCAAATAGTTTTTTTTTTTTTATAATTTGTGTTGCCAAATTTCTAATTTGTCACTATTTTAATGAATTTTAACTACTTGATTTTATCGACCGAATCATAATTTAATTAATATTACTAGTATTATTACTATTTGAAAAAATATATTTTTTTGAAATGAGAAGTATGTGAGTTTAAATATATTTAAACTGTGATTTTTTATATAAAAATTAAAATCAAAATAATAAAAAATACATTATTAATCGGAATAATATGAGACATTGAACGTGAAGAAAAATTGATTGGATTGGGTACAAAATTTGACAAGAGGCATGTGGAGGATAAATTCGATGAATTAAGAAATGATGGTTGTGGGGGTCCATCGGAATAGCTGGAAAATTTTAAATTATGGAAGTGGCAAATGTGATTTGTACGCTAAGTTACATAAGGTTGGGAAAAAGGGGGAAATGAAGGGGATTTGGTTGGTATGTTGGAGCACCGCCACAATTAGTTGGGCCATGCCCCGCTGTCACGCCATCACATGATATTATGATGGATCCAAGGTTTCCATGTTCTCTTCTTCCTCAACATCATCATTACTATTTACTAATTACTCTTTCCAATTCTTATCTTCCTCCCTTAATTATGATTAAGTTTGGGATTTAACAATTTTTTTACTTTAGCTTCTTGTAATTTTATTCTTTTACATTAACAATGTCATCGGTTAGTCCAAAGAATTAATTAATGATATTATAGAAGCAACTATTCCAAATGTCGAATTAAAGATCACAAACTAATTAACAATCAGTTAATTTAGTGAGACGAAACATTATATTTTTTTTATACAAAGTTAAGAATTTGAACCCTGACGCTGTAAATGAAGCAAATTGGGTTGAGAGAATTACCCCATAATGAAGCTCTACAAAGTGGATGACACAAGGCTTTTGGATCTTTGAGATTATGGGCTTGAGTCCTGCCATGTGTGGGTTTAAGTCCAACTTTATATTAATTTAAGTCTCATCGTGTGTGAATCATGTTTAAATTTATACTCGTAAAATCTTGAATATATATTTTTTATTGGTAATCTATTAAACATCATAATAGTTTTTTCAAATTGTATTATTTGTTATTTTTATAATGGTACTTGTAAATATATGGACTAAATCTCAACTTCAGTATAGTAGAAAGATCAAACCTTTAATTTTCTCTCTACAAATTTTTTATGTGCTTAATTTTCTTGCCGATGTAAAATTATATTTTTTTTTCATGTTAATTAATGTGTTATTCATTTATATTTTAAAGGATCAAATTTCAATCATGATATTTAGATGAGATAGTAAAAGCCTCTCTTATATTAACTAGTGATTAAAAGTTCGATTTATTTTAAACATAAAGTAATTTTAAAATGTGTTGCCAGCATCGATCCTTTATATGAGTCAATAAAACAAAAAAAATTAACCATTGGACTTTCTTTGATAAATACCTTAAGAAATAAAAAAAAATGAGATTCCATTGTTGAAATTGATACTATCAAGCACTTGGAAGTGTCACAATTTCAATTTCAGCCGGAAATTCAATGTCAAAATTCATTGTCGCGATCAAGGGGGAAAAGTCCTTAAATTTTGGTGACTCATAATCTTTTGTATGATTATTCCTCAAAAAAGTTGTACGTAGGCATGTCTTATTCTCTATTTATATCGGGATGAATATACGAGATATATTCAACTATGATTTTATTTTTAAGTTTTAAACTTCAAATTAAAATTTGATGTGATCTTGTGACACTATTTATTTATTTGTTTGTTTATTTTAACCTTTTCAAATACAAATCTTACAAACAAACTTCATATTTTTTTGATTGAATTGTTACCGGGGATGGAGCCAAAATTTGAAGTTGAGGGTGGCAAAATATAAATTTTGAAAGGTGTGGGGTAAATTCATAATTATACCAATTTTTAGGAAAAATATAAGGAATCAAAGGGTAAAAAAATAATTTCTCCCTACGAGGGGCACAACTCCACCCATTCAACATGTAGCACCGTCCTTGATTGTTACCTTATGAATATCTTATTAATAAGATCTTTTTAATTTGAATGTTAAATGTGGACTTAAATCTATCTTTTTCGGTTTAAATGTTAAATGTCAAATAGAATCTACCATGGAGCATATTTAAAACATGAATATCTACAATATAAATTACTCCGATATGATTTGTCTTTTATTTGATCAAAATTAGAACGTCATATCCAAGCTGGTTGTGTAGTCAGTATAATTTTTTATATAAAAAATTGATCTATATGTTTTAAATGTATACCACATGGACACTAAGATTGACAGTTAAACTGGCGAAAGAATCTAATTAATATAATATTGATACTTTAAAGATTCAATTAGAACGTTTTGAAGCTTGATGGCCAATTTAGAATTAATGCTATAATTTTGAGGACATCTAATGGAACTAACCATTAAGCTAAATATATTGTATTTGATGTTGTATATTTAAAAAATAAAATGTAATAGAATTATTTGAAGTTTATGAATAATTTAAATAATGACTATGGTTGAAAGACGTTTAGTGCAATCTTATTTGTAAAAGACGTTTCATATAATAGTATATTTAGGTAAAGATAATATACTTATTAGACCAATCCAAAAATTAGCAAGTGAAAGTTCAAATAATAGTCATGCCCTAAACCAAACATAGATGACATGTATTAATATCCTACATAAGTCTATCACATCTTCAATTTTTTCGTACCCTAACTTTATTTTCTATCGAGAGTAGCGTCGAAACTCAACAATGTTTGTAAAAAAAGTCATTTAAAAATATTTAAATTTATAAGGTCAATAATAAATTATATATATTTAGAGGAGTAAAAATAATTTTACCATTATACCAACTTATATATATTTTTTATTTTTTAAATTTGAAAACACAGCTAAAATCTAAATACACCTCAGACTTATCTATACAGGAAAAAAATTCCTAACAATATTAACCCAAAATTCCAAGTTTTGGTTGGTTTGCATTATCATTCATCAGGGATGATTTAGATCTTAATCAGCCGGCCCCATTCGGTTATTGATGTCTCTTTTTTGTTCTTAATGATTGCCCTAATATGGTCCATTTTCCTTTTACTTTGGATACTCTTTATCTTTGCTTTGCTTTGCTTTAGTAGAGAAATGATTATGAAACATTAAATGAGTTTTGTAATATTCTCTCTGTTTTCTTTAATTTACTCCAATTGCCTCTTTGTTTCTTTAATTTCTGTCACCTAACGTCTTAAATAACGTCCTTTCTTTGTGGTGATCATACAATTCCTTAACACAAAAATAAATTTAATGGGCATGCTGCATGTGACATTACTACAATAAGAGGCTTCCCATGTGACAATACTTTTAATATTGTTTTCAAACAATAAAATATATGTTTAAAATAAATTAACTAAACATTAACTTTCCTTTGCCTTTTTACACTATTTCGGTACTTTTATAAATTGTTATTTTGGCTGTTATTTTCATTTATTTTTTAGAGTTAAATTTGATGTCATCTCGACTAGGTAAGATGGCGTTTACTTGTTATCCTGCTGATTTTTTATGTTTTGGACCCTCATATTGGATATAGATATGCGATTTATGTTCGTAGATAAATTTTTCACGATGCTCGGCTTGAATTTGTGATTGTCGATGTTCTTTTAGTAGTTTTATCTCCTTTTGTGGTTTGGTTGGTTTTTTAACCTTTTTCCTAGTATAATTCTTGTATGATCTCAAGTGGTTAGTTTATTGTATCAATGATTATAGGGAAATGCCTAAATTATGTGTTTAGTTTATGATTATGGTTGTAAACCTCATTGTAATCTTGAATATTTCCTCCTTTTAATAAAACTAGTTGCTTCTAGAAAAAAACTACACACTAAGTACTAACTGGTCAAATATGATGATGTGTTAGGTCCTTTAAATAAGACCATCCTTTTAAATCTTATCATTGTGAATGAAGCAAACTGAGTTAAGAACAAACATGTCAAAGAAGAAGAAGAAAAAGGCATAATAATAAATTCAACTATTCGTATTTATACGTTTTGTCAATTTGATTCTTATTTTTTTAAGAGATTGATAGTAAAATTTAATTAAAAACTAATAAAAATTAAATTAATAAAGATGTTAATATTGATGGTTAAATTTACTTATCTCATATTTAACGATGATGTTAACTGCTTAGCTTCCTCCTCTTGGTCCACTCATTTTCCTTTTTTTCATATTTATAAAACAATTAAATCCAGTCATTAATCATTTAAATGTTCAATTTCATGCCATAATTTAGCTTCAACTGCAGAAGCATGTGAGTTAATCAAAACAACTGATACTCTCTCAATTAAATGTAAGCAACAACCTCAACTCCCATCTCTCTCGCTCTCAATTATGCTTCCTACTAATAATCAACATTAATTACTCCATCTCAAATACAAACTCTTAAGGGTTCGATTAGTTAAACTCAAAGTTTAGATCGATATTTGAAAGTATTTGTATAAAAATATTAGGATTAAGGGTATCATAAGCACTTGTACTTTAAAAAAATTCAATTAAACTTCTGAACTTTTTTACATTCAATTAAGTCATTATACTCAAAAATTTCATTAATTCATCCCTTTGACCAATGTTAACTGTTAATTCTAACAGTTTTGTTGGATCAATTGGTGCAACGTGTCATGTTACAATGTTGTTACTTGACATTTTTTTAAAAAAAATTATTTGATTTAAATAGCTTATAAAAAATTATAAAAACAGTTTTCTAAAAAATCTGTAATTGCTACATGACGGAACTGAAGTATACCACATGACAGTAATATCTTAAGAAAAATTCGTAAAAAATTGATGGTCAAAGGGATTATTTGATTAAATTTATTGGTTCGAAGACTTAAATGAGCGTAAAAAAAATAAGTGATTAATTAATTTTTATTTTATAAAAATTCAAGAGCTTATGATATTCTTAAGTTGAAATATTATAAATGAAAAATAAAATAAAATTAGTTTGAAAGATGGATCGAATTTGACTCTATTAATATTCGAAGTTTGAGCTCAACTGATTTTAAATTCATAATATACTATTTTTTATTTTATATAATTTATATCATATGAAAATTAAATACATTGGTTTAATGTAGATATTAAAATTACGATAAATATATTTTTAAAAGAATGATAAAAGAATTATTTGAAGTCAAACTTGGCTTGGACACCTATGTGTTGGGCTTGACCTGAACTCAGATCGTGAACACCCAATTCTTAAAAAAGAAAAGAAAAGAAAAACTAAAACTAAAAGCTCAAAAGTTGTAAACCTTACTCTTTTATTAGAGATTAGGGAGCAGACCAGGGGCGGATGCATATAGCTCCATAGGGAGCATATGCATTCCATTTTTAGGAAAAAATTTAAAACAGTGTAATTTTGTTTAAAAAAATTATTTTGCATACTTATTTATATATATAAAAAAGTTGTATTAAAATTTTGAATCTCTATTTTTTAGATTTTAGATTCGTCACTGGAGCATACTATTCAAATTTAAGACTATTCAAATTTAAATCATGAACAAAAGGTCAATCAACATTTGAACAATACAAATCTTTTATTATTTCACTAATAATTTGGTTGAAAGATTGTGGGTAGGAATAACAAAACTCAAAACACCAAATGAATTTTGTTCTGATTTTTTTGTTTAATCACTGATCTCCAACCATTTAGTTTACTAATTCGAATTGGTACTACATAGGTTTATTGCCAATCTAATTTGCTTTATTCATAATGTCAAAATTTGAACTCTTAACCTTATTTAATGGATCTAATGTCTCGTTCTAGTAGACTGGTTGTGCTGATTTATTTTGAATGGGATTCATTTTTTAACAATAAACATGGACTGAGGTGGAGCGGATTTCTTTAAAAGATGGATGTGAAACGATTTTAGTGTTTGCTTGCTCTATTACGGTTTATCTCAACACGTAAACTTGTCAGTTTATCTTTTTATAAATATGATAATTTAGAATAAAAATGTAAAATAAAATCATAAAATAAATCCTCAAAATTATTTTATTTTATATTAACAGAAACGGTATAATTTTAATTTGCAATTCCAACTCATTTGTAAAATAATTTAATTCATTAGCGTATTCATCTAATAAAATTATGTATTCTATATTTCTTTTAGAAAACAAACTGAGGTAAGGTGAGGTGGGACGAGTCACTTGGAGGATGGATGTATCCAACATCTACTAATGATACAGTAGTGTATTTAACAACAATTTCCTCATTCCGTTCTATTATCATTCTTATATGTATGTTTTTTATCCTTTGATTTGCGCTTCTTTTCCATTGATGTTGCAAACCAACATTGGGGGCAAACACTTGTTGGCCAAAAGTTAAATTTTCAGTTGTCACCAAACGCCTGTTTAAACGCTAAAAATAATAGATAAACATGCATTAGGGACCAAACCGATGGCCGTTTGGCGTGAAAATAGAAAATAAACGGGCGTCAAAAACTCCGACAGTAACAAAAAAACGGGGCCTTAATTTATCACGCCAAACCATATTTCATATCACATTTTTTAATAGTGTGTATCTATTGTATAAACAACTTTAGGTATAATGTGTAACAAAAAACTTTAGGTATTGTGTTAGTAAAATAATCATCCTAAATTTTAATGCTATTGTATCCTTTTTCAGAATGTTAGAAAAAAAAAAGTCC
This sequence comes from Hibiscus tridactylites, assembly GCA_958450335.1. Taxonomy (NCBI): domain Eukaryota; kingdom Viridiplantae; phylum Streptophyta; class Magnoliopsida; order Malvales; family Malvaceae; genus Hibiscus; species Hibiscus tridactylites. The sequence goes on along the minus strand of OY288279.1, from coordinate 9,780,347 downwards.
CTGCAATAGACACACAATATAAGTTTAAGTTCTAAACACATGTTATAAAAATGCTCCGTATCACATATGAATTAGAATGTAATGCTTAAGCTATAAAGTAGCATAAAAAATTTGATTGATACGATTATGATATTTAAAAATTAAATTAAAATATTTTGAAGTTTGAGACCAATTTAAATTTAAATCGTTGTTTTAGGGCCATATGATGAAAATAACCCTTAAAATTTAAATATAAAAGTATCTTTAATTAATGAATAAACATTTGGGCCTAATCAGCCCTTCAACTGTATTGTGATTTCTAATGTATTTGGACCTCTGAAGAATGATGACTCGGCAATGCTTTAGAAAATTCCGATTGTTTTGGGCTTCCCACAGTTAGGAAATAATTGGGATACTCTAAGATTAATTTCCCTAATTCGATAGGATTAATATCCTATACACTGGCGGTGAAAATTGAAAGTTTCCACAAACGCCTTAGTTTTAGGGTATAGGGAGTTAGTTTAATGTCTAAAATTTAGGGGTTTAGGTGCAAGGGGTTAAAATTTAGGGATAGTTGTTTCAACTTAAGGTTTAGGGTTATAATTTAGGGTTTATAGGTTAAAACCTAAATCATCACTATATTAGCCTAAAACTAAACCCTAAACCCTAAATTATAACCCTAAACCTTAAATTGAAACGACTATCCGTAAATTCTAAACTCCTACACCTAAACTCCTAAACCCTATACCCTAAATTAACTCCATATACCCTAAAACTAAGGCGATTGTGGAAACTTTTAGTTTCCACCGACTGTGTATAGAATATTTATCCAATTTGATAAGGGTAATTATTCTAGACACAAGCGCTTGTGAATTTTTTTTACACAAGTGCTTGTGGAAATTTTTTTACACAAGCATCTTAATTTTAGAGGTTAGAGATTTTGTTTAGGGTTTAGAGTTTATGGGTTGAAGTGTAGTAGTTTTGAATTTAGGGGTTGTTAATAGAATTCTGGGTTTATGGTTAAAATTTAGGGTTTATAGGTTAAAAATTAAATCCCTACCCATATCACCCTAAAACCTAAACCCTAACCTTAAAACCTAAATTCTAACACTAAACCCTAGTTTCTAACAATGAATCCTGAATTTTAAACCCCTACACTAAAATCCCTAAACTAAAATCATAAACCTTAAAATTGAGGAAACAAAAAATTTCACAGCATGTATATAAAATAATATTCCATTTGTTATCTGTCCTTTTATTTTTTTTGTTGTCTATTTGATTTTGGATAAAAATTCTATACACAGGCGTTGGAAACTGAAAGTTTCCACAAGCGCCTTAGTTTTAGGGTATAGGGATTTAGTTTAGGGTATATAGTTTAGGGGTTTAAGTGTAGGGGTTAGAATTTAAGGATAATTGTTTCAATTTAAGGTTTAGGGTTATAATTTAGGGTTTATAGGTTAAAACCTAAATCCTCACTATATTACCCTAAAAACTAAACCCTAAAACATAAACCCTAAATTATAACCCTAAACCTTAAATTGAAACAACTACCCCTAAATTCTAAACCCCTACACCTAAACCCCTAAACCTTATACCCTAAACTAACCCCCTATACCCTAAAACTAAGGCGCTTGTGGAAACTTTTAGTTTCCACCGCCTGTGTATAGGATATTAGTCCATTTGATTTTTATCCGAACTAAGTCTTATTTAAAATGGAATGTTAATTTATGCAAAGAAATTATTAAAATATAAATTAATAATTGATAGTTTTTTTAAAATATAAATTAAAAATAATTTTAACTGTCCATTGCACTCATTATAATCATAAATTGGTATAATATTAATTGAATTCTACACTATGTATATAAATTCTATCATATATGTGTGTAATGGCATATTTTTTTTATAGAGAGAATGTAATGACTTATTTTTATACAAGTTAAAGGTAAAGAAGGAGGATAAATTTTAAAGTAATAAAGGTACAAAGAAAAGTTGTTGCCGTATGCTCGCAATCTAGAGGCTGACGGGTGAGTAAAATTCTTACTTACACTTGAAAAAATTAAATTTTTTGATTTAATTTAAGGTAAGAAAACAATTAATTAAAAAAATTTAAATAAAATTTGCGTTGTAAAATATAAATTTGAGTAACTCAAAATCTTAATAATCAGTGGGTTGATTTTTAAGTTTAAATCGAGTCCCTCAATTTTTCTGATATATATACCAATATAAATTTTTTTGAGAAATATATGTCACATGAAAAATATGAAGATATATATATATATGTGTATTTTATATTATTAGAGAAAGTCGTTTAAATAGTAATCAAATCGTAATATAACATGATAAATAATTACAGTTAAATTTGTATAAGAACTAAAAAATTCGACTCAACTCGAACTCAAAAATTCGACTCAACTCGAACTCGATAAATTCGAATCAAATCAAAAAAATTTGAAATAAAATTTGAGTTGTAAAATATAACGCGTTAACTCAAATAACTCAAAATTTTTTGACAGACTCGATCGAACACTCACCCCTAACTATAGCTTGACTTTCATAACCTACGGGTTTATAATATTAAAATTTAAATTTATTAATCGATTGACTTATAATATATATTATTATAATTTTTTCATCTAGTTTGGTGTATTTATAATATTAAAATTTAAATTTATTTAGAATTTTTTATCCAGCCTTATGTATTAGGTTTTCTATATAAAAATAAAAGAATTTAAAAGCTGCCGACCTCAAAATCCTTTTATGAAAGAAATTTGGCGCAACCGATTGTCGCTTTATGTTGGGTGAGTTTGATTTACCTAACGTGTAGGTTGTAGGTTGAAATAAGGTCATAAAATTGAATGATTAAGCTACATCAATATACTATTATTATTTATTTATTTATTCAAAAAAAACTACCATTTATTGTATTAAAATATTTATGTATTTCATCTTTAAAAACACTCTTCGAACTTATTACGCTGACATGATTTTCCTAGTTGATGGTTGACTATTTGAGTTAGCAAATTAATATTATAAAAAAAATCCATTTATACTAATATAAAACTAAAGCGAAATTTATACACTTCAGTAACTTTTTAAAAGATTAATATTTTAACAAGCTAACAGTCGAATTTATCAATCATTATACTTGCTATACAGCCAAATTTTTTAATTCATATCTTTATTATTTTTAATATATATATAATGGTTAAAATTTGGCATACATAACCTACGTGAATAGAACATAAATTACGATTGAATTGTTAAAATATAATTGAATGAACATTCGGGAGTGTTTTAAACTCAATTGTACACTAGTGCAAGTTAATCTCCAAATAAAAATAGAAAAATACAGGGAGTAAATCCCAAATTTGAGTAGAGGAGCCAAACCACATAATTTGACATACAATTTATGGGTTTTAAAGGAAGCATCCAGTTCAACAATATTTTCCCATTTTGCAGGATTGATTGAAGAAACTGGAAAGTTATTGCATATAAACTATGAACATAGAATTAAACAATACAAAAATGTTTGCCTTCCATTTTCTGGGATTCACTGACATTTGATATCAACTTTGAAAAAGGCAAAAAAGACAAGGATAAATCAACCTATTATCCTTCAGTGCCATAATTTTACCTTCAAAAACTCTTATATTTTGTCCAACCCCAGCTATATGATTTGGTGTTTTCTATGCATAAATTAAGCTTACTTGGAACTGTCGTTGTATTGTGTTTCAAGTAATTGTTTGAAGCAGATCCCCGTACCCTTCATCCGCATTGAAAGAATAGATGTCAACAGGTGCCACCGTGCAACCCGTGGCATTCTGCTTCATTCTATCAGTGCGAGAGCCTCGGTGTTTGTCGAGATAAATTACGACCACGGTGATATCATCGTGAAAGTGACGCCTTATACCCTTTTCGATTTTCTTGATGTCACCGTATCTCATCTCCCTTTTCTTTGCAACTTCCTGAAGTGCAGCTCTTAACAATCTCTTAGCAATACCCTGCAAGCGTTCAAGCAACCGAATATCAATACCGAAATGCTATTGAGACTGAGCATTCCCATTTCCACAGGTTTCTTAAGGCCTGTCGATAACGGAGACTAGTTTATAAGACAAGACGAAAAAACATATATACTCACGGCTCTCGGGTTTTTGAAAACGATGTTTACGGCAGCTTCATCACTCAACTGTTCCCATAGGCCATCTGATGCAAAGATCAGGAATTGATCCTGCGGCTTAAGTTTTCTAATAAGGATTGAGGGTTCTGCTGTAATAACCGGCCTTTTAAGGGGAACAGGGTTTCCGAACTGATGAAAGATCGGGTTTCTATTGAACTCGGGTTTCTTCAGGTAAACATCACCAATAGATCTTGACACCTGAAATAAGAATACAAAAATGCTTAGACCAGCATGATCCCTTGCACTCTAAAAAACCATGAATTATTCAACCATCTCAAACCCTACGGTTTTGTGCAAGATAAAAGCTAATGTATCCTATTCCATCAAGCATAAAGCTCGAGTTGCCTGCTGAAGTTAAGGGGAAAAACGTCACCAAAAGAGGAAAAGAAACAACTTAAGAGAAGAGACTCTCTGTAGTTACATAAGCTTAGCATTATGCTTCAGGGATCTGCAATTTGTTCATCTCATGCATAGAAGGCATACCTATATGACAAATAGCTGCATGAGATAGTTCAGAATGCCGGACCAGAATATTTCTGGAATGTTGGAAGTATAACCGGTTTTAAGAATAACTTTCATAGCAATGCACAATGTACCAAGAGAAAAATCAAAATGCTTGCAAGCAATATCTACAAAGAAACATGTTAATGGTTTTGCTTTGGAGCAGATACAGATCGAATTCATTGTGAAGCACCGAAAAGAAAAGAAAAAAAACAGAAAGATCCACGTTGAGTTCATAAACAACTACTAGAATCAGTACACTGACTATTCCTGAAACAGATTGCTTTTACTGTAAACTCTTACAAATCAACTTGTCAGCAGAATTGTACCTGGATTATGCCCTTAATCCTCCAAACTCCGCGAGTATACACAACTATATGAGAATCATCCGGATGAAGTTCCTTGACCTCCTTCCGGACTTCCTCAACTCCGACATTATGATCTGTTGACAGCCTCTCTGCCACTACCTGGTTTCCTTTCTCCTCCGAAACTCTCTTGCCAAGAACGGCTCTCGAGTCACCAAGATTTGCCACGTATAACACATCATTTGAAATTGCACCAACTAGACAGCATGATCCAACTGAAGCAATTTGAGGCCTTAAAGAAAATGATTGCTTCACCAAATGCAAAAACTCTTCTTCAGTGGCATTGAATGCCCTCTTTATCACATCTGCAGATAATCCCCCTTGTTCTGTAGCAAATTCTACAATGAAGAAAAGAAAACAAAATTAAGGGTCTCCATCAATCTTTTCAAAATACAAATGAGTAATTATCAAAGAAAAGGGACAAATCCCATAAAAAGAATGAGCTGAAAGGGGCCAAAAATTGAATTAAACTTGCAAACAGACACAAATTGAGAAAAATAGCTCATATTCATTGTATATACAAGTGCAATTATCAAACAACTAAAACAAAAGTGTACCATAGACACTTGTAAATTGAGTCTAAATATCCATATACTGACAAATATATTCTGAAACAATGTTCAAATAAAAAAAGGAAAGAGATTTTACACCAAATTCTCTTTTCCCATCAAAACAGAAAAGAAAAAGACTCAGTTCGTACTAATATAACCATTGGATACATATTTGAAGATTCCATTGATAGCTTAAGGTTTTCCTGCCATGGCCATAAAGATAAACATACATACATATATATTCATGCCATAGCTAAACACATACATGTAAATACAGATGCCCCATATCAACCCCCGCCGGAAAAAACCCATTCATATTCATTTATTGAATTAGTCTTGCAAACTGATACAAATTTAGACAAATAGCTCATATTCATTGTATGCACAAGTGAAAATTTTCAAACACCTAAAACAAGAGTGTATGAAAGACACAACTGTAAATTTGATGCTTTCTGATTATTCCATTGATAACTTAATGTTATTCACTTATTCCTGCCACAGGCCCATAGCCATACATATACATGCATACATTTTATATGTTCATTCATGGCATATCTATATATTCTACATCAAACCTTAAAAAAGAAGAAGAATTCAATGAATAATAAAAAAAATGTAGAAATAAGAGGAATTACTGTGGAGAAAAGGGAAGAGATGCTTGTTGACAAATCGGGAAGCTTCGGGGCCGCCATGACCATCATAGACACCAACGTAGGTAGCAAAAGGAGAGGTAAAGACTTGGCTTTGATCTTCGAGGTTGTTGTTCGCCTGCACGACGGCGATGGAGAAATCACCGGAGGCGTGGGGTTTAAGGTCGGTGTGCCACATGAGAGCATCGCTACCGGCCCGCATACCGAGGCAACGCTCGAGCGGCCGTGAAAGCGACCGTAACATCATCATCGGGATAATAAATAATAATAATCCCTTTGGGGAGGGGCGAGGGGGATTAATCAAACCTCTCGATTGCTTTCAATGGGTTGTTGTTTTTTACTTTCCTTTTTTGGGTGAGAAAAAAATGAGGATTTTTAAGAGAAAAAGAGGAGAGTGGAGAGTGGGGTAAAGTGAAAGAAAACTAAAAGATGCCGCGTGAAGAGGAAGGCGATGACCAACGACCCCGATGCTTGTTGTATTTATTTTCCCTCTACGCGTTAACACTTGACAAAACTTTGTTTTTTCCTTTTTTTAAGGCTTATATATCATATTAGTACCTAAATTATACCAACCTTTTCATTTTGGTACATAAAGTATAATTTGGTCAAAATAAATACTTAAAGTATATTTTTTTGGTTAAATTAGGTATTTAAAGTATATTTTTTTGGTCAAAATAGGTACTTAAAGTATTTTTTCGTCAGAATAAGTACCTAAAGTATATTTTTTTGTCAAAATAAGTACCTAAAGTATATTTTTTCGTTAAAATAAGCACATAATGTATTTTTTAATTAGGGTAATTATTCTATACACAAGCGCTTGTGTAAAAAAGTTTACACAAATGCCTTAGTTTTAGGGGTTAGAGATTGCATTTAGGGGTTTAAGTGTTGCAAATTTGAATTTAGGAGTTATTGATAGAATTTTGGGTTTAAGGTTAAAATTTAGGGCTTATAGATTAAAACCTAAATCCCTACTCATATTACCCTAAACCATAGACTCTAACCCTAAACCCTAAATTCTAAACCCCTACACTAAAACCCCTAAAGTTTAAACATTAAACCATATAATTGAGGTGCTTGTGGAAACACTGCCAGTGTATAAGATAATAATCTTTTTAATTAATGTCACATGACAATTTTTAGTAACCTATATAAAAAATATCTATATTTTAAGTACCTATTTTTACAAAAAAAAAAAATACTTTAGATACTTACTTTGATGGAAAAAAAAACTCTAGGTACTTATTTTGACCAAAAAGTATACTTTAGGTACCTAGTTTAACCAAAAAGTATACTTTAGGTACTTATTTTGACCAAAAAATACTTTGAGTACCAAAATGAAAAGGTTGGTATACTTTAGGTACTAATATGATGTATAAGCCTTTTTTTAACAATGACAATGTTTGACAATTAGCGGAGAGCTTATAACGAATTATATTACTTGATAATTGGTAGCTGATTGTATTAATTGATATACCTAGCTGATTGTATTAGTTGATTGTATAAAAGTGTTTGATAAAATTAACTGATAGCTGATAACTGTTTGATTATTTAAACAAACAAAATAACATATAAGGACATTATTATAATCGATACTTGTTTAATTAATTTGATTATGAAAAATAAAATTTACTATTTATATAACATTACTAAGCATATTTGAATGATTTATGTATTAATTTATTATTTATATAACTATTTTTAATACAATTTAATTAATTATTAAATTTAAATACAAATACAAATGTGTGAGAAGAAAATGAAAAAATCAAAAACTATCAGTTTACAAAAAAATACAATGTAAATACGCGAAGTTGAAGAATTAAAATAGAAAATGTTAAAATTTAAGTTATTTGGAGATTTTTGATAATTATTAAGGGTAAAATAGTCTTTATATCTCTCATGTCAAGACCTCTAATTTCAAAAAGTTCATATTAACAGCTTTTTCAAAAAAATTAGAGGTTTCATCTCAATCCTCTATTCCAACATGCTATTTATCAAACATCCAAATTAGTGGATTTAACTCGTCAAACCACTAATATTAGCACAAAACTCTAATTTTGTCTCAAACCGTTATTCACCAAACAATGCCAATATATTATTTTAAAATTTTAACTTTTTTTCCATGTAAAGTGGTATGATTTCATAAATAAACAACCATACACGAGGAATATTATCACATACATAATTAAAAACTTCTCTAAACTTAATTGAAGAAAAAGAGTATATGTGATAATACTAAAAAATCCAAAAGAATAAAAGAAACAAACAATAACAACAAACTCCTAACAATACTCTACCATAAAACATAGAAGAACGTCCTCACCCAATCGCATAATCCTCATGCAAGACCTGGACAATCCAATCTGGTGGTTCTGCGAAAAAAATATGGTTCAAAATTATTAACATTAGCATTTTTTGCTAAAGTATCTGCAACCTTATTATCATCTCGACGGACATGTTAAACTTGAACGACCTATTGACGATTCCAAATCTCCGACAAGTGCCTGTACAAGGTGTGACGACCAGAATAGTCCTTATGAAGAACCCGAATCGCCTCCAAGCTATCTAGCTCCAGCACTATGTTTCGAAACTCAGCCTCCCAAGTAAATAAGAGACCAACATATGCACCAAAGAGTTCGGTATCAACTACCTAGCACACTCCAATGAATTTGGTAAAACCAAATTTCCAAGTTCTATTGCTGTCCCGAGCTATGCTGCCACAAGAAACGCAACCATTGAATTGCGTTGTGTGCCGTCAGTATTTACTTTGACCCAATGGCCAGGCGAGAGAGATCATTGAACAACGTCGAGAACTGCAGCGCAAAAGAACCTCTTGAGATAGGAGATGCTCAAATAAGTGCCAACATCATTCCCCCACATAGTTTGCCATATTCGCAACCGGTACCCTCTCAAGATGGGATGAAATATTGGGATCAACGTAACGAAATATAGGGCCAATTTCTGCAATCCAATGATCATGCCAGAAATTCACGTTCGTGCCATATTCAATCGACCAAATAATATTACTGCGAACATCATTCCAAACAACACTAAGCCATTTCCATAATCACGGGAAATCAGAGTTCTTAAGTACCACGAGAACACCCTCCGCACATTTATACTTTGCCCGAATAAAACGAACTCATAGAGCATTCTTTCGGACAAGCAAATTAAATGCAAGTTTCATAAGAAAAACGTCACTTTGAGAAGCCAAAACCACCACTCATATTCTGATGCAACTTAACAAGCACATTTTTAATGTTGTCTTAGCTCTGCTAACTTTATACCCAGACTCATGACAAAAAGCTTCCAACACTGAGCGAACAACCATCATCTGATCAAGGGAAGCTTTGGCAAACAAGATCACATCGTCAGCAAAAAAATAAATAAATGAAAAATTACATTATATGAGAATATTTTTGGCTTCTTGTTTCATTATGATAAATCAATTCCATTAATAATTTTGAAAAATACTCTTAAGAAGAGTGAGTTATCTGATATTGATAGAAATGCATCATTTATTGAGCTGAAACTATTTAGAAAATTTATACCTAAAGAAAAAATGAGAGCAATATATTTGTTAAGATTTTTAAAATATTTTAATTGTTTTCGTAACGTGACAATTTTTTATAAAATCTTGCGGACTATTCTTATTATTGTTGCTTCTACATAACAAAGTTTTTCAAAATTAAAGTTGTTGAAGTTATGTTTACAGATAACTATGTCGCAAGAAAGGTCAAATGCACTTATTTTGATGGTAATTGAGAGTGGTCTTTTGAAAAAAGTTGATATTGAAAATGTTATAAATGATTTTGGTCAAAACATGCAAAAAAAGAACAACACTTTTTAATTAAAAATATTAAATTTTTAATTATTTATATATGAATTTTTTTTTCTTGTTCAAGAGAGTAATTAAACAACTTCAATCTTTGCGTTCCCTCATTCGCAAACCAACAAGCCATTCCATTGTTTCTCCATGATGGTAGCCCACCAGCTCTATTTTCGATGTATAGGATTATCTATCCAATTCAACACTATGCTCGACTAGTAGCATTGCCTCACCTAACCGGGTGAAAATTTTCTACCTTTTTTGATGCCGCTATTTATGTTCCTACACTCAAAATTAAGTTTAGGGTAAAAGGTTTTAAGTTAGGAGTTATAGTTAGGTTTAGGGAATTTAAGGTAGAGTGTATTTTTTAGGGTATATGGTGTAGGGTTAGGATTTAAAATTTAAGGTTAGAGTTTGTATTTTAATTTTGTTGTATTTTTTAGTGTGTAGTCATAAATAAAAACATCGAAAAAAGGCAAAAAAAAAATTTTATTCCACCTAACCACCCTTAACAGTCGCCCTAAGTACAACAAAACCACTTGTCAAAATACATAACAAGACACAAAAATACAACTCTCGATACACAACGTTTCCCAACCAAGAAAAACACCCCCTTCAATTGAATAACTCACACAAGGGATCAAAATATACGTGTATTTCTTATCGGCACAATGACCTAGCCGCAGATCACATCCACTCCTACCAGGCGGCAGGCGCTTCACTTTGAAGGAAAAGCGAGATAACATAACCCCTATAAAAATGAAAATGAAGGGTTCCTATCGGCATCCATCAAAATCCCCTAGTTAACAAGCATCTCTGGGGACAAGACAAAAGCTCGCATAACCATAAGATTTCACCAACTTAGCATCGAAATTCTAAAGACTTATGTGTATGACACGAATATGTTCAGATTTGTCGAACACAAACTGTTCCAACTGTTGGTAATGCTTCAAGAAATTACTAAAGACAAAGCTATATCCCATATTGGTTGGGAAAATAGCTAGGCAAGGGTATTTATACCCTTACTTCCTCCCTCCCTTGTTGAGTGGGAAAGAACAAGGGAAGTCCTCGCGCACCGCCGCCGCCGCCATTCGGACGGCTCGGCTCGGGTTCGGGTTTTTGACACGTACGCGCGTGTAAATATTCTTTTTGGAGAAAATTCGTAGGAATTTTCTTATGAATAAAAGACTATCTGTGAAAGAATTTTTTCTTATTTATAGGCTTGATAAAACTGTTTGAATTGATTCGAACGTTCAGAATTTTATTTGATTTAATTCGAACGTTCAGAACAGTGCAGTTTATTCGAATTAATTCGAATATATACAGTCTGTTCAGTGGATGAATTTAGACTGTTTTTCAGTCAGATTCAAAGTGTAACAGCACTGTAATGACATGATTATTACAGAATTAAAATAGTGTTTATTATAATCTGTTACAGCAGATTTAAGATGGCTGTTATACAGATTAATTTCTGTAATTATTGTGCATGTGAAATGTCTTTTATAGACATGTTTTACAGCCTATAAATAGAGCTGCTGCATGCAACATTTGACATCACAATCAAACACATTTCAGCTTCTCTCTGTTTTCTCTCCATTTGTTCGAGCAGTTCCACTGTTGTTCACTCCGAGAGTCGAGTGTACGATTCAAGGAGCGTCCGTGTGCACCTCGGGGGACAGCCTGCCTGTGAAGCGACTACACTGTTCGGGGCAGTTTTGTTTCTAAGGCAGTGGCCACCATACCACGACACGGTCAACCAGTTTACGTTCTGTCTTGCTTATAGTTTCCAGTCAGTACTAACAGCTTTTTTGCAGTTCATTTTTCCAACACCAACTTGATTGCCAACATACTGAGAACTATGTTTCATGTACAAATCTTAAAAAATCAATTCAATTACTTACAGTTTTCTTCCTTTCCATGCCTGTTTAGGTGTATCCGCTATTAGCAGCAGTGGGTGTCGCCGTTGGCATTTGTGCTATGCAACTTGGTTGCAGAAAATCGAGATAACAATGCACATGTTTTCGTCTCTGGCCAAAGAAAACAAGGCTTCTGGAATTCTTGACAACTTTGAAGAAGGTGAAAAATATGCAGAACATGGACTGAGGAAGTTTGTCTGCAAGAGACCACCTCAGATAAATATGCAGAACAATGCACATGTTTGCATGTAAATATGTTGGAATCCATTCATTTTCTTTCTCTTCTTATTATCCAGATTAAGCTAACTTGAAATACTGAAACATTTTCTGAATTTGTTGATCCAGAATTTTTAAAAGAGGGGAAAACTCAACAATAATAATAATCAATTCTAAGGTTTTCAATAGCTTGTCTTATATTGTTTGTGAATATATTTTAATCTGGTTTTACACCAGAAATATCAGACATGTCTGTAGAAAACCAATCGAATGCTACTGAAAATCATTCGTCGAAGCAGTAAAATTGGAACTCTAAAGCCTCCTCTTTTCGATCATATGAAAATTCCACCATATTTAAAGAACTACGTAAGTATGCCTTGATTCACATTTCCATGACATACATGTTCTCTACGTCGGTGTAATTTTTGGATTTTAAAATAGAAGAAGATGAAGTTTGGAGTTTTAGGGTTAAATTGGTGTAATTTTGAAATGTTGAGACTAATTTTTTAGACTTAAGACCAAATTAAAATAAAGTATAGAGATTGAGGACTAAATGTGTTATTGTGTCAATTTTTATTAACTACCACATTATCAGTCATTAACTTTTAACGACACCCGATTAAATTATTTTTAAAAAAAATTGTAGACCATTTTATAATTTTTTATAGTCACGAGACTCAACAAAAAGACGCCATTTAGTTGGGGACTATTTTATGTAATTTTCTTTAAACCTTCTTTTACTTTTGTCTACGACTTTTAATTTTTTTGTTAAATTAATTTAACTGACAAAAAAATATAATAATTTTTTTGTTAAATAACCTAATTAAGCTTTATTTAAAACTTAAAAGCATTTTGAATCGCATATTAAACTATTTTATGTTAATTTAGTTTTACATATGTATTTATTTATTAAAAAAGGCATAATACTAAAAAAATACCCCTAGCGTTTGACTGAATTGTCATTTTGGCCCATATTTTTCCGAAGCAATTTCTTTATCAACGTTTCATTTTGGGTCAAAATAGCCCCTCTACAGATGAAAAATATTAGTCAACTGGCGATAAATAACTTGAAATGACTAGGCAAAATAACATGTCAAGAGAAAAAAAATATTTTATATTTTGTACATTTTTATAAAATTATTTTTTATTGATGTGTCATTCCGTAAAGTCAGTATATTGACCTATATGACACTTCTATCGTGACGAGTACTGCCATGTAGGTTTTTTTTTATATCATTTCAAGTCATTTACCGTTGGTTGACTAACAGTTTTCATTCGCAGATGGGCCATTTTGACCCAAAATGAAATGTTAAAGGCTAAATTACTTCAAAAAAAGAATAAAGGCCAAAATGACAATTCAGTCAAACATTAGGGGCATTTTTTTGGTATTATGCCTTTAAAAATTCTTATTACAATCATATGTATTGTACACACATATACGTGTGATCCAATTGCTAGTATCAATTATATATAAAATCATGATAAAAATTAATGTAACACCCAAAATTCGGTTTAGTCGGAATTTAGTTTCGGTGATAAAAAATTTCACATCAATAAAGTCTAAATATAGTATCATCTTGTTAATTATTTGATATTGGGCTCTAATTAAGTTAAATTATTTTTGTTGGACCCTATCGAATAATACCGAAACCTAATTTGTGACTAAATTGAGGAAATTACAAGTTTAAGGGTAAGATTATAGGGTAGTAGGAATTGAGGGACTAATCTTACGATTAGCCCCTCCTTAATTAAAATCCCATCTACGTGGAATGATTGAGAATTGACTAAAGATATATATGGCAAAGAAATAAGAAAAGTAAAACTTACCCGAAACATTAAGAAGCAAGCACCTCATTTTGTCATTTTCATCATCTTCCTCTAAGCACACACCTCTATTGGAGAGGAAATTCAAGCTTAGTTTTCTTTTGATTTATTGATATCGAATCATTGCTATCGTTCGGGGTAAGCTATATTCCTCAATCGATTATTAAATTACATGGATGTATCAAGCTTAATTTCAAGCTAGGATTTTGACCATCCAAGGACAATCCATCGTTGTTGTTTATATTGAAGTCGGATATCGATTTTGATATTGTTATATTGATTTTGATATCATATTATCGATCCTAATAATCTCCTTATTGATTTTCTAGCTCAAGAAGTGGAGAGAGAGGTTTCGCCATCTCCATCGAAAGCTAGAAACAAGGGCGTTGTCATTCGAGAGCCGTAAGAGCATCAAATATTAAGGTGAGTGTAGTTGGACTCTCGGGATTAGGCGAGGAGCCTCCCCGAATTCATTATTATTGATTTCGATCATTTAACTAACATTTCTTTTAAGAAAGTTACATCGGATTGTTAAACGAATCTATTGGTAAGCATCGGTAAGTTTGGTAATGAACATCAGACATAGTTATTGACATCATCATTGTGCATCGTTATCGATATAGTTATTGTTATTGAAACATTGTAAATGAACCATCGGATATTGACATTTACATTGGCATTGATATTATGAAATTTTGATATTGAAACATGTACACTATTAGTAACATTGGAGACATTGGTCATTAGAATTATCATTGAATAATGAATATGGATATTATTATTGAAACTTGGGATTTAGAAGGTCAATGGATACAATTGGCATGTCATAGAATTCACGAGCTTAGTGTACGGGTGGACTACGGTCCTAAGACTACGGCCTATATTAATTTGGCAAGGCAGAGGGATGTGTATTGTACTTGGTCATTGACGAGGCGGAGGGACTAAACTATTCATTGATTTGGCGAGGCGTAGGAATTCGCGTATCCACTATCTTGATTCAATCCAATGGTTAATTAAGAAAATGATATTGATACTAATATTGATAAGCATGAGAATATGTACATACATCACTCATGACTACCTCACTAGGTAAAGTATGCCTAATGTGTCTCATCTCATGCATTTCAGGTTAAGGAATCTACTATTGCGAAAGATCGGATAAGTCGCAGCAAGACAAGTTACAAGCCATAAGTAATGTACTTTGACCTTATGAACTCCTAGGAATGTGGCAAAGTAGTTGAACTATTCTTTTTATGCCCATTTTGGTATGCTTGTAATGTGTATAAGTTGTAATGTTATTAAAGGCCCTAAAATGACTTTTTGGTATGGTTAAAAGTTGGTAAAAATAACACATATGGCTCACATAGGTGAAAATCTAGTAAACGTATTCGAATGATTATAAAATTTGGCATGACAGTATTATATAACATTGAAATATTGTTTGTAAAGTTTCACTGCATTTGAACACTGTTTGGTAGGTGAATTTGATTAAAAACCAACAAAAATATGTAATTACAGGTCAAGCCGTATCAATACGAGGTAAAGGCGTATCGATACGGGTAAGCATATTTGAACCTAAGGAACATGTCGTATTGTTGCGTGTAAATAGTATATCGCAATTGCAGTGCAAGTGTACACGTCGCAAGTAATAAAGTGATACGAAGTATCGGATATCGTCTCCACAGGGATTGGGCTAATGACTTCACCTTGATTTACTGCACGAAGTAAAAGAAATATTTTAGAGAATTGTCACGAATAATAAAGTAAAACGTAAATAAAAAGATAGAAATATCAAGAGAGAGAGAATGGGCCGGTATTGAATTGTTCGGTAGTGTAGGTATTGAATTGCTTAGGATCTCCAGTTCTGTCGTCGCTCCCGTCGCCGACAGCACCTGTCGCGACGTCTGTCCGTTAGTTGTCGCGGCAGCAAACACTAACTCAGTACTTCAAGCTTGGCAAGAATCCCAGATCTGCCTTGCCCTATCCCTAGGCACAAGTCTGTCGATGAACACGTCTTTGATGATACCTCCCAGCGTGAATCGAAGGATGAACACCGATGTGTATGAATTCTTCCTTAGCCACTTAACCTCGCCTTATCCCTAAGCACGAGATGGTTCAACTATAAACTAGAGAACACGCTTTTATCTCTTTCGTATACTTAACTCTCCCGATGCTAAGTAAATAGATAACCTCACAATGCTCTCCCGATGCTCTTGCAAGATATTAAAACCAAGATAAAAGAACTTGAAGTTTATTTTATTGAAACTTGAAAAATCCTAAAACAAAGCAACCCTTGCAACTACTTTACAAAACAACCCGTAACCCTAGGGGGAAATTAGAACATGTCGGAGACAGGTTAACGGCAGGGTTTGGTTTCGGTTATGGGGTAGTCGGCTATGCCCTAGGTTTAATCTATGCCCTTTATATAAGCTTTGGGCTCAAGTTATCTAAGGTAACAAGGATTACAACTTTAATTAAAAGTAAGATTCTAATAAAGATTAAATCTCTAAGGTATCCTACTTTCTAGCCGCCTCCTTGCTTTTAGGAATTTCCTCTCTTTTGAGCTTTGGCTTGACATATCTTTTGATCCGGGGCTTGGAAAATTATTTGGCTGCCACACGACAGACGAGCAGATTTTTCTCTATCTATCGATATCCACTTCATTTTTCCTCTTCAATAATCTGCTGTCACCATGCTGTCGTGACGGGTCCATGACAGGTTCGTCTCCTTCAGCTGCTTGTTCAGTTCCGCCTTCCTGCTTATCTGCCCTTCGCCTGCCTTCATCGTCAACCTTGGCAGCTACCTGCAAAATACACCATATTTTAGTAGAATCCGTGCCTTTTATATAATTGTGATATTTAATTGAAAACTATCCTAAATGCAATGAAATGATGCTTGAATGCAGCAGAAATATGGGTTAAAAGGGTGTAAATAATAGAACTTTTACACACTCAACACACCCCCAAACTCAAGTCTTTGCTTGCCCTCAAGCAATTAAACCTAAAGAAAAATAAAAGATTTTTGTGTTGGCCTTCAAACAGTGAACTGTCCTTTACCCGTCGCTCATTCTCTATGGCGGCAGCAACCTGTCGGAGAGACTAGGATCTGTCCGGAATCTCCCTATAGCTCTCGTGCAGTGTGTGCATGCTTGTGAACAGTTATATGCTAAGATTCTCTTAGTTTCACTAGAATATTCAACTTCTTAACTCGAATTTTTATGCCAAAGTTTATTTTTCTGGAAGGCACCTTTTCATGCTTCTTTTTCTTCTATTTTCAAGCTAAAATTTTTCTAGAGCCAGTTTTGGGCACCTCTAGTTAGCTTCCTAGAGCCGGTTTCGGGCACCTCTAGGTTTTTGATTTTCTTTTACTAAACTTCTTTCCTAGAGCCAGTGTTAGGCACCTCTAGGGGCTATTCAAGTTCTAAGCATCCTATTCTAGTTTGGCTAAGAGAAATCTAAGCGATATAACAGTCACAAAAGTGTTTAAGTTTTTAGAACTATAGAAAGGCTCTAAACTTTTCCTTAACCTGTCCTAAAGATGCTGTCACGACAGAGCCGTCATGACAGGTAAGCTAACTTCACAGTTTTAAGCCAACAGTTTCTGATTTTTTTTTTTTTTTATAAAGGCAATTAAAAAGACACAACAGTTAAACAAAAGATGTGCTAAGGATGCCATTAGATATGGAGGGTTGCCACCCCCAAACTCAAGGGTTGCATTGCCCTCAATGCAAGACAACATAAAAACAATTAAAGGAAAAAAACGAAAAGTACATCACAATTATAAAGGGCAGGCAGCAATAAGAAGAGATAAAAGAAATAAAAACTTAAATTTATGCGCTGTCCTCGCTGCTGCTGCTGACGCGGATCTGATGGTAGCGTCTGCGTTGAGGAGGTGGCTGGGCAGGTTCTGGGGCAGGTTGATCGACAGCTTCGTCAGCCTGTTGAGGGGCAGGATCTTCCTCCGGTTGGGGGACAGGGTCGTCAGCATGTGGAAGGGCAATTGTCTCCACTAGCCTGACATCAGAACTGCTGCTGCTGCTGCTGCTGTTGTCCCAGCTGGTGGACATGATGGCCTTGGACAGCTTTCTCTTGTCTGCCACATGGTTGATACGCTTCACCCGTGTGAAGGCGCTGTCCAAGTTCCTCCGGACAAGGGGGCTGTCGTCAGTGGCAGCGCGCTTTGTTCCTCTAGGGGAGGTGTCTGCCGGTGGGCTGCCGGCTGCAGTTGGGGACGGTGTGGAGGAGGCAGATTCTCCATGGGGAGGGACAGGTGGTGTGGGAGTAGGGGATGGGATGTTGAAATAATGGGCGGGGAAGGTAGGGAAAGAAACATCCGAAAAATTTAAAGTATTGGTTATAAAGTTTACCGTGGCATTGGAGAAGTCTCGGATGAATGTCATTAAACCCATCTGGCGTTCCTCGATCCGCAGGACGGCAGCAAGGATGTGGGCGTTCTGATCTGCCGGAGCGGTGTTGGTGGCAGCTTCTGTGGCAGGTTCAGGGGCAGGCTCGGGGACAGGCTCATCATCAGACTCAGCAGGAGGGGCGTTGGGATCGAAGGCGTTGAGAGGCGATACGACTACCAGCTCCATGAGGCTGGAGATGTTGTTGTCTGTCCAGCCGCTGCCCTTCTTGATGTTGTCTGCGGCTTCCTCCGGTACGGCAGCGCAGCGGCAGAGGGCGGTTATGGTGCAGGGCAGGCAAAGCCGTGAGTCTGAGCGGAATGCGCAATCTAGAATGCTGTCCCTCATGTACCTGCCCACATTGATGGGCCTGTTGTGCATTATAGAGTGGATGAGGGCCAGTCTCTGCCTGTTGACTGTCGTATGGTGGGACGAGGGCAGGATACTCTTTTTGATAAAAGCGTTCCATAACTTTACCTCCGGTAGGAGCTGCCCCCTGTTGACAGAATGAGGGTTCTTCTTACTTGTGCTCCACGTCGTGCCCGCTTCTGTCAACTCCCTCATAACAACATCATGGCCGACAGCGTCTAGGGTGTCCCAGAATTGTTGATGGGCATCATCGTTGGGGCCGAAGAAGAGGCCGAAGACATGGTTGATGCTGCTGGCGGTAAAGGGTACTGTCACTCCCCTGACGGTGACAGATGTCGCCGTCTTGCTCTCGATCGCCGCATAGAACTCCCTGACTAAGGTGTCGTTAAGTTCTGCCGGCTGCTCGGCAAAGTCTTCCCACATTTGAGCGGTTATGGCCTGCATGATGAACGGCCGGAGTCCCAACAGAGGGGCATCTCTGTTGTAGATGAAGCTTCTTTCCTCCCAAAGTTCCTTCTTAGCAAACGGAGATGCTGCTGTGGAAGAGGTAGCGGCAGCAGTGTTCTGTCGGGTTTGTCTGGAAGACATGTTTGGTTGCAAGGGCTGAAAATGAAAGAAAAGAGATCAAAGTAGAAGAGAATAGCAAGAGAGAAAATCTGAAGTGAGGAAAAATGAAATATAGAAGGGGTTTATATAGCTGTCGGGGGCTGCCCATTTAATGCCGCAACGGCAGGCGGGAATAACGGGGCGGCAGATTGAATGTTGCGTCTGACACGTCTGACGGACATTAATGCTGCGTCTGTCGCACGATTCTTCGTCTGCTGTGCGTCTGTTGACAGCCTGTCAACTCCGTCTGCGCCGGCAGCCGAAACGACAGGTTATAAATGGACTTTATTTTGGGCTGATGGATGGGCGGTGGGCTTGGGCCACTTCTTCTTTCTCACTTGCCTTCTTTATGTCCTAAAAACTGAAATTAAAAACAGTATTAAAATAAATCTAATTCCTAATCAATAATATTAATAATGATAAAAATTAAAAATAAAAATAAAAGAGTTAGGTTAAATTAGGGATGCCTTGTGGGGCATCACCTAAAGTAACCACTTCCTGTATTCCTGGGGCTTCAGTCCCTTGATAGTGCTTGAGGCGTTGTCCATTGACTTTGAATTGGTGCCCGTCCTTTAGTGATTGAATTGTAATGGCACCATGGGGAAAAACTTGAACTACTTGAAAAGGACCAGACCATCTAGATTTGAGCTTCCCTGGAAAGAGTTTCAATCTAGAATTGAACAACAACACAAGCTGCCCTGGGCAGAACTGTCGTGGCAGCAACTTCTTGTCATGCCACTTTTTAGTTTTTTCCTTGTAAATCCTTGCATTGTCGTAGGCCATTGTCCGTATTTCATCAATCTCATTCAAATCTAACAGCCTTTTCTGGCCTGCCTTGTCCAAGTCCATGTTTACTGCCTTGATTGCCCAATATGCCTTGTGTTCTATCTCGACAGGCAGATGACAGGTTTTCCCATAGATCAAACGGAATGGAGACATGCCCAATGGAGTCTTGAAAGCTGTTCTGTATGCCCATAATGCGTCATTCAGAAGCAAAGACCAATTTTTCCTAGTTGGTTTAACCATTTTTTCAAGAATGTTCTTTACTTCCCTATTGGATATCTCAGCCTGTCCATTGGTCTGTGGGTGATATGCTGTCGCGATCTTGTGCTTGACACCATATTTTCTCAAGGCGGCAGCAATTACCCTGTTGTCAAAATGTCTCCCTTCATCACTGATAATCGCTCTAGGGATGCCGAATCTAGAAAAGATATTTTTGTACAAAAATCTTTGGACTGTTTTGGCATCATTCTTTTGAGTTGCGATTGCTTCTACCCACTTGGAGACATAATCCACTGCTAGGAGGATGTAAAGATTTCCACAAGAAGATGGAAAAGGTCCCATAAAATCAATCCCCCAAACGTCGAAGATTTCGACTTCTAAAATATTCTGCAGTGGCATCTCGTTTCTCCTCGAGATGTTACCTGTCCGCTGGCACCTGTCACAGTTTTTATAAAATTCCTGTGCATCCTTGTACAGTGTCGGCCAGTAGAACCCTGACTGCAGCACCTTGGCAGCAGTTTTATTGCCTCCTAAGTGTCCTCCATATTGTGAAGCATGACAGTGATGGAGAATGTCTTCTTGTTCTTCTTGTGGTATGCATCTCCTTATAATCTGATCTGCGCACAGTTTGAAAAGAAGAGGTTCGTCCCAATAATAATGTTTAACATCATTTTGAAACCTCTTCCTGGCTTGGTAAGTAAGATCAGCAGGTAATATTCCGCTAACTATAAAATTAACGAAATCAGCATACCAGGGAAGGTTAGAAGACTTACCTGCCGCCATGGCTGTCGCGACAGCTAGTGCGGCAGCAAAGAGCTGCTCATCTGGGAAGGTCTCCAATATGTGTGTCTCATCTGGCGGTAGACTCTGTCCCGTTTCCAACCTCGACAAGTGATCTGCCACCTGATTTTCTGTCCCCTTTTTATCTTTTATCTCAAGGTCGAATTCTTGTAATAGTAATATCCATCGTATCAACCTAGGTTTTGCATCCTTCTTTGCAAATAGATACTTGAGGGCAGAATGGTCGGTGTGGATTATAACCTTCGTTCCAAGTATGTAAGAACGAAACTTGTCGATAGAAAATACCACGGCTAACAGCTCCTTTTCCGTGGTGGTATAATTCACTTGGGCATCGTTCAATGTTTTGCTGGCGTAATATATGACATGGAATAGCCTGTCCTTGCGCTGCCCAAGTGCTGCCCCGACAGCATAGTCACTAGCATCACACATAATTTCAAACGGTTGCGTCCAGTCTGGTGGCTGTACTATGGGGGCTGTCACTAACTTTTCCTTCAGAACCTTGAATGCTTCAGTACATTCTTCATTAAAGTCAAAGGGTCGGTTCTGCTCTAGGAGATGACATAGGGGTTTCGTGATTTTTGAGAAATTGGCAATAAATCTCCTATAAAAACCAGCATGCCCTAAAAAACTCCTAATGCCCTTGACTGTTGTTGGCGGCGGCAGCTTCTCTATGACCTCTATTTTTGCCCTGTCGACTTCTATCCCACGGCAGCTAATCTTATGGCCTAAAACTATCCCTTCATCTACCATAAAATGACATTTTTCCCAATTAAGAACAAGATTAGCTTTTTCACATCTTTCAAGTACCTTTTGAAGGTTGCCGAGGCAGCTCTCAAAATCGTCTCCAAAGACGGAAAAATCATCCATGAAGATCTCAAGGAAGTCTTCTACCATGTCGGAGAATATTGCCATCATGCACCTTTGGAAGGTGGCAGGTGCGTTACAGAGGCCGAATGGCATCCTCCTGAATGCGAATGTTCCGTAGGGGCATGTGAAAGTCGTTTTCTCTTGGTCCTCTGGTGCAATAGCAATCTGGTTATAACCTGAATAACCATCAAGAAAACAATAGTAAGATTTACCCGCTAATCTATCAAGCATTTGATCAATAAAGGGTAAAGGAAAGTGGTCTTTTCGGGTAGCTTTGTTAAGCTTCCGATAGTCCATACAAACCCTCCAACCGGTCACAGTCCTGGTTGGGATTAATTCATTGTTTTCGTTGGTTATTACTGTCATGCCTCCTTTCTTGGGAACACATTGCACCGGGCTTACCCACTTGCTGTCGGAGATGGCGTAAATAATACCAGCATCTAACCATTTAATTATTTCTTTACGCACTACCTCCTTCATCGCAAGGTTTAGCCGCCTTTGGGCATCAATAGTCGGCTTATGGTCTTCCTCTAAGAGGATTTTGTGCATACAGATTGCCGGACTAATGCCCTGGATGTCTGCTATCGTCCATCCTATCGCCCTTTTATGCTGCCTTAGCATGTCGACCAGCTGTCGTTCCTGTTCCTGCGGCAGCTTAGCAGAGATGATTACAGGCAGTGTGTTATCACAACCAAGATAAGCATATTTAAGCTGCCCTGGCAGGGGCTTAAGTTCTAAGACAGGTGGTTCTACAGTGGAGGGCTTTTGGATTAAATGGTTATCCGAAGTGTAATTTAAGGGTTCGAATAACTTACCTGGGCGATGATCTAACCAGTTTACCTCCTCATGACCTTCAGTATCAGATGTATCGGATTTAGAGGGGTCACTGTCGTCTGTGCTGCCGTCGTTGCTGTCGTCGTCACTGTCGTGACAGGTCGGTAGATGGCTGTCGCAGTAGTGACCAAATTTAATATCTCGGCAGCCTGTCCTGATGCAGGGGTAATCAAAGGTCACCTCGATGATGGCTTTGCATTCCTCGTCCACATCGGCATGTTTCATTGCTTGGAGAACATTCAACTTAATTTCTTGATCGTTAACGCGCATGGTGAGTTCTCCTTTTTCCACATCAATCAACGATCTTCCCGTGGCTAGGAAAGGTCGCCCGAGGATGACTGGTGCGTTCTCATCTGCCTCACAATCTAAAATAAGAAAGTCAGCAGGAAAGATAAGTTTATCCACTCTTACCAAAATATCTTCAATTTTTCCCTCGGGGTGAACGTAAGAGCGGTCGGCTAGCTGTAGGGTAACTGTCGTGGGCCGCGCCTTGCCAATACCTAGTTTCTGAAAAACAGATTTGGGCATTAGATTTACACTAGCACCAAGATCACAAAGTGCCTTACCCACAAATTTATTGCCGATTACGCAAGGTATGAGGAAGCTCCCTGGATCCTTCTTTTTCTGGGGTGGTTGTCGATGAAGAATACTCATGCAACCCTCTTGCATCCTTACCGTTTCAAATTCCCCAAGTTTAGATTTTTTAGACATTACATCCTTGAGAAATTTAGCATAACCTGGCATTTCCCTAACAGCATCTAACAACGGAATATTAATATGAACCTGTTTAAAAATATCATAAATTTTTTTGAGTTGAGGTTCATTCTTAGCTTGTTGTATCCGTTGGGGAAAAGGTGGTGGAGGACGATAATCAGCAATGCGTCCTTCCCACTGCATGCGAATCTGAGGACGATAATCTTCCTTTTTCTCCTCTGTCGCTTCTGCTGTCGTGACAGGCTCATCGGCAGCAGTCTGTTTGTCACCTGTCGGGGCAGCTTCCTCGGCAGGTTTATTCAAAGCAGGGTCCTTCTCTGTATCAACTTCTTTTTCCGGCCCTGGTAACTTTTTCCCACTCCTAGTAGTAATTGCCTTACATTGCTCATGTGGGGGTGGTCTAGCGTTTTCAGTATTGCTAGGGAAACCTCCATTCTGCCTCGGTTTGATATGCTGCGATACTTGACCCATTTGTGTCTCTAGAGATTTCAAGGTGGCCTCATGGTTTGTCATTCTCATCTTAGTCTCGTCCATAAAATTTTCCGTCTTTTTGACGAACTGATTAATATTTTCCATATATGTGCCAGTCTGAGACATAAAGGTGGCCAAAGTCTGCTCCAATACACTACTCGTGGCAGGTGGTGGCTGCTGTTGTTGCTGAGGCGGCAGGTTCTGCGGCAGGTTCTGCGGCTGCAGTTGCTGTCGCGTCAACAATCTAGGACCCCCCTGATTCTGATTATATGCTTGCGGATTCAGGGCATTGTTAGGATTACTCCAGGAAAATTTGGGATCCTTTCTCCAATTAGGGTTGTAATTGTTGGAATTGTAGTTTGGCTTGTAATTTCCAACATATTTCCCTTCTTCTATGTTTATAGGGCACTCATCCCTACTATGATTTCCCTCACAAGTGGCACAAATTTCCTCGACAGCAAACCCTCGTACTTCCTCTTCACTCAATAAGTGTTTCATGGCTTTAGTGAGGAATGCTACCTGTGATTTCATAGTGCTGTCGGCCTCATAGTCCTTGACAGCAAGTACCCGTTTACCCCCTCTTCTAGCTGTCGGAAACTGCTCCTCATTCTTAGCTAGATTCTTCAGAACTTGTAGTGCCTCGTCCGGGTCTTTATCCAATAACAGTCCATTTGCTGCAAAATCAATGCGAATGCGAGTTTGTAAGTTAGCAGCATTATAAAACTTAGTTACCTGATTCCAGACGGGGAATCCATGCATTGGGCAGTTCCGTAGAAGAGTAGTAAATCTGTCCCAGGCCTCGTGCATTGGCTCGTCATCTTCCTGTTGAAAAGTAGCAATTTCGTTACGTAATCGCTCAGATAAATGTGAAGGATTAAAACGAGATAAGAATTCACGAGTTAGATCTGCCCAAGTCATAATAGAACCCGGTGTAAGTTTATTCCACCAAGTTTTAGCTCTATCCCTTAATGAATGAGGGAATAACCGAAGCCTCAGTATCTCCGGACTAACTCCTGGTAGCCTAAACGAACCACAGATCTCCTGGAATGTTTTGAGATGCTCCCTAGCATCTTCTGTTGCAGAACCACTAAACTGTCCGGCGTTGTTGATCATACTAAACATGACAGGTTTAAGTTCAAAGTTATCAACATCAATATCCGGCAGCGTGGTCTCCAGTTCTACATGGTCATTCAGCATGTAGTCACGACATGACCGTCGTCCACCTGCCCCAAGCGGATCGCCGACAGGCGGTACGCCTCCTCCAGCAGGTTGGTTATGGGCCATCTGCTCAAGCTGTTCTTCAAGGTATTCGTTTCTGTCCAAAAGATGGCGAATCTGTTTCTTGAGATTGAATGATCGTTCGATTTCCGGATCTAATTTATACTCAGGATCCTCGCCTCTTTTCGATCTGCGCATAAACAAGAGAACCTTGTGAAAAGCAAGAGTTTAAAACACAAAATAAAAATTTAAAAAAAAAAAAACGAAAAACGAAAAATAAAAATAAAAATAAAAATAAGAAAATAAAAACAAAAAGTGCAATAAAATAAAGATGTAGTTATGTTGCCAATCCCCGGCAACGGCGCCAAAAACTTGTTGCGTGTAAATAGTATATCGCAATTGCAGTGCAAGTGTACACGTCGCAAGTAATAAAGTGATACGAAGTATCGGATATCGTCTCCACCGGGATTGGGCTAATGACTTCACCTTGATTTACTGCACGAAGTAAAAGAAATATTTTAGAGAATTGTCACGAATAATAAAGTAAAACGTAAATAAAAAGATAGAAATATCAAGAGAGAGAGAATGGGCCGGTATTGAATTGTTCGGTAGTGTAGGTATTGAATTGCTTAGGATCTCCAGTTCTGTCGTCGCTCCCGTCGCCGACAGCACCTGTCGCGACGTCTGTCCGTTAGTTGTCGCGGCAGCAAACACTAACTCAGTACTTCAAGCTTGGCAAGAATCCCAGATCTGCCTTGCCCTATCCCTAGGCACAAGTCTGTCGATGAACACGTCTTTGATGATACCTCCCGGCGTGAATCGAAGGATGAACACCGATGTGTATGAATTCTTCCTTAGCCACTTAACCTCGCCTTATCCCTAAGCACGAGATGGTTCAACTATAAACTAGAGAACACGCTTTTATCTCTTTCGTATACTTAACTCTCCCGATGCTAAGTAAATAGATAACCTCACAATGCTCTCCCGATGCTCTTGCAAGATATTAAAACCAAGATAAAAGAACTTGAAGTTTATTTTATTGAAACTTGAAAAATCCTAAAACAAAGCAACCCTTGCAACTACTTTACAAAACAACCCGTAACCCTAGGGGGAAATTAGAACATGTCGGAGACAAGTTAACGGCAGGGTTTGGTTTCGGTTATGGGGTAGTCGGCTATGCCCTAGGTTTAATCTATGCCCTTTATATAAGCTTTGGGCTCAAGTTATCTAAGGTAACAAGGATTACAACTTTAATTAAAAGTAAGATTCTAATAAAGATTAAATCTCTAAGGTATCCTACTTTCTAGCCGCCTCCTTGCTTTTAGGAATTTCCTCTCTTTTGAGCTTTGGCTTGACATATCTTTTGATCCGGGGCTTGGAAAATTATTTGGCTGCCACACGACAGACGAGCAGATTTTTCTCTATCTATCGATATCCACTTCATTTTTCCTCTTCAATAATCTGCTGTCACCATGCTGTCGTGACGGGTCCATGACAGGTTCGTCTCCTTCAGCTGCTTGTTCAGTTCCGCCTTCCTGCTTATCTGCCCTTCGCCTGCCTTCATCGTCAACCTTGGCAGCTACCTGCAAAATACACCATATTTTAGTAGAATCCGTGCCTTTTATATAATTGTGATATTTAATTGAAAACTATCCTAAATGCAATGAAATGATGCTTGAATGCAGCAGAAATATGGGTTAAAAGGGTGTAAATAATAGAACTTTTACACACTTAACACGTATCGATACGGTTTGGAGCTGTATCGAAATGTTCTGCCACTGGAATTCCTCGTTTTGATACGAGCCTAACCTGTATCGAAACGTGTCAAAGGTCAAGGTCTAAGAAAGTCAACCCATACCGAAACATGGCTTACCTGTATCGATACGGGTAATGGGCAAAGTCAACCCATGTTGATCATCGTACACTTGTATTAAAATGGCAACAAGGTGTTTCGATACAGGGTTAGTTAAGTTGGTTAAAAAGCTTATATCGAAGGTTTGCATTGTTCACAAATTGATCACTAAAATTAGGATGATTAAATTGGATGAGTAAATGAACTCCGAATAGTATGAAAATTTATAGACCTATTATTATTGCATTGAATTTCATTATGGTTTAATCAATTGCATCGAAGGATCCCTAATTTATTAGATTTATAGTTTAGTCCCTAAAACTTGTAATAGTTTAAGAATTGGTCCTAAATGAGTAAGTATCGTTTCATATTGGGTAAATTGGAATAAGATGTATATTCGGTAATGTGTTATAGTATAACATTGTTCACATATTGTTTATGAATTGAAATTTTATTGTACTGATCACCGTGATGTTCATCGATAGCACTTTTCGACCCGGTTCCCGACCAGGCCGACAAGGCTGTGTTACAATTAATTTAAGAGATTTCATAAGAGACTATTCAAACAAACTAAACCAATGGCTTTAATTTTAACAATCTCAAATAACTAAACCAATAAAATTTTGTATTTTTGATTAAGTAGAGATATATTTATATCCCTAAAGTAATATTTCATAATATTTTGCCTCGTTAAGAATTTGAGTCGAGTTCGAGCTTGAGTGTGTTGAGCTCGACTCGGCTCATTAAGAACTCGAGTCGAGTACGAGCTCAAGTCGAGTTCAATCAAGCTGAGTATTGATCGAGCTTTGACCGAGTTAGATTCGAGTAACTCGCGATCTGTCTCGTTTCATTTACAAATCTATTACAAATATTTTACGTGCCTCATTAAAAAAACCCATAAACCTAGTCGGAGGAAAAGAATATACATGAAAATATACATAAAGTTAAACTAAAAATTAAACTAACATAACATAACAACCAAAAACACCCACCCTACATTTTAGTTCACTTTAGTTTTAAAAATTAAAAATAGTACGAGTAGCTCGCGAGCTTTTCGAGTCGAGTATCAAGTAGCTCGGCTCGGCTCATTAAGAACTCGAACCGAGTTCGAGCTTGAGTCGAGTCTAATCAAGTTGAGTGTTGACCGAGCTTTGACCAAATCAAGCTCGAGTAGTTCACGATCTGTCTCATCTCATTTACAGCTCTACTACACAACCTAAAATGTTATACATTTTAACAATATTTCAATTGGGTGTTTTTAACCGTTTTAGGCTATCCTTCTTTAGACTCTCCCAAAACCTATATAATATCAATAACAAACCACTAGGTAACCAAACTGTGGATGGCCATTTGACCCAAACCCAATAGGTTTCGATCTGACCCTATAAGGTTAGGTTTTTTTAAAGAAAAATTTAGGTTCGAATTTAGGGTTGAGTTTTTTTAAGATAGTGTTGGGTCAGATCGGGTTGGGTTTAAGGTGAAAAATATCCGATCGACCCGAAATAATAGTTTAATTTTATTCTAAATATTTAGGTATATATATGGACGTCCATTTGACCCAGACCTGACGAGTTTCGACTCGACCCTATCCTATAGGGTCGAGTTTTTTTAAAGAAAATTTTGGATTCAAGTTTAATTTTTTTAGGATGAGGTCGGATCGAGTTGGGTTTGGTTTTAAGGTGAAAAATACCCGACCCGACTAGAAATAATAATTTAATTTTATTCTAAATATTTATGTATAATTGCTACAATGCCCCTATCTTTATATAGATTTTTCAAATATTTCTCTATTTTGTCTAATAAAAATGGAATAATTATTATAATGCTCCATCTCTTGGCAAAATAATAATAATGCCTCATCTCTATTTGTATTTTTTAATTAGTTCTCTATTTTATCGAATAATAATAAAATTTGATAATTTTTTTATTTATGTCGGGCTAGGTCAGGTTAAGTTCGAGTTTTTACTCTAGAATTCGGATCAGATTCAGGTAGGATGAAACGTCATAAAATATCGGGTCGGGTTTGGGTGGAGACGTTGAATTTTCGGGCTGGGTGCGGATTGACAAAAAATCCGACCCATGGTCATCCCTAGGTATATATATTATATTTAATTATTTCCATATTTTGTCTAATAAAAATGAAATAATTATTATAATGTCTCGTCTCTATTTTTTTATTTTTTCAATTAACTCCATATTTTATCGAATAAGAATAGAAAAAATGAATTTTTGTTTATGTCGGGCCGAATCAGGTTCAAGTTCGAATTTTTACTCTAAAATTCAGGTTGAATAGAACATGATAAAATATCGGGCCGGGTGAGTTCGAGTAGAGATGCTACATTCTCGGGCTGAGTGCATATCGACAAAAAAACCCGACCAAGACCAACCCTAATTAGTCGTTTAACTTGCCACGTATACGGTGATTAACAGATTATTCATCATCCCTAATTAATCATTTAACTTGCCACGTGTACGGCGATTAACAACTTATTCATCATCCTACATAATAAAAGAAAATGCCGAGTGCGGATCGGCCAAACCACTTTTATATTCAAGTTTCGCGGCAACGGTCTTTTTTCGCTCTCTCAATATTGTTCTTTCTCAAAATTATGTTTGTTCTTTCTTGAAAATTTTTCTAAGATTTCTTTATTTCTTTAAACTTTATATTTCTTAGATGTTTTGGTTCAACTCGGAAATGGTTGGGAATTGATAAGTGGGATTGTCTCTGATCTGTGACTTAGGGTTTAAAAATTGAGGTTTTGAAACCACCACGGTGGGTTTTTCTTTTCTTTTGTGATTTTAAAAGAATTTTCAGTTAATAGTTTGAATTTTCATTTCTTCTTTTATCAGTATTTTTGTTTTACTTCAGTGGGTTTGAATCGATTTTCAAGGTGACTTTGTGGATTAATCCAAATTGGTTTCGCCTTTCTGGCGGTTTGAGAGCAGCATTCTTTTAGAATCTTTTTTAATACATATAGTTTTTGGTGTTTCAAGAATCAAATTTTGATTGTGAGTTTAAGCAAATTCTGATTGTGAGTTTAAGATTTTGCAGTGTTTTTTTTGTTGGTTCTAAAATTTATTTGTTTAAAAGGCGGGTAATTGACAAGTGGGATTATCTCCGATATGTGACTAGGGGTTTAAAAGATAAGATCTTGAAACCATAATTGTGGGTTTTTTTTTTCTTTTTCGATTTTAAAGAAAATTTTGTCAATAATTTAAATTTGTATTTCTTCTTTTAGAAGTATTTTTGGTTTACTTCAGTGGGTTCCAATTGGCTTTCAAGGTGAATCAGTGGATTAAACAAATTGGCTTTGCCTTTCTGGTTGTTTGAGAGCATCATTCTTTTGCAATCTTTTTTTAATACATATAATTTTTGGTGTTTCAAGAATCAAATTCTGATTGCGAGTTTTAGATTTTACAGTGGTTCTTTTTGTTGGTTCTAAAAATTATTCATATTAAAAGGTCGGCAATTGGCAAGTGGGATTGGCTTCGATCTATGAGTTAGGGTTTAAAAGATGAGATTTTGAAACCACCACTGTGAGTTTTTCTTTTCTTTTGCGATTTTAAAGGAATTTTTGTTAATAGTTTGAATTTATATTTCTTCTTTTAGAAGTATTTTCAGTTTATTTCTGTGGGTTTCAATCGGCTTTCAAGGTGACTCTGTGGATTAAGCTAAATTGGCTTTTCCTTTCACGTAGTTTGAGAGCAGCATTTTTTGCAATCTTTTTTTAATACATATAATTTTTGAGTTTCAAGAATCAAATTTTGATTGCGAGTTTAAAATATTTGCGGTGTTTCTTTTTGTTAACTCTAAAAATAGAGCTTTTTTTCAATAAAGTTCAATCCTAATTGTCATCGGTTTTAAATTTTGCATCATCTTTTCAATTTCCCTCTTCTTCTTTTTCAAGTTCATGTTTTATGATGGAAGTTTCAGATAAAGAAAGTCATTGATGACCCCAAAAAGAAAATTCGAAAGTGTGAATATTCGAGTAAATATGAAGTCTCTTCTATTAAAGACCCTGAAAGTTCAAGAAAAAGTAACTCAAAGACAGGTGTTAAGTCATTTCTCATTGATTATTTTGTTAAAGATCAAACTATTTTGCATTCTTTGGCAGTTTGGTGAGTACTTTGTTTTACTCAGCATCATCATATGCTAATTGTGGGTCGTTTTGATGGATGTACTATTGTATAATAAGTGGCTAAACTCAACAAAATTTTCTAAATTTTGAGCGGCCAACAATGAACTATATAGTTTTTGACGAATTAAAAGAGAAATTTAGAGCGCCCCTGATTGTAGAAGAAATTATTTGACAAATTAGGATCTCCATGGAGCAAGACAGAGATCTAGCGGTTTTATAAATCTTATGGAAAGCTTGGAAGAAGGTATACATTGAGAAGTATCATAGAAAAGCTTTATGATTTGGCATTCTTTTATATTTGGATTATGTTCCATCTAGGAATTCGTTGTTGCTTATGTTTAGGTCTTGATGTAGCTTTAAGCACTAATGAGTTATCCAATTCATCTTTGATTGCTTAATCTTGTCCTTGGATTGGATGCTTGTGTGTGAAATGATGCTTGCTTAATCAATTATTTTGCCATCATTTTAAACATTAACGTGCCTTCGCAACTAGCACTGCTATTATTTAATGCAGATAAGTATTTTGCTTTCATTGGTAGTCTTCAAGAAGATATGTGGAAATGGAATCATGTTCTTTTCAAAGGGCATTGAATATAGTTGTATTTTATCCTTGCCAGATGGAGTAGCTTTTGTGATTGGCCTTATAGAAATGATGACCGATCACTATGGTGTCTTGGTGAGATTTGATTTGACATTTTGAAATAATTTTAAGGTCTGATATTTGCCGCTAGTGTTGTTTTCAATAAAAGCTATTTAGTGCACTTCATTTTTTGGAAGTATATTTCTCTTCATTATTTAGTGAATTGCTTCCTTTTTAGACTGTAAACTCTTAATGTTCTTCCTCTATCTTGAAAATTTTGTACCATGTCGACTTACAGCGAGGGAGTGATGTGGAAAGAGAGCAATGGGCTTTCTGAAATGCACTGGCAAACTCAGAAGCACAAGTGGGTAAAGGCTCATTTTGGTTGCATCTAGTGAGGGATGCCTGCCTTTGTTGGAAAGAATAATCATTAATGGTAAAATTCACTGTTCTTTTTAGCACTCAATAGTAGCCATCTATTGTTTTTCTTTAATTTGGTTCTTTTATTTATCACAAGTCTCCTTAATATTTCTATCCCATAGTTATATCTCTTATTTTGCAGTAGATGCAACTAAGAGACTGAAAAAGCAGAGTTAAAGTAGTTGATTTTCTCCAAATTTATGTGGGAAGCAAATCAAATAACAATGCTTGAAATGCCAACAAGAGGTCTAGCGGAATGAGGCGCTAGGTCCCTTAATTAAAGTCAGGGTTTCGAAACGTGATTTTGTGAATGGAGAAAATCGAGTTGGTAGGGCCGCTCTCATAATGGGCATGTGCAAAATCATATCTGGATTAGTTGACCAATAAGTTGGATACCTGTAGTTATACCAAAAATGAACAATGCTTGAAATTATTTTTATCTGTAATGTAGAGGAGAGATACAATAATATCATGAAGAAATGTTATTAATCGGAATGGGAAAAGTAAATAAAAGGTGCCATAAATGATTTTTCAATCTCAAGACTCTAATTACATTAGTGTCTTCTTTGCTATCCATGTTCTGTTGCCAATCTATAGGAGAACCAAGTGTTTGAAATTAGCATCATTTTTTCAAAGAGCAATTGAGACCATTTGTTCACTACCTAGTAAGCATAGGAATTGTTGCTGATGTATGAAAGCTGGTTATAATAATAATCTTCACAATTGTTATTGAGGTCCTTATGTGTTTGAATTACTTTTAGGAATAAATCTTCACTACCTAGAGACGACATTGAAAGTTATGATCCACCTAAAAAGAGTTAAAAAGTCGTAGGCTAATGATAATGACAGTGATTGTGTCGCTGTAGTGACATTGACAGGGACATTGCTAAGCGGAAGCTCCCCCAATTTTCTCAAAAACCTTACAACAAAGTTGGATGCAAAAAAATCCACACTTGTTCAGTGCTATGATTCTATGGTATAAGACCATTGATCTAAATTTATAATATTACAGTATGCTTGCCTCATTATTTATGTAGTGATTTTATATTTTGTTTTCTATTGACATGTAATTAGTTGATACAATCAGAGACAACTGAGGCAAAGCTTCCTAGTTATCCCTCTGAATGTTGGATGACGCTTAGGCGTGGGGGCAAGGAACCTGTCATTGGAATTTATAGAAGAGGTACATGCCCCATGGTTGATACTGAACATGGAAATTATTGCTACCGGTGAAATTCATCAAAAGGGGAAAAATTATCCGAAGAAAGTTAAAGTTGATGAGATCATGAACAATTTATCTGATGATGGCAGGGAAGCATGTAACAGTAAAGGAATTACAGATATTGTTCGAGAAAAAGTTGATATGAACATTTCTAGTGCAAAAAATAAACAGTCACCATGGAGTCAGAGGAAGAAAAGCAAGAAGATTATCTCGGGAGGTGGGAGGTATGAACTTGAGACCTGGGATTGAATAATATGACATCCTAACTAGACTAGGCCCACAAAGTAGCAAAGGAAAAGAGGGAAAATGCAAAAGGATGTTGCTTAGTTCGTTTAAAGCAACTGTACTTTTTTCAACTTTAATTTTTTTCTTTTTTGTATGCATATGATAGCACTTCCCTAGATGCTCTGCTGAGATTAGCCAATTTAGCTACATCAATGTTGCCAACATCAATAGAAGAATTTGCTAGGTGTTAATTGCTTCTCTACTTTAGTTTTTACCGCTTAAGTGTCGTATATGATATAGGATTTATTGTCACTTAACTTGTTCTAGTTGCTCATTATATGTTTCTTTTGGTCCGTTTTCTTCATGCTTGTTGGAAGCATACATTATTCTCATTCATTTTTGTTATTGTATATGTGTTTGCTTAGAATAATCTGCCAAATTGAAAGATAATAGAATTACAAGTGAAACAGATGAGAAGTCCAGTGCATCTGAAGCTGCATCTATAGGTCAAGATATAGATAAAACTAATCACGTATTGCCAAAAGAAAAGGTGTACAATCTAATCACCGAAGGTGAAGATGGTACCTCTAGTAAATACAAAAGTTAAAAGTTATTCAGCTACAGTTGACAATGTTGTTTCTGAACCAAAACAACTGCTATAACCTACCAATAATTTGAAGAAAAGAAAAAGCAAATCCTTCAGTACTTCTCAGGTAGCCACTGAATATTTTGATTTTTGTACTTTAAATCTTGATTTCTTGACAAATTTTTTCAGGATGTAATTTGAAATCCAGAAGCTCCAACCGATTCTCCTTTCATACAATCTTTTGATAATAATGTAAGAGAATACATTTTAACCTTTTCTTTGCTCATTTTTTGGCCAATTTAATGTGTGCAAGATAGCCAAACACTAGAAAATCCTTCAGTACTTCTCCGAGGGTGATGTTTTTTAACGTTTTGTAGGATGTGGCTGAATAAGTGAATGAAAGTCTCACTAAAGGTGAATGCAGTGCCCAAACTTATATTCAATTCTGACAATGAAAACCATTCAAAGTACCAGAGGATTCCTCGTTAATAACGATCCAAAAATTGTTGAAACTGATTCAATTGTGTCAACTTCACAAGTTCCAGCAGAACCTAAACTTGTTAGTTTACCAAATAAGCATCAAAGTAGATGTGAAATGAACCTGTGGAGAGTCTTTAACTTTCAACGAATAAAGATACTCCCAACTCCCAAGTACACCTTAGAAAATCAACCAAACAAGCAGTCTATGTCACAAGCTACAGTTAGAATCCAATCTTCCCACATTTCCCTCCAGCAAAAGAGTTGCCCAGTTTTCAGCATATTTATGAATGTTCTTGAATTGCGAGAAAACCTCTTTTCCGCATATTATCTGATCTGGCAAGAAGATGGTGCTCTTTTGAATTGTTTTACGGTGCTATTGATTACACTTGGTTTGCTAAAAAGGAGTTTGTGGGGTACTTAAATCATGTCGGATTGGGTCACATTCCAAGGCTTACTCTTGTTGAGTGGGGTTTCATAAGAAGGTAAGCTTGTTAGTATCCCTAGTTCCCTACTGTTAAGAAATTTGCATAAACAGATTTTACAATGCAACTTGTCATTACAGTTCCATTGGCAAACCTCCGAGGTTTTCTGAACTCTTTTTGCATGAAGAGAGGGAAAATTTTAAACAATATTGGGAGTTTGTGAGACAACATTATACTCAACTTCAGATTGGTACTAGGGAAGTACTTCCAACAGATTTTGCACGCCCTTTATAACTCGGACAAAAAGTAATTGTCATTCATCACAAAGCAAGAGAAGCTAATGATGGAAAAGTACTTAGTGTAGAGCATGACAGTTGTAGGGTGCAGTTTGATAGTACCGAACTATGAGTTGAACATGTCACCGTAATTGCTTTTTTTAAATATATTCACATTTCAGTTCATTTATCTTATGCTCATTCTAGAAGTCTCAAGATTGACTGTTATAGAATATTGATTGTATGCCATTAAAACCATTGGAAAATTTTCCAGAAACTCTTAAGAGGCAAAATCTTGCTTTTAATAATTTTCCTGTTACACCCAACGAGTCTCAAGGGAATGGACATTCAGATTTTGGTAGGCCCGGGATATACACTTTAAGTGGCCATCTGGAGAATGTTACCAGCCCCGCGAACATGTTGGCCAATCCAATAAAGGTTAGTATACCTAGGAATTGCAAATGTTATGTACTTTTATTGGATTGGTCAACATGTTCGCGGGGCTGGTAACACTATCCAGATGGCCAATCCAATAAAAGTACATAACGTTTGCAATTTTTAGGAACAACCTTCTTGAATTGGCTTTGCCTTTCTGGTGCTTTGAGAGCAGCATTCATTCATTTGCAATCTTTTTTTAATGGGTTTCTGTTTGTTGATTCTAGAAAAAATATAATTTTTTTTTTCAGTAAAGTTCACTCCTCATTGTCATTGATTTTAAATTTTGCACTATCTTTTTTAATTCTTCTTTTCTGAAGTTTATGTTTTGAAGGAATGTTTCAGATAAAGAAAGTTATTGATGGTCCTAAAAAGAAAATCTAAAAGTGTGAACAAACAATATTCGAGTAAATATGAAGTCTCTTCTGTTAAAGAGGCTGGAAATTCAAGAGAAAGTAGCCCAAAGGTAGGTGTTAAGTCATTTCTCAATGATTATTTTTATTAAAGATTAAATTATTCTCTATCCTTTGGCTATTTGGTGAGTACTCTGTTTTACTCGGCATCATCATACGCTAATGGTGGTTAAGATCTCCATGGAGCAAGGTGTAGATCAAGCGGTTTTATAAAGCTTATCACGTGCAAGATTGGAAGAAAGTATACTTCGAGAACTATCATTAAGCTTTAAGCACTAATCAGTTATCCATAGAAATGGTTGAGGCCTTTTACAGTGTGAATCGGGTATGGTTAGGTCTCGATGTAGCTTTAAGCACTAATCAGTTATCCAATTAAGCTTTGATTGCTTAATCTTTTCCTGAGATGCTTATGTGCGTAATAATGTTTGCTTAATCAGTTAATTTGCCATTATTTTGAACTTTAATGAGGCTTCTCAACTAGAACTGCTATAATGTAATGCCAGATAAACATTTTGTCTTCATTGGTAGTTTTCAAGAGGACATGTGGAACCAAGTGCTTCAAAGGGCACCGAATATAATTACATTTTCAGCCATCATTTGCTGGATGAAACCTGAGAGTTTCTTTAGTTTGCCTATGTTTGTTTGTAAATAATGTTAGTTACATTAGTGTGTTCTTTATTTATTTATTTTCAGGCATATTTATCCTTTCCAGATGGAGTAGCTTC
The DNA here is from genome assembly GCA_958450335.1 of Hibiscus tridactylites. Lineage (NCBI taxonomy): Eukaryota > Viridiplantae > Streptophyta > Magnoliopsida > Malvales > Malvaceae > Hibiscus > Hibiscus tridactylites. Next base: position 9,743,278 of record OY288279.1, on the reverse strand, counting down.
TGTGTTTGGCCTTGTAGCAATGATGATTGGTCACTATGGTGTCTTGATGAGATTTGATTTACCATTTCAAAATAATTGTAAGGTATGATATATGCAGCCAATGTTGATATCAATTAAAGCTATTTAGTGCACTTCAGTTTTTGAAAGTATATTTTTCTCCATTATTTAGTGAATTCCTTCCTTTTTACGTTGTATTTTTGTTGATTATATATTTTCCATTTTAGGCTTGCAAAATAAATTGAACTCTTCATGTTCTTCCTCTATCCACTAATCAAGGGTTGAAAATTGTGTACCATATTGACAGAGTGATGCGGAAAGAGAGAGCAATGAGCCTTTTGAAATACCGCAGCAAACTCAAAAGCACAAGCGGGTTAAGGCTCGTTTTGGTTCCTCAAAAGAGGATGCTTTTCTCCCCCCAATCAGTTTAATCTAGTCAGTGATGCTTGCTTTTGTTGGAAAAAATAATCTTTAATGGTAAATCCGTTGTTCTTTTTAGCATTCAATAGCAGTCATCTACGCTTTTTCTTCAATTTGGTTCCTTTATTTATTAGAAGTCTCTTTGATTTTTCTATCCTCTCTTATTTTGCAATAGATGCAATTAAGAGACTGAGAAAGGAGAGTTAAAGTAATTGAAATTGTCTAAATTTATGTAGAAAGCAATCAATGAATAGTGCTTGGGGTTATTTTTATCTATCACAGAGACGAGAGATATAATAATATTAATTAGAGGCTGGTGATAATAATAATAAACATGTCGCTGCAATGACATTGACAGGGGCATTTCAAAGAGGAAGCTCCCCGCAGTTTTCTCAAAAAACTTATAACAAAGTTGAATGCTGAAAATCCACATCTGTTCAGAGCTATGATCGTATGGTATAAGACCACTGATTCGAATTTATAAGACTACAGTTTTCTTGCCTTCATTATTTATGTAATGATCCTATATTTTTGTTTTTCTATTCACGTGTAATTATTTGGTTATTAATTAGTTGATATAACCAAATACAACCAAGGCAAAGCTTCCTAGTTTTCCCTCGGATCGTCGAATGACGTTCAGGCTTTGGGGCAAGGAACCTGTCATTAGAACTTGTAGAAGAGGTACAAGCCCATGACGGATATAAAAGGTGTGGCTACCGATAAAATTCATCAAAATAGGAAAAATTATCGGAAGAAAGTGAAAGTTGATGAGATCATGGACAATTTATATGATGATGGTGGGGAAGCATGTAGCTGTACAGAAGAAGGAATTACAAATATTGTCCAAGTAAAAGTTAATATGAAAATTTCCAGTGCAAAAAATATACTTTTACCGTGGATTCAAAGGAAGAAAAGCGAGAAGATTGTCTCTAGAGGTATGAACTTGAGATCTGAGATTGAATAATGTGATGTTCTAACTAGACGAGGCACAAAATGTAGCAAAGGAAAAGAGGGGAAATGCAAAAGGATGTTGCTTAATACTTTAATTTTTTTTCTTTTTTGCATGAACTTGTAGAAGAGGTACAAGCCCATGGCGGATATGGAAGGTGTGGCTACTGATAAAATTCATCAAAATGGGCAAAATTATCAGAAGAAAATGAAAGTTGATGAGATCATGGACAATTTATATGATGATGGTGGGGAATCATGTGGCGGTACAGAAGAAGGAATTGTAAATATTGTCCAAGTAAAAGTTAATATGAAAATTTCCAGTGCAAAAAATATACTTTCACCGTGGAGTCAAAGGAAGAAAAGCGAGAAGATTGTCTCTAGAGGTATGAACTTGAGATCTGGGATTGAATAATGTGATGTTCTAACTAGACGAGGCACAAAATGTAGCAAAGGAAAAGATGGAAAATGCAAAAGGATGTTGCTTAATACTTCATTTTTTTTTTGCATGAAGATGAGAGCACTTCCTTAGATGCTCTGCTGATATTAGCGAATTTGTCTACATCAATGTTGCCAACATCAATAGTAGAATCTAGTATGTGTCAATTGCTTCTCTACAGTTAACTTGTCACTTATGATATGAGATTTTTTGTCACTGAATTTGTTCTAGTTACTCATTATATGTTTCTTCTGGTTTGTTTACTTCATGCTTGCTGGAAGTATACATTATTCTCATTCATTTTGTTGTTGTATTTGTGTTTTCTTAGAATCATCTACCAAATCAAAAGAGAATAGAATTACAAGTGAAGCAGATGAGAAGTTCAGTGCTCTTGAAGCTATATCTGTAGGCCATCATAGAGATAAAACTAATCACGTATGGGTCAAAACAAAAGGTGCACAGCTTAATTACCGGAGCTGAAGATTTTTTATCTAGTAAATCAAAAGATGGAAGTTATTCAGCTACGGCTGACAATGTTGTTTATGAACCAAAAACAACAGCCAGAACCTACCAATAACTCGAAGAAAAGAAACATCAAAGTTCTTCTCAGGTAGCTACTGAATATTATGATTATTGTACTTCTAATCTTGATTTCATGACAAAATATTTTGTTCAATCTGCATATTTCATTTCCCGAAGCTCCAACTGATTCTCCTTTCATACAATCTTTTGATAATAAGGTAGGTGAGTGTTTTAACCTTTTGTCTGCTAATTTTTTTTCTTGGCCAATTTAATGCTTGTAAAATAGTAAAACAATTTCATGTTATTTTAATAGTATATATTCTCTCCAGTGTTGTTGCTTTTCTTAATGTCTTGTAGGATGTGGCTGAAGAAGTGAATAAAAGTCTCACTAAATGTAAATGCATGACTCAATCTTCTGTTCAATCAAGACAATGAAGATTTGGCGTGTTGCACTTCTTTCCCTATGGTTCAAATGTATCAATTTTTTTTGTTATTTTTATGGAACTCAAGAAATGGTGGTGTATTTTGAATTAACATGTCGCATTTGAGAGCCATTTTCTTACCCTTGATGTTTAATACTTACTAGTAATCAATACAATATACTTGAGTCTTGTCCAGGTGGGTACAAGCTATAACATTTTGAATGCTAAGACGGATGTTCCTAATGTTGGTAGTACACATCCAACAGTCAGTGACCAACCCCTTACCATGGCACATATCTAGGGGAGGGAAGCTGATATACGAGGTATGTCTGAATTGAAGCGTACACTGGACAAAAAGGTTATTCCACTATTTGATAGGTTTAATTGCTTATATTATTTTGAACACATCTTAACTTTCTTGGTTTTTTTTCATGCTAGATGTGGATTATATATTGTTTTGCATTTATGTGGATTTTATATTGTTTTGCATTCTCATATGGATAGCTGCTACGTTAGTATAATGTATTTTGTATATAATGTCTATACACACACATACTTCATGAAGCCATATTGATGGAGCTCAGAAATACAATATTTAAAAGGTTCTGAGCCTTTCAAGAAGCATATTGCAATGGTACTTGTACAGCTAAAGGAAGCCAATGGCCAGGCATATGGCATCCATGAATTGATGTAGAAGTGGTTTATTCTTCTTCTTTTTTATTTCAAATCTCTTCAATAACTTCAATTTGATCATTTTCCATGTAAGTATTTTCTAATTTACAGAATTTGAGACAACATAATGCTTATCCAGCAACCCACGTATCACCACAGCAGAAACCACCAACTAATTCCAAATTCATGGTGGTTTGGAAAGTTCTATTGTTTCACAAGAATTCGATCTGTTGCGGGTCAAAGGATCAAGACTAAAAGTGGGTTCCATGGTCGATGCTGCTATTAAGGTACAAGTATCTTTTCTCCCGTGTCTATATATTTACTTAAAATCTCAGGTTATGGTTTAATGACCCCTGCGAAGGATGACGAAGATCCATTTATTAGGGTTGTAGAAGCTTTGAACTCTATAGATAAACACTTAGATTCAAGATTACCTCGAAACTTTGAGTAAGTTCCTTCCGAGCTTATAACATCGTGTGTTGCTACTTTTCTCATGATATTGTGTTAGAAATGCTGGCGGAGAAAATTATGAGTTATTTATAGGAGTTTTACTAACAATTATGAAGTCTCGTCGAGGCCCTTTCGTTGCTTTATTTTCCTAAAGAGGAATCCCCCCTTTGAAAGCAGATTTACTGCTATTGAAACGTGGTTGAAAATTAAAACAAACTCGGCTTTTTGAGAAAGTCTTTCTCAGTGATATGCACACCATAAACCGTCAGTGTGAATGTGACGTGCTGCATGAATTGCATTTTGAGACGGTTAAATATTTTTGTAGACGCCTTATCGAAGTGGGTAATGCCTCTATTTGTATCCCATATGGGGAAACATTGGAGTTTGGTTCGATCCTTTCGGTCAGATTTTTGGTGTCTTGTTTTTGACCTAAAGATATTTTGTGCGTTATGACTTTCAATTGAGACGGATAATAAATGCAAATGTAATCTATGGAAATGGGTTATGCAAATGTGACCTATGGTCCTCGTGGATGAAACAATGGATTGTTGTTGCCCCTGCAATAGATTCTGAGAAATGATGCAAAATAGGAGCCTTTCGAATTCCAGCCATCCTGGCTAGGTCCCTAGCAGTCTTAATATAATAGGTCATTCTACAAGTAATATATTACTACTACTAAGCATCATGGCAAAAATATCAGAGAAAGACGAACGAGAAAAAAATCAAAAGCTTTAAACTTCAATTTCAGGGCTATTCAAGAAGGAAGAAGCCTCCAAAAATAAGCGTATGCCACTATCTGCAGCGAGCACACGGTATTCTTTAGTAAAAGGCGAAAGAATAGTTCGCTTTGTGCTCAATGCGTGGCTGCGTGCTTTTCTAAGCTTAATGTGTGGTTATTTATACTTGTTCTAATGCTCACGGCATCTCTGTTTTGTCAATGTGGGATTATTGCTCCTAACCTTGTTTGCTAAGATACAGCAACTTCAATAAACCATGAAAATGGACCCATCCGATATCGCTTTGAACTCCAATAAACCATGAAAATGGACCCATCCGATATCGCTTTGAACTCCAATAAACCATGAAAATGTGATAGATGTAAAACTCAAGATGCATCCGGTACAGTTTATCTTTTTCCTAGCAGCTTGCATTGATCTTTAGATGTATCATAGTTTTTCATTAAAAAAATTAGTTTCTAGAATCAGTTCTGATGTCAATACTAGCCTCTTTCATCTAGATTGGAATATCATGAAGCCAAATGAAGATTGCAAAAAGCCAACAAAAACACCAAGACACCCACATGCATCTTCCTGATCTCTGTTACAGTATAGACAGCAGCCTAATATCAAAAACGAATTAAGAGAATATTTGAGAGAGCAAAAAAAATAGCCTTTAGTTTTGGTACTTTGGTGGGCGTTTTCCTGCATTCCTGCAGCTTTTTCCGTAGCGGTTTACTCTATACATCACTTGAAATCCAAAAGAACTGCCTTATCCTTTACTGGAAGCCAACATTGTTGACATTGCGTCTTTGTATTTCTTGATGATATTGCTCTGCTGCTGTCTACCTTTTGTCGTTAGCGAAAAGGTAATCTTTGATGTCCATTGCTCGAAAAATAGTATGGAAATTCCTCCGAAGACGATGTTACTACTTTTGCTAGTGCTAGCATATGGAGCCAACTCACTTTTACAGGGCTAAACCCCCTTTCCGAAAGGGGTCGAGTTGAAAAACTTGAATTGCACCATGTTCATAATGCTTATATTTGCACTTAGTAGGAGTTAACACAGTTGCTGCATATATTGGACCTTTCCTTATCACTAGCTTCGTGAATTTCTTAACTGAAAATTATGATGTTTTAAACCATCAGTGATTCAGTATGGACTGGTTCTTGCATTTATCTTCTTTTCAAAGACTATGGAATCACTAACTCAACGGCTGTGGTACCTTAGTGCTCATAGAATCGGAATAAGGGTTTGTGCAGCTCTCACTGTTTCAATTTACAAAAAATCGATTTCAATTAAGTTGGTCTGGAGAGAATTGGAGTGTTGGGACAAAGAAGTTTGTTTGCATGACTAGGTGCTACTAAAGAAAAGGAGAATTTTGGTGTTGGATGAGGCTACAGCTTCCATGATACAGCCACAGACAATGTGACTCTATAAAGCATGAGTCTTGAAACTGCACTCATGGGAACCCACTTTGTTGAAGAAGCTTCTTCAACATAGAGAAGCCGAGAGAAAGTGGCTTAAGAAGTATCTATATACATGCTCAGCTATTGCCTTTCTGTTTTGGACTTAACCAACTTCAGTGTCTGTCATCACATTCGGTGTCTGTGGTTTGGTAAAAGCGCCTTAAACATCTGGGACGGTGCTTTCCGTCGTAGCAACTTTTAGGATCCTTCAAGAACCTATAAACAACCTTACGGGACTCATTTCAATGACTGCTCAGACAAAAGTCTCATTTGATCAAATTCAAGAGTTCCTTGGAGAGGAAGAACAAAGTAAGGTCATATCCACTTATGGTGCAAGAGCATCTAATGTTGCTATCAAAATCAAGACCGGAGAATATGGATGGGAAACAAGAGGCCTAGAGATAAAGACACCGAACATCAAAATCGCTGACAAATTGAAAATAATGGAAGGTTACAAGATTGCTGTTTGTGACTCAGGTAAATCAAGCCTACTTTGCAGCATACTAGATGAGATACGAAGGATTTCGGGTGCACCATTAAGGTTGATGGGAAAAAGGCTTATGTTAAAAACTTGGTTCCACTGAAACTTTTGCTATTAAATTTTCCAGTTTTACTGAAATGAACCAATGACAGGTTCTCACGAGTGTTGTCTTGTAGACATAGTGCTGCAGGACCATCAGCTTATATATAAACAGATCATTTACATAATATAAATTCCACTTGATATAATTTCGTCTGGTAAGTTGTGCTGTGGCTGAAGATGGAGAGAATTGGAGTGTTGGACAAAGACAGCTTGCTTGCCTCGCTGTGAGAATTTTGGTGTTGGACGCGGCTACAGCTTCCATTGATACAGCCACAGACAATGTGAATCAGGAAACAATAAGGAATGAGACAAGCAGATGTATGGTCATCACTGTGGCACATCGGATACCAACCGTTATCGACAATGATTTGGTTCTGGTTCTTGATAAGTTAAGACCATAGGCTGTCTTCTGCATATTATCAAAGCATAAACCTCAAAATATATGCATCACCTAAGAAAATTATGAACATGGTTAAATGCTACTTACTATTAGCTGATTGTGACAAATATGTTGTTTAATGCCAGGGGAAATAGTTATGGACTGCATAACATGAAAGCTTTCGGAACTTCAATGAAGATTTCTTTGAATGAATCCTTAAGATCAACTTCCTGGGGGAGGATTCTAGTCAGAATGTGTGAGAAAATATAAAGGAAAAGATTTGGTATTCATCAAATCATGTGGACAACAATGGAGCATCATCCTGCAGGAACATTACAAGTAGAAACATGCAAACCACCCTAACAAATTGTTCCAGTTACGTGCTACACCGCCATTATCAAGCAATGGGTGTATATTTTCAACTGACAAAGCCCAGTTTTGTCTTCATTTTTATGGCAATTAAAGTTTGTTGGCTTGACAGGCCCGTATTTGAGATTTTGGCAGCTTTAAGGTGAATCTAAAAATTAGGCCCTTTATAATAAATATAAAAAAAATTAAATTATAAGAGTAAACAAAGATAAATTAATTCACTTATAAATTATTATTTTTTATTATGCTAAAAAAACTTTTTAATATATACATTAAATTTAAATTTAAAACATCAATAAATTTTATTAAACACCCGACTACTAATAGAATTCAGGGTTAAAGCTTAAAATTTAATAAATTAGTTTAAACACCCAACAAAGATAAAGCTTTCTAATAAATTTTGAAAATAATAAGTAAATAAAATAGGAAAATTGAAGAAAAAATGAGAGAGAAACTGAAATATAATGATGAGCAAAAAAATGAGAATAATAAATCAATGTAAATAATATTTAGGGTAAACTACACATATGACCACTGAATATGAGTTTGATGTCAAAATGACCACTATATTATTTTTGTCGCAAGTGCACCACACAACTATTTAAATAGTTTCATTTTAGCCACACGCCGTTAAAAAACGAAAAAGTTAACGAAACTGTTAAAAAAATTGGTATAGTTACACATTTGGTCCTCTATATTTATACAATATATCAATTTAGTCTTAATTTTAATCTAATAAAATAAATTAATTATTCAATAATATGGTGACACGTGTCACTACCTTATTGGAGAATTTTAATTTTAATCAAAGAACTGTCCTTGGTAGGAATCAAACCTGAGACCTTGGGAGTATAGCGCGCGAGTTTACCACTATGATATGCAATACTAATAATAATATATTAGTATAAATATAGAGGACACATGTCATTTTTCCTACTCCCAAGGTCTTAGGTTTGATTCCTACCAATGGTAGTTCTTTGGTTTTTATTTTTCCTACTCCAATCAGGGTGACACGTGTCACTATCTTATTGAATAATTAATTTATTTTATTAGATTAAAATTAGGACTAAGTTGATATATTGTATAAATATAGAGGACCAAATGTGTAATTATACCATTTTTTTAACATAACCATTTAAATAGTTGTGTGGTGCATTTGCGGCAAAAAATAATATAGTAGTCATTTTGACACTAAACTCATAATTCAGTGGTCATCTGTGTAGTTTACCCTATTATAGTCAAATTTAAAATTTTGTTACCGTTATTAAATTTGATTATACACCAATTTCTTTCTCAAATTAATTGAATGCTTTCCCTGAAATTAGTGTTGTTTAACCATTTTATAGTTTTGTTACCGTTATTAATTAATGTTTGCTATTAGTAGCTGTCAAATCTAACGGCTGAAAACATAAACTAATAATTAATGGATTAATATCCTATACACTGGCGGTGGAAACCGAAAGTTTTTACAAGCGCATTAGTTTTAGGGTATAGAGAGTTAGTTTAGGGTATATGGTTTAGAGGTTAGATGTAAGAGTTTAGAATTTAGGGATAGTTATTTCAATTTAAGGTTTAAGGTTATAATTTAGGGTTTATAGGTTAGGATTTAGTTTTTAAGGTAATATGATGAGGATTTAGGTTTTAACCTGTAAACCTTAAATTATAACCCTAAACCTTAAATTAAAACAACTATCCCTAAATTCTAACCCCCTACACCTAAACCCCTAAACCATATACCCTAAACTAACTCCATATACCCTAAAACTAAGACGCTTGTGGAAACTTTCAGTTTCCACCGCCTGTGTATAGTATAAACTAATAATTAATTACCATTAGATTTCACCTTTAAAATGATAGTAAAAATTAAGTCTGTGTTAAAAACGCACACATTCAGTGTAACGACACCAAAAGCTCCCCGGGCCTCAGATGACTATTTTGATCTGCTGGAGTCGGCCTTTTTGCGTGGTCTTTACATGGAGGACTTCGTCGCCGTCAAATGGTCACCAGATCGCTGACATCTTAAGGGACGAGGTTGACTATTGATTTGCTCGGAGGTTTCTTGACGGTGGAGAAGCGAGGGCGGGGAGCAGGCTATTTACAAACATTTTTGGCTCTCGTGGCAGAACCCCAACGGCGGTTGTTGCCGTAAAACTTGCTGGTAAACGTCCTGCTTTGCTGCTGTGTTTTGAATGGAGGAACCTTTCCGGCTGCGTTAGGATGGTTGCCATTGGAGGCTTTGGGGCCGGTTCGAAGATGGCAGTTAGTGGTTTGCAATTCCGACCTATCCAACGGTCCTTTTCGGGACAAGCTGGAGGACGGACCTTGAGCACCAAAGTTGCCGTAGTTGAAGGTTTCTGGGCCGGCGGAAGAACATGGAAAATAGGTTGGAAAGATATTCCCCCAGGCAGCTTTGGACTCGCTTCCGAAAAACAGCGTGGAATTTACATCTCGACGGTCCTTAGCCAGGCAACTGTGTCTCGTCCTGATCTGATTCTTCCTGGTCGCCGGCGAGGGCGCTCTGTTCATGGGTGGAGACAGATTTCCTTTCAAAGGCAATTAGGTCTCTTTACGTGGAGGCAAGGTCTTTCCTTTTTAGGAAAGTTGACCTTTGGGAGCAGATGTAGGTTAGATAGACAGTTTGTTTCAGCCGGATATGGTGGGATTGGGTTTCCCTTTTTAGCACAAGTTTGTGGTTGTTTTGAAGAGATTAAAATATGTAGTACATGTGCATCAATATCTTTGCCTTTTTGGTTGTCCTTCAGCCAAATCAAAGATTATCAACGCAGGCTTTGGAGTCTGACCGAGAGCTTCTTTTTTACAAGGATTGCGGATAACTCCCTTGCTTTGTTTCATGTTCGATGGGGAGGGTCGATACTCGATGGCTCTTTTAAATCCTTCTTCCGGCTTTGTTTCGTGCTTCTTGTTCATTAGTGGTGCTAGTTTTCTTTTTGCTAAACCCTTGTTTCTTTCTGGTTGAGTTTCGGATGTTGTCGCGGTTGTTGCAACTTGGGAGTAGCTGGAGTCCTGGCCTTCTGATCGATGCTTAGCTGATAATCGTTGTGTCGCTTGCCTTGATAAGGGTCGTTATCGATGTAACGAAAGCCTGCCTCTGGATAGAGCTCTCATGCGAAGGCATGATGGTGCTGTTCTTCTAGGTGCTGTAGAAGGTTCTTTTTGTCACCAGCTTAAGTCTCTCAAGCAAGCCATGTGTTGCCATTTTTCCTCACTGTTGATGGAGGATACGGCTGTTTGGCTCTTTGTCATGGATTGTTATGTGTCGTTTGGTTTGTGTTCTTGTAGTATTTTACTGTTGCTTTCTTTCAGCTTGTTCTGTTGTTGGCTTCCCGTCTACTGGGAAGAGATGTTGTTTTGTGGTGTTTTCCGATGGGATGTTTTCGAGTCTGTTCTATGTTTTCGTTCTTGAATGAAAGTTACCCTTTGAACAAAAAAATGATAGTAAAAATTAAAGCTGTGCAATTAAACATGTGGTATATAATTACCGTTGTTAATAAATACAATATATAATGACATATAAATTATATAGAGGGTTGGTTGGAAAAGTTATGGGCCCTAAAGTTTATATAGGCTAGTGTTTGTATAAATTATAGGCTTACGAAGATGCCCTTCAGGTTCAGGCCCAAATACGGCCCTAGGGCTCGAGTAGATCAAAAAATAGTGTACATTTTCGACACTCACATTTAATATGAGATAATAACCAAAAACATAAGTACAAAGAGATCAAGAAAGAAAAGAGAACAATGAAAATAACTCTTTTCTATTCAACCGTCACCACAACTCAACTGTGAATAATATCAATGATTGTGAGCTTGTATTTAAATTCAGTTCGAGAGTTTAAAACAAGGAGATCAAAAAGATAATTAAAAAAGCGTCATCTTAATTAATCGTATCGACGTCAAATTCAATTCTAATAGAAAAAAATGAAAAAATAAGCGGCCAATCGACCGATTAAGAAGGAAAAAGCGTGTCAAAAGACAGAAAATTCATACCAAAAAATAAAGAAAATCTTGTCACAAGGACATAGTTATTAAATTCAAAAATTGAAAAAATAATGTCCGAAATAAAAAAATAACAAGAAAAAATTACGAACAATCGACAACCAGTACTAAAATTAATGTTGTCGTTAACCACATAAAAATTAGAAAGAAAAAAATATTGCAGAGCGGTTAGAGAAAATAGGGAGAGTGGCCAGGGTATTTTTTTTTCCTTTCAATCTATCAACTTTTTTTTGAATATTTAAGTATGTGATTATTGTATTTACATATATAAATTGCAAATATGAGTAAATCTTATATGTAATTAATACTTTAATTATGTAAGTAAATGAAAAATCGTGTATTTCCTTAACTTATTTTGTTTACAAATTCCATTTATGGAGTTAAAAAGTTCTACCGTAAATGTACGAAAGGAAGTCACATATATAGGATGAATATTCAATTGAGTTAAATCAAGTTAAAAAGAAATTGACAAATAATATTTTACAACATAAATTTTATTTGAAAATTTTAAAATTTCAAGGTGAGTTTAAAGTATTTGTGTTGAATCAAATCAAATTATTATTTAAACTTAATTGTAAATATTTATAATGTTACAATACTAACTAAGTATACAATTCAAACAATTTTTTTAATCATATACAATATATACATATTTCTCATATGTGAGATATATCAATAAAATTAAAAGACTCAGACTCAAACTAAAAAAACAATCCAACTAATTACTCAAATTTACGAGTTGAGTCAAAAAAAATTATTTTTATTTTTCGAGTCAAATTTTGTTATTTGTTATAGATATAGATGATACTTTCTAAGGGGCCGCTATTCAAGATTCTGTGTGAAATATCTGAATCTGCCACAAAGGCATTGATACCAAACTTACGTAGACACGTGTAATCATAATTTATGTTTCTGTCAATCAGTTCTATTGTATACTTCTTCTACAGTAGGGACAGTCCCCACACGTTCTGACCCAGGGACCCAAGCAGCCAAAATGAAACCTGTGCCCACACGGCAGCCGTGTCAGCGCATCTTCTTCTCCGAAGCTTTCGAGACATATACTGCAATCCCTCGACGTCTTTCTTTCAAGGTCCACCTCTTGGCTGCTATAAACTTCCAACGGCAAACAGTCGACGGCCTCCTGAGTAAGTCCGGGAGGCTTCTTGCTTGTTTCGTGTAACAATTGAAACCTTTCTGTTCCAGAGGTTAATGGGGAACTCCTAGCTTCCAACCCTGTAGAGAATTCACTTACGGTCCTCAAATCATCATCCGATACATACTCCCGGCGGTAAGCGTTAGGTGGAGTTATGCTGCTTCGCCTGAAGAAAATAAAGGGAAGAAACGGAAACCAAAATGAAAAAAAAATCAAACCATGATGTACAAAATGTTTAAACCGCAGTTTGCACTTTAGAAGTCTATTGCTTAATGCAAGATCTAACATAAATGCGCCCACTATTGAATGCCGCGTGCAACATACAGACAATACAGGAAACGAGTAATACTAATTTGCCAATGTAAATGAAGTGGGAGCAGAAGTGGTTTGGATTGTCATAGTGGTAGTGATGTTATTAATTGGAACCACTAACATTACTGCATAGGAAGCGCCAGCAGTGGGACTGGACAGTAATGGTAATTAGTGATGCAAGAACAATTACCAACAGGATAGAAAGCACCAAAAACAGCAGTGGGCCTGCAAATTATGGTGCCACTGGTAGCTGGGGAGTAACAAACGAAATATCCGCTTTAATGTATTAGCAGAAGTGGGACACAAAGTAATGACAGACGGCATAAAATCATAAATTTAGTCCATTCAAGAATATGTGTGTGTGTGTGTGTGTGTAGAGAGAGCGTGAATAATTCAGCACAATGTTTTTTTAAGGGAAAACGGAAAGGCCTGCAGAAACATGATGATTTAGTTAGGCAACTCCATAGAAGTATCTAGGACATCAATGGCAAAAACAACAGTAGAAAGTTAAATTCGTTAGTGACAGCTTACAACCCACGCAACTGAATTGCTGAAACAAAGTGCATGGTAAGTTTTGGACTGAGCAAAAGTGTCATCCTTAACCGGTTATAACCCAGAGTTGTCTTCCTATCAGTTCTATCATATGATTTGGTATCTCCTTTCTTATTGCTAAACCAAGCCAGACGCCTACTGTCCCTAATACAAGACCCCGTATTTATTTTTTGGATTCACTAATTATAATGGAGCACAATCAACAGCAATACACTGAATCTTCCTACAGATTATGACACTTATTGCTCATGTGATGGTTGCCTCTTTTGATTATTTTACACCCTCAACAGATCCACAAACTCAAAGTACAAGTGCAAAAATATCATCTGAATCCAGGCAAACTTTTACACATTTCCACAAGTCATCTATACAATCACCGAACTTCATAAATAAATTATTAATGTGCATGTGCATGTGCAAGTGCCGTTTTAAAGGAAATTTCCATCAGACCCAGAATAGCTGGGATAAATGTTTGGTCCAACTATAAAGAAAATTGAGTGCCAAAGGTAAGTAAGTTCGCCATCATGGCTAAAAGTGGCTTCCTAATGATGTCAAAGATCATGCAGAATATAAGTATCCAATATAAGTTTGATAATGATTCAATAGATATTATAATATACTTGTCCTTGCACTTTGACAATAAATAATAACGAGCATAATCCAAGAGAAATGTGAAAACTATGAGTTTCAAACTTGCAGAGAGCTCTAAGCACTGACCTGTTTTCAGAAACAGACACGCCTCTCAGTCGCTCAAGAAGCCTTGCTCTCGCAAGTAGCACAGCTCCAGGAAGCCTTTCATCTGAACTCAAACTTCGCCTGCTTACATTGCTTACACCATCCGCATTTAAACCATTGCTCGATACAAGATCGCTGGTACCTTCATCAAACCTTGCTCTTGCAAGCCTGTCATTTGATCTCAAACTTTGCCTTCTTGAACTGTTTACAATGTCTGTATTTAACCCATTGCTCGATACAAGCTCACTGATACCTTCGTCAAACCGCACTGATGGGCGCTCCTGAAAAAGCCAAATTCAATACAGAATTAGTCAGACACTCAAAATATCCAAGAACGATAAATAAGGTAATGATACAATCTCAATGCATCCAAATATAAGTAATTCAGGCGAGGAAAAATAAATTATAAAAAACAGGTAAAGATATCAAACTACCTAGTCGGTTCTTGTATAGATCGGAGGCCAAAATTTATTGCAAGTGAACTTAGGGTTTAGTTAAATTATCAATAATATTTTATATTTATAAAACTATTTTTAAGTAATTCCAATGATAAATTTAGCTTAGGACTATTGAATTTCAGAGCAGAGTTCAACATTGAAGCGTAAAAAACACAACAAATTAGTTAAATCCAATTTTTAATTTAAAAACAAAAATTGCAATTTATTTTACCTTCCAAAAATAATACCCATGCTAACATGTTTTCTTTCGATTTTTCTATTTCTCAGCAAACAATAAATAAATAACATGGAAAATAGGTAAATGGGAAATTGAAAAGTTGAGCGTACAGAGAGGGAGGAAGCACGCGAGTTGAAGTGGCGCACGTGGGAAGACCGGCGGAGAGAATCACCACCGTCCAAATCATGCCTGTTATTGTGATGACTGAGATGATTCCGGCGATGGTAGTTCCGTTCAATTGAGGACCCAACCCCTGAATCCGGATCGGGTCGACCCACTCTCGACCTTCGAGTGTAGAATAACTCCGCAGCGCTTGTCATCCAACAAAAACCCCAAATGATTTTACGGATTAAAAAAATCCTCGAAAAAAACAATTAACAATGCCTCCCAAGTATATTTTGGATTAATAAGTAGGAAAATGAAGAGAAGCTACTGAATTCTTCGAAGAAACGCGGGAGAAAATTGCGGCAAATAAAAATCAATAGCCTTAGCTTCGAAGAAAGAGACCGAAAAAGATAAATTTTGAAGCTAAATTTGGCCTTTATGCCATCGGCTTCGGTAAAGTAAACAGCCACCTTTATAAGTAGGTTTAATCCAGCAGGTATCCCCATATTACGCCCAGATTTTAAATTAGTCCTCAACTTCGTAAGGTTTTTGTTGCATACTCCCAAAGCATCAATGGGCAATAAGGTCTTTTTGTTAGTTAGTTAGTTATTAATTTAATTATTTTTTAATAGAGTTGTTAATTTAAGTATCATATGTTAGATTGGAGTAGGTTTAGGTGCCACATGTTTAGAGTGCGGCTAAAAAACAGCAAAAAATTAAATGAAAATGTTATCAAAAAGTTAAACTAAAATAAGTAATTTTAAATGCATCACATTAGTAAAAAGAAATCTAAGGTGAATACAATATAATATTTGTTCATTGATATTTTTAATCCTTTAACGATGCGTATATCCCTCGTAGACGGGGCGATTTGAGCATGTGTTTTCTAGAATGAACATTATCTACTTTTTTACACTTGTTAGGTTCAATATTTTATATTTAAATAATTTACGTAATGTGTGCTTAAATTTTATTCATATATTTTTTTTTTAAAAATGCATTTGATCTAAATTTTAATTTCTCTCTCTCCACTCTTTTTTAATAGTTAAAACTGATAAATTTAAAGGTAAACTACATAAATGACCACCATACTATTAAAAAGTCGCGATTTGACTACTTTATTTTTTTCGAAGCAATTAAACCATCAAACTATTTAAATGGTATCAATGTGACCATCAGCCGTTAAAAATAATAGAAAAGTTGACGGGACTGTTAAATAAAATTGGTATAATTACACATTTGGTCCTTATTATTTACCCATTCTTTTAATTTAGTCCTAATTTATATTAATAAAATAAATTAATTATTTAATTAGATAGTAACACGTGTCAACACCTTATGTGGTGACACGTGTCGCCACCTGTTTAAAGGGAAAAAATAACTTCAAGTTTGATAGGGGAATTGAACTCAGGCAACCAAGTGTGATTAGCAGCGAAATAACCACTGCACCAAACTCAATCATATGCTTAAATTTACTCAATTAGATATATATGTCTTATGTTTCTACATTTATTCTTTTAATTTGTAGTGTCACAAAGAACACTACAAATTGTTTTAAAGTAAATGCCTTGTGTATTACTCAAATGATGGATGAATACAAGTGAGGTGGGGAGATCTCTTTTTGTTGTTGAATCCTCATATAATGAACAGACGAGATTAAATAACATTAACGATTCAGATCGAAAGCCACCTACCAAATCTACACTAAGTAAAGTCTATCACAATAGATTTCTTTCCTTATGTTTGTGTTTACATTGTGAGATATTCCTATCTCTTTGAATATTCTCTAGTAAGATGACATCTATTAATTTAACAGGATCAATGTACTCGGGCTTTCTTTGAGACTCCAACGATCAGACCAAGTCAGGTTGTCTTCTAGGCAATCCCAAGACCTTGTTTAGAACCTCTTGAACTGCTTGTCGTGCATGTGTCTCAGTCGCCAACTTGCGGGCATGCCATTATGCACAACACTAGACCGACTGTGAGCTGGAGAGCACCTCCTCGTGGTTGGATAAAGGCAAACGCTGAAGGCGCTGTAAGGGGCAATCGAACATGATTGCGGAAGGCAAGGTCTTGCGTGATGATGCTGGAGCTTGGTTATTTGGTCCCTCGAGAAGCTTGAGATTGTGTACAGTCTTTGTTACGGAGTTGTGGGTTGCGGATGATGCACTTAGACACACTTGGCGTCTTGGTCATCGGAATGTTGAACTTGAACTAGACAATCGAACGACGACCTAAATTATGAAGGGAGAGTCTATGGCCTTATTGGACTGTGGTCGTGTTGATCGGATACGTGGCTTGTTAAGTCGTAGCTAGAATGTTCGAATCACTCAAATTGGTTGTGAGACAAACAAAGTTGCCTATGGCCTTGCCGGTATGGTTAGGGGTCATGTTGTGGGAGAGTGGATTCATGTGTAAGCACCCGCAAAAAATATCCATTTGTTACTGTCGGATGCCTATGGTTGTTAGCTTGTCTTTTTGAATTAGGGGAGTGTTGTTTCTTTTATGGATTGATATTTATTTTGTGAATTAGTACCGTGAGTATTTTTTTTCCTACATCTAGATTTAGGGAAGTTTTTAACGAGACTTGCAGTAGTAATTTTATCCTTATGTATCGAAAAGAAGGTTTTTTATTCACAATAGTTAAGAGTTAAATTTTAATATTATGAATAAAGCGGATTTAATGGAGTTAATTGCATCACAAATCCACAAACTATAACACTCATTTTAAATTAGTCTTTATACTTTTAAATATTATAATTATATCCCCAAACTACGACCTTCATTCTGAACTGATCCCTAAACTTTTGAGAATTCTAATTTCATCATCAAACTATGGTTCTCATTCTAAATTAGTCCTCAAACTTTTTAAACGTTCTAATTTCAGCTACAAATTATCAGTATATGCTAATCATGTTTTATGTTAATAAAATAGTTATAAAAATTGTTAATTGTCATGAAACACTTATGTGTATTATATAATAATATGATGTGGTATAAACAATAATTTGATGATGAAATTGAAATATTCAAAAAGTTGAAGGACCAATTTAGAATGAGGATCATAGTTTGTAGGTGAAAATGGAACATTCAAAAGTTTGGGGACTAATTTAAAATGAGAGCCATAGTTTAGAGATAAAATTAAAATATTTAGAATTTCGAAACCAGTTTAAAATAAGGATCATAGTTTATAGACGTGCGGTGCAGTTAACTCAATTTAACATTATTATTTAAATTCTGATAAATAAGGACACTGATCTAATCATAGGCGAAGCCACATGGGAGGCTGGTAGGGGCCAAGCCCGTGATCCACCATTATGATCCATTCTTTTTTTTAATTTGTCCCCGTTAAATTATATTAGATTTTATTTGTTTTGACATTATAGAGTGAGTGTTATCTTAGCGGTAAAGTGTGTACAGAAAGATTGGGTGCAAAAAATCTAGGGGCTTAATTGATTTTATTTGTCCCATTAACTTTTAATTTTTGGCTTTGCCCCTGATCCAATGCCATACATATATACCCCTACAGTCCTACTTACTGTAATCACTAATTTTATCCGAACCTTGAACACCTTCAAGTTTTTGTCAATATGGGCTTATTGGGCTGTTGGGCATTTAAAATAAAATAAAAATAAAAAAAAGAAAGAAAAAACGAAAAAAAGAAAATATACACGTGTATATATATAAGTGTTGCCACTATATTACTATTGCTCTTTTAATATTGTTTATACTCATTATACTTTTGAAAAAAACCCTAAACACTACTAATATATTATGTTTAATACCATCTTGTTATAGCATTCTTTTATTGGTTTGCCCATGTTATTGTCATTATTTAGTGGCATTTAATAGTGTTGCTACTTAGCTATTAGTATTATTGTTATTATTATATATTATTATTATTTTCGGATAATATAATAAAATAAATAAATGGATAAATAAAGAAAAACCCAAAATATATTAGAATTAAATAAACACAGCCCACTTTGATTAAAAAATATATACATAAGTCCATTAAATAAACAGTCCATTAAAAAATTACAAGCCCAAAAAACAAAAAGGCCCAACATTCAAAAAAACCCTAATATCCTTTGGTTTGCAGCTGCAGCCGCCACCCATTTGTGACCGTTGGATCTGGCCGCGATCCAACGGTCCAGATTGTGCCCGCGAGATAAACCCTAAGAAGGGTGTCATCCTTGCTCCAGCGCCGTCACACCTCAGCCGTCGGATGGGAGAGAAGATGGATGGTCCAGATGAAGCCCGGAAGAAACCTTAGAGAGGAGCTCTCCTTATCCCGCACGCCGCTACACCACAGCCGTCAGATCTGCCTCAGATCTGACGGTCCAGATGAGGTCCAGAAAAACAAACCCTAATGAGGGTATTGATTCGCGCCGCACGCCTCCCCCACCGTTAGATCAAGATCTGATCTAACGGACCAGATTTGCGCGTGCAATACACCCGACGCCCGTTCGTGTTCCACGCGCGCGTCTGAGACGATCCGGCTCCCTCCACGCGCGCGTAACTCGGTCCCGTGACCCCTCGTCTGCACGCCTCTGACCCTCTGCCCCGCCGCGCACCTTTGGCCACCCTACGCTAACACCATTTCGGGGTGGTTTCGTCATGCAACAGAAAAAGAAAAAGAGAATCAGAGACCCAAAAATGAAAATGATACACAGAAAAGCAAGAGGTCAACCAGACATGAAAAAAGAGGGAGAGAGAGGATTAATCTGTCTTGCTTTTTTCTCTATGTAATCCGGGTATAAAGGAGCCCGAAAAAAAAACTTGTAATTCTTCTTCTAAGCAGAAAAGAAGAGGATTTTCAAAGCAATAGAAAAAACTCGTATTTCCAGAGGTACCCAAAAATTTCAATATTCAATCCGATGCATGCATGAGAAATAAAAAGGGTTTTTGTTTTTTTCTTTTACCTTTCAAAAGTTGTCTTTCCTCCCCCGTTCTGGATTCGAGCCGGCGATAATCCCATCGGTTCCCGTTTAGGGAGTCAACCGGGGTGAGCCATCGGAGCCGTGGGGAGAGGTTCTCCCTCTCTAAGGTTTCAAATGGTTTTTACATGGGAGTTTTAGGGATTTCGGTAAGAGTTAGTTTTTTTTTTCTTTTTCTTTCCTTCGCCGTCGATGGCTTGAGATTTTTGGGGGTTGCTCTCCGTTTCTCTAAGATTTCCGACGCCGAGAACGGCCGACGGCGCCAAAAACTTCCCCGGTGAAGCCGACCCTAACCGGTTGTGAAGAGGGGATGAAGTTTTTTCTTAGGGTTTGAGTTTAAAATGGGCAAAAGGGAAAACCCATTCTGAAAAACATCTTTTTATAATGGATCTATGTTTTAAAATTGGCTTATTCGCCATTTTAGCCGCTCCGTGCTTTAAATATATCATCAAAGGGGTTTCCGTTTTTTGAAATCACGTCCTTGGTCACTGGTGTTTCAAACCTTTTTGTAATTTCATCCCCAAATGTGTTTTAGCCTTTGCCGAATGGCTTAATGTCCATTTCGGTCCCCCCAGGTTACAGTGTTCTTTCATTTTGGTCATTGTTTTAATGATTCAATGATTGTTTTTATGGTTTATTTACTTAGTCCATCCCTGGAAACAGTCCCGAATTAATTTTTAGTCACTTTCAGATTTATTTTTATTTTGTATATCTTTGTTCATGCATTTAAATGCCTTTGTTCATATGCTTGATTTTTTTATATGCAATATCTATTTCATGCATTTATTTTGTATATTTGTTCATGCCTTTAAATACCTTTGTTTATACGCTTGTTTTTTTATGCTACATTTATTTCATGCTATATTTATGTCTACTCATTCTTGATATATATGTGGTCATATGTTTTGCTAAGTTACATTTCGGTTTATAAATTGCAATGCGAATGCCTTTTTATTCGGGAGTGAACGAGGCCAGTACCAGTCGTAGTGGTGGTGGTTCGGACGTTCTCTCTCGAATATTAAGGCTTTTAAAATTTACTCGATCATCTAACCAAATTTTGACACGATTCGTCACTTTAATCCGCAAAATTTAATATTAATTAAGCGATAATGTTTTTGGTACCGATTTTCGGGCACGACGGGGGTGCTCATCCTTCCCCGCGTGTAACCGACTCCCGAACCCATTTTCAAAAGAAAGAATCTCTAGTTTTATTTCGGTGTCCGGTCTACCATTTTAAATGGTCGGTGGCGACTCCTCTATTTTTACACAAACCCGACTAAATTTTCGAAAACCCAAATTAAAACCCGGTTCTTCTAAGTGACACCGGTATTTTTAGTCGCAACAGATGGCGACTCCGCTGGGGACTGAATTTTTTGTTTTCAAAAGCAAAAAAGAGAGTCAAGCCAAAAAAAAACTTTACCGCTCAATTAATATTAGAAGTTGCAAATTAAAGTGACCGAGTCGATCGATATTTGTTTATAAGTGCGAGTTTATTTTAAACGCATTTAAAATTGGCATTTAAACTCGTTAGTTTAAGTGGGGGAAAACGCTAGTGCTTTCGTGTGGATATTGTTCCTCCGTGTAGGCCTAGTAAGTACCTTCGGGGCTCGAATACCCTATATCTTCGTGAGAATATTGTTTCTCCGTGCAGATATAGCGAAAGGGTCCCCTCGAATTGAACTCGGTTGAGAGGAGCCTATAATGGGTGATGACCGGGGGCCTTGCTACCCTTAGTAGGGGACAGCGAGGACAATTCGAGTACCTCCTAGAACCAAAATTGCATTTAGAGAACTAGAATGCCCACTCCTTTTAGAGCCATGCGGATAACCTAGGTTCCGTAGATTAATAAGGTTGTTTGTTTATTGCGTACTTTGTTTCCTTTCTACTTAATGTGTAAAATTATGTTTATTCGGTACTGACATGCTCTCTTTTTTTCTTTCCTTTTTTGCATTACTTTGGCATTATCATTGCATATTCTAGGGGTGTTGAATCACGGTGGTTCTACTCAGTTCCAAGGCATTCATTATGGACGGGAGGTTACTTAAAAAGGAAGAGGTCAACTCGCAAGTCAGGCTGTGGTCAGAGATGAATCAGAGGGTTCAGGGGAACAGCCCACCAAGCGAGCGCGTTGTACCAGGATACACGTATGTAAGTCTCCAACAAAGCGATCTGTACGAGTTAAGAGAAATTTGGGAAAGTTGGGATGAGAGGTTGCAAGGATTTTTCCGAAGTAATTATGGTGATGTGGCAGACCTGATATATGTAAGGATCAATGAACATTTGTTCCGTGCCCTGTTTGAATTTTGGAATCCCGCTTTCTGTTGCTTTACTTTTAATGGAGAGGATTTGATGCCCACGATCGAGGAATATACAGCCCTCCTTCATCACAAGGAAGTAAACCGGGATTGGATTTATTCAAAACCTTCCAGATCTCAGAACTATTCAGCTAAGCTCCGGGAGGCGGCCGAAATGAGCCCGGATTGGGTTAAAGGTCTGATTCGGCAAAGAGGGGACGACATGGTCTTCTCATGGGAATGTATCCGGGAATTGATATCGTCGCACCCAGACGAAGTAATAAAGATGGATCTTTTTGCCATAGGAGTATACGGTTTGATCATCTTTCCAAGAGTCCTGAACGACATTGACGTGGCTGTCTTAGATATTTTTGAACGACTGAAGAAAAGAGCTAACCCTGCCGCGGCAATCTTAGCCGAAACTTTCATCTCATTAAATGCAATTCGGAGGCACGAAGAAGGACGCTTTAGAGGTTGCGCTTAGTTACTCCAAGTTTGGATTCAGAGCCATTTCTGGGTAACACCAAAAAGGGTTTTGCAAGGAGTGTTGTTCGAAAATTTCTCTCCATTACAAGCATACTTGAGCAAAGAATGGCGGGAGGATATCGAAAAGGCGCAGTGGGTCACGATCCTTAGGAATATCCAAGAAGGTGATATAGTTTGGAGAGCACCTTGGTTGGGTCGGGTTTCCTACTTTCTTTATCGTTGTGGAGATTATGATTGGCTTATGCTTTTGGGGCTTTACGGGGGAGTTGGCTGTGCCCCTCTCTTGGTATCAAGGTAGTTTGGGTCCCGGCAATTTGTACCTTTTACTTCTGGTTTGAGCCAAAGCGAATTCCTTTTTAAAGGTGAATTTAGGGCGAAAATTGTGAACGCCACTCGGGCATGGGATCATTGCTACCGTATTCGGATTGAGGAGAATGCGACCAGTATGATTACCCCAGACTACGACTTTTGGAGGAAGTGGAGGACCAACAATGAAATTCCGAGACCCGATCAAGGGCCAATCATGACTATAGAGGAACACATGAGGGTTGTGCCCTCCGAGGCGGACATAGCAAGACAAGAACTCGAAGAAATGAGAAAAAAGTTGGAAATTTTGCAAACCAAGCATGCCGACGAACTTTTTCAGTCAAGCTTGGACATCGACGTTAAAGAAGGTACAATCAAGGATTTGAAGAAGGAAAATGCTGAGTTAAAAGAAAAGGTTACCCTTTATCAGCGAGACACTGTCAGAATGCAAACCTCCTTAAGAAGAGCAAGTCAGAGGAAGCTCGTGGCTGTTGAAAAGGAAAGAAGGTATGGTATGCGATTGGTTGAAGAAGAAAAGAAAAAGGGTAAGCGAGAAGTTGAAGAAGAGAGAGAGGGAAGTAAATTGGTGTTAGAGAAGGAAAGAAAAGCTCTGAACAGCGTGATCAGCCGGGAGAGGGGAAAGGCAAGACAAGAATTGGAAAGGGAAAGGGAGAACTCAGTTGCATGGAAGAGAAAGGCACATGATCACAAGAATCGAGTGCAGGAGCTGCAAAGCTTGTATGAGTCAACCACCGAGAGCTTAGAGCATAGTCAAAATTACATCACTCAGCTAGAAACAAGAGTGGAGGAATTAGATGTCGCCTTTCACGAATACCGTGAACGCAATGGTTTCTTCGAGCTCCAGAACGCCCAGCTAGAGAACGCTACTCTCCAAGAGCAAATCGAAACCTTAAGAGCCACGGTACAAGATTGCGAGGCTAAGCTTTTGGTTCTCGAGGAAGCCGCAGCGGGTGGAGATGATTATTGGAGGCGGAGGCTCCGAGACGCGACCCGGATGATCCAAGATAGAGATGATTACTTTACTACCCTGATGGTACAGGTACAAGAGGTGGCCCGGCACGTGAAGAACTTGTCTGCAGAAGCCGAAGCATTACGCCATTTTGTCACTCCCGATATGGCCGAAGCCTCGAGATTCACCCAGCTACTCCAGGAAGTGGGAGAGTTAGGAGTTAGGGCAGCAACCTATCTTTAAATGACTATTCTAGCTATTTTGTAAGAAGGGTCTCCCCTTTGTCGACGTTGGTCCGCCTATCGGATAACGTCTTTTGTTAGTAAGCGGGGGGCCCGTTGGCAAAACTTTGATGTCATGACCTTTATTCCAAAGGGACTTCCCGATTAATGAAATGTGGCCTATGAGGAGCCACCCTTATGATCAACACCTTAGCTTACATACATGTTTGCATACATTCATTGCATCCCTCATTCATTCCATAGCATTACATGCATTGACTGATTAACATCAATAAGTTGATAATCGAAAAATATTTTCAGAGAGAACCTCAATCTACAATCATTCCGCGCTCGTACGATACCCGTTCACAATCCAGAGCAATGGAGGAGAGAATGGCAAGGGTCGAACAAGGCCAGAAAGACCTCGAAACTCGGTTAGACGGAATTGAAAACGACATCAAGGATCAAATCTCCCAGTCACAAACTAGCATCATCGCCCAATTAACCGAACTACTCACAAAGAAGTTCGGTAAGGAAGGGGGCTCAGGGGAAGGAGTTGAGGAAACCACGTCACACATTCCGCCGGAACTGCCTGGCACGTGAAAGAGAGTCCGCATCAATCTCGGAGGGACCTCCAACCCGGTTGGCCCTCAAAATCGCCACGTGGGCTCCACGGCTCACCAACCATTGGACGTAGGTGAGGGTCCCGAACATGAGGTCCCAGATTTGAACATGATGAGCGAGGTGGAGGAACGAATTAGGGCCGAGATGGAAAGAAAATACGATGAGAGGTTTCGCTTCTTTGAAGAAAGGTTCAAAGCATTGCAAGGAATGGATGAGCAAGGGGGTGACGCTAGCGATCTAAGCCTCGTGGCGGATATGGTAATACCGCCAAAATTCAAGGTTCCTGACTTCGCTAAGTACGACGGGACGACTTGTCCTTCTGCCCACATCACCATGTACTGCCGGAAAATGGCGGCCTTCATTAAGGATGAAAAATTGCTCATCCACTGCTTCCAAGACAGCCTGACAGGTTCAGCAACCCGTTGGTACACCCAGCTCAGTCGAGCCAACATAAAATCATGGAAGGATCTCTCAAAGGCCTTCGTGGAGCAATACAAGCACGTGATGGATATGACCCCTAATCGCATCATGTTAGAAGGAATGGAGCAAAGGTCGAACGAAACTTTACGCCAATATGCACAAAGATGGCGTGATGTGGCCGCCCAGATTCAGCCTCCGATCCCCGAGCACGAGATTACTCCTATGTTCGTGAATACCTTGAGAGGAACTTTGTTTGACCGCCTAATAAACAACACCACTCAAAACTTTGCCGATATGGTCAGGACCGACGAGTCAATCGAAGTAGCTATAAAGAGCGGCAGGATTGATAGCGGGGAGAATTCCCGAAGGAACTACAAGAAAAAAGATAGCGAAGTAAATACTGTGAGGACCTACAATACCTCGAAAAACTTCACTATCTCCCAGCCGAGAAACGCGAGTGGAGGAGGGTCAGGCTCAAACAATAAGGATTCGAGGCCTTCGAGGAAGGAAAACAAGAAAATGTCATTTACTCCCCTGCTAGTCTCGTATGCCGAATTATACTCGCAATTGCACAAGGCCGACTTGGTTAGGCCTCATTATGTCCCTCCATTTGAACCCCCGTTTCCCGCATGGTACGATGGGAAGGCGAATTGTGAATATCATGCTGGTGTTCCAGGGCACACAATTGAGAATTGTATTGCGTTCAAGAAATTTGTGCAAAACCTAATCAAGACGGGAGTATTATAGTTAGACGAACCAAGCGCAACTAACAACCCCCTGCCCAACCACGGGGGACGAGGTGTTAACGTTGTTGAAGAGGATTGTGCTAGGAGGGAAAAACAAAGCGTGTCCGAAATCAGATCCCCGTTGAGATGGGTTTTTCAGCAACTATGCATGGCCCGACAAATTGATCGAGGCATGGTGATCGTACAGAAAGGTTGCGGCCCCTATTGCGAGTATCACCAAGATCAGGGTCATGACATCCAAGACTGTGAGGATTTCAAACAACAAATCCAGAAAATGATGGACAATAAGGAAATCGTTTTCTTTGAGAGAATTGAAGGAAAGAAAGAATGGGACATCTGTACCTCGGACGGCCCCAAGATTTCATATGGAGTCGAGAGACCGTTTAGAATTTCGGTCAAACCAAAGGAAGAATCACTCCAAGAGACAAGTGTCAAGGAGACTCCCAAGATTGTAATAACGACACCAGCGTCGTTCCCTTTTAAGGACACCCGAAGTGTCCCATGGAATTACGCCGCCCAAATCTCTATACCAGAAGCTCCCAAGTTGCAAGGGGGCGAAGAGACATCAAAAGGGAAGGAATCAATGCAAGAAGAGTCAATAGAGTGTGACTCTGGACCGGTAAATGAAGTAGGACATTTCACAAGGAGTGGTAGGTGCTATTCCCCGGAGATGGCTAAGGTTGCCGAAGAGCTGAAGCAAAAGGACGAGAAAGAAGGAGGTAAACCCGATAAGATTTTCGGAGAGGATCCACCACCCAAGATCCATCAGCCCGTCACGGAGACGCAGGCTCAGGAATTCTTGAAATTCCTAAAGCATAGTGAATATAGTATCGTGGAACAACTCCGGAAACAACAAGCCAGAATTTCGATACTCGAGTTACTATTAAGCTCAGATAAGCACCGGGATGCGCTACTGAAAGTGCTAAATCAAACATTTGTCCCAGATAACATATCAGTGGGAAAGCTAGACCGAATAGTGGGGCACATCGCTGCCGACAATTATATTACTTTCAGTGATAACGAGATCCCGGATGGAGGTATGGGATCAACTAAAGCTTTAAACATCACTACCCACTGCAAAGGGCATATTTTACCCGGCGTGCTCATCGACAACGGATCGGCTTTGAATGTATTGCCTATGGCCACCTTGCAAAGGCTGCCAATAGACAGTTCACACATGAAGCCTTGTCATAGCTCCGTTAGGGCTTTTGACGGAACTCAACGAGAAGTGATTGGAAAGATTGAAGTACCACTAGTGATTGGACCGACCGAATATGTTATTGATTTTGTAGTGATGGACATCCGGCCAACTTATAACTGTCTATTGGGTAGGCCCTGGATTCACTCGGCAAGCGCTGTACCCTCATCATTGCATCAGAAAGTCAAGTTCGTCATCGACGGAAAGTTGGTAAGCATGGGAGCTGAGCAAGACATCATTGCATCCGTAACCACTGACGCACCTTATGTGCAAACAGACGAGGATGCCTTGGAGTGTTCATTCAGAGCCTTAGAATTTATCAATGCCACCTTTGTGGCGGAAGGAAGTCAAATTCCGCGCTATCGATTATCCAACTGCACCAAGATGACGGTTCAAGAGACGTTGGGACGAGGGGCCAAGAAGGGAAAAGGTCTCGGAAGAAATCTCCAAGGATGCCTACATGCAAGAAGTGTGATTAACAAGCAAGATAAGTTCGGGATGGGCTTCAAGCCCAATTTTCAACAAAGGAAACAAGAATGGAAGAAGAGAGAGGAGCGCAGAAAGGCTAGGCTCAGGGGCACAGACATCCCGTGGGAGCCCATGACTTATGTTGATTTGAAAAAGATCTTTTTATCCGGAGGGATAGTCAACGTGGAGCAGAAGATAAATGAGAATGATCAAGAAGTCGCCCAGCTCCTCAAGGAAGAAAGACTCAATGAGGCTTTTGAAGAAATGGACATTAACGTCATAACCAGTGACAAGCACAGTGGCCAACTGCTAGCCAGAATTCGCCCATGCCGCCCAGGAGAGACGCTCAATAATTGGACTAGCATGGACCTACCTTTAGTTTCTAGGTCAGCATCAAAGTAATGCTTGGAATCAACCCTATCCGCTTTTGCCCGTGAGCGATAGGGATCTTTTGTAAAGGGCTCCTATCTTAGCTTATTCAATGAAAGGGACGCTTCCCAATGTTTTCACAAATGGCAAACATCTCATTCATTACATTCTTTCATTATTTATCTTGAAATCACGTTATTCTTTCAATTCCCTATATATGTTTTTCTTAAATTTTGTTTCAGGACTCCTATGATCAGTCACGTGAATGACCTTGAACCCGTGGCCAAGGTAGATTTTGATCAGCCCTTGTACGCCGTCGAGTTCGATGAGGGGGAGGAGGATGAAAACTGTGAGGTCCTAGATGAATTGCTTAGATTAATGAAAAGTGAAGAAAAGAAAATTCTACCCCATCAAGAGAACCTAGAGGTTATCAACCTAGGGACTGACGAAGAAAGAAGAGAAGTGAAGATTGGCACCGTGTTCTCATCCAAGAATAAACATGAGTTGATCAAGTTACTCGTAGAATTCAAGGATGTTTTCGCTTGGACTTACCAAGACATGCCAGGGTTAAACACGGATATTGTGGTACACAAGTTACCAATAAAGCCCGAGTGTAGGCCGGTTCAGCAGAAATTGCGACGAATGAGAGCGGATATGCTATTAAAAATCAGAGAAGATGTGAAGAAGCAATACAAGGCAGGCTTTCTCCAAGTCGCAAAGTACCCTGAATGGGTAGCTAATATAGTCCCGGTTCCGAAGAAAGATGGCAAGGTTCGTATGTGCGTCGATTATAGAGATCTCAATAGAGCAAGCCCTAAAGACAACTTCCACTTACCCCACATTGACACTCTAGTAGACAATACTGCGGGGCACTCATGGTTCTCATTCATGGACGGTTTCTCAGGGTACAATCAAATAAAGATGCACCCGAAGATATGGAAAGGACCACTTTTGTCACTATGTGGGGAACATTTTGTTACAAGGTGATGCCTTTCGGATTAAAAAACGCTGGGGCCACGTATCAAAGAGCTATGGTAACCCTCTTCCATGACATGATGCACAAAGAAATCGAGGTGTATGTAGACGACATGATAGCCAAGTCACAGACCGAGGAGGAGCACATCGAAAACCTAAGGAAGCTCTTTCAAAGGTTAAGGAAGTATCAATTAAAGCTCAACCCGGCCAAGTGCACTTTCGCCGTCACGTCTGGAAACTACTAGGTTTCGTGGTTAGCCGAAAGGGGATCGAGATTGACCCAGACAAAGTCAAGGCGATTCAAGACCTTCCTCCACCTCGAACACAAAAGGAAGTCCGAGGGTTCTTGGGGAGATTAAATTATATATCTCGGTTTATTTCTCAATTAACCGACAAGTGTGACCCCGTTTTTAGATTACTCCGAAAAAACAATCCTGGAGTATGGGACGAACAGTGCCAAGAAGCTCTAGACAAGATCAAGGAGTACTTGACTAAGGCACCAATCCTAGTGCCCCCAGCGCCAGGAAGGCCTCTGATTCTATACCTAACGGTGTTCGATAACTCAATGGGTTGTGTATTGGGACAGCATGATGAATCCGGAAGAAAGGAGAGGGCCATTTATTATCTGAGCAAGAAGTTCACTGATTGTGAGGCCCGATATCCACCCATCCAGAAATTGTGTTGCGCTTTGGTATGGGCTACCAAAAGGCTACGACAATATATGTTATACCACACCACGTGGTTAATATCGAAGTTGGACCCTTTAAAATTTATGATGGAGGTGCCAACTTTAACCGGGAAGATGGCACGATGGCAAATGCTCTTATCTGAATATGATATTGTGTATGTGAGTCAGAAGGCGATAAAGGGAAGTGCAGTAGCTGATTTCCTAGCTAGCCGAGCCTCTGAGAACTACGAGCCTCTGGATTTTACATTCCCCGATGAAGATATAATGCATACCTCCACAATAGAAGAGGATGTCATAGAGGAGCGATCATGGAAGCTTTATTTCGATGGCGCCTCAAATGCCTTAGGGCGTGGGGTAGGGGCAGTGCTGATCTCGCCCGAGAACGTCTACTATCCTTTCACGATTCGATTAGAGTTCTTTTGTACCAACAACGTAGCCGAGTACGAAACATGTGTCATGGGGCTTCGTGCAGCCATCGAAAGGAGGGTCAGGGTCCTTCAAGTTTTTGGGGATTCATCTTTAGTAATCTTCCAACTTAGGAAAGAATGGGAAACCAGAGATTCGAAGTTGGTCAAGTATTACGACCTGATCCAAAGATTAATCCAGAATTTCGAGAAAATCAGCTTCGCATACCTCCCTAGACAAGACAACCAGATGGCGGATGCTTTGGCCACTTTGGTCGCCATGTTCAAGGCAAGCACCGAAGCAGAAATGAGACCAATCGAAATGCAGACTTTCGACTCACCAGCCCATTGTTGCGCCTTACAAGAGGAGGCGGACGGAAATCCTTGGTTTTTCGATATCCTCCAATTCATCAAGCTCCAAGTTTATCCCAGAGGAGCCAATGAAAATGACAAAAGGACCATCAGGAGAATGGCAGCGGGATACGTGTTAGACGGGGAGGTTCTCTACAAAAAGAGCAAAGACCAGGTATTGCTAAGATGTGTCAATGCTCAAGAGGCCAGGAATATTCTAGCCGAAGTGCATGACGGATTGTGTGGGACCCATGCCAACGGTTTCTCTATGGCTCGCAAGATTATGAGATACAGGTATTTTTGGTCGACCATGGAAGGGGATTGTGTGGGACAAATGTCAGGTGTACGCCGACAAGGTCCATTCTCCACCACTACCGCTGCACACCATGAATTCACCATGGCCTTTTGCTGTCTGGGGCATGGACGTCATCGGGCAAATTCACCCAAAAGCCTCTAACGGGCATCGTTTTATCCTCGTGGCCATCGAATACTTCATTAAGTGGGTAAAGGCGGCCTCCTACGCCAACATCACAAAGGCAACTGTGTGCAAATTCTTGAAGAAGGAAATCATCTGTCGATACGGTTTGCCGGAAAGGATCATCACTGACAACGCTACTAACCTAAACAACAAAATGATGGATGAGGTGTGTAAACAATTCAAGATCACCCACCACAATTCCACCACTTACCGTCCCAAGATGAATGGAGCAGTGGAAGCGGCAAATAAGAACATCAAGAAGATCATTTCAAAAACAACCGATACCTTCAAGGATTGGCATGAGAAGTTACCGTTCGCCCTCTTCGCTTACCGGACATCAATACGAACGTCCACGGGGGCTACGCCTTACTCCTTGGTATACGGCTTTGAAGCGGTTCTGCCCATCGAGGTAGAAATCCCGTCGCTTAGAATCTTGAATGAAGTAAAATTAGAGGATGCCGAGTGGGTGCAAACACGGTTCGACCATTTGAACCTCATTGAAGAAAAAAGGCTAAAGGCCATCTGCCACGGTCAGATGTACCAGAAGAGAATGATACGAGCCCATGATAAAAAAGCTCGCCGAAGAGAATTTCGGGAAGGGGACCTAGTACTTCGAAGAATCCTACTTAATCAGAAGGACTCTCGAGGAAAATGGATGCCTAATTGGGAAGGCCCATTTGTGGTCAAGAAGGCCTTCTCTGGAGGGGCATTAATTTTAACAGAAATGGATGGAAACGAGCTAAAATACCCGGTAAATTCGGACGCGGTGAAGAAGTACTACGTATAAGAAGAAGCACTCCTTAAAGAAGAAAGTACCCAAGGCGAAAACCCTTAAAAGGGCGCCTCCAAAAAAAATTAAAAAAATTAAAAAAAAGAGGCTCACAAACAAACAAAAGGAGAAGGAGGTGGGGGAAGATCATGTTCAAGGCAAATCACGGACACCGATACCCTTAATCCAGAACTTTCGGTATAGTGCGAGGAATTTCAAGATCCAGCTTGGTCAACGGGTTCTCGGCCATTCACGCAACTAATACTTGAAGTCTTGTTTTGTTTTCATTCCTTTTTGTTTTGTTTTTCGCTTTTTTCGTTTGCCATGACTTTTAAATCATCCAAGTGTTCCATGAGTATACTAAGGTAGGGATTATAACATGCAAAAGATTTCCTAGCATTACTATGATTTAACCATTTAAAGAGTAGATTGTCCAAGGGCAAGCACCAACGTCAATTGCGTCCAAGTCAGAACAAGTAATCAAGAGAGCTCTAGCAAAAGTCAGTAAAACGTCTCCGAATGGATAGGGGCACCACGAAAAGTCAAAACGCAAAAAATCCCTAACGAAGATAGAAGAAAGGGGGGCAAAGAAAAGAGGAGACGCAATGGAAACCCGAAAGGCACTTCGCGAGTAGAGAAAAAATGAGAAAGACACTTCAAGACCACGGCAAAGGAGGTAGAAACTCAAAGCCAAGAGATTTTAGAGCAAAAGAGGCAGATACTCAAAGCTCGAGACAAAGACATACGGCATCTGCTCATCTATTCGAACGTTTAGAGAATAGAATCCACCTATCCGTTCGGGTACTCGGAGAACTGAAATCCGCCTATCCATTCAGACAGTAAAAAAAAACCCGAAGGCTCCAAAGTGAAAACCCGAAGGGGCACTTTGAAGCAGATAATTCCGTAAAAAAGGGATCAAGAACAACGGTCCGGAAGAACCGAGAAGAGAGGCAATCAAAGCAAGAAGCAGCACCAAAGGACACGATGTCAATAGAATTAATATGACTAAATGACTTGCAAACCCCAACCATGCATCACAAGTAATTGGGCATCTCTAGGTTAGGAGCATGCTAATTTATATCATCATAGCATCTTTATCGCTCTTCACAGATTTTTACCTCGTGGGATAAGGAGAAAACGATGAAGCGAGAACTAAAAAAAGATTTCAAGCGAAGCTTTTCAAGCCGCCGCTCCAGAATGTCAGGTGAAGCTTTCATGTTCGCCACTCAAGGATTTCAGATCAAAGCTTTCAAGCTTACCTTCAGATTCCAGAATGAAGGACCCTACAGAGAAAGGATCCGAAGAGGTTCCGTATAGGGGGAACGTATGGCTTCAGGATCTCGAAAGCGGAAGATCCCACGGAGAGGGGACTCGTAGATCCTTGACTTCAGAGAAGAGTTCGATAGAGAATGAACGACTACTCGAAGAGAATGCAAAGGAAGAGGAGTTCTGTGGAGAAAGAACTCAGAATCCTAAAGCCTTAAGTCTCAAAAGCGGAGGGTCCTACAGAGAGAGGACTTGGAGACCCTTGAAACACGAGGACGGAAGTTCTATATAGAAAGAACTATCACTCGAGGAATAGGCCGAGAAAAGGAGTTCCGCAGAAAGAGAATTCTTGAAGGCTTCAGAGAGAAAGTTGCTTAGTCTAACGCGTGGTGGTCGACAATAAGCCTACCAACAGGGAAGTGGGACAAAATTAGTGCTTATGGTCTTTGCTTTATTCTTATTACACAAGTATAAGCAAAGAGGGGCAGCTGTAATCACTAATTTTATCCGAACCTTGAACACCTTCAAGTTTTTGTCAATGTGGGCTTATTGGGCTGTTGGGCATTTAAAATAAAATAAAAATAAAAAAAGAAAGAAAAAACGAAAAAGAGAAAATATACACGTGTATATATATAAGTGTTGCCACTATATTACTATTGCTCTTTTAATATTGTTTATACTCGTTATACTTTTGAAAAAAACCCTAAACACTACTAATATATTATGTTTAATACCATCTTGTTATAGCATTCTTTTATAGGTTTGCCCATGTTATTGTCATTATTTAGTGGCATTTAATAGTGTTGCTACTTAGCTATTAGTATTATTGTTATTATTATATATTATTATTATTTTCGGATATTATAATAAAATAAATAAATGGATAAATAAAGAAAACCCCAAAATATATTAGAATTAAATAAACACAGCCCACTTTGATTAAAAAATATATACATAAGTCCATTAAATAAACGGTCCATTAAAAAATTACAAGCCCAAAAAATAAAAAGGCCCAACATTCAAAAAAACCCTAATATCCTTTGGTTTGCAGCTGCAGCCGCCACCCATCTGTGACCGTTGGATCTGGCCGCGATCCAACGGTCCAGATCGCGCCCGCGAGATAAACCCTAAGGAGGGTGTCATCCTTGCTCCAGCGCCGTCACACCTCAGCTGTCGGATGGGAGAGAAGATGGATGGTCCAGATGAAGCCCGGAAGAAACCCTAGAGAGGAGCTCTCCTTATCTCGCGCGCCGCTACACCACAGCCGTCAGATCTGCCTTAGATTTGACGGTCCAGATGAGGTCCAGAAAAACAAACCCTAATGAGGGTATTGATTCGCGCCGCACGCCTCCCCCACCGTTAGATCAAGATCTGATCTAACGGACCAGATTTGCGCGTGCAATACACCCGACGCCCGTTCGTGTTCCACGCGCGCGCCTGAGACGATCCGGCTCCCTCCACGCGCGCGTAACTCGGTCCCGTGACCCCTCGTCTGCACGCCTCTGACCCTCTGCCCCGCCGCGCACCTTTGGCCACCCTACGCTAACACCATTTCGGGGTGGTTTCGTCATGCAACAGAAAAAGAAAAAGAGAATCAAAGACCCAAAAATGAAAATGATACACAGAAAAGCAAGAGGTCAACCAGACATGAAAAAAGAGGGAGAGAGAGGATTAATCTGTCTTGCTTTTTTCTCTATGTAATCCGGGTATAAAGGAGCCCGAAAAAAAAACTTGTAATTCTTCTTCTAAGTAGAAAAGAAGAGGATTTTCAAAGCAATAGAAAAAACTCGTATTTCCAGAGGTACCCAAAAATTTCAATATTCAATCCGATGCATGCATGAGAAATAAAAAGGGTTTTTGTTTTTTTCTTTTACCTTTCGAAAGCTGTCTTTCCTCCCCCGTTCTGGATTCGAGCCGGCGATAATCCCATCGGTTCTCGTTTAGGGAGTCAACCGGGGTGAGCCATCGGAGCCGTGGGGAGAGGTTCTCCCTCTCTAAGGTTTCAAATGGTTTTTACAGGGGAGTTTTAGGGTTTTTTTTGGTTTTAGGGATTTCGGTAAGAGTTAGGTTTTTTTTTCTTTTTTTCTTTTTCTTTCCTTCGCCGTCGATGGCTTGAGATTTTGGGGGGTTGCTCTTCGTTTCTCTAAGATTTACGACGCCGAGAACGGCCGACGGCGCCGAAAACTTCCCCGGTGAAGCCGACCCTAACCGGTTGTGAAGAGGGGATGAAGTTTTTTCTTAGGGTTTGAGTTTAAAATGGGCAAAAGGGAAAACCCATTCTGAAAAACATCTTTTTATAATGGATCTATGTTTTAAAATTGGCTTATTCGCCATTTTAGCCCCTCCGTGCTTTAAATATATCATCAAAGGGGTTTCCGTTTTTTGAAATCACGTCCTTGGTCACTGATGTTTCAAACCTTTTTGTAATTTCATCCCCAAATGTGTTTTAGCCTTTGCCGAATGGCTTAATGTCCATTTCGGTCCCCCCAGGTTACAGTGTTCTTTCATTTTGGTCATTGTTTTAATGATTCAATGATTGTTTTTATGGTTTATTTACTTAGTCCATCCCTGGAAACAGTCCCGAATTAATTATTAGTCACTTTCAGATTTATTTTTATTTTGTATATCTTTGTTCATGCATTTAAATGCCTTTTTTCATATGCTTGATTTTTTTATATGCAATATCTATTTCATGCATTTATTTTGTATATTTGTTCATGCATTTAATTACCTTTGTTTATACGCTTGTTTTTTTATGCTACATTTATTTCATGCTATATTTATGTCTACTCATTCTTGATATATATGTGGTCATATGTTTTGCTAAGTTACATTTCGGTTTATAAATTGCAATGCGAATGCCTTTTTATTCGGGAGTGAATGAGGCCAGTACCAGTCGTAGTGGTGGTGGTTCGGACGTTCTCTCTCGAATATTAAGGCTTTTAAAATTTACTCGATCATATAACCAAATTTTGACACGATTCGTCACTTTAATCCGCAAAATTTAATATTAATTAAGCGGTAATGTTTTTGGTACCGATTTTCGGGCACGACGGAGGTGCTCATCCTTCCCCGCGTGTAACCGACTCCCGAACCCATTTTCAAAAGAAAGAATCTCTGGTTTTATTTCGGTGTCCGGTCTACCATTTTAAATGGCCGGTGGCGACTCCTCTATTTTTACACAAACCCGACTAAATTTTCGAAAACCCAAATTAAAACCCGGTTATTCTAAGTGACACCGGTATTTTTAGTCGCAACACTTACATCACGAAGTTCTTGTTGTTAGAGGTAAACAATTAACAACAACCCGACTTGACTTGAAAAAATTATTTTTTGTTGGACTCGAAAAAATTCAAATAAAATTTGAGTTATAAATATGACTTAAATAACTCAAATTTTTTAGTAATCAATGGTTCAATTTTCAAGTCCGAGTTTGGTTCTTCAATTCTGAACGATATATGTATATTACTTACGAATAAATATGTATACCGTATATGATTATCGAAGGTTGTTTAAAATGGAACCAATTAGTATCATAATATTATAAATATTTACAATTGAATTTAAACAAAAACTCAAACAACTCCAATTTCATAAACTTGACTTAAGTCGAAAAGATTTTAAATAAAGTTAAGATTCGTTAACTTAGTTAACTTTAAAAAAATTACTCGAATCACCTAGACTTATCGAATACTCATCCATACATACAGGAAGGAGATTGTATTTTAATCAAGTTACTCCATATATTTATATGACATGCCATTTTGCAGCGGTGTTGTGAGAGGGACAATAACACCAAAGTTTTTTGCGTGTGACCTAATATCAATGGCGCCCCCGAAAAGTATATAAAGAGAAGGAATCAAACTGTAACCAACCAAGAAAGCAAGAACCAAAAAGAAAATTTTCCAAATCACCCCAAGTTGCCAGAGCTTTCTGATGCTTGGTTTTGCTTTCAAGATCATTTAAACCCCAGTTATGGAAGTAAGTATGAAGTTGCTTGGGGAACTTGAATCATTGGGATTCCCACGGGCCAGAGCAGTTCGGGGACTTCATTATTCAGGTGAGCTTAGAAATATTTTGGACATTTTTGTATGTTTTTATATGATTCTTTGTTCGCCGGCGCAGGGAATACTAATATTGAGGATGCTGTATTTTGGCTCATTGATCATGAGAATGATCCACACATTGATCAGATGCCCCTGGTATGGCTTTTCCCTTTCTTGTTAAAATCTGCTGTAGATCGGCTCATTGATCATTCGATGACCTCTCGGTCTTAGTTTTTCTACTTATAATCTTGTAAAATGCAGTCGTGGTTATGCTCATTTAGAAAGTAGTCATTGTTTTTCGATACTTAAATAGCCTTGAGGAGTCGTGGCGGCCGACTGGCTAATGCCAGCCCCCTTCGGATCCGCCCCGGATATAGACCTATTGAAGGATGAAACTTTAGGTCCATATATTGATATATTTGGCTTGGAAATTCTTGAAAATGATGAGCTTTTGGTTTTGTATGGTTTGTCACAAGGTGTTCTTCTCCTGTCACAGGTGGTAATAAACATGGATATTGAGTCCCCTCAGCCAAATGATATCACAGAAGCAATAAAAATCAAAGAACAAGAACTAAGGTTTGCCTTCAGCAATCCCTTTGTATTGCATGTTTTTACCCTTTTTTATTTGATTATTTTCCCTCAGTATCAAAGGCTGCAGTCTTTGTTAAAGCTCGTTCTACCCTTTTTTCAATCTGTTCCTTTTCATACTCATTAAGCTGCTCACTCTTAGGGATCGAGTTCGCATAAAGAATCGGGAAGAAGAAAAGAAACTCGAAAGAGAAAGGGAGAAGGTACTGTGTAATCCTTCATTTTGTCGGTTTTTCCATTACTTGCATCTTGGTATATGAGACACTTCTTTGCAGGAAAGGATTCGAGCAGGCAAAGCACTACAAGAAGCAAAGAGGATTGCCGAGGAAAATGAACGACAACGGTTTGTATATACTCCGTATATGGCACCTCGACTTGGAAAAATTGCGCCAAACACCACCTATACCAGTTTTTTCGAAGCTCCCGCTTACAGACCTGTCGACGTTAAACTTTAAACAATTCGATAGAGGAAGACACCGACACCTAGGAGTAGATAGCTGCTTATAAAGAACCAAATCTCGAAACACAACTTGATTATTTGTAATCAAGTACAAAATTATAAAAATGAAGGAACAACGGTGAACAACTTGACTAATCGATCAAATGTATATTAATTGTATTTGTAATTACAATCATACATATATTTTTGTTTATAATCGTAGAAAATTTGATCATTAAACTCATTTATTATTTTAGCCATAATATAGAATTTGTTATGAATATTTATCTATGTGGATGTCTATCATGATTAGAACTTTATCAAAGGAGTTTGATTTATTTATTATTAGGAATATTATCTCTATGAATTAGAGTTTAATGTATTATGTACTTCTTATGCCTATAAATAGATGATTCATTAAAGGCATTGTATACAAGTCTATATTTGAGAATAATACAAATCTCCCTCTTTCTCTCATCTCTTTGTTCTTCTTGTTCTTATTCTTGTTCTTCTTTATTTTATTCATAACACGTTATCAGCACGAGACTCTAATCAACTAAGGTCTTCATCGTTATAATTCAAAAGAAGTTACCGGGAAGAATTCGATTATAGAATAAATTAAAGATAAGTTTTTTTTTTCTCCTTATTTTTTTAGTTATCGATTGTCTTTCTCTTTATATTTTAACTTTGTTTTAATTTTTTGAAAATTTTGAAAGTATGTTTGATTTTATTCGAACATTGGAAAGAGATAAATTTGTGGCTTCTCACAAACCAAAAGACGAATCGACAGAGACGAAGAGGTTGCGTTTGGTGTAAATTACGTGTGTTTTCTCTTGTTCCTAAAAGGGTTAATTAGCGGAAAAAGTCGATAATGTCTTGATGTTTTCCTTACCTGCCTCCTCGGCTTTTAAAGCATGAAACGATGGAATCGATTAAGGTTTGTTGAGCGAAAGTATTTGTGGGTTTTCATTTTTGGTACTCAATTGCTTATGTTTTTCATACTTAATTATTATTATTTGTGTTTGTATATTTGTAAATTCATGAAGTTTGATGATGGTGCATGTAAAGCATGTTCGATTTACTGACTATACTTTGTAATCATGAATAACAAAGTTATGTACGTAGAACTATGGTAGTTTTTCATATAAATTCATTAAAATACGTACTCTAGGTTTAAGGTTTTTTTTAGTAACAAAGATCTGTACATTAATGAAACACCTTTGTTGGTTTAGTTTTTTTTAAAAAGAGAGAATTATGACATAGATCCTCTGATTTCTAATATATTCAATTCAGCTCATACATATAGATCTTATTATTATGGTTTCATATATGTTTATTTTTTACACAATGGTTAAACTTTGTATTAAGATTAATATGTGTTTATAATATTTTATTTGATGATATTGATATTTTAACCATGTATTGAGTTTTACATGTATTTAAATGACTTGGAAAGAGACACGACATTATGAGAAGATGTTTTGGTCATTTGTTACGTCTCTATTTTCCTCGAGAGGAAAACTAATATCGGTAAATTATGATTTTATTTTTATTCTTTAAATTATGATTTTAATGTGCGATAAATCATGGTGAATTTCAATCTATAAAAAGATTGTTATAAAGTCTATATTTGCTCGAAAGCAATTTTTCTTCTTTGTCGAAAAACTCGACCATAGACTTCTCCCAATTTCAAGTTATGAAAATTCTTCTTGATCCAAAAAGTTTTATGGGAGACATTCCTTGAAGTGAATGCAAAGCATGATGTTTATTCCATGCGATTATCAATGATGGGGCATTCCCTGAAGTGAATGCAAGTATGATGTTTATTTCATGCAATTATCAATGATGAGGCATTCCCTGAAGTGAATGCAAGCATGATGTTTATTCCATGCGATTATTGGATCTGTTTCATTCCCTAAAGTGAATGCAAACATGGTAAATCATTATTCAATTAGAGACATAATTTCGATATAATCCAAGTATAATTGGCTGGACATCCCGTTCTGCGAGGCTACTGGTCTCAAAGGAGGTTTTTAAAGGACCTTGTGGACAGGTTTAACAATGTCGCGTACGAGGATTAAATCTTTGTTCTCTATGATAAGGATATGTGAAAAATGTTTTAAAGGCCCACTGACTCTACTCCATTCCCTGAAGTGAATGTGAGATTATATTATGGAAGGAATAAAAAATCACATTAAAAGTTGTGGTCGTCGTCGAGGCTATGAATATACACATGAAAAATATAGTCGTTTTAAGAATACTTTTACCCGCTGATAGCGAAGTTATAAGGATGACAAGAGTGATAAAGATCATTCTAAGGAAGTGAAATCCTTTTACCAATGTGATGTTATAAACCATTGGTTTCGTACTTGTCAAACGCCAAAGTATTATGGACTTTATCCATAATCATGAATGATAAATGAAATAAAATATAAACAAAATTTGTTTATGGCGAAAATAATTATGGCGTTATTGGTCCAACTCAATTGGATATTGTTAATTTTCTCATAACCCTTGAAGGGAATAATTTATCATTTATTTTATTTCCCTTATAACCTCTAACAGGAATAATTGTTTTTTTTTTGTTTTTTATGTTAATTCGTTTTATTTATTATTTATTTATGTTAGTTTGCTTTATGTTTATTTATTTCACATATTATTTATTTACGATTTATGTTAATTTATTATTTGAAGAATATGATTACTTCCGGAATAAAATATACAATGAATTGTGGCTATTTATGCCTAGAATTGTGGTTATTTATGCTTAGCAGATAATGCAAGTACTCATATTGTACTTAAGCATAAGAAATATTTTTCCCATTTAAATGCAAGGGGAAATATGAGTAGTATTTCTCAAAGTACTAAAATATCAATACTTCGGAAGAGCACTTGAAAGTTTATCTCTGATAGATAATTGACTTGATATGATGTGCTATATTTTATATTTTCATTCCTCGAAGTGAATGATACAAAGTACATATTTTCATTACCTGAAGTAAATGAAACAAAGCACATTTTGAAAGGTGCACAATTATGCATTTCTCGATTAAAATGCAAGGGAATAATGTGAGTACTATATCCGGAAGTACTAATATCACAAAAGGCTCTGATTGAGCAAATATGTTATTGTCAAATGGAACTTTATTCCATATTCACAGTGCGTTATACTCGTCAAAGTCATAAAGAGAGCAATATGAGTTCGCAAAATATCCCCTTGGAAATTATAGATAACATATGTTATCAATTGGCATTTGAAATAAGCCAATATGGATATAAGTTTTGGTAGTCAAAAAGTCAGTTGAAAGCTCTAGGAGAGCTATATATTGCTACCAAAAGATAATTTTAATTGGAAGCTCCGAAAGAGCTAAATATATTCCTATTTAACGGAACAATTTTAATGGTCGTACTAGACATGTACGAGTAAGATTGAATTACATGTTATGGTAAACAAGAAGTTTACAAATTCAGAGATATATACACACATATATATAGTTGGCATGATCGGTTAGACCATCTTGATCAATAATGGTGCAGAAATTATTGAAATTTATATGCACATGTATTAAAAGAACCTGTAGTTCTTGTGGTGCTTATTCTCAAAGGAATGAATTAAATTTCACTTATTAAAGAACGCGAAGTTCTTGTGTTGCTTAAAGGGATTGATTAAATTCCACTTACTAAAAGAACATGAAGTTCTTGTGTTGTTTGTTCTCAAAGGATATAGATAATCCCACTTACCAAAAGAATTAGAACTTAAAGTTCTTGTACTGAAGTTAAGACTGTATGTCTTGCATATCTGAACGAAATATGGGCCCATATATCCACAAATGTGGAAAATTGTATATAATTTTAGAAGATGCATCTACATTGTTTTATCGACTTACAACCAGAAGTTTGTGAGATTGATTCTAAAAAGATTCAAATTATACAGTTAGACTATTCGTCTTGAAAAGCTAGTGGGTTTATATTTTAGGCTATATCAGTTATTACAAAGCCTATTGATTATGAAAAATATAGTTTAGCAAAATTTCAATTGGATGCCTCCTATTTAATAGCTAAACTATGAGAACAAAAGAGTTATTATTTATATGGTGTTTCCATATAGCAACTCTTATACGAATCAAGCCAACGAGTTATAATAAACTCCCCGTTATGATTGGTTTTTGGTCAATAACCATACATTTCCCATTTTATGATTTTTGAATGTGCGATATGAATTGCTCCACCACAACGCACAAAATGGGTAAATAAAAAGGGTTGAGAATATATATTGAGTACGAGTCTCCTTTTATGTTTAAATTCTTAAACATTAATTGGAGAATCATTTATGACATGATTTTTCTCAACATCAGAGGGAGATAATAATAAGCTGGATAGAGGAAAATGAATTATCATTATCTAGATCCTCGTATATAAACTAGAAGTTCATAAGATAATTCATGTTATTACATGTCAACTGCCAGACATATTTACTAACCCAATGAGAGTAATTAAGTCTCATATACCAGCTGAAATGCTCTAAGTTTAAATTACATGTTAGAGCGAGAGAATGTAAATAATGCATGAAGCATGATAGTTGAAATGATTCCAATGATCAAAATTCTCGTAAATAGAAAGTAATATGAGATGGTCATATATTGGAGTCGGGTGCTCCTGAAGAGACCCAAGACATAACAAATAATAAAACTCTATAAGAGTTTCAGGTACCTAAAATAAAGATTGAAATCTTGAAGAGATCTCGATGAGTTATGTCATTACGAGAATAGAACCAGAAAATTAGAAAGTTGTCGACAACGATTTTACAAACAATTTTACATAAAATATTTCTATAGAAGTAAAGAAAGAAATCAAGGATCTTGTATAAAATCTATCCAGAAGTATAGATATTACATTGGCCAATGTTGAAAGACGCTTTGAACTTCTAAAATAGAAGTATTTGGACCAGCAGTCCAAACACCTAAAGGTGTAATGCAAGTGATGCACAAATAAGTAGTCGTAAATACGACTTGAACTATGATTTATGAAAAGTTTTAATTACTTTATGGTGGATGCAATTACTTTGGCAGTTTTGAAAGTTTTACATGCGTCTAATTATTTGTGGATCCATATTTATCCTTGAAGGATCTAAAATGCTATAAGCATTTGGAAATTTCTGAGGAAATTTATTTAGACATGTCTCATGAATATTTTTGGCGCATTTGGTATAATCGCCTTAGTGAATACTAATTGAGAAAATACTATAAGAATGATCAGATTTCCTTATGTATTTTATAAAGGAGTTTGGATCAAGATCCATTATGATAATTTTAGAACTCCTAAAGATCTTCAAATTGGAAACTCATGAAGTACTTTCAATACAAGTACTTGAATCTTGACATCAAGTTTATTTCGACCTGAAGATCGAGCATTTTTATATATTTCTTTTGTCTATGAATAGACATAAGCTGAAAGAATCTTAAAGAAGATTCAATATGAATAGAGCATATCTATTGAGTATCCCAATAGTTGTAAGATTGTTGGATGTGAATAAAGATAATTATATCTTTTCTTGGTCTTGAAACACTATATATTAGTTGGTCAATAAATATCTATGAATATACAAAGATCATTACATTTAGATCTTCAAACATTCGTTGATGCCTCCTCAAATGTCGTAGAAATATTTTTTATGCATGAGGCAAGCCAAAAATGTGTTTGGCTAAGACTATTGACCCAACATATCCAAAAGATATGTGGATTT
The DNA here is from genome assembly GCA_958450335.1 of Hibiscus tridactylites. Taxonomy (NCBI): domain Eukaryota; kingdom Viridiplantae; phylum Streptophyta; class Magnoliopsida; order Malvales; family Malvaceae; genus Hibiscus; species Hibiscus tridactylites. Next base: position 9,699,554 of record OY288279.1, on the reverse strand, counting down.
ACTTTTACAAGATATGATAAAAGTTATCTTGTGTGAATATAACGCAAGATGTATATCTCAGTTTGAAAGTGGATACATCATGGAACATATTACTCCAAAGTTTCATCCCTCACGATCTTTAGAAAAATGATATTCAAGATTAAATTATGAAGATTCAAAGATCTTATATGATGTTTGCATGAGGGAGAGTAAATACGCGTTGCACTCTTTTTCCCTTAACCGAGGTTTTGTCCCAATGGGTTTTCCTGGTAAGGTTTTTAATTAGGCAACATGTTATGTGTATCAAAGATGTGTGTACTCTTTTTCCTTCACTAAATTTTTTTTCCCACTGGGTTTTTATCTTAGTAAGGTTTTAACGAGGCACATTATCTTCATAGACATCCAAGGGGAGTGTTATGAATATTTATCTATGTGGATGTCTATCATGATTAGAACTTTATCAAAGGAGTTTGATTTATTTATTATTAGGAATGTTATCTCTATGAATTAGAGTTTAATGTATTATGTACTTCTTATGCCTATAAATAGATGATTCATTGAAGGCATTGTATACAAGTTTATATTTGAGAATAATACAAATCTCTCTCTTTCTCTCATCTCTTTGTTCTTCTTGTTCTTATTCTTGTTCTTCTTTATTTTATTCATAACAGAATTAAACATATTCACGTGTGGTCAATTTTTTATCAAATTGACCGCATCCTATTATTTTACTTCAGAAAAAATAATCTGATGACTTAATCCTTAATTAAGAAAATCAATTTAATTAAGGATGAGTCTACCACGTGCGACGAACACCGCTGAACACCACTAATGTTGAACACTATTAAATTAATTAATAAAGATTTAAAATTTCAAGGACACATCAAATAATTAATAATTACTTTAAAAATTTTAATTAAATTATTTTTATATATAAAATTTTATTTTTTAATAAGGGTAAACTATATATTTAGTACCTCATCTATTTTCGTATTTCTATTGAACCCTCATTATTTAAATATTATTTCAATTTGACCCTATTTTTTTATAAAAATATAATTTAACCATTAACCTTCAACCTAAAACCCTAAACTTTTAAACCTTAAACCCTTAAACTCTTAAACCATATACCCTTAAAAATAATTTTATTTAATAAAATCCTAGTGTAATTTAAAGATTACAAAAAATAAATGATCAATCTAATAATTTATTATGGTGATTTTTCATAGAAATCTAATAATTTAAATAAATGAACAGTCTATGGTCCAACTCATTGGGGGCAAAAGGGGTAATTTAAAGCTTCCTTAAAAATAATTTTATTTAATAAAATTTATATGCTTCTGTTGTCGACTGTTGTGCGAAAACATTGGAGCGAGATAGAGTTTCTTATGTTGAACATAGAAATTTAGCTGTTAGAGATGTTGTGATGCCTCTTGCATGCAGTAGAGAGCCTCGCGGTTTAAAGTATGAATTTGCTAATGGATGCTCGGGTGTGGACGACCATAATTTTGATGATGTATATAAAACTATTATGCTGAAAATTATAGATGTTGACAGTATAAATGAAGATCGTTCATCGTTAAAGTCAAATATGAATCTTTTACTAGCTTCTACAAAAAGTGAGGTGGATGAAAATGGTGAGTGCACTTCCTCTAGTCTAATATGGCTCCCTGTACTTCAGAAGCAGACGAATGTTGAGGAAATTGGGCTATCTAGGCTTGTGCTAATGAGGAAATTGGGATTAGTGGCTGTAGTAGTTGTTCTAGGTTATGCAATATTTGTGGCCATTCAGGAACATCACAGAAGATGCTAATCTGTGACAGTTGTGAAGAGGTATTTCGTGTGTGTTTCTGCAATTCTAATATAAAAAAATTATTTTTAAAGGTATATGGTTTAGGGTATAGGTTTAAGGGTTTAAAGTTTAATAGTTTAGGGTTTTAGGTTGATGTTTGAGGGTTAAATTATTTTTTATAAAGAATAGGGTCAAATTGAAATAACATTTAAATAATAAGGTTCAATAGAAATGCGGAATAGGTGAGGTACTAAATATATAGTTTACCCATATTAAAAATAAATTTTTAACATATATAAAAAATAATTTAATTGAATTTTTAAAGTAATTATTAATTATTTGATGAGTCCTTGAAATTTTAGATCTTTATTAATTAATTTAATGGTCTTCAACGGTGTTCAACATTAGTGGTGTTCAGCGGTGTTCGTCGCACGTTGTAGAATTTTCCTTTAATTAATGATCGAAACAATTTTCTAATTTAAAATTTACCGCGAAAAATGGATAAGATGACAAAAACTTAACATAAATTGTTGATTGTAACAACATTAAGAAATGCATATTACAGAATTGGGGCACGTTGACAACACGTTTATTACCACAACTCAATCGCGGACAAAAGTGGTGACTAAACTTGCATCAAGATCTAATTCGAGGGTCCAAAACAGAGAAATCAACAGGATAATCAAAAGGGCGTCATCTTGAACAGTCGTGACGACGTCGAATCAAACCCTAATATAAAAATAAATAACAAAAAAACGTGTTAAGAGGCAAAAAAAAAACGTGCTAAAAAACAGAAAAAACGTATTAAAATGTAGAGAAAAACGTATCATAAAGATAAATTTATTGAATTAAAAAGACTAAAATTAAAAAATAAAAAATAAAAAAGGAGTAATTAACGGTTGACAACCAACTTTAAGACCCTCAGTCTGTATTTAAATGAAAATGAAAAAGAGCGGCCACATTGAAGAATGAAAGACCGAACAAAACCCTATCATACACCTTAATTTGATCAATAAGTATAGATTTTTAAATTTTAATCTTTGTATAACTTAGGCTATCCGCTAAAGTATCAATTTTGAGAGATAATTTAGTAGTGAGTTTTGTTGTTTTCTTTAGATAAATATAAATTTGCACTTATCCAAAAATAAATTTTAATATCGTGAATGAATAGAAAAAAGATTTTAACATCACCATTTAAATTCCGATGAGCTTAGAGACATTAATCCAATGCCCAGTCATAACCTCCAACTTACATCACGAACTTCTTGTTGTTAGAGGTGAGCAAAAATACAGTTCGACTTGACAAAATTATATTTTATAAGACTCGAAAAATTTTAAATAAAATTTGAATTATTTTTTTTACATAGTCTCAAAGGTGATAACAATGTAGTATATGTTCATATATATTTTTGACCTTTTGACAATGCACACATATCTTGCAAACAAAGTAATTTGAACCTGAGTATCCTAAGATGAACATCATCCGTTTTGCACTAAGACCACTTGTTGGGTTCAAAAATTTGAGTCATACATACATACATACATACATACATACATACATACATACATACATACATACATACATACATACATACATACATCATGCATGGGAGGGCTAAAGCAATGCATATTGGACAAGAAGTTGAATCTGTTTGTGAAGTCTGGAAAGTCAGCCAACTTGAGACGACATTTCGGATGGGATCCTGGAATTTCTGGGCAGAGTTGTCTTCTAAAAAATTGACCGGCATTCAGTTACCTTTCCAACGCATCTTGAAATGCATCAATCGGACATCGGGAACTCAAGATACTTCCATTTTACTGAAGACTGCGCATGCAGAAAACTGGATACGAGATTATTACGGGAATTTGTAAAATTCAGCCCAAAAGCTATTATATAAGGCTTTTGGACGAATTAGACTTAGCTCAACTTAATTATATACATACACACACATATATATATATGAGATCCAATTACGTGGTGTAAAACTCATTTAGCTTTACACTTTTTTTTGACCGTTGGATGAGTGAAATTGATGGATGTGATTAAAAATAGAAAATGTGAAGATTATCGCTTGGAAAAAATAAGAAAATAACCTTAGTCATTTATTTTCATCATCCAACGGTCCAAAAAAGTGTAAAACTAAATGAGTTTTATGCCATGTAAGTGGATCCTAACCCTATATATATATGGTTATCAAAACCAAAAACTCAAAAACACGACATCTTAAAGTTTAAGTTATAAAACAACACTCCCCAACTTGACTAACTCGAATTTTTTGTTCGAATCAACTCGACTAAATCTATACTCACTAGGGGTGTTTAAAATCGGCCCAATGAGTAACCAATGATCCAATAAACTCGTAATGCAAATTAAAAATATGAAAGATAAATTAAAACATAATAATATAGTAGTGATATTATCCTTATTAAGCTATTGGATACTTATTGAGCCGGTTTTGAACCACCTAACACTCACCCAGACATGCTGCAAGGAGGCCGTATTTTAATCATGTTACTCAATGGCGGTTATGCGTGGAGCCCAAGTTATTTGCGAGTGACCTAATATTAATGGCGCCCCCAAAACTATATAAAGAAAAGGAATCAATTAAACCCTAGTTCCTTTTCCCTTTAGCCATGTCTTCCAATTCCATGCAGCCCCAACAGGGTACGTTTCATTCATTCATGGCTATTCTTCTTCTTCTTTAATCTTCTTTAATCTTCTTTATGTCTTGGTTTTGTATGGTTTGTCACAAGGTGTTCTTCTCCTGTCACATGGTAATAAACATGGATATTGAGTCCCCTCAGCCAGATGATATCACAGAAGCAATAAAAATCAAAGAACAAGAACTAAGGTTTGCCTTCAGCAATCCCTTTGTACTGAATGTTTTACCCTTTTTTATTTGATTGTTTTCCCTCAGTATCAATGGCTGTACTCTTTCCTTGATGATACGTTGTTTTGCCATGATTTCGATTTTGTTAAATCTCGCGCTACCCTTTTTTTCAATATGTACCTTTTCGTACTCATTAAGTTGCTCACTCTTAGGGATCGAGTTCACATAAAGAAAGAAGAAGAAAAGAAACTCGAAAGAGAAAGGGAGAAGGTATTGTGTAATCCTTTGTTTTGTCAGTTTTGCCATTGCTTGAATCTTGGTATCTGAGACCCTTCTTTGCAGGAAAGGATTCGAGCAGGCAAAGCACTACAAGAAGCAAAGAGGATTGCCGAGGAAAATGAACGACAACGGTTTGTATATACTCCGTATATGGCACCTCTACTTACTTAAAGCAATGATACAATTAAGTATTAACTTCCGGATGTATGATGTATCAGCCTTGTAGCCTTGCGAAAAGCCGAGAAGGAGGAAGAGAAAAGGGCAAAGGAGAAAGTGCTTAGGAAATTAGAAGCGGATAAGGTCTGTTCTAGTTCTTACTATGTTGTGTGTGTATGTTATTTTGAGTCTCAATATGCTACTGGAACTGCTTGTGGTTCATACAATTCTTGTAACTTTGCAGTTAGAACAAAAGTGAGCACTCGGATTGCCACTTGAAAACCAAGCAACAAAGCCAAGACGGCCTATTGCTCAAAAAGAAGAAAAGTTGTGTGCCTTTCAAATTGTATTGAGCTTTTCTTCTTCTTGTGCAATAGGCTGACTTGGCTTTGCTGTAGCTAAGAAATCAAGGATTTCTTAGCTATGGAATTTTATTGATCTCGATCCTGTTAAAAACCGCAGAATTCCTTGCCGGTTAAGTCTGCTAAAAAGGATGACCGTTTGAGAGAATGTCTAAGATCTCTGAAGCTAGCTTACAAGGTAAGCAACTTCTTGACTGGTTGTTTTTGTAGCTAATCGAACTAAAGAATTGAATGCCTATAATGTGTTGTAATTTGCTCCATGAATGACCATGCGCATGGAAATGTAACCCCAGAAACCAAATTACTACACTAAATTTGCAGGCTTAAAGTGCATTTCCCTTTCATGTTACTTTAACCGAACATGATTCCCTGCTTATTTTGACTTCAGGATGACAATGCCAGAGTTAAAGGGCATTCCAAACCCTGTTGATTTATGTCGGAAACGTTGCAAAGAGTCCTGACGAGGAAAAGTTCAGGAAGATCCGACTTGGTAACCCGTTGTTTTAGGTACGGCACCATAATCCGATAGAATTACATTGAGCTTTTCTTATTTAATGGTTCAATGCTCTTTGCCTGCTCAGACAGAGTTTGTTTTGCATAGAATTTCACATGCTCTTAAACTGGAAAAGCAGCTTTTACCGAAGTAAGTGTTTTATTGTCTTAAGATATGCTATAATGTCTGCTGTTGAACGTTGTCTATGAGTTCTTTACCTTTTTCTCAGTTCATTCTGACGCCTGCTTAGATTCCCAGAACTGTTAAATTAGTCAATGAGTAGATTCCGAGTCCCACTCATGGCTCTTTTTTATTGGTTGCAGGGAGAAGGATTGTGTATTTTTCTCGTTGGTTCTTCTCAACTTCTGTACAGCTACATCCAAGAACTGCTCTATGCTTAGGGATTTCACACGCTGTTTAAATTTGTTTGTTGAACACATAAATGAAGGTACCTTCAAAACTTTTATCTATGTCTAGGTTGTTGTTGGATTTATTTCATCTAATATTGGTTCTTATAATTTCTTATTTGGTTGTTTCGGCTTAGGCTTTATTTAACTGTTCTTTTGGCGCAGTGATGTCTGATCCTGAGGCAAGAAGTATAGTGGCTGAATATTTGGATGAATTGTTTAGTTTAATTCAAGATTTTCTTATAGAGGGGAGAGTTATGTATGCTAAACTGTCTTCTGATACTTCTGTTGAATGTGATTCAAGAAGAAATGTAATTGTTGGTGGTCATTCATTCTGTACACAATAGAACATATATTTAAGAGAGTTATTTTTAGCACAAATACATGTTTGGTGTAGTGGCAATCTGGTTTGATTCCCACCATCGGCATGTTTGTGCAAATTAAATTTTTCTCCTCTAAATGGTGGTGACACATGTTACCTCCTGATTGGAGGAGAAAAAAATAATTTAATTAAATATAAATAATTAAATTCCTCCAACTAATTAAATAATTAATTTATTTTATTAAATTAAAACTAGGACTAAATTGATAGAGTTTATAAGTAACGATGACTAAATGTGTAATTATACTCTTATTTTTTTAACTGCCATGTCGCCCTTCTATTAACTTTTAACGGTTGGTGGTCACATTCATACCATTTAAATAGTTTGGTGGTTTAATTATGATAAAAAAAAGTAATGTGGTCAAATCACAATTTTTACAATAGTAAGGTGGTCATTTAAGTAGTTTACCCTAAATTTAATCGGTTACCATTGACAACAGTCTAAGAATCAATCTTCGGCCCCTTCCATTTCTCTCTAGTGCTTCCACACTCTTCACGTTTTTTTTCTTTCACATTCCTCTAAGATTTTATTTTCGTATTTACTTTTTTGATCTTTATTGTTTGTTTTCCTTTGTTTAACAAGTTTTTTTATAACAATATGAGTGGTTTTATCATGTACAAAATTTTGTTTTGTCTTTGTAATATATATTTTTTCAAAGTTGAATTTGTCTTACTAATTGATGATTGTTTAGTTATTTTGTTGATCTAAGTCTATTTTGAACCCGTGAAATGATTCTATCATTTTAATATATGTTTATTATCACCCTAAATATATTGTGTTTTGGTTATGATAAAATCAGTTGTCAATGTACTGTTATATTATATTAATATGTTTGTGTTAACAATATTTATTCTTCAAACCATTCTATCTTTACTTTTTTCCGAAATATTTTGGTTTTGTTTTTAAACTCATTTCTTGCATGATATTACTTAATAAAACGAAGGGTGTAGGCTTAAAAAAATTAAATGATTTTGGTTTTGGTTGTGCCGATCCTTGGAGCAAATCATGGCGAAATTCTGGTGGAGAAGTAAGGGTGCGGCCACGGGCATCCACTGGTGCAATTGGAACAAACTCACCATGCCTAAGGAGGAAGGGGGACTGAGCTTCCGATGTCTAAGCAAATTCAATATTGCTTTGCTTGCAAAGCAGTGCTGGCGCCTGATCACGGAACCCCAGAGTTTGTTAGGCCAGGTTTTGCAAGCAAGATACTATCCCCATGGTGATTTCCTTAGTGCTGGTCTAGGTGCAAGACCTTCCTATGTGTGGCGTAGTATATGGAGTGCTAGGGGACTGATCGAAAAGGGGTATGGATGGCGAGTAGGATCTGGGGAAAAGATCAATATATGGGCTGAACCTTAGATTCCTGGCACAAAAGATGGGCGCATTACAAACCAATCTATTAATATCCAATACACGACAGTTGCCGATTTGATACAACCAGATACAAAAACATGGAACCATGAAGCTCTCCATGCACTGTTTGACACAGACCAGGCTTCAAGAATTTCCTCCATTCCCTTGCCACATACATACTTGGAAGATAGATTGATCTGGAGATTTGATGGCACAAGAAATTATTCAGCAAAGAGCGGATATAAGCTGTTGTGTGAGGAAGAAGAAAGAGTTGTCGATAGCCAAAAGATGTCTTTTTATGCAGACTTCTGGAGTATTGATGTCCCTGGAAAAGTTAAAATTGCAATGTGGAAGTTTGTAAACAATTTTGTGCCTACATTTGATAACCTACAGACTCGAAGACTTCCTGTAAATAATGTATGTCCACGTTGCCAACAGAATGGAGAATCTATAGAGCACATAATGAGAGATTGCAGCTTCACGCAGCAAGTGTTGCTGAAACTGGGATTACTCGATTCTGCAAGTCATTTGACAAGAGTCTGGAAGGATTGGCTACCAACTTTCTTTGCTGGTCTGTCACCGCGCGGCAAGAAGAAGCTACTTGTTCTCTATTGGCATCTATGGTTCTCACGCAATAAACTAGTGCATGAGGGCATTACACATACAGTTGAAGAGATTGAGGCTTTTGTTGAAGCTTTTATCCTAGAACGAGAAACGCTCTCCCTGGTAAGTCCACGAACTGCTGTATTAAGAACAACAAGATGGCAGGCCCCTCCGGAAAATACAGTCAAATTCAATTTCGACACAGCATTCAGCTCTATTCACAAAAGAGCCACTTCTGGAATTGTTGGACGTGATCACGACGGGTTGATCATGGCATCTGCTGGGATTCCTCACCAACATGTGGCTGATGCCTTTGTGGGAGAAGCTCAGGCATGTAAACATGCAGTCCAGTTTGCAAAAGATCTAGGTTTTCCGAACATGATAATAGAGGGTGACTCTTTGACCATAGTGAAGAAATTGCAGTCGAACACCATCGACTGGTCAATCATATCCCCACTGGTACAAGACATCAAACACTTGTCCAGGGATTTCCATAGCATCGAATTCGTCTTTGCCAACAGAGAATCCAATGCAGCAGCTCATACAATGGCCAAGGAATGCAGGTCTTTTCTAATGCCCCGCTACTGGATTGAGGAAGCCCCTTCAACGGTCACAGAGGTCTGCGAAGCTGACAGAAGAAGCTCCCGATGAGGGCCTACAATAGAATCAGATTGAATGGCCTACTCTTTCTCTCGGTTATAAACACATATGCATTAAGTTGATGCACTCTGAGTAATCACCATCTTAAGATTGCTGGTTTAGGTGAAAAGGTTACTTTAGTTATACTTTCTGTTCATGTTCCCTTTGTTTATTTTCGCCAGAAGTGTAACCTTTTTCGCTCTATTTAATATACAAGTAGCCAACTTTCAAAAAAAATTTTAATTAAAATATTTTAAATTCAGACACCAGTTTTGAATCTAAGTTATAGTTTGTGGCATAAGCTACAATTAACCCTTACGAAAACTCTATCATCTCGTCGTAAAAAATTTATGAATAAATCATCGATTGTACCGTCGACGAACACCTAACAATGAATAAAAAAGGTCGATTAAGTTTCCACTCACGAGTAGAGAATGGCAAATGTCGAACGGTAAGGTACACGACACTTAGGCGGTGAACAGTGAATCGCCGACTTGTGAGGATGTCGGACGGTGAGAGAGATGTGATTTGGGGGTTTGATTGAAAAAAAAACTTTGGGGTTTTTTTAAAAGAAATTTAGGTTTTTAAATAAATTTATAAATTAAAAAATATGGCATGTGTCATGTGTCTTGTTCTGATTGGATGACAAAAAAATTTAACAGTCGTTGACGGAAAACTTTAAATGAGTAACGGAATGAAACGCTATACACCTATTTAACCCAAAATATAATTCAGACATCTATCTGAAAAAATATATAATTTAGGCACTTATTTGACTATTAAGCCAAAGAAAAACAACGATATAATGTTTTATGCATTTGTAGGAGAAGTGGCATTGAGACGCCACGTGCTAAGTGTTACATCATCCGTTAATTATCTCGTCAATAATATTTTTTGGTTAATTATCATGTTGATACATGAACTATACCTAATTTCTCAAAGCCATATAAAATATTTTAAAATTTTTGATTTCATACATGAGGTTTTTTCTACATGAACTATACCGAATCAGAGGAACTAGGGCATTGAAACTAAACTACCAAAATAAATATTATACCGTTAACGGCGAAGAACCTCATGTATGAAATCAAAAATTTTAAAATACTATGCATGATATTGAGAAATTGCAAATAATTCATGTACCAACAGAGTAATTAATCCCTTTTTTCTCCTTTCAATTAATATTAATCTTTGTGATATTTCGCGGTTGACTGTTGTCTGTTTGACTGTGTGGAATTATAAATAAAATTATAAATAATTTTTTATTTACTAATATATTCTAGGAACACATAAAAACTACACATATATTACCAGATAACGGATGTGATGTCCTAACCATAAAATTAGGACATGTTAAACAATAATCATCTATCTAGAATTGGACAAATAGGAGTAAGATCATTTAGATAATTGTTAATTTGAGTTTTAAAATTTTTAGGTTATATTTTGGTTTAAATTTAATTCAAAATTGAATTTGTTTTCAAGTTGTTTAAGATCGGAATTAACTTGATTGTTTTTTGGGTTGTGTTATTCGGATTTAGATAATTACGAAGTTATGACCATCTAATATTTATGATTTAATTTCACTTTTAATCTATATTAGTTTTAAAATGAATGAAGTTTTAGCCTGCAAACTTTTATAGTTCAATTATTTTTAAATTATTGTTAGTTTTAAAATCAATGAAACTGTGATCTAACCTCTAATTTATTTGGTTCTATTATTCTTTAAGTCAATATTATTCTTGAAATCAATAAAATTATATTTTATATTACATTCATATAATTATATCATATTTTATATTACCAAATATACTTACGATCTCTTTCTAATTTTAAAATATTAAATGAATAGAAAAAGAAAATTAATGTTGTTTAGCTTAGAATGTGAATTAGAATTGCATGTTAAGAATTAGATTGAACTTTTTGGTCTTTAATATTATTTTTATTTATAATTAATCTATCTTATTGGGACATGAGTCTTGTAAATATCACCATTGGTTAGTAAACTATTTCTGTTTTTTTGTTTTGGTCACAAACTGTTATTTTATATAAAATCGTCACAAATGTTACGTTTTTTATTTTTATCACCAATCTATTGCTTCTTTCCAATTTTAGTCACTAAACTATTCACGTTTTCTTGTCTTTCCAATTTTAGTCACTAAACTATTCATGGTTTCTTGTTTTTTCGCGAGTTTTAACGACGGGTGACCAAAATAGGAAAAAAATACGTAATATTAGTATCTATTTTGCCAAATTAATAATTTGTTGACCCAAACAAAAAAGCAGAAATAGTTTAGTGACAATATAAAGTTAAACTAAAGGATCAAATACTATACAAATATTGGCTTCTCCAAACGTTTAATCTTGACTTCATCACTAGGTTCGATTCATGTCAGATTCTACTCACATTAAGTTTGATTTATTTTAAATTTAGATTATTCTAAGTTCAAATGTTCAATATCGATTTTGGATTCATGTTGAATTGATTGAGTTTTTAGATTTGAGACAAAATCAGTAAGTCTAAAAATATAGAAACACCAGGTTTGGTAATTTGTGTATTCACTTCATGTTGATCATGTAAATATAATCACAAGACAAATATATAATCACTTATAATTCACATGTTAATTAATTTTTATTTAATATAAAATACAACTTTAAATATCATCATAACACAATAAGATAACGTGAACATAAATTCATAAAGTATCATTACACACCAACACAAGTAATTCCAGCTGGTAAGGCCAAAATATATTATTCATAAAACCTTATTAATTAGCTCCTTCTAATGACTAATTCTGTTGGATCATCACATATTTGCACGGAAATAATGATTATCATGAAACGTAAATTCACCGGTCTCCGGCTTATCGACACCATCCATGTTCCTGACCCAAAAACTCCGGCCGAAAGAAGCCGCCCGGTCCGGAACATCGTCCATCACCCACTCATGACCTTTAGGGCAGTATATTCCAGTCTTTGGATGTGGAACCCAACTCGATGTACCTTTTATACCGTCGTTACCGTTGCACTTGTTAATAATCTCCCAGTCTGCCCCTGCAATTTTGCTCAAAGGTCTCTTAGATTCCCTGCACCCAAATTTAACTCATTACTAACTTAAGCATCATAGTACGTCACGCCTTTAAAATCAAAGACGGACGGAGGATTTTATGTTAGAGGTATGATCTTTTATACTTAGTGAAATTATATAAAAATTTCAAAATTAAGAGGTGCAAGATTAGATTATTAATATAAAATACAAAAAAAAATCCTAAAATATATAGAAATTTTGAAATTTTCAAAGGGAGTGCAACTGCCCCTACCAACCCTTTCGTTTCATTCATGCTTAATGCTTAAAGCTTAAGTCATCTTGTTGAGACACCTGACCTCCACACCCGATTCACTACCCTCTATCTCCAAGCTCAAGCAATGATATAGAAAACACCATGAACAATAATAATAATATCGAACAGGGACGGACGTAAAATTATATGTTAGAGGACGAAAATAAATTTTTAATAAAAAATTTCTAAATCATCTATGAATTTCAAATTTTTACCCCAGCCTCCTCGTTCCATCCCTGCTAACGAAGTTACGTACCTTAGCATTAAAATCTTGCTTTTGGAGAAAGCAAGTCTTCCCATGCAGAGCAGTTGTATTGATCAGAAACTTGTAATAAAACCCTAAAGATACTCAAACCAAGGTGTGTATGAATGAATAAGGCATATGGGTTTATATAATGCTTTGAAAGTGCGGTTTTTGTACTTAAAACAATTCTGTCCCTACCCTATCAATAAAGATTTTGAAGCATAAGTTCGATTGTGAAGCTTTTACGGAAGAAGAACATCTTTAAAGGAAAACAGAAGATCAAAGAATATCGATTATCAGGTGCTCTTCCATGGTGGGGGATCGATTCAACGATCTGCGGTTATAAAATCGTATGCTCTGAGAATAAACAACACTCATTCATTCAAAGGCTGTATTTAAATTTAGACTGGTTTTTTTCCCTCGAAAAATAAGATTGGGTTATTAATTATTTTTTCATAGTATGTTGAATCCACGACTTTCAAATTGTTATAACAATAATGATGTCAAGTATGCTAATTGACGAGTCAATAATTTTTATAGCAAGTGGTTGAAGTTTTCAATTGACACCTTTTTACCTTTTTTAAATTGTGAGTTCAATACTTATTAAGAGTAAAATTCTCTCTCATTCAAAAAAATCGATTTACAAATTATTAGTTTTGAAACTTCATTAAACATAACATTTTTACATGATCATACGTAATTTCTGAAAAAGAATATAATATTTAGATGATTTATCTATTGATATAAATTATATATATATATATAAACTAACGATAATATCTGTATCTTTAAGAATAAATCGCATATGAACATCTAAATTTAAATGTTTTGTTGAACTTAGTTCATTCAAGGGAAAGAACGGAGTCATGATTGGATAATAAGAGAAAGTCTTCTAGCTTCAAAATTTAACAGTGTTCTAAAAAAATTAATTCAAAATTTAGATAAGAAAATGCTTAAGTAACCAGGGATGGATCGAGAGGAGACTGCCGCCTTTAAAATTTTTAAATTTTTTTTTTATAAATTCTTTTCTCGTAACATAAAATCATGCGTCCGACTCTCAAAAATACTAAAGTTGCTATTAGACCAAAAAAAAATTGAAAACACACACCGGCCCTTTCGATCTTTTAATAATCTCGAACTTAGTTAGAGGCATTAGAATATTGAAGAAAACTTTAAGAGGGGAAAGTGGTGGTGGGACACCTATGTAGCTCTAAATTTGTTTCGAAACGGCGAATGGCTTAAACATTATTACCTATGTGGCTTTGTCCCACTAAAATTATTTCTTATTAAATTTTTTGGGTTATTTTTTTTTAATTTTGATTATTATTATTGATAAAAATAATATATATATATATATATTTTAAAACCCTCAATCAATTAGTTTTAAAATATATATATTTTATAAAATTTAATTTTTAAAAAATATTTAAAATAAATGTGGTCAAAGTTTAAAAAGTTTATCTTTTAAAAAATTATTAAGATACCATTTAAGTGGGACGAAACAAATATTTTTTTTCCTTTTTCTGACGGAATATAATCGAAATAGAATAAGTCGTACATGTTTTAACCCTTTCAAGTTATGGAAGTGTCATGTTCGTAGGAGAAATAGTTATGGAATAATGGAAGTGTCCATTGGAGAATATATTCAATGCAAAGAACTTGTGTCTTACACATGTATGGATTAGTTATTTGTTAATATTATGGGTTTTGTTCGTATATTATATTTAAATATTTTAATTTAGTATAATTTACATTCCCTATTATTAATCCTATATTTTAGTATGAATCTTTAATACTGGTAAAAATATTCTTTAGTGTGATTTTAAGGTTGTAAATGAATCAATCTAAACGAACTGATCTCCGTTTATGTTTGTTTGTGTAGTTTAGCTTGTTCGTAATTGGTGTGTTCATTAAAAATTTTAAAATTCTGTTTGTTTATTTAAAATTATGTGTGTTATGTTATTCGTTTAATGTTCTTGAACATATGCTAATCATTATATTATAAACAATATTTTAAAAATAAATATTTAAATAAATTTTATTAGAAAAATATTAACATCAGTCAAATGAGTTGATAAACGAACTTAATTGCTAGCTTAAACGACACCAACACATATTTGTTGAAACTCGGTCCTATATTCAAAAAGCAATTGGTCCGAGATCCTTCATACTTTGAGGCGAAACTTTCTTCGAAATAAGCGTAATTGTTGAATGATTTAGGGGCCTAGAATAATTGGTTCATTGCTCTCGTATGTAATTATTCAAGTATTATTTTGATTAATGTACTCGTTTACTTTGTCAATACCATAAAGAATGAGTAAATTGATTGAATTTTTACATATAAAAGATTAAATTTATGAATTATTTCGAATTAAAACAAAACTAATAAAATGTATAAGTTTTGAGACTAAAATGTTATTATATCATGTTATATCAGAAGTTTGTTTCAGTTTTGACTCTAAAGTATACAAACTTTTTTATTTTGGTATCTAAACTATTTTTTTGGTCAAATAAATATATAAAGTACAATGTTTAATCAAAATATGTACTTAAAGTAATTTTTCATCAAAATAAGTATCTAAAGTATTTTTTTGTCAAAATAAGTACCTAATGTATTGTTTAATCAATGCAACAAGCTAAAGTATTATTTTCTTGTCAAAATAGGTATCTAAACTATTTTTTTTGTCAAAGTAGTATTTGTTCATACATATTCTTAATACTTTGACAATGCACATACACCTTGTAGACGAAGCGATTTGAACATGTGTCTCCTAGAGTATGAACATAATCCATTTTTCTACTGGAACACTTGTTGGATTCATATACTTTAAATACATATTTGTAATATAAGTCTTTTAACTATAAATGTTATGTTTATAATAATATTTTAGTTTGTTACTTTTTTTAAAGAAAAAGTTACTTATGATAATTTGTTATTAAATTTACAATTAAGTGATCTTAATTGTAGTTCATCTTAAACCCAAATGGTTTCAGATGATTTTTATATTAAAAGACTTGAATTTAATTACTATGTTTACAAGGTGTGTAGTGTGTACTTTGTCAAAGAGATAAAAATATGTATGAACATATACTATCGTGTAATCAATTTTAGAGTATTAAAAAATTATATTTTACCGTAAATTAAAAGATGGGTACAAAGGAATAGAAAGAAAAATAAGCGCGACAGCCTTTGATTTCATTTGTTTTTTTCGATGAACGACAACTAGTTTTAGTGTTGGTTGTCGATCAATGGGGTTCATTATTTTTTGTTTTATTATATATTTTTTATATAAATTTCTACTTTTGAGGCACATGTTTTTTTGTGTTTCTTTTCATTTGTCATTTTGGCATAATTTCAGCATACTTTAGTATTCGTTTGGTGCTCATACTGAGATCTTCACAGCGTTTGTTTTTTATTATGATTCTGTCGGTAGTCATAAAAAGATAAATCTCCACTCGATTGATGGTTGTTTGTCGATATAATCAGACCTGCGAAGCGGAGTAATCTGTCTGATAGTTTGGTTCGTTCATCACTCATTTTTCACCCTATAAAGCGTCTCGTTTGGATAGAGACAAGAAAATTCAGGAAGACTTTTGAATTTTGACGGTATGCTAATCTCTCTGAAAGTATTTACTTTTCTTTCATCTTTGGGTTTTTGTATGAGATTTTGGTGGACTAGTCCCCATTATTTCTCTTATTGGATGTGTTGTATTTGTGATATCTTCTATTATTTTTTAAAATAAATTCCAGTTGTCATTGTCAAAAAAAAGATGGGTAAACTTCATCAGAGGTCCCTTATGTTTAGGTCACGTTCTAGTTTGGTCACTCAATTTGAAAAATAAAATTATTTTTACCACTTATATTTTCAACCGTTACTGTTTTGGTCACCCGAATATTATTCTTCGTTACTTTAGTAATGAAGGGCTTACATAGCACCTTAAAAAACATATTAAAAAAATCTCTGCCAAACCAAGTGGTGGAAAGAATTATTTCAACCCATGTAGGTAAATAGGTAAAAACCAACCCATTTTTCAAGTTTCATTCTTTATCTCTTCAAACCATTGGCGGCGAGGACTATTCCAATTTCTATGAAAAAGAAAATGGTGGATATTGTGACATCAAAAACCTCAGCAGAGGTTCCAAGATACATTTTTCTTGTTTTTGTTGAAGGAGTTTTTTATCAATCATAACTTTCATTAAAATCACACTAAACCAAACAAACCACGTACAACGAAAACATAAAAGGCCACGTGCCTGGCACGCCTAAACCCATGCAAACCATGCACAGACCTTGCATGCAACCCAGCACCAAAAACCACGACCAGGCCTTCCGACCAGTCACCATAAGGGTGACCAGAAAAACAAAAGCAAAGAAGATCCTAAAATCGAGGGAAACAACTGGCAACATCCCTGCACAGAGGGGAAAGACCGGAACCAGCAACACCTTGACAGACCCAAGGTTCAAGCTGAAAACAAAGACAATCGGTGATCGATTATAGAGGGAACGAAAAAGAGATCCGATAAACCACTTTTCCAGGATGACAAGCAACTCCACGCCTGAGTGCTCTTTCCAGAGACAGGCTTCCTTCGCCGTGACGATGTTCCTTATCAAAGCATCAACAGTTGCACTCCCGTAATGAAATCGGCAACCGAACTCGACATCCCCTCCCTGACCACAAAACCACATCCAACCAACACAACTGTTGAACATAAAAGCACCCAACCAAGAGCATAACCCAAGATCAACACATGCACACGCACATACTGTGATCCCGAGGGAAGGCAGGACCCGCATAAAAGGCCTATGAGCCTTCCGATCATAGGCTGCGAAAAAGAACGGCCTCATGGTGTTCCCAGATAACTCCCGTTGGAGTTATCCGACTCGAAAGCTTGTTCCTCAAAAGGATTAAGAGATGACTTAGATTTTGAGGTTACTAACACCTCTTCCCCATCACTAACCTGCACCTCTTCATTCAGGATAAAATTATTGTCGATACACATAGACGAGATTCGAGTGATAGTCTTTCCGAAAGGATCAATGCCCAGCTCTACCAGGACAGCCTCGTCGACAACCATTCGAGTGTATTCCATGACATACTTACGCCTTGCAGCCTTTCGAATTAAGGTAAGCCTCTTAATGCCCGACGTTTTCCCTCTTTTCTTACGTTCAATCTCCTGAATGATGGTGGACAAATTGAATAAGGAACCTGAAAACAGAGCTGCTGTCAGCATTTCCTCTTTGGCGGCTGGACTTTTTTTGAAAATGCACCAGTTTGATGGGCCAACTTGAATAATGGCTTGTGAAATCTGGTTCCACAGTTCTTGTCTTTTGTTTGGTCCAAAGAGAACCAACTCATCCTCAGTTCTTTTCCGTTTTCTATGGCTTGAAACCTGCATATTATCAATGCCGACAACAATGATGTTGAAGGAGCTAATTAACTTTAGCACATGTGACATGCATTTTTCTCAAGGTGATGGTGAAGTCTTATTCTGTGGAGCAATTGAGATGAGTGGTTTCCTCAAGCTCAAGTGAGTTATTTAGCTCCATATCTCTAATGATATAGACTAAAACCAGCAATAATTCTCAGATTTATGCATGTGTGTGAAGTCATAAGAGGTGGAATGAAAGAGTATCTAACGCCAATGGGACCAACTCTTCTTTACAGAGACGTTATCAGGATTTGAAGTTGAGAAGGGCAAACTATAAATAATTGAAAGTGAAGTCAAATTCAAAAATAAACTAATTTGTAAAGAAATTTAAATAGAAAGACAAAAGTGAAAAAAAAAATCTTCGAGAGTGAGGAGGCGATTACTCCTCCTGAACCCCATGTAGTTTTGTCCCTGTTTTTTCATGTAAATCCTATCTTTGAGATCGGACCGGTTGAACCGGGATTCTCCTAATGGTTAGTTTTTGAGGGAATAAGTGTAGATGAGAGTGGAAGGCAACATTTCCTTGATGCAAGTGAAAACGTGAGGTTTATTTCGTTAGATTTTAAGGTAGCTCTTGGTGACTCTAAAGGAAAGAAAAAAAAAGGAGTTATTTGGCGGTTTACTCGACCGAAAAATTTATCAGAACGATGGCGGCGACGTTGAAAGTGCACAACAGTTATTAAGGTTGACGAAGAGAATTGTTTCTTTGGTTTAAAGAGAAAACGAATGAAAAATGAAAAAGGGTTGGGTTTTTACATGTCGACTGATATGGATTGAAATAACTTATTTCACGACTCAGTTTGGCAGAGAATTTTTTATATTGTAAGGGCACTCTGTTACTAAGCAAGGAGATTAACACTCGGGTGACAAAAACGGTAACAATTAAAAATATAAGTGATAAAAATATTTTTTTAATTAAGTGACCAAAATAAAATATGACCTAAACATAAGGTACCTCTGATAAAATTTACGCATTTTTTTTCTTTTAAGTTGTGGATAGGGGTGAGTGTTCGATCGAGTCGAGTCAAAAAAATTTGAGTTATTCGAGTTAACGCATTATATTTTATAACTCAAACTTTATTTGAAATTTTTCCAATTCGAGTCGAGTTTTCAAGTTATTATAAAAATTTAATTTTAATTATTTATCATGTTATAGTACGATTTGATTCCAATTTAAACGACTTTCTCTAATCATATAAGGTATGCACATATATATTTCTTCATATTTTTTCACATGTGATAATATTTCTTCATATTTTTATATATCGGTATGTATATATTATAAGAAATTGAGGGATTCGTCTCAAACTTAAAAATAAATCCACGAATTACTAAAAATTTCGAGTTATTCGAATTTACATTTTACAACTCAAACTTTATTTGAATTTTTTCCGAGTCCTTCGAGTTTATGAAATTTTGAGTCAAGTCATCGTCTCGAGTCAATCGTTTTTTTCGAATCGAGTCGAATTTTGGTACGACTCCTTCAAAGTTTCAAGTCTAAGATAGCATTGGGGAATTTGTCCACTCATCTTAAGCACGACCAGTAAACTTGCATAGTATAGAGAAAAAGAAAGAAAAAAAGACGATCATAATTTGGTTAAAAAAGAAAATCACATCATCTTTGAGACCAATTATTTGAAATTTGAAGAAAAAAATCTAAAAAAAATCCATAGATGAAAGGGAAGTGGAAGAGTTCAAACAGAAAGATAGGGCTGCCAACTGTCCTTCTCTTGTGTTCACTCGCATTCCTCTCCGGATTGTTTATTCCCACCTTTTTCTTTCAGGTAACTTGTAGAATGCATTAGCTTGAAGTGTTTATAATTTGGGTTTTGCGTTTAATTAGTGGGTTTTTTACAGGATGCTCCGATTATTAGATCCAATCCGAGAATGCTCGAGGTGGTGCGTGAGAAGGAGTATCGTGATCCGATGCCAAATGGAGTTACTGGGGAAAGTTCGATTGAATCTATTCCCTTTCAGGTCATTTTCTCAGCTTTGTTTCTAGCACAATTTTTTCCTGCTTCTATGCATTGAATTTTGAATGATGGCTTGGATTATTTTTCGAGTTTAGTCAGTTTTAGAGTGGTGCTAAAGTTCTGGGTAAATCTAGAATGAAGATTTCACTTTGTAGATTAGAGAATCCGTGAATGAGAATATTCAAGTTTGCGTGTATTCATCTAGAGTTAAAATTTTATCAGGGCGTGTTTGCCAAGGTCTAAAGATGAGCTTTCGAATATTAAAGAACGGCATTGACGCAGAACAAGGATTTTATGTGCAAATATTTTACATAATTCAGTGGTTTAGATATGCTTGGGAGTAGGATTTGAATTGCGGTTACGGTGGTGTTGTGTTTATCACGGTTGTGGACTTAACGTATGTGATTGCGGTCACTGCGGTTATCGTAGTTATGGATTGTTTTAATAACAGATGGTATTGTGGACATAACGGTTGCAGGTTTCGGACGGTGCCTATACCGCTATATAGCGGCTGTTATTGCGGTTGTGGACCGCTATTTAAATCCCAGCTGCAACATGTTAAACTGCCCCAATGGAAGCATTGTTAAAACTGCCTGCTGCTTGTTGAATGCAGGTTTTAAGTTGGAAGCCACGAGCTTACTATTTCCCCAACTTTGCAACTGTGGAACAATGTGAACGTGTAATTGAGATGGCAAAGGTTCGCCTTAAACCATCTGGTTTGGCTTTGCGCAAGGGAGAAACTGAAGAAAGCACAAAAGGAACCAGAACAAGGTGCCCCTTTTATGCAATCATTTCTGTTGATTTTTTAGTTTAGTTTCAAGATATAAGTCAATGATTCTATTAACTGATTCAAATTTGCATCAAGGCCAGATAACGTACTAGCCTTTGTGTCTGTGAATTGTTTGAGTTAGTGAATGCTGGTAGCTTGCTTTCTTGATGATGCTTGTCTTGTTAATTTATACTTTCCTTGGAAACAGTTCGGGAACTTTTCTCAGTGCATCAGATGATGAAACTGGGACCTTGGACTTGATCGAGAAAAAAATTGCAAAAGTTACGAGCATCCCACAGAACCATGGAGAGGTACATTTTCTTTTCCGCCAAAACTATTGTTATTATTATTATTATTATTATTATTATTATTATTAGTTGAGTTAGTATCTACAACATAATTTGAGAATGCTTAAGCAAATATGGACATGGTGGACACTCTTTCGGTGGGTAGCCTTTTCCAGTTTCATTTGGCTGCAAAATTAGGGGAATTATGAACTTAATGCAACCTTATGAAATGGGCCATGGAGTATTGTGAATGAACCTTTGAAGAAAATTCAATTCAATTTCTGGCATCTTTGGCAAGAGTTACCGTGTCATGCTGCAAACATTTAAGTTGTTTGAAATTATACACTTGTACCCTACAACGGCCATGTTAACCAAACTGTCCAGTGTCCATAGAAAGATTCTTGGAATCATATATCATAGTTAAGTTGTTTTAGAGGTCTGTCCCTAGAAAGAGTGGATTGGAAAACACTACTTTACCGTTATATCACCCCAGGGATATAGGTAAATACATGGTCTGCATGTTTTTTTCTAAAAAAAGAACTTTAATGGTTTTATTGATTTAAATATGCCTAGATGTTGGAAATTATGTAATTGATATGGCTATATATATGCTTTGTTGATTTGAAATGATTTCACAAACTTATGAATCTTACTCTGCCAATATTTTCTAGGGTATATTTCAAGTTTGTGTTGAATTTTGAAATGACAAATCTTTCCTGTTGTTTATTTTTGAACTGCTCTAAGTTGGCATTCTCGAATTGCAGGCATTTAATGTTTTGAGGTATGAGATTGGGCAGAAGTATGATTCTCATTATGATGCGTTCAATCCGTCTGAATATGGTCCACAGTCAAGCCAAAGGGTATGGTCTTATACGTGAACTTCATCATTACATGCTTGTTTAATCTTAGTTTCTGGATGTTTTATGTGCAATTTGTGGCAAACTGAAATGATTATCGTTCTATCTTCCTGCAAGTATAGTTGGATGTAGAATCAGGGTAGTTCTGCTTTCTTTTCTTTCTTTCTTTTTTGGAGAAAGACCCAAGTTATGTTTTTATTTATAATAGATGAGTGATAAAATCGTTTTCTTATGAAATAATTAGTTTTTCTGGGGTATGTAGTAAGCATTTTTAGTTTTTCATTCGGTTATTTTTTTTTATGATTCATAGTTGCAGCTAGTTCATTCTGGATTCTTCTAGTCTGGTTTCAGTTTTCGAATACATATATTGCTTCCGTCATCGTGTTTTCTATAATTTTTACCAAACCATTGTGAAAATGTTGATGCCAAAGAACTAATACATGTGCGTAGTTGACATTGAACTTTCTCTTGCAGGTTGCATCGTTCTTGTTGTATTTATCCGATGTAGAGGAAGGTGGAGAAACAATGTTCCCTTTTGAGGTAGATTCGGAAATACTAACTTGCTTTATCTCTCCCTCGTTTCATCAATAGTAAATATTGTTGCCAAGCCCCATTATTTTGGTTGCAGAATGACAGGAGAGTCAAAGGTTACGACTACAGACAGTGTGTCGGCTTAAAAATAAAGCCACGAAGAGGGGATGGACTTTTATTCTATTCGCTCCTTTTGAATGGCACGATAGATCCGGTAACTTTCATGTTTTCTAATCAAACTTAATGCCCATTGCATTGCTCTTCTTCGAATCCAATGTCCGTGTTAACTGTCAACAGTGTAAAGCAATGTTCGTTTCGGACTTTCGGGTATTGCTGATGTATGTTGTTTTGTGTGTTCCAAAACATTATTTGCAGACATCTCTTCATGGAAGCTGTCCAGTGATCAAAGGGGAGAAATGGGTTGCTACAAAGTGGATTAGAGACCAAGACCAATTTGACTAATCGATGTAGTTGTAAGAATTTACAGATTAAGAGTGTTGTGCTAATTATCGTGTAAACTTTTGTTTTGGGAAGGATAATTCTTTATGAATTCACGCTCATTTTCAACTCTTGTTTTTATTGGCAAGAAACCATGGATGACAAAAAACTAGACAGGATTGGGCAGTCCAACTGGTTGACTCGAGAATCGGCTGGTTCGGTTGTTCTTGTACAACTATGTAAGTTAAATTAAAAAATAAATAAAGACTTGGCCGAAACTAATAAAAAAAGTTGGATAATAATGATGGAATTTGAATTTTACTTTGTTAATTTTGATTTCTTATTTGACCATATTTAGAGGGCTTCTTCGACCTCGTAAAAAAGGAGAGGGCTTCTTCGATGAAAAGCAAAATACAAATATTGCTATTATAATATTAAATACATGAAACAATATATTTTTATTTGCGTATTTAATAATAAAACACATAATTGTATTAAGAACATTTTTATTTTTTTAAATATGTTGGTGTGATGCAAGGATAGCATATGTTCAACTTTTTTAGTCTTTTCAAAGACGATACACACAACATGCATTACTGGTGCTCGAACCCGGGTCCCAAGGGATGATAAACATCTACCTTTGTCACCGGGACACAAGGGAATGAGCTATTAAGAATATTTTTAAGTATAAACCTTAAGTAGGGTTGTAAAAACAGGTAATCGGATGGGTTTCAGGTCGGGTATTGTCAGGTCGGGTAAAATCGGATACAGGTCATTTCAGGTCATTTTTCTGTCTTGACTCGAGTCGGGTCGGGTGCGGGTCCATTCCAGGTCGGGTCAAAACGGGTCGGGTCCGAAGTAGATAATGGACAGGTTAATTCGGGTTCGGATACACTTCAGGTCGGGTTCATTTCGGGTTCGGGTAGACTTCAGGTCGGGTTCATTTCAGGTCGGGTTCACTTCAGGTCGGGTTCATTTCAGGTCGGGTTCATTTCAGGTTCGGGTGGACTTCAGGTCGGGTTCATTTCAGGTTGAAGTAATTTAAAAAATAATGAAAAGAAAAATAATGAAAATGGGTCAATTTGGAATAAAAATAAAGTTATATGAAGTATAATGAACAAAAATATCAAAATAAATTTAGAAAACGTAAAAATACAATGAATATGGGTCAAATTGTAATAAAAATAAAGTTTTGGGGACTAGAATGAACATAAATATCATATTAAAATTATACAACATTGGGCTTTCATTTGAAAAACAAATGAATATGGGTCAATTTGAAATACAAATAAACTTGTGGGGATTATAATGAAAAAAAAACAAATTAAAAGTATAAAACATCAGACAAATGAAAAATAATGAATATGTGTCAATTTGAAATAAAAACAAAATTTTAGTGACTATAATGAACAAATATATAAAAAAATATTATAAAATACTAAAAAAGGAATTAGGGTCAATTTGGAATAAAAATAAAGTATTAAGGACTATAATGAACAAAAATATCAAATTAAAACAATGAAACATTTTAAAAATAATGAATTGTGGTCGATTTGGAATAAAAATAAAGTTTTAGGGAGTATAATGAACAAAAATACCATATTAAAATTAGAAAATATCGGGCTAATTTTTAAAAAAAATGAATAGAGGTCAATTTAGAATTCAAATAAAGCTTTAGAGACTATAATTGAAAAAACATCAAGTTAAAAAACTAATGAAGAAATGTACCAAATTATAAATAAAAAACATTGGGTGAATATAAAAAAAATAATGAATAGGGATCAATTTAGAATTAAATAAAAGTTTTAGAGACTAACATAAAAAATATTACGATATTAAAAAATTAAAAATAATAGTCTAAATTAAAAAAAATAAAAATAAAAAGGGGCTCAACTTGAAATAAAATTAGTTAATTAGATGTTAAGTACTATAAATTATAAAAAAATAAAATTAAATATATATATATATATATTATAATACATATGTATATAACAGTATATTAATTAATGTATATGTATATACTATACATATGTATATAACAGTATATTAATTAAGTTCCTACATACATTAAATAATAAATACATACATATTACATACATACATGATACATACATACATTATGATTAGGGTTTAGGGTTTCATGCATACATGATATGTACATTAACATTATAAAACCCTAAACCTTTAAAACTAAAACAGATACCCTAAAATCCTAAAATTGAATCACTAACTATAAAACAAAACTATAAAACCTTAAACCTTTAAAACTAAACCATGAAACCTTAACACCATAAGCCCTAACAATAAACCCTACACCCTAAACGTAAGATAAATGAAACCTACAAATAAAACCTTTACAACTAAACACATACCCTAAAACCCTAAAATTGAATCACTAACCATAAAACAAAACTATAAAACCCTAAACCCTTTAAAACTAAACTATGAAACCTAACACCGTATGCCCTAATAATAAATCCTAGACCCTAAACGTAAGATAAACAAAACCTAAAAATTAAACCTTTAAAATTAAAACACATACTCTAAAACTCTAAATTTGAATCACTGACCATAATACAAAATTATAAAACCCTAAACCTTTAAAACTAAACCATAAAACCCTAACACTAAACCCTAACACCATAAGCCTTAACAATAAACCTAAACCCTAAACGTAAGATAAATGAAACCTAAAAATCAAACATTTAAAACTAAAACACATACCCTAAAACCCTAAAATTGAATCACTAATCATAAAACAAAACTATAAAACCCTAAACCTTTAAAACTAAACCATGAAACCTAACACTATAAGCTCTAATAATAAACCCTAGACCCTAAACGTAAGATAAATGAAACCTAAAAATTAAACCTTTAAAATTAAAACACATACTCTAAAACTCTAAATTTGAATCACTAGCCAAAATACAAAATTATAAAACCCTAAACCTTTAAAATTAAACCATAAAATTCTAACACTAAACCCTAACACCATAAGCCTTAACAATAAACCTAAACCCTAAACGTAAGATAAATCAAACTTAAAAATCAAACCTTTAAAACTAAAACACATACCATAAAAACCCTAAAATTGAATCACTAACCATAAAACAAAACTATAAAACCCTAAACCTTTAAAACTAAACCATGAAACCCAAGCACTAAACCCTAACACCCTAAGCCCTAACAATAAGCCCTATATAACACCCACAAAATTCCCCTAATTCGAAAATTTAAAATTTGAAAACCCTAATTCGGAAACCCTAAAATTTGGGAAAAATTTTATAATCGAAAACCCTAATTTAAATTTGGGAATTAATTGAGCAAAATAGAATTTGAGGGGTCTTTTTGTAATTTGAGTAAAACTAGAGTTCTTGTGTAAACCCTAATTTATTTTGAGGTCTTACTCTATAATTTACCCATTAAGTTGGGTATATAATCTAGGGTAAACTATATCATTGGCCACCGAACAAATTGGGGATTCCTATTTTGACCACCTAACTAACGAACTCGTCAATCAGACCACCGAACTTATAAAATCAACCTATTTTGACCACCGCCGTTAAAAATCTAACGGTGGATGACGGAACTTCCACGTGGCAGCTAACGGGAAAATTTTAAAATTACACATTTGGTCCTTGTTATTTACACATTCTTTCAATTTAGTCCTAATTTTAAATTAATAAAATAATAAATTATTTAATTAGGTAGTGACACGTGTCAACACCTTATTGGATGACTTTAATTATTTAGATTTAATTTTATTAATTTATTTTCCTCCTCCAATCAGGTGGTGACACGTGTCACCACCAAATTAGAGGAGGAAAACGAAATAAAGCATAAATGCCACCCAGGGGAATCGAACCTGGGTGGTGTAGGTGGAAAGGCAGCGGTTAAGCCACTGCACCAAGCCCAACATTTTGCTTTAAAACACCCTACTTAATATATAACTCTTATTGGTTTCTACATTTATAACCCAAAACCTCAAACCCTAAACACTAATTTCACATATATATAACCCTAAACCTTAAACCCTAAATATTTCAAATTAATTTTACACTCAACATTTCAAATTAATTTTACATATATAAATCCTAAACCCAAACCCTAAACTCTAAAGCCCAATTTAAAATATTTGGTGTGAAATTAATTTGAAATATTTAGGGGTTAGGGTTTAAGGTTTATATATGTGAAATTAATTGAAATTAAGTGTGAAATTAATTTGAAATATTTAGGGTTTGGGTTTAGGGTTTATATATGTGAAATTAATTTGAAATGTTTAGTGTAAAATTAAGTTGAAATATTTAGGGTTTAAGGTTTAGTGTTTAGGGTTTATATATGTGAATTTAATTTAAAATTTTTAGTGTAAAATTAATTTGAAATATTTAGAGTTTAAGGTTTAGGGTTATATATGTGAAATTAATTTCACACCAAATATTTTAAATTGGGCTTTAGAGTTTAGGGTTTGGGTTTAGGATTTATATATGTAAAATTAATTTGAAATGTTGAGTGTAAAATTAATTTGAAATATTTAGGGGTTAGGTTTAGGGTTATATATGTGAAATTAGTGTTTATGGTTTGAGCTTTTGGGTTATAAATGTAGAAATTAATAAGAGTTATATATTAAGTAGGGTGTTTTAAAGCAAAATGTTGGGTTTGGTGCAGTGGCTTAACCACTGCCTTTCCACCTACACCACCTAGGTTCGATTCCCCTGGGTGGCATTTATGCTTTATTTTGTTTTCCTCCTCTAATTTGGTGGTGACACGTGTCACCACCTGATTGGAGGAGGAAAACAAAATAATAAAATTAAATCTAAATAATTAAAGTCATCCAATAAGGTGTTGACACGTGTCACTACCTAATTAAATAATTTATTATTTTATTAATTTAAAATTAGGACTAAATTGAAAGAATGTGTAAATAACAGGGACCAAATGTGTAATTTTAAAATTTTCCCGTTAGCTGCCACGTGGCAGTTCCGTCATCCACCGTTAGATTTTTAACGGCGGTGGTCAAAATAGGTTGATTTTATAAGTTCGGTGGTCTGATTGACGAGTTCGTTAGTTCGGTGGTCAAAATAGGAATCCCCAATTTGTTCGGTGGCCAATGATATAGTTTACCCTATAATCTATTTTATCAGAAATTAAGCAAATTGGTATTTGCAGGCAGCCGCTCTTCTTATCTCTGTCTCCCCCCTCTCTCGATTTTAAAGCTCCCCCACCATCTCCTCACTGGCCAAGCACCGGTGAAGCTCCGACTAAGCCTCCATCGCCGTTCGTGGTTCGCACGACCACAACCGTTTTGGATCTTGCTTTATGCCACCGTCCATTCCTCTTTATCTCAAAAGGCATTTTCTTTCGACTCCAATATAGCATTTTCTGGGATCTTCAACTCCAATATAGCATTTTCTGGGATCTTCAACTCAAAAGGCAGTGGCGGCAGTAGGTCTCAAGGTGAAGGGTTGACAAAAGATTTCTTGGGTCTCAGACCTATCTCTCACAACCATATTCTCAACATTGCTGGTCTTCATAGCTGCATCAACACTTCTCCTGACCAATCTCAGAAGCCACCGCATGGTTAGCTAGTATATATACAAAGTACAAACCTTCTTTTCAAATACTGTATCTTCTTTCTTATTTCAAGTTTCCCTTCTTCCTCTGCTACATTCTTTCCAAAGGGAAAGACCTCTAAAAATCAGCTTCCTTAATTAATGTTATATGTTACAGTAAAATAATACTATAAGTTTCGGGTGAATGTTATAATAATTCTCCAAAGCAACTTCATGATGAATATGTTAGGTGTTTTTTCAATGCTTAGCCTTAAACATCTTACGTGTAAATCTAAATTTTGTTTGTAAAGTTATCAGCAATGTCTAGACTCAAGATCAATTAAATTATTTTTAGAATGAGTTGGACACCACAATATAATTGCATGAAAATTAATTATTATTTCACTAATTTTTAGTTTCTTCATTATATAAGTGGATCATAACAAAAAATATAACATCCTACCAAAAAATACGATAAAACACATGAAAAGTTAAATTATATTAACTATTAATATATAAAAAAATTAAACTGTGAAATATATATAGCAATAAGATTACGACATTGGAAAAAACCCACTAAGTGGACATAAAATACTATTTGATCTCTATTCGAAAAAAAATACTGAGATATATATCCAAAACTTTGTTTCTGGCATTTGTTTGTTTTTTCATTGTGTTGCATGCATACCAAAACATGTAAATTTATGGGTTCTTTTTGTTTAGGAATATTGTCTACTCTGTGTTTAAGAATCTGAGATATATATCCAACACCCGGAATTGTTATGGTCTTTGTTTCTTACAGGATTATATTTTTTTAGAGTTATGTTTATCGTATGAAGTTTTAAATATCGATGCTGAGTTTGAGCGATTTGTGTCGTTTATTTTATCTGAAATTTCGGATTCTTTTATTTATTGGGATTTTGATAGTGACACTGCCAGTACTTTAGTTGCTATTGCAAAAGTTTTCATTCTGCTTGTTATCTTACATTGTTGATTTTGCTTCTTCAGTATTTGTGAATTTTAGTTCTAAGCACTTAATGTATTAGTTTCTGCTTGATTTCAGACTACAAATTCAGTTTTTAACACAGACATGAATTATTTTTCATATGAGTTGGATTATCCTATTAAAAGAAGTAAGTAATAATTTTGCTTCTTAATTTCTCTTTTTCTCTTAACTTGTTATATATTTTCTAACTACAATTGTATTTTATTGTCTTTGTTCTGTACCAGACCTACCAGAAAATAAAAATGCCAATAATCAACTGTCTGAAACTGTTCATACCTCGAAGCGCAGGGCTACATCTGCAAATTTAGGAGACTTTGGAAGAAGAACTTCTCTTGTTTAGAATCATTATACCTTTGTTAAGCTTCCAGAAGGTATGTTTACTCAATGTAAGTACTGAAAAACCAAAACTTATAAAGCTGATTCTTATATTGGGACATCTAATCCTAAAAGGCATACTGAAAATGCCCTGCTTACAAAGACATTCTTGCTACTACTCCCAAAATTAGTTCAGAGAGTTCCTTTGATCAGAAAATTTATTGTGATTTATTTGTTGAGGTTATACTTTGTCATGGTTATGCATTAAGTATGGTTGAGAACGAAAAACTCAGAGCTTTGCATCAATATTTGAATCTTAATGTGAAGGATATTTTGAGATATTCTGTTACTAAATGTTGCATGTCAAAGTATGAGAAGCATAAGAAATTGGTACTTGAGTCCATGCATGCTATTCTAAGTCGAATCTGTTTTACTTGTGATGGATGGTCTGCTTGTACTTCTCATTCTTATTTTGCTTTAACTGCTCATTTTGTTAACAATGATTAGAAACTTCAATCTAAAATACATAACTTCCGTCGTTTCCTCCCACCCCGTGATGGTGAGTCCATTTATAAGTTTGTCAAATCGATATTGTGTGAGTGGGGTCCTGAAAAAAATGCTTTTACAATTACTCTTGATAATGCTTCTGCTAATGAGAAAATTGGTTAAGAGATTAAATTTGGTTAGGATTTTCTCATTAGTAGAAGAATTATCAAGAGTAATTGTAAAAGCCTTTTTTTTCAAGACCGTACTCACACAACATCGATTTGACAAACTTATAAATAGACTCACCATCACGGGGTGGGGGGAAACGACAGAAGTTAAGTATTTTAGATTGAAGTTTTCAATCATTGTCCACAAAATGAGCAGTTAAAGCAAAATAAGAACGTGAAATACAAACAAATCATCCATCACAAGTAGAACAGATTCGACTTGGAATGGCATGCATGAACTCAAGTACCAATTTCTTATGCTTCTCATACTTTGACATGCAACATTTAGTAACAGTATACTTTTTCATTCTCAACCATACTTAATGCATAACCACAATAAGTTTTCTGATCAAATGAACTCTCTGAACTAGTTTTGGGAGTAGTAGCAAGAAAGTCTTTGTAAGCAGGGTATTTTTCAGTACACCTTTTAGGATTAGATGTCCCAATATAAGAATCAGCTTTATAAGTTTTGATTTTGCAATACTTACATTGAGCAAACATACCTTCTGGAAGCTTAACAAAGGTATAATGACTTCAAACAGGAAAAGTTCTTCTAAAGTCTCCAAACAAGGGTAACCATGAGGGTTGTACAATAAAAAAATAGTCATGATATATATACAAAAAAATTTTTGAATAGTCTAAAGGTAAATATAAGGTAGTATTTGTTTATATAAATTTGTAACTTTTTTGACAATCTATACACACTTTACAGATAAAGCGAATGTAATCCGTGTTTTTTAAGATAAATAACATTCTCTTTTTTACTGAGATCATTCGTTAAGTTCATATAAAAAAATATTCTATTAAAATTGATCCAACCTGCTGTAAATATTGTATATTTGGTTAAATGCACCTAAAATCATTTAATTATAAGTTTTTATAACAAATGTGTCATTTTAAAAAATATATATATAAATCTTATTTCATCAATCGGGGTGTGATATAGTTTCAAAGGATGAACTACACAGTTCCAATAAGATATCATTTTACATCCATTACCGAAACCGTGGAATATAAGATAGAAAGGAGTCAATTGATATATTGTTACAATATGTTATCTAACTAAAATATTAAATTGATGAAATTTTTTATTTTAATTAAAGAAATTGATAGAATATATAAATTTTAAAAATTAAAAATATTATTATACTTAAAGGCGTTCATTGTCGGATATTAGATCGGATTCGAACTAATTTTTTCAGATATTTAATTTTTTCGATCGACGATATAGTGATTTGTATCTGATCTGAAAAATTGGATATTCGAATATCAGATATCTAAAAATATAATTTGATTTAACTATTTTTTCGAATTTGAAAGTCGTATTTATGACAAATTGCTAAATATAACAAGATTCACCTCTATGAAAATTTTAATTTTTTTTAACTTTCGGATATAACAAGCATCAAATTGTTAGAAATAACAAAATTAATATTCATTAAATTTTGAATTTTCGGATATTTGGATAACCCGATATTTGAAATACTGTGATTCGTATCCGATTCGAAAAATTTAAAATCAAACAAAATATTTGATCCGAAAATAAAAATCAAATCGAATTCTCAAATTTTTAAATCGAATCAACCAATAATCAAATCAGACCAGTCAAATTAGATATTTTTAAACATTCCTAGTTATACCGGTTTATATTATAAATCCGTTTTAATTTTAACAACCAAAAAAGAAGTACTCCCTCCGTCCCACTATTTGTGTCACATTTGTGTTTTAAAATTGTCCCAGTCAAAGTGTCACTTTAGAAAACTCAATAACTTTTATAAAATACATTTACTTTTTTATCCTTTTTTAGTTTTTCAACAAAAATAAAAGTTAACTTTTTAAGGGCAAACTTGTCATTCAAATTATTTTACACCACACATCTCATATAAACTTTTTCTTACTAAAACTCCGTGAAAAGTCAACATGTGACACAAATAGTGGGACGGAGGGAGTATATAATAATAACAACATATTAAATAAATGTTATGTTTATAATTTTTTAAGAAATAACATGTTATTATAAAATCTAGGCTTAATGCACAAAATAGCCCTTAAAGTTTACCATTTTTCCCAACTTGGTACTTAACGTTTCATTTGTGACGTTAAGCCCCCTAAAATTTTCACCGTTACCTATTTTGCCCCAAACCGTTACTTTTGCCGTTACATAAAAGTTTTCAACCGTTAAAAAAATTTCAACCAATGAGATTGCGCCACATCAGCTCCTCTTTGATAGAGTAACTCGCCTGATTTTATTAAAAGGGTAAATGTCATGTCAAGTCTCCTATGTTTATTTTTTTATTCAATTTAGTCACTGAAAAATCTATTTTTACCTAAAATTGACCCCTATTTGTTTCTATTTTTTAATTTAGCCCAATATTTGTTATTAATAATAATATTGTTTTATTTAAATGTTAATATTTAATAAAAAAAATAAATTAAATATTTTAATATTAAATTAGTAATTTTTGATAAATTAATCCTTACTAATTTAATATTATATTTTTTTTGAAATTCCAAAATAAATTAAATTTATAATTTAGACCCATCAAAATAAATTTAATGTTAATCTTAAATAGTTTCCAATTACGTCCCAAAATAAATTAATTTTATAATTTAGTCCCATTACGTCCTAAATTAATAATTTGATATTAATTTAATATTAAATTAGTCTCTTAATTTATCTAATTTAACATTAAACGATTTTTTATATAAATTACATTTTACTAATTTAAAATTAAAATATTTTTAATAAAGATAAATTAAATTATTTTTTAAGGTTAATATTATTTTCTTTTAAAATTACTAAAAAACAACTACAACATCAAATAAATTGCAGGAGACACCATATATATACCATGAACTACGACGCATGCAATTCACATAAATTGATTCTTTTGTTGGGGATTTGCAGGGAGATTCGTTGAAATTGAAAGTGAACAAACTAATAGAAAATTATAGTTCAAATTTTGCTAAAAAAATAATACAATTTGAATAAGTAATTATTTAGGGTCAATTTCAAGTAATTTAATTTAGCTAAAAATTACAAATTTAATAATAAAATATTTATTTTATTTTATTAAATATTTTATTAAATATTAACATTTAAATAAAATAATATAATAAATAATAATAAATATTGGACTAAAAAGAATATAATTCGAATAAGTAATACTAAAAACAAATAAGGTTAAATTTTCTATTATTTTGGGACGTAATTGGAAACTATTTAAGATTAACATTTAATTTATTTTGATGGGTCTAAATTAGAAATCTAATTTGTTTTGGAATTAAAAAATAATATAATATTAAATTCGTAAGGATTAATTTATCAAAAGTTACTAATATAATATTAAAATATTTAATTTATTTTTTATTAAATAATAACATTTAAATAAAATATTATTATTATTATTATTAACAAATATTGGACTAGATTAAAAAATTAGAAACAAATAGGGGTCCATTTTAGGTAAAAATAGACTTTTCAATGACTAAATTGAATAAAAAAATAAACATGGGAGACTTGACATGACATTTACCCTTTTAATAAAATCAGTCAGGTTACTCTATCAAAGAGGAGCTGATGTGGCGCAATCTCATTGGTTGAAAAAAATTTAACGGTTGAAAACTCTTTTGTAACGGCAAACGTAACGGTTTGGGGCAAAATGGGTAACGGTGAAAATGTTAGGGGGCTTAACGTCCCAAATAAAACGTTAAGTACCAAATTGGGAAAAGTGGTAAACTTTAGGGGCTATTTTATGCATTAAGCCTAAAATCTATAATTAAATAATGTTTATGATCTTATCCGGTTTGAACCCGCGTACATTGATTTATTCCCAACTACTTGTGTGCTCCATTGTCTCTTTTTTGTTATTATTCCCATTTCCCCCATACTTTCCCCATTTCCCTTTCCTTCTAAAAGAAACTCATCTCTTTTCCAAGTTCTTCAAACCCTCAAAATCCCATTCAATCAAAACCATTTTTCACCAATCCGCCATGGGAGGAGGAAATGCCCAGAAATCCAAGATGGCTCGTGAGAAGAACTTGGAAAAGCAAAAGGCAGCCGGCAAAGGTTTTGCAAACTTTCTTCTCTTTTTAACTAAAAGAATTGCCTTTTGATTAGATCTATTATTGATCGTAAGTTTTTCTTTGTTTTAATTTTGTTTTGGTAGGAAGCCAGCTTGACTCTAATAAGAAGGCCATGACCATCCAGGTACTCTCTTTGCATACTCTGGTTTCGTTTTTATTTGTTAGGGATTTAGCACTGTTTTTTGCTTGATCTGTTATTTCCCCCAATACTTTATGTTTTTTTGTGAAAAAAATTCAGAATTTGGATTGAGTTTCATTTCGTTATGTTTGCAGGTTTCTTTACTATAATTTTGTTGAAGCTTGCATTTTTTTCCTGGGTTAATTTTCATTTCCTTGTTGGTTTTTGCATCTGTAGTTAAAACTGTTTCTTGCTTTACAGATTCTTAGATTAAACTGTATAGCTGCTGGAATTTATTGCCTGGATGCGCTGCTTGAAATTATACTTGTGAATGTGATTGAGGATGTTATCACCTATCAATGCTACACTGTGGTTAAATTTTGCTCAGTTTTCTCCTTTTCGGAAACCCCGAGGAATCAACACTTGAGCTTATCTTATCTTGCATGAGCTATTGCAAATTGTCAATTTTTATGATAAGAATCTGTATGGTTGTGTTATGTTCCTGAAAAAAGATTGCTGGAAAAGATTATTGATGCCTAAAACTGTTTATAATTTCCGAACTTCGGTTTATGTGGTGAATGGTGATAAAAAGAAGAATTGCAGCATGATGGAATCTGGTTACTAGATTCTATCCTTTTGTTTTAGCTTTGGACCTGCTTAACGACCATTTCTTTACTGTGAAGATTGCAGAATTCTGCAAATCAAGTTCTTTATTCTACTGCTGAACTTTTAGTTTTGTTTCTGCTTTGGCCGTAGTTGTTCTTTTGATGATCATTGATTGCATGAAAGTGAAGCCAATTTTTAGCTTTCAAATAATCTTTCTTATCTTTGATTTTTCATTCAGTAACCATATTTTAGTTTGATATTCTTAAATTGAGTTACACATGTTTTTATCAAGTTCATTGACAGAAATGTTGCTTGTTTTTTGTTGCTGTTGTTTCCGTCATTGTTGGCCTACCCTTCGGCTACTCCGGGATGATCATATATGGTCGATGATGGTGACTGAATACAGTGCAAGGTTTGCATGCAAACATTCATCTGTACTACTTCAGAAGTGAAGTGTCGGGAGCATGCTGAGGCAAAGCATCCTAAATCCGATGTATATGCATGTTTTCCTCATCTTAAAAAGTAGAACGCTGCACAACGAACTGGGGAAGTTGAGACAGCTTGTAGTATGCATCTATCGTGTGCCTTGGTTATGTTATGTATGATTTAACTTAAAATCTCTTTCACAAGCTTGTAAGCTTGCTCGATGATTTTAATGTTGCAATTGTCGTGTTGATTGAATCTACTCGGACTTGATACTTGGTTGTTGCTTGATTGGGATTATAATTAATGTGCTGAAGCTTGTATTATTCGTGTTTACTTTTTGCTTATTTTGACCTAAGTAACTCTCTTTGTTGCTTAAATTTCGAGTCGAGTTTAAATTTTA
Source organism: Hibiscus tridactylites (assembly GCA_958450335.1). Lineage (NCBI taxonomy): Eukaryota > Viridiplantae > Streptophyta > Magnoliopsida > Malvales > Malvaceae > Hibiscus > Hibiscus tridactylites. The sequence continues at coordinate 9,663,181 of OY288279.1, read as the reverse complement.
TTTGAAATTTTTTCGCGTGAGTTGTTCGTATTTCTGTTCAAATTTAATTGTAAACATTTATAATGTTATGGTACTAATTAGTTCTAAGTTAAATAGTTTTTTATAATCTTATACAATACATAATTTTTTTATATATTCCTTTTCATATGTGATAATATATATGTATAAATATCAGACATAATTGAGAGACTCGACTCGAAAACGAATCGATTGATTACTAAAAAATTTGAGTTAGGTGTGTACTCGTCTCCTAACACTTCTCGATTGATCCCTACTTATGACAAAACTCGAAGATTTAGGTTATTTTATCAAAAGAAATGTTCTCTAAATCGGTTCAAGTATCTTAACACTAAGCCGAAAGCACGAGATTATATCTAAATCTAATGTATTTAGATTTTTTTCATCATCCCTAAATTAAATCTTGAAAACTAAATCAAAAGCAGAAAAATACTTGTTTTTGAAGGTCAGCTTTTTGGACACAAACTCACAAGAACTTCGAAACTCTGAAGATTGACTGGCTACGTGTGTAATCAGAAAGACACGTGGCGTTAAAAGAAAGGGGAAGCGGTCGTGTCAAAAATCAATTAATTTATTAACGAATTAACAAGCCGAACTCGTGGAGAGTGTTCGAATATGTCCAAACACGCCAAACCCTTCCTCTACGCGCTGCACCTTCGTTATTTCATTTATACTCGCGGCTATATCCATCCATTTATTAAATTAAAATTAGGCTTAATACATCATGTAACACCTGGATTTGACAGTATTTGTTTCCATTCGATATTTGAATTTAACATTCAGTATCGATGTTTTTAATATAATTCACTACCTAAATTTGACAAATGTTGCATATTTAGTATCTAAATTTGACATTTTTCAACATGCACTCAATTGAGCACTTACGAAAAAAATCAATTAGTCCCTCCTGTGAAGCTTTGTTACCAACTAACTATTGTTTTCAATAACAGAATGATTTAATTATTTTTTTTGTTCATGTGAGTTCAATTAGGTGTACATTACGAAAAAGTATCAAATATCTACTACTTTTCAAATTTATATACCAAATTAGACCAAAAACATAAGTATCACATTAGAAAAAAAGATTCAAAACAATTCAATTTAGTCTGTTACAGTGTTATTAATTGTACTTTAATTGCTAAATATAAATTAGTGGGATTAAAAACAATGGAGCTAAATTACAAATGTGCAAAGAGTAACTGAGTAAGGGACCTAGAAGAAAATAAACCTATTTTTACAAAGCTCCATATTCCTTGATGCGATACAGAAGCGAGTACAACTGAGTTTACTACTCGCGGAAACATTTTTGAAAAAAACAACCCACGAAATTTCCAACCCATATATTTTACGTAAATAAACAGCTCAGAAAATTAAATATAAATAAAAGAAATTAAGACCAAAATCACAAATTTTCTCTTTAAAACAAAAACCACTCCAAAACCCTTTCAAAAATCAAAGCTTTTTCAAAGCCTCAAAGGAAAGGAAGACAGAAACCCGACGCCATTGAAAGAGGAAAAGAAACCCCCAGAAGAAGAGGAAAACACAATGGCCGGTTCTTTGCGTAGATTCAGTAGCATCACCCGCCTGTTACAGAAGCAACATGATTTAGCCGACCCGATCAACAGGATCCATCCGTTTCTCAGGAACCAAACGCAGGCTCAAACCAGGGAGTATTTTCGGTTCCCGAACGTGGTAAGGAAAGTGAGAGAATATGAGATCCCTCCTTCGCTTTTCACTTCTCCTTTTTCTTCTTCTTCTTCATCCTCGTCTTCGACGGCGTCGTTTGGGAAGGTTGGGTTTGTTGGATGGTATTTAGGAATGGTGAAGTCGTGGCCCGTTTTAACAAAGAGTGTTACTTCCTCGGCTATTTATATAGCTGCTGATCTGTCTTCTCAGGTAATCCCAATTTTATTTAAAAAAAAACATTTTTTTTTGTTTTGATGATTGAAAGGTGGAAACTTTGTATTTGCCTTCTGTTTGGTAGATGAGAAAGTGGAGGAAAATGAAAGAAAACCCTCTGGGTTGTCTGGAAACTTCATCTTTTTCTTTTCCAGGAAAAAGGATGCCTTTTCACACCGAAACATGCGAGGAGGCTATGTTTGTGTTTTTGACAAGTCAAATATGAATTGTCTTATGCAGAAAATAAGCATTTTATTTCTTGGGGGCATTTGGAACATTAAAGCATCACAATTTCTTTACTTATGCTTGAACAAATACCATGTAGAAATTCATTAAGAAATAATATATTGATTTATTGGGTATTTTGTTGTTTAATTATCATTTGAACTTTGTTTTGTGGTATTAAGTATAGTTCAGTTTAGTTTCATTTTCAGCATTTCTTACACCTTATAATTTCCTTTATATGGTGGAGTATTGCTCTTTGTGAAAACCAACCATTATGCAAATAGAAGGAAATTTCTATTTCATTGCCCGTTTGAACTTGTTTCATTCAAAATTAGCTGCTGTTTATTTTCTAGTTCTTTCGGTAGTTGTTAAATTTGTTCATATCATGGACTAAGGCTTCGTTCGGCATTGATTCTCCAACGGGCATTGGACTGAAAACAGGAGTTTTGCAGAAGCTGGATTTTCCTGCTTTTGCAGTTTGCAGCTTTTGAGGCAAAACTGGGTTCCAAACGGCTGTTCGGCATTGCTTCTGCGGTCAGCGGCCCAACGGCCATTCGGGAAGCATTCCCGAACGAAGCCTAAGTAATTGTGTTGGTTTCTATAATAGTGTTTTTGTTGTATGTATATAACATTATGAACTATAGTTTGCCTGCATTTGGTTATGAACTATGCATTTAGCACACATGCGAAATCCTGTATGTATTTGTGTTCACAGCTGTGCCTTTGTAATTACTTGCATCGGAGTCGGGAACCTAAATCTTTTATTATGTTTTTAATATGGAGTTCTATGGTCAGACAATTTCAAAGTCATCTGCGGATCCTTACGATTTGGTGAGGATGTCACGCATGGCTGGATATGGATTGTTGGTATTAGGACCGTCATTGCATTTCTGGTTCAACTTGATGTCGAAACTCTTTCCAAAGAGGGATTTGATCACTACTTTCAAGAAAATGGCCATGGGGCAGCTCATTTTTGGACCTATCATGACCGTTGTTTTCTTCTCTTTGAATGCTCATCTACAAGGTATGTTCCTTACATGTCATAAGATGAACACAGCTTTGCAGTTCATTTGCTACTTTGTTAGGAGTCTTTCCTTACATGTCATAAAATGAACACAGCTTTGCATGCATTAGCTACTTCTATTATGCTGCCTTTCCTTGCGTGTCGGAAAATGAATACAGCTTTGCAATTCTTTAGTTATTCTATTATACTCTGATCATTCCTGTTATAATATATATTCGCTCAACCAAATTGCATCAATGTATGATGTTTATTACTCATGCATAACCTTTTTATAGCCATATTTTCATGATTCAATAAGGAGCCATATCACATTTCACCTTTACACATTTGAGAAATAATCGAGGTTTAGTTGCTTAAGCTGTTGCGGATGGTTGTAGGTGAAAGCGGTGAAGAAATTGTTTCCAGGTTAAAACGAGACTTGCTTCCTACATTGTTAAGTGGTGTGATGTACTGGCCCTTTTGCGACTTCATCACTTTCAGATTCATCCCAGTTCATTTGCAGGTATGGTTGATTCTTCTTTCGTCTACGTGGCTTTAATTCATGAAATCTATTCCTGATGGCATTCATTTTGACAGCCTCTGGTGAGCAATTCATTTTCGTATTTGTGGACTGTCTACATGACATACATGGCAAGTCTAGAGAAACCTCTCCCAGTTACCTGCTGATTGAGTTGCTGCTGTCAATTACCTCGCGTTCAAGATCCGGCTTTCTACAACAGATTGAAGATCCAACAAAAATATATCAACTCACCGGAATCCGGTCCTTACAGTCTTAGTGCAAAGATATGCTTAGGGGTAAAACACTAAAACTCGAAGGGATGAATCAAGTAGGGAATCATCATTTTTTGGAGTGAAATTTTGTTTCCCTCATCATCTTCTTTTTCTCCCACGTTAGTTATTGTAAGTTTAACTTTTGATGCAAAAATCTAGTAATAGAAATGATTTGGGAGCATTTTGTAAGGACTCAAATTGCTATTATAAAACTTTATATTATTCTGTGCAAATTTCTATTTTCATTTCTCAATCTTTAGCAGGTGATGAAGTATCATTTTCAGTTTTAATTGGATGGCAGCCCCTCTTTCAACATTTTTTTGCCGGTTAAAAGACTAAATTAATGTAATCCGTGAGTTTCAAGGTAAATTGATGTAATCAGTGAGTTTCAAGGCCTAATTGAGTATATATTTTTTTTCAGAGTAGGAGCTAAAATATCATTAAGCCTAATGATAACATCATAATCTTCTTTCTTATCCGCTCTGGTTTAAATCGTTTTGTTTGCAAGCTGTATGCAAGTTGTCAAAGGGTTAAGAATATGAATGAACATATATTACCTTGTAATTACTCTAAGATTATTCGAAAAAAGAAAGCTGCATAAACTTCATGCATTTTGGAAGAATAGAGTTTTTTTTATCATAATTTGGATTGACATGCATTAACACCTACCTTTGAAGGATGAGTCTTCCAATAAAAATTCTCTGCATGCACAATGCCTTTAATTCGAGACATGCTTAAATTGATATCAAATTATTTATTACTTGGACTATCATTTATTATCACTAATAATATTGATCGCGTTGCTCAAAAATTGTTATCCATGAATATAAACTCTTTTAAAAAATTAACTGAAACTCTAAACATGAAATTTCTTATATCATTTAAAAGTGAAATTATAGTTATCAAAATTACAACTTGACTTCATTATTTATTTACTTTTACAAGTTATAAATTAATTAATGAATTTTAAAATTATTAATTGTTTAAATTAAGGTTTCGTTTAGAATTTGAAAGGCCCATTGATCTTTAACACACGTTTTTAAGGAAGCTGAATTTTTCAACTATGATAAAATGCTCGTTTAGGCGCTAAATCAAACGAAAAAACCCGTTCAACACGCTACTCGTACTTGTTTCGGTATTGCTTCTCAAATTAGCGCTCGAACGCTTGTTGGAGAAACATTGTTCAACACACCCTAAAATACAATAACAATAATAGCAGTGACTAAATCCTCAAATCGATTATGGTAAAAGGATGGAAACGTAAATTTGACCAAAAAGAAAACAATTGGGTCCAAACTCAAAACGTCGAAACTAGGGTTTGCGGAATCCGCGTATAAATATCCTCGTTTTCCCTTTTGACCGAACTCCTCCGATTCCAGATTTTCAATAAGCTCCCGCGCCTCTTTTCGCCTTTCAGAGCTTTTGATCAATCATGGGTCACTCTAACGTCTGGAATTCCCACCCCAAAACATACGGACCTGGCTCTCGCGCCTGGTAACTTCATCTTCTCTCTATTCTTTATTCTTTTGATTCCTTCGAAATTTCAATTAGGTTTAAGTTTAACGAGCTGAAATAAAATTTTAGGTTATTGATTTTGAGGGCCTGATCAATGTATTTAGCATGATAATCTTCATAGGTTGAGATTGTTATGAACTGTGCTTTGAGTAGAATAGAGAAACAGTCTTCCAATTTTTTTTGTCAAATATGGTCTAGTCTTGGTTAATTGATTCTTTTTTGCTGTTTTAATGCTTTGTTTTAGTCGTGTGTGTGGAAACCCCCATGCCATCATTAGGAAGTATGGGCTCATGTGTTGCAGACAGTGCTTCCGTAGCAATGCCAAGGAAATTGGATTCATTAAGGTAGCACTCTTCGAAGTTACTCGTCCGATGATTAATCTATCTTGATTTTTATGTTTCTCTTATCACCATTTTCTTAACCTCTGGCTGTTCTCTGTTTTCCTTTGCAGTACCGCTGAAGAATTCGTATGGTGTGAAGTTGGAAGGACTCCGTTGAGTATGCGCGATTTTAGTATGGTTTTTGAATTATAAGAAGCTTGTAGACATGTTTTTGTTGAGTTTATTCTCGAACCTTGAAAGTGTTTTGTGAGGAGTACTTTTGTTGTTTCTCAATGGAAGTTTATTGCTAGTTTCCTATTAATTGTCTATGCAATGTGAGGGATCCTGTTGATGATTGGCATTTCTCAATGGAACTAGAGGTTTTAAGTTGTTTATACGTTTTGAAATCCGAGAGTGGAGTTTTTTTTCTCCTACTGCTGCATTTAGTTCTTGTTATTTTAAAGTTATGTCTTGGTTATTCTCTAAGGAGTGGTTGCATCTTGCATATGAAATCCAATGCATTAAAATTTTCCATTGTGGTTTTGGTTTTTGGAAACGAGCTTTGGGATATTCAGGGTTTGGTTTGCATTTCCAAGGAGTGGTTGCATATGAATCCAATGCATTAAAATCTTGTATGGTGGTTTTGGTGTTTGGAAACTATTAATGTTCCATTACAGCTTTGGGATATTTGATGTGGAGCATGAATCATGCATGAGTCAAATCTATAAGTTTTAAATTTAAAAAATAAATCAAATATTCATAAATGTTTTTTGATAGAATATATTCAAAAATATTTAAATATATTCCATGCAAAAGATAATGACCTTGTTTTGTAAAGAGAGGTTTGGGTAAAAGTTAAAGGTATGACCAGTCAATTTTGCTAATATTGTTGTTTGGTGAATAGCGGATTGAAAGAGTAGATTGGGTGAAATCGCTAATTTTGAAAAAGCTCATAATATGTGCTTTTTGAGATTAGATGTTTGATATTAGAGTTGTAAAGATTTTTTTACCCTTACTCTTTTACCCTATTTATAAGTTAAAAAGTAAAAATCAAAACAATCAACGAGTTTAGAGTTCGAATCTGTAACTTTAATTTATCTCAAGATTGCGGCCTCTTTATTTTGTAATGGACACAGTGGAAAGGAGAAGCAATGTTGGAAAGGTATGGGTGCAGACGAAAGCATTCTCCTTTTTTGAAGTCTATAATCACTTGGAAAGTGGGTTAAGGGATGCCCCCCAATTAAACAAAAGCATCACTTAATGGGGGTGTTTTCTCTTTTGGACCAATTATTCCATGGAGTATGTTTTAAGTCACATGCCTACAAAAGTTCCCAACTAGCTTCACATCATTTCGTAATCCATACCTTAAGCGATGGGAATTCCCTCCATTAATTAGGTGTTTATAATATTTGCCACCACTCGGCCCTCTACATATACGAAACCTGATGTTGATGAGCTGAATAAGATGATGGTGGTAGAATCTTCAGGCCATTCAATCAAGTTAATGTGGACAAAGAGTTACAGTCAAGTGTGATGTTGGAGGATCTAGAAAGAGAGAAACGAGGTCTCAATCGACACTTTTTTGTGGGATTCAGCTTGAGAGAAGTTAATAGGTTTTCCTCGTATATATATTAGAGAGGTCTAACAGCAGTGTCAAGTCTAGATCTCTTAAGATATGATGGATGGGGCAAAATAGATACATTTACTAGTTAATAGACTTAGCTAGTGAATTAGTAGAATTGACGTCTGTCTCGTCAAGGTCAGTATAGCTTCTAACGAGATTCCTCTAATGGACTTCAGTATGTCATACTCCGGAGGTCCACTTGGCTGATGCTCATTAAGCATGGTTGTAACACCCACAATATTTTAATGGTGTAAATTGAAAATTAAAGAGAAAGTAAAAAAAATGATGAATGTGCTGTCAAGGGGTGTTAAACCGTGACCTTGTTACCTCGTGCATTAATCATTTGAACCAAGTGCTCATATTTGTCAAGTTTTGGATTGGAAAATACTTTGAAATAGTAAATTTTAATTTTAAACCGAATTAAATGTCACTAGGACTCCTCACCTACCCTTATTCAATATCTTTTCGAATCTAGAATGCTCTCAAGCTTTCTCAGATTTTTCACCTTCCCCCGCCCTCTCGACCAAGCTTAGATCTCGGCCACCGCCCGACCGTGGCCACCACCGCCCGACCGTGGCCACCACCGCCTTGTCCGCCACCTTGCCCCGACCTCAGCCTTGTGCTCCACTCACGGTGAACGATCGTCGTTCACCGTGGAGGTCGTGTTGAAGTCTCGTCGAAACTCCCTAAACCACCCTTTGTTTTTCTTCGATTCTGACCGCCTCCGTCGTCGGCCCATGCGTGATCAACATGTAGAGGGGAACAAACCCATTTGACCGCTAGTTGTTCCGACATCGCGAGAAGTCTCATCGGAGCTACGTCGTTTTCGATCTTTCTGCATCTGATTTGGTTAAATTCGGTAAGCATTCCAGCTTATTTCATGTTTTTGAGGAGTGGGCTAAACGAGTGTACTGATAGCTATTGTTTTTTCGGCAAAAATGTGTCTTTTGGTGTCTTCGGCATGTTTTCCGATGTTCTTTTGACGGCCGGATTATCTAGGGTATGTGAACAGGTTCGAGTTGCGGCCCAAAAATCTTGCGCCGACCTAAACCAGTCTGAACCCATGATTAACTTAGCCCAAGCCCAAGTCTGGTCCGACTCGAACTCAAGTTCAAATCCAAGTTCGATCTGACCCGAACCCGACCTGCTTCTATTTAACTCGACCCGACCGAGTTAGCCTACCGAGTTAACTCGATGAGTTAACTCAGTTAGTCAACTCGCCTAAGTCAACCCAATTGACTGATGACGTCAGCAGTCAATGCTGACGTCATTGTTGACCGTTGATTTTGACCAAAAGTTAACTTTTTTCGAAAATTCCTATTTTGGGTTTTCGACGTCCTAAGTTCGATTTTGAAGTCTGTTTCGCAAAATTCTAACTCGAAAGTGTCACGGGGTCAGAGTCTTCACGCAGGGACAACTCCTCCGTGCGGCAACCCAGGGCTCTCACCAGCCCGGGGCTCAGCCTTTTCCACTCGATGCTTACTGGTTTCGCCCTCCCATGGGCTCATCAGGGAAGCAGGGACAACTCCCGACCAGTGTGGTGCCTAACCAGCACGCCCTGCCCCCAGGACCGAACGACTGTACGGCACGTACTACAGCCTTAATGCTATCCCGCATCCCGACTTAAGCACGACCAACAAGCATCTCATCACGGTCTTGCCTATCACGCAAACGGACCGTGACAATCTCCCCCACTCAATTCATGCACGCCCTCGTGCATGGGGAGAAATCTCGTTCCCACTCCTATGGGGAACCAACCCAGATCGAGTGTACAATTCCCTGCCTGCTCGCCCTCATTACCGAGGTTCTGCGAGTGCTTGGCGAACTTTCGCTGTAGCTTCCTGCCTACCCTACCTCGTCTCAGTCTCTTTCTAGAGGTCCGACTCACGGACACCACTTCACTCGGGTGTGAGGCACTCGCTCGTCCACTTGACCCGCTATGCGCAGCACATGGAGCGCTTGATAAGCTCACAGCTAGCACACGGACCTGCTCTGATACCATCTGTCACGGGGTCAGAGTCTTCACGCAGGGACAACTCCCCCGTGCGGCAACCCAGGGCTCTCACCAGCCTGGGGCTCAGCCTTTTCCACTCGATGCTTACTGGTTTCGCCCTCCCATGGGCTCATCAGGGAAGCGGGGACAGCTCCCGACCAGTGTGGTACCTAACCAGCACGCCCTGCCCCCATGACCGAACGGCTGTACGACACGTACTACACCCTTAATGCTATCCCGCATCCCGACTTAAGCACGACCAGCAAGCATCTCGTCACGGTCTTGCCTATCACGCAAACGGACCGTGACAAAAGCCTCTGAATCTAACCTTGAATCCAAGCTTGCTTGTGTGTTTAATTTTAGTTTAAGAGCAATGTGAACGAAGACTGATTAAGAGTTTTGTTTTATTAAAGGTATTCATGTATCTTCGTATCCGTGATGCTGAGGGACGCCAAGTTTGAGTTCGAGAGTGATCGAAATGTGTTTCAAGGGTTGACCGTTACAACAAAAATTCAATGTAACCATTACTACATCTTGAACGTTTTACGAAACATCTTAGTATCCAGTAAATGATTGCATAATCATGTTAGAGCATATGATCAATTCTGTCATTGTCTGATGGATTACGAAAAATGAATAGTAAACTAGTTAAGACTAAAACGCCCAATTCGAGGGTTGGTGACCTGAAAGCACATCTGAGATATGAGAATAATTGATAAAACTGTTATACTTTAAATCCGATTACGTTTGTTAATGATTTAATTCCTGAAATACTAAGTTAATAAATGACAAAAATGCCCCTTAAGGTATAAGAGGACTAAAATACCTCTATCAATGAAAGCGATCTAAAATCTACACTAGATATGATAAAAACAATTGATTCATCTAAAAATTTCGTTGTGCTTGAAAAGTTATGGTAACAAGGCTTAAACCCTCGAAATTGTAAAGTACTCGAATTTCTTTGAATTTTGAATAAATCTGCGAAGGTAAACTTACGAAAAACTATTAGTATATCTGGATTAATCAAGGGGCGTGAAAAGATTGAATTGATTGAAATGACTAAAATGATTTAAAATTTGAAAGTTGAATTGATCGTAATAACCGCAATGACCAAAAAGACTTAAATATTTTGGGGCACTAACTACCAAATTAACCGAAATGATGGATATACCATTAAATATTAAATAAATGAATAGTTGGAAGGATCGAAAGACTCAATATAATTGAAATACCTTCGGACATCGATGTGACTGAAATACTTCATAATACTAAAATGACTAAAAATACCTCTAAGACTTGGAATAAAAAATACCAATAAAGTCAAACAAATGTAATGACTCTGAAAGTGGTAATACACGACTCGTGTTCGTTGGTCGTTTCTGATACTAATATGATAATGGAAGAATACCATATAAAGACATGTTCGCTTTATTTGGAGAAAGTACATAGTTAATAGTAAGAGTAACCTTTTGTTCTAAACGGTACATTCGATGCTATGCAATGAGTTCGGGTGCAATGTACATGTTCGAATACTGAGAAATTACCGCTTGAACACATGTTCGTTTTCTCGTAGTGTAACACCCCAAAAATTATGCCCAAATTGTAAACCCTAGATTCGAAAAATCCCTAATTTTGAAATTTATAATTCTTGAAAACCCTAACAATTGGAAATTTTTAATTAAAAACCTTAATTTTCTATGAGGGACTAAATAATAATTTTTATGAAACTTACAAATTAATTTGAAATTTCTTGAAAAGTCAAGGATTGACTTTGTAAATAACCTTTTTTTATGAAATTGAATTCTAAATCAAATGGTTTACTACCGTCGATATCTTCCTCTCTTTTTTTAATTATTATTATTATAATTAATTATAACCGTACAATATATATATATATATATATATATATATATTTAATCTTTTAATTTGAAATTGAATTCTAATTCTCTTTTTTACTCACAGTTGAATTGACTATCATTTTTCAACTTAAATTCTTCTTTTTTTATTATTATTATTATTATTATTATTATTATTATTATTATTCTAAACCTAATTTGTTTAGATTACCAACTCTCAACTATCTTTATATATAGTCATAGTTATTATGTACAGAAATAAACCTAAGCCTTAAGTTTTAAAGTGTTGTCTCTTTTAGTTATTCTCTTGTTTTATGAATTCTTCTCGAATTGACGTTGTCATCACCTTACATCGAAGTCGCAACCTCCATTTGTTTGTCGTTAGAGTTATTGTCTCTTAAGGTGTGTTTTCTTCTGGTGCTAAAAATAAAGTATATATTATTTTTCTATGTGTTGGGGTTTTACACATTGTGTGATTATTATATGTATTATGGATTTTATGGTTGACATCATGTGCATATGAATTCAGAATGTGTTTTAATTATGATTTACGAATATTTGATTTATGAAACATTGAATTTTCGAAACTATGATTTATGAATTTATGGACTATGGTTTATGAAGTATTTTTACGGAATATCGGATTTATGGAACTGTGTTTATGGAATTTGATCTTTAAACATCATATATGTATGAGCATGGGTTGAGATTTGTACGGAGGAAGTTCAGTGGTTTCATCCTTCGGGTTGAATTCCACTTCGGATCAGTGGTTCTACCCTTCGGGCTGAGTTCCACCTCAGATTGGTGACGATATAGAGAGTGGTTCTGGGGAACTTTACTCTTCGGACGGTGATGTAGTTGGGTGGATTGCATTGCGCTTGTGATTTGTGTTATGCTTTAAAAGATTTTATTCAAAATAATATTATGTTTTATAATTATGGTTTTTCTTGCACTTTAGAGACACACTAAACTCTTTAGCTTACTCCCCCATAGTTTCCTCTTACAGATATCTTTGGGCTTTAGGCGTCGTGGTACTTGGAGGATCTCAGATTTTATTTGGTTATTTTATTATTCAGTACAAAACTATTTTAGTTTAATCAGATTTCTATTTATTATTTTGGGACATGGATGTAATTTTAGACAATTTATAATTTGAGATTATTTTTAGCATTCATTTACTGTTATTTTAATTAAGAGATTTTATACAATCATTCGAACACCTATTATGGTATTTATATTTTTATTTATTATTAAATTTATGTTATTTGTTATTTTAAGTTAAAGTATAACTTTCAAAATTGGATTTTTTGAGGGAAAAATTTTCAATCGTAACTTCCTAAATTCGGTCTTTTCTCCTAGGTCGAGTTTATGAGGTTACATTTAGTGGTATCAGAGCTAAGTTCAACCCTCGGACTGTGTGGCTCATATAAAATTTTAAACCGAAATTGATTTTTGCATGCATATTAAATGTTTTGGGGCAAAATGAGAATTTTTGATAAATTTATTATTCTAAAGAATTAAAGATATGTTTTGAATAGAGACTCCAAGTACCAACTCTAATTCTAAGATTCTCCCTATTGTATATAGATTACTATGCCACCACGTATGACCTCTAGACTTAGTGACCGATCGTGATCATACTCGTTCCTATAAATTTGAGATTAAAAGCTTATTTGAAAATTTTGTGTTGTTATTCGTAACATGATTCAAAATGCTCTTTTAAACTTTTTTGAGTCTAAAAATTTTGAGGACAAAATTTCTTTTAAGGGTGGGAGAGTTGTAACACCCCAAAAATTATGCCCAAATTGTAAACCCTAGATTCGAAAAATCCTTAATTTTGAAATTTATAATTCTTGAAAACCTTAACAATTGGAAATTTTTAATTAAAAACCTTAATTTTCTATGAGGGACTAAATAATAATTTTTATGAAACTTACAAATTAATTTGAAATTTCTTGAAAAGTCAAGGATTGACTTTGTAAATAATCTTTTTTTATGAAATTGAATTCTAAATCAAATGGTTTACTACCGTCGGTATCTTCCTCTCTTTTTTAATTATTATTATTATTATAATTAATTATAACCGTACAATAAATATATATATATTTAATCTTTTAATTTGAAATTGAATTCTAATTCTCCTTTTTACTTACAGTTGAATTGACTCTCATTTTTCAACTTAAATTCTTGTTTTATTATTATTATTATTATTATTATTATTATTATTATTATTATTATTATTCTAAACTTAATTTGTTTAGATTACCAACTCTCAACTATCTCTATATATAGTCATAGTTATTATGTACAGAAATAAACCTAAGCCTCAAGTTTCAAAGTGTTGTCGCTTTTAGTTATTCTCTTGTTTTATGAATTCTTCTCGAATTAACTTTGTCATCACCTTACATCGAAGTCGCAACCTCCATTTGTTTGTCGTTAGAGTTATTGTCTCTTAAGGTGTGTTTTCTTCTGGTGCTAAAAATAAAATATATATTATTTTTCTATGTGTTGGGGTTTTACACATTGTGTGATTATTATATGTATTATGGATTTTATGGTTGACATCATGTGCATATGAATTCAGAATGTGTTTTAATTATGATTTATGAATATTTGATTTATGAAACATTGAATTTTCGGAACTATGATTTATGAATTTATGGACTATGGTTTATGAAGTATTTTTACGGAATATCGGATTTATGGAACTGTGTTTATGGAATTTGATTTTTAAACATCATATATGTATAAGCATGGGTTGGGATTTGTACGGAAGAAGTTCAGTGGTTTCATCCTTCGGGTTGAATTCCACTTTGGATCAGTGGTTCCACCCTTCGGGCTGAGTTCCACCTCAGATTGGTGACGATGTAGAGAGTGGTTCTGGGGAATTTTACTCTTCGGACGGTGATGTAGTTGGGTGCATTGTATTGCGCTTGTGATTTGTGTTATGCTTTAAAAGATTTTATTCAAAATAATATTATGTTTTATAATTATGGTTTTTCTTGCACTTTAGAGACACACTAAGCTCTTTAGCTTACTCCCCCATAGTTTCCTCTTACAGATATCTTTGAGCTTTAGGCGTCGTGGTACTTGGAGGATCTCAGATTTTATTTGGTTGTTTTATTATTCAGTACGAAACTATTTTAGTTTAATCAGATTTCTATTTATTATTTTGGGACATGGATGTAATTTTAGACAATTTATGATTTGAGATTATTTTTAGCATTCATTTACTGTTATTTTAATTAAGAGATTTTATACAATCATTCGAACACCTATTATGGTATTTATATTTTTATTTATTATTAAATTTATGTTATTTGTTATTTTAAGTTAAAGTATAACTTTCAAAATTGGATTTCTTGAGGGAAAAGTTTTCAATCGTAACTTCCTAAATTCGGTCTTTTCTCTTAGGTCGAGTTTAGGGGGTTACATTTAGTGCGTTCAAGGGTTGATTGGCGAAGGCGAACTATTTTGTTATACACTATAGTCAGTTCTGAGAAATAAATACTTAAGGTGTACCGATCCGGTTAAATAACAAACACTGAATTGATGAGTTTCGATTAGTTCAAAGAGACTCGGAAACCTGTTGAGCAACTAGAATTTCCAAATTTGTACATCATCGTTTATACCTTGTTGGTTTAAATTATCAAATTACTCTTGAAGGTCATAATGACCTTAATGCCCTCATAAGCTTTAATGATTAGATCACTCTTGATATATTTGAAATCTCAATGATCATTATGTATCAACTTTTGAATGTTTGGTTGAGCCGTTAGTACCGAACGCCCTTTACATAGGTACCTCGTTCTAAAATCAGTCCAAAAATTGTCACATGTTCAATGTTCTCTTTTTGATAATTAACAACTACGAGGAATAAATTGGACCATATAAAGTGTTCCATGAGTCCATGAATATTTTTTCTATTTTAAATCAAGACTATCCGCTCTGAATTAAAAGTATGATTCTTTATCCGTAATGAAAGCATAATTTTTGGCTTCTATCTTCTGATACAAAATATATATGATGTCTATTTTCTGATATTACTGGTTGCTAGTTAAAACTAATTTTATTTATAGTACATTATCTAAGATATGGTAGAAGATTGATAGACTCAGCACTGATAAATTCTTCTAGACTTAAGCTTATACGCTCAATAGGCCTAGGGTAAGTCTTTCTGGATACTGCTATGGAATTCTGCATATCGGTGTATGGTTTGAGGGTAGTTGGGTAATTAAAATAAATTTTTTCGCCCCTTCTATAATTCTACAATACTGAATTAATTTACTAAAGTCTGAAACTCTCTGTATGCTCTCAACGTTTAATGAAACACATTAAACTCCTTGGTTCAACCTTCGTAATTTATCTCCCTTATGTTTCTATGGTTTATATGCTTCTCGCCTAATACTCAGTGATTGAACAAAGAACAATTTTGTTATATTCGAATATAACGCTTCTCTAAAATATCAAATCATAATCGGAGTCTGTAGTTACCCGAAACTTCATGACAGCTTTATGCTTGTCTTATACATGCATGTTGCCTATAATATCTTTTGGTAGTTCTGTATTACTGAGGTTTTTGAAGCTCACGTTGTTTTTACCATCGCATGTTAGAAGAAATCTATCATGATTTAATGTCCGACATCAGTGTTTGGAGTTCTTTTGGTGTTGCTTTTGGAGTACGGTACTGGTATATTAGTTGGCATGCATATCGTGTTTTATTTTAAGCCAGAGTCTGTATTATACTTTTAGATTTCTGTTCTACGGTCTTTTCGGAAATGATGTTCTGACACATATTTTTATGTAACGATTTTAAATGTATTAGAAAAAAAATTATTTGAGTTTCTTCTCTGGGTCGCTTTTGTGACCCTAATGTGACCTCCTAAATTCAGGTGTAACGCATAGACGTGTCTAGGGGTTACAATGGTCAGATGAATAGCTCCAGAAGAATATCTCTAAAGAGCTTACTGAACAAAAGATCGTAATACAAAAGAATTATGACGAGATCATAGTAAATATTACACATGATATCTCTACGAACCAACATTACCTGATATCCGAATACAAACATAAAGTATAATCCTATAAGTACATAGAAAAAAAATTGAATTAGTACAATCAAAGGGGAAATAAGCACAAGAGAGGGCATAGATGTAAGCCTATCAACCAAATGCAGAAAACAGGGAGGAAAAGGAATTGATATGATTGAAACGGCGTTTTGTTTTTAAACACATGGGTGGATGGATCACAAAAACTAAATGAAATTGCTTTTTGGGTCATTTTCATATGATTAGAAATGTATTGTCCAACGATCAAATAAACGACCCACCACCTTTTCCCCCATCACTTGTGTTTTTATAGTTTGACTAATACCTTTGTTTTCACTTTCTTAGCAATACAAAGTCAACTTAATTTTGGCTTTCAAGACATCTTTACATCAACAATTTGTGCAAATTTTCTTCTCTAGGAACTATGTGTGTATAGTTTATATTAAAGTGGATATTTAACGTGCTATCAAAGTTTAGTTCCGTTTATGTTATTTCGTGATATAATTTGTTAAAAATGTTTTATCTTTAACTAGGTGAACATGAGTCAATTGAGTTTAGTTTGGTTAATATCTTTATCGATACACTATACAGAAAAACATGAGATCGAACATGTTTAAACTAAATTAATATTTTAGGGTTGAAATTGGTGCTGAGAATTCAATGCTATTGCAAGCTGTTGAAATATTGGATCCCTCATATGCGTTGGAAACAAGGGAAATGGAGATTTTGAGAGGGGATGAAAAGAGACATTCCATCTTTATATTAAAACTCTAATTAAACAAATGGGTTATATCATATAACTTTGCTTCCAATAATCACAATGCATTCTTTTTGTCTTCACTTTTTGCTAATTATAATATATTATATTTTATTCCCTATATCATGTTGAAATTTGATATTTAACCCTTGCACTTTAATTTAGTATGATTTGGTCATTTACTTTTATAAAGTTATTAGTAGGTTCTGATTGATATCATAATTAGTTGTTGTCGTTATAATGGTTACATGTGTTTTTTTACTACTATTTAGTTACATAGTTGAAGTCACATGGAAATACAGTCAATCATATTCAACTAATAATAAATTTACGTTAACAACTAAAGATATTGTCGGCTTGGACTTACTAATGACGTTATAAAAGTAGAGGGATTAATCCAAAATTTAAACATAATAGAGGGACTAAATTTGAGACATGCTATAAATATCTTTAAAATTTGAAGTTTGATTGCTATAACACTTCATCTGATTGTTGCTTGGAAGCTCTTCTCATGCCTCTCCTCTTCCTAAGGTACTCTCTCTATAACCACAAAAATTTAAGGTAAAATCTTGTCTGCTGTTTGTTTCTAGGGAAAATTGATATTCTTCCTTTCCCAAAATATGGAACTAAATCTCAAATCTAATATCAATAAACAATTGGTTCAGGTTTTTTTCTAATCATTGATTTGATTTATGAAAGCTTAATCAAAGTGATATTAGATCTAAAGATTGTGATTATAACAAAAGGTCTTTATCTTAGTTGTAAAGATTTTATTCCTAATTAATTTACTTTTTGTTTCACATTAATTATTGTGATATTGATATACATTCTAATGCATGCTTATAATTGAAGTTGTAGGAGATTTGTTATGTGATTAAAATTACTCCTTTGCAATCCTAACATTCAACATATATACTCTATATTTAAATATTAACACAATTACCCATCCATGAAAAAAAGTTTTTGTAGAGATCTGAATTCAAATAATTGTTTGTAGTTGTACGATGTGTACGTTTATTAAAAATTAAGAATAAATAATAGATACTATTATATAATTACACCATAATGTAAACAAAAACTATTTAAATTGGATTCGAATTTTAGTATGTTTAAATATTGAGGTTTGTGATTTAAATTCAGGGGTTTAAAATTTAAGAGTTGAGGTTAGAATTTAGGGTTTATAGTTAGAATTTAGAATTTATAAGTTAAAACTTAAATCCTTATCCATATTATTCTAAACCTTAAATTCTAACACTAAACCCTAAATTTTAACCACGACCTCCTAAACTTAAACCTTAGACTCTAAATATTAAATTAAATCACTAAACCATAAAACTAAAACATTTATAAAAATATTTTTCGCCACTAATATATTGAATATAAATCTTTAAATACTATATGCGAATTTTAATTTCTTAGTTTCAAATTAAAATTATTATTATTATTTGACAATGGATTTGCTATCATTTATACCATAAAAAGTTGCATTAAAAAAGAGAGATTAAAGTCCAAGAAAATGGTAATATAATTAATTAACCTAACGTCTTTCAAAGATTCAGAAGAACCCAAAGCCAAAAGCTCTCTCTTTCCCTAAATCTCACCTTACCTACTATTCTCTTCTCTTCTTCTCTGCAAACCCAGAAAAAAGGCTGTGGATTTCACTGTTGAAGTAAAAATGGAGGATCCTTCAAAAACCCTTTATGGCTTCCCCTTCACACTCCTCTAAATCAACTAAAAATCCCTTCTTTCAGCTATGGAAATGGAGGCACTCATCACTAATTAATCATACAAAAGTTTGTTTCAAAGCAATGTGGAAAAGAACGTAGATTCCTTCGCAGTCTATGATGATGGTGGCTGCATTGTCTCGTCCACCAACTCCTTCACAGTCCGCCGTTGAAGAAACAAATACCCATCAAACGGAAAACCCTACTGCTGCAACAGAAAGAAGGCCTCCTCTCAAAGACAATGCCTCAACTGTTACGAGAAAACCCAGAGGTAGACAAGTTTCTTCCAGGTATTTGTCTCCGTCTCCGTCTCCTTCCACTTCTTCTTCTTCAGCAGCACCCAAAACGCCGGCGAGATTTCCTTCGCCGCTTATCTCTCGTTCCACTAATACGATGTCGACGGGTAACAAATCGGCTACGAGATTTCATTCTCCGCTTGTTTCTCGTTCGACAAATGCTAGTTCTACTTCGACGTCTTTGCTTCCCAAACGGTCTCAATCCGTCGACCGGAGGCGGCCTGGGAGTCAATTGTCGCAAGGAAATAGTGTTAATGGCGCCGCGGAAATGTCAGCTGCTACCAAGATGTTGATTACTTCGACGAGAAGTTTGTCGGTTTCTTTTCAAGGGGAGGCCTATTCGATTCCGATCAGTAAGGCAAAGGCTCAAGTGGGTTCTACTTTGACAAGGAAAGCGACTCCTGAGAGGCGTCGAGCTACTCCGGTGAGAGATCACGGGGAGAACTCGAAGCCAGCGGATCAGCAACTCTGGCCGGGGAGAACACGAAAAATGACCCCGGGTTCGGGTTCGGGTTCGAATCCGTTGTATAGGAGCTTGGATTGTAGTGGTGAAAGGAAGGTTTTCGGATCTGGGGCGGTGTTAGCCAAGTCATTGCAACAATCGATGATGCTTGATGAGAGTAGCAGGAGGGTTTCCTTTGATGGTGGTAGTAGATTGAGTTTCGATTCGGGAAGTTCCGAGTTATTAAAAGAAGCTAATAAGCAAAAACCAGATTCCGATTCTTTAAACGAGGCTCATTGTGAGCTAGCTGCATCTGATACAGATAGTATATCTTCTGGGAGCACCAATTCTGGAACTGGAAGAAGTGGGGGTTTGAAAGGGAAGAATGGACCCCGTAATATTGCTGTGTCTGCAAGGTTTTGGCAGGAGACTAATAGCCGGTTAAGGCGGTTGCAGGACCCGGGTTCACCTTTGTCTTCAAGCCCAGTGTCTAGAATTGGTTCTCCAGCTAAGTTTAGTCAATCAAAAAGGGTTTCTTCTGATGGTGCAATGGCTTCTCCTATGAGAGGTAGTAGTATAAGACCTGCTTCTCCTAGTAAGCTTTGGACATCTTCGAGTTCGTCTCCATCAAGGGGGCTAAGTCCTGGTCGTGTTAGAAATGCAGTTGGTAGTAAAGAGATGAGTGGTACTGCTGTTAATACCCCTTCGATTCTTAGCTTTTCTGTTGATATTCGGAGAGGAAAGAAAGGAGAGGATCAAATTGTTGATGCTCACACGTTGAAGCTTTTTTATAATGGTTATTTGCAATGGAGATTTGCAAATGCAAGGGCAGATGCTACTTTCATCATGCAGAAACTGAGTGCTGAGGTACGGTTACCCTCAATGTTCATGCCTATTTGATTTTTGTTTGTCTATTTGAGGAATGCTTTAATTTTTTCACCAATATTAGTTTGGCAACAAAAGATTGCCTATGATGTAAGTGGCAACTTAGTTCTTGCATTATGATATCCCTTGGAGAGTATCATGTAGTCAAGTCCAATGTGTTATTATATAATGTTTCTTTTGGGTGCTATATTGCTAAATTCATGCACTGGTTGCATTTCATTTAGTTATTCATTTCTTGCTGCATGAATTACTCATAGTTCCTAAGAAAGTGCTTCCATGTCCCGTGATCCTTTTTATATTTGCTAAGAAACTAGATTTAGTGACAGAGTCACAGAAGAGGGTCTTAAGGCAATATATTGTCATGCTTTGGCTCCATGCTGAAGATAAGAGCTAGAACTCTAGGCAGCTTTGGCATGGTACTTACCTGCTCAAGATGATGTAAAATCATTGAGAAATACATACTTATGAATATTATTTTGCAGCCGCCTCTTTCCCCCTCTTTCATTCTCTTACTAGAATACTTTATCGGTAACTATAATTGCTTAAACTTCCTTGAGTAGCATTTTGAGTTCTCACTGTTACAGAGAGGCCGAAGATGTACAGTTATAGTCATTGGAAAGTCTCTGTTTTTCAGTAATGGACTCTGTACAGTTATAGTCATTGGATCAAATTCCGATAAATGTTTTATTATGCCCTTATTGTCATTGTGTCAATTCTGCTATGGCCATTTTTTATTAAGTTAGAGGCAAAGAAAGGTTAATTATAAAAAAAAAAGCCTATTCTGATGATTTGAGTTGTTAATTGTTATATGGGGTCAATATGGAGTGAGTGTTCATCGTAAACTTTATGAATTTGATATGTGAGATCAAAGTAGATCAGTTGTGGCTGATCGTGTTATAAATTTGCTTAATGAACTGTCTAATTGACGTATTGGAAAAAAGCAGAAATTAAAGATACACCTGGTGAGGAATTATTTAAATATAGATTAGATTTCATTAATGTCTGTCGCCAATTAGCCATGATGCTCTTATTATGTTCTTTGTAAGAGACAAGGGAATGGTGCTGACCGTATACCAGTTAAAAGGGCCTATTCAAAGATTATATTAACTGATAGAATTAGAATGATTGTTTTGCTTTGAATATTATTTAGGTCTTAGGATGTAATTGCTTCTCGGGTAACGACAATCAGTGTTGAGTAAAATTTGGTCTGCAGGGTTTTGCTATATAATAAGCATGAATGGTTAATATTTTTTATCAACCATTTGGGGCATTTATCAGTTTGGTATAAAAATAGAAAATAATAATCGTGAGGTTTAACATGATCTCTAATAAGTATCTCCAATGTTTCCTTCTTTTGTATCAGAAAAATCTGTGGAATGCATGGGTAACAACATCAGAACTGCGGCATTCTGTTACCCTCAAGAGAATTAAGTTGCTATTGCTGAGGCAAAAGTTGAAATTGACTTCCATCCTGAAAAGACAAGTAAGTTTCAAAACTTCAAGTTTCTCAAAGGATTGAACCAAACCCCCATAGACTTCTTCATAGACACAACTGTTTCATCTCATTATGGTTTTACCTTTGTATTTATCATATCATGCATGTAATTCATGTTTGTATCCATGAATTTACCACAGTAGGACTTGACCTTATAATGGGGACTTTTAAGTTTTCTGCAATGGTCAAAGTGGGCTCCCTGGCCTTTAATATTTAGTAATCTGCTTAGGAGCAGTTACAATTCACTTACATCATGAACTGAGTAGGCACTCAATATTTGTACTAATTAATTAATGCACATAAAACATGGCCAAAAAATGAAAATTTTAATATATTATTCTCGTCTGCCGTAGAGAACGGGTCAGTGTTAGATTTATATTTGAATTTCATGCACCTTTTGGAGTTAAGAGGAAGTCAGAAAGCTAAAACGCAAATAAGGAACCTAGTCAAGAAGAGAAATCTTTTTACTGTTATATTTCATTCCCAAAACTAAAACGGTTGCTGATGGCTCAATAATTTGACTCCTTTGATCTTCTGTTGCCCTTCCTCACTTCATGCTAGTTAGAACATGCCTAATCCTTTCCATTCTCCATTACAAGATGCTGGCTTTTATAGCATGAATTCTCTTCGTGATGAACATTTTTATAATTGTAGATAGCTCATTTAGAAGCATGGGCCCTTCTCGAAAGAGATCACTCTAGCTCTTTGCTAGGAGCAACTGAAGCTTTAGAGGCTAGTACTCTTCGACTTCCAATTGTTGGAAAAGCCACAGTAAGTTTCTTCCCTTTTTTTCTTCTACTTCTTCATATGCAATATGTTAATGATTCAGTTCACGACTATCAGTGTGGTTTCAAATTTTGCTCCTGTTCCTTTTTGTCTTCTCCGTTTTCTCTTATAATAGGTCGATATCCAAAATCTGAAGGATGCTGTCAGTTCAGCAGTTGAGATGATGCAGGCAATGGCATCTTCGATATGCTCACTATCATCCAAGGTAAAATTCATTGATTCAATTTTCTGGTCATTAGGCTTCCAAAATAAAAATCATTGTTATTTATGTGGTACTTGTTCGTAATCATTGAGTTCTTTACAAGCCAGTTGTAACTTGTAAAGACGTGGTCAGAGCTATAGCTAGCTCTTAATTAACATTAGATAAATAAATGATTACAGCTGCGGAAAATTGGAAGTGCTCTGAAATGAGAGATTAAAGCACTCAAACATAAATAATAGTCATGAAACTAGATAGACAGTGGAAGTATATATGTTACCATCTGTGGTGGGCCTTAAAAGCTGATGTGCGAATGCGATAATCCAATTCGGTTGCTTTCTTTATTGGGAAAGAGAACTGCTTACTGAAAGGCAATGCTGAAAAGAAGGGAAAGTTAATAGAAAAATCCTTTGCAGCTGATTGGATTCTTTGCCTTGCTTTTACTATCTAAAAATTGCATCAGAGGTTTTTGTCAACAGGAATGACTATTACTCATTATCAAGAGATCTTAGTAATCTCCAATAAGAAACAGATTCTGTGTTTGGCCTGAACTTACACTTTGAAAGGGGAAAATCTACCTAATTATCTTAATATCATTTGTCCCTTGCAGGTGGACGAAATGAATTCTTTGGTAGCGGAACTTGTGAGCTTGGCTGCAAAGGAAAAGGTTTTGCTTGAACGATGTAAAGATTTTTTGTCCGCGATAGCAGCCATTCAGGTCAAATATGGTGTTTTGTTTTATGCCCCAAGCTTTTTCTGCTTTCATCTGCTCATGCGGCTCACCATGAATCTTTTCAACAGGTTAAGGACTGTAGCTTGAGGTCACATAAAATTCAAGTAAATCGTGTACCCACGACCAGCAACCTGACGACACGTGTGTAGAAATGATCTTATTTGACAACTCACCCTAAATGCTAACATTACGCCGAAGCTCATGTTTCTTACAATAGGCGGAGGCAGCACCGGACAAAATACCTTAGGTTTGTCTTCTCATTTTAGCAGTTTTAGAACCAGTTGTCTTCTTTCATGATCAAGTGGCTTTTCCCTTCAACTGATTTCTGTATACAAGAACTCCTGATTTTTTTTGTTCCCCCCCCCCCCCCCCCCCCCTTTCTTTTAGGTAAAAGAAAGCATTGTATATATAAATATGTAAGCTCATCCGATAACCAATTGTCATGTATTTCTCAGCCTACATTGATTAATCATCTTAGCATGATCTTGTTGATGCTTGTTAAATCATATACCATCTTTTCCCCTTTTCTCCTTATTCATTGAACAGTACCCACGTTGATGTTATGTTGTTAGTGTAATCAAGAACCGAGTGCACGAAAACGAATCATGTTTCCTCTCCGAATCGAATAAGCCTTGTTGATCAAACAGCTATGACCCAAAACTTCTTTTTGGTCATTTGGGGTGAGATGAGAATTGATATAACCAATGTTTGAAACATATTGAATGTGGTCCCAAAATTGGTACAAATTCTGTTTCCCGAAACTGTTAATGGAATTGGTAATAGATAAGTTTTGTTTTTCATTTCGTTTTTGGTCAAGAAAGCAAAAGTGTTGGGATCCGTGACCATTGGTTTCAACTTTTTCTCTGGCTTCATGAATGCATGGCAAAATGAGATGCCAAAGACACCTAGAAAAGTACAAAGTAAAGAATGTGGTCCGGCACTAGGTGTACTGTTGGCTACACAAGGAAAGCCTTAAGAATTAGAGGGTGAGATATCCACTAATTTTGTTGGGTCGAATTGTGGTTATAGTCCCTATAATATACTCAAATTTGAGATTTAGTCTCTACTTTTTTAATTTGACATAATTCAATTCATTTCCTTCAGTTTTATAATGTTATTTCCTAGTCCAAGTGGGTAACAATGTTTATTATTCTGATGCAAAATTTCCTTGTCTTATAGTCCAGTACCTTAACCGGAAACAATGCAAAATTTGCCGATGTGCGGCACCATGACTAGTCTTAGCTATTTCGGTTCACTTTGTGTAATCCAACGAGTCATTAAATGGCTCAAGCACCCATCCTGATCGAGGGTCTTGAGCATCGACCAACAAGGTCCACATCTCATGCTGTTGAGATGTCTTTTCCGATGGCATTCCGAGCCAGGTCTAGGGTGTTGCACACTGCACTGTCCAAGCTTCGGCACACCTGCTATCCAAGACTAATAGTCTAACGATCGTCCCTCGATGTCCTCCTACGTTAGAGATCGAATCAAGATTTTTGACATAGAAACGTTCTTGCACAATACAACTCAAATAAAAGAGAGCATTGAAGCATGCATGAATGACTGCCTGCTCTTTATGCCTTGAATAAGCATCTCTCAACTTCATTATACAGTAACCATTTGTTCCTTGCAGCAAAGTTTGGTTCATGACTATATATGCTTTCATTTTGCTAAATTAACATAAAACTAGTTTTTGAATTCAGTAAATGCCCAAAAAAAACCCCACCAAAAAGCCAGCTACTATGTTTTCCTTACATTTCTACTCTAAGAAACTGAATGCCTTCTATTTCTGGATGGTGTTGATTTGGCTTCTTCAGGATTGGCTGAGCCGAGACTCTCTGATGAATCCGAACCACTGTTTTCACCTTGGGTTCCTTTGCTTGACCATATCCTTGAAAATATCCTCTTGGACTTGAGTAAACCTTTCATTCTACTAATGGCAGCTTTGTCCACGCTATTTCTATTATCTCCCTCGTTTCTTTCGCTCCCTCCTTTACCGTTGCCCATCCTCAAGGCAGCGATTTCCCCTTTCAGGGCCTTCAGCTCCTCAGCTGTGGCCACTGCATCCCAATCTTCCTCCGGGTTGGTTGCTGCTGACCTTGAGCTCCCATGAGATCCGATATTTAGATCCTTCAGGCCTCTAGGTAAGTCGGGAGTGCTGCTTCCTGATGAAGCAGTAGCCCTTACCTGCTCGAAAAACAGAACCTGCACAACTACACGCAACGGGAGCCTCTCGTTTTGCACGGCGTGCATACATGCATCAACTGATAGTTTCTTGCAGTCCATTAACTTGCATATTCTTTTCCTCTCACTCTTGCTGATCCCTGCGTGCTCCTGCATTGAAGCCAAATAGAGTTAAAAGTGTGTTCAAGTATAATGTAAATTACCATTTGATTAACATCTAAAGAATAGACTTCCGCAAGATTCTAACCTTGAGATACATGTCAATGGCTCGGTAAATCCCATCGTGCGCAGGCCGAGAGATGCAAGATACCATTTCAGCAAGGTCTACAAACTTTGACACGGGTAAGTTGGGATCCTTTGCAATTTCAGCAAGGTATGCATCTATCAATTTCGCCACCATCAGCTTGGAGGCGTCGGTTAAAATTCCAGGTCTTCGTATTTCCTGGACCTCATTTTCTTCCGACTCGAGCTCAGCATTCTGATCTTGCATCAGAAACTCTTTCACTATTTTCTGTACCGTAACAATATCATACATTACATCTTCCCCTTCACCTGCTCGTATCAAAAGATCATTGACGGAAGCCTCCTCCAATTGCTGTCCTATTCGCCTCACCAGCTGTTCCTGAGCCATTTCTCCCGAGTCAACAATGATGGCTGCTTTCAATAACTTCAGCAAGAAACTGCAAGATACACTTCCTTTCTCTGCAGGCAACAACCAGACAATTGTATCAACTGTTGATCTATACTTGAAGACATCCTCGGAATGGATCACGCCCTTACTGAAACCGGGCAACCTTCTGTAAGAATAAGCTTTCAAAGCTTCTCCGATCACTTCATGAGACAGTATTCCTTTTGTTTTAATACTCATGATGACACGTTTATACAGATCTATTTCAAGTTCACACAAATCCTCGACCCACCAGTCCTTTGGCACAAGTCGGCTTCTGAAACCATTAGAGTTTGGATCGTTCCCGTTTTCCTCTGGGAGCTTCCTCCGGTTATATGTGTAGGACCAATCGACCTTGGAAACATCAATGCAAGCCTTGGCAGCTATGGCATCGATGCAAAGACTGACCACCTTCAATTCCTCAGATAATGGTAACATGGATTTCGTGGTCTGAAGAACAATGATCGAATCCTTCCAGCTGTGAAAGATGCTAGAGTTGAGGAAGACATCGATCTTGTAAATTAGGTTCCCTTTTTCAATGGTCTCATGCATTCCTAAGAACTCAGCTGCACATCGAGCAGCCACAACATTGTAAGCATTGAGGGTGACAGTCATGCCGTAACAAAATTTGGCACATATCTCGAAGGCAGCTGGACCTCCGGGAATGTCGAAAATCTGAACTTCATCATTATTTTCATCATTACCACTTGCAACCAACTTCTGCAAGCATGCACTTTTTGACAGAAGAGGAAACTGCATAAATGTTCGTAAAGGTATAAGTACGGATTTCATGTAATGTATATTGTAATGCATTCTAGCAAGGACGTTACGCTCAAATACAATGCTTGACCATTGATGGAAATTTATGTAACCGGAAGAAAATGCATACCTTGTGCAGATAAAACTTAACATCCCCTACAATGACAGTGACGTCGGTTGCCAGCTCGCTTGCCACATACCTGACATGGATATAAGTTTAAAACCATCAGAACTTCAAAAATTCACGCAGGTCAGACAAAGATAATTATATACATATATACATATAAACTCCACTATACTTGGATTTTCTCATTTATAATACCCAAAAAGTAATTTAGCTTCGTGTTGCAACCCAACACGATGACCTACACCAGAAGTCAAACACCAGTTCGCAGTATATTTATCTAATTAAGAAAAAGTGATTTACGTTCGCAATAAGCTGCAAAATGAATACATGTGATGTATTGTCTATGGTGCTCTGATGGGCTACAAAGTGACGATTTACTTGATGTATTTAACATATTGACGATATTAAAAAACCTAGAGCTGTAGAACATGAAACAAATACTTTACGAAAGTAGCATAAAATTGACGTCAATACATTACCACATCCGAATAGTACGTCGAGAAATAGAATTCAGATTTCATCATGGCAAGATTAGTGCCCTAAGAAGGGGCAATCTCATCAAATTTTAACCAGGTGTTATGATTAATTTATTTTTGAACCTCATACAGCATTCCTGAGGATGTTATTGCTGTAACAAATTCAGGGTTGAACACATCACTGTACCCGATGAGAAAGAATATGATTATAAAGAACCGAAAGCGGAAGATTCTCCGTATCTTCATAAGCAGAAGTTAAACTACCTAGTATTGGATCTCAAGGATCATGAATTCAAAATCATAATTATTAGTATAACCTGAATATGCTGAAGGCCAGAAAGTATAACATAAGCACAAGGAACCATAGAGGATTTAAATGAACAAAAAAGGGATCAAAAGTCAAAACCAAAGAAGATTAGCCAGATTTTCAAGGATATCCATCACTTCGGATAGAAAACACTTGAATGATGAGATGAGAGAGGATTTGCATTTTTTTTCTTCTTATACTGCCCTCCTAAGCCGCAAAGTATGGCAGCTCTAAGAGGAGCATAACAAATCAATGGCCTACAAAAGCTGCGAATCACATCAAACATTCTACAGCATACCAATAAACGGTCATCTAGAGAAGGACAAAAATTTCACTATAGTCCGAGAAGATTCCTAGTTTAAGCATAGACCAAAGAGGTCGGATTTCCGAGTATGCAGTTGAAATGAACCACAATAATTGACTGAGGCAAGATACTATCACTTAATGGTCTTATGCAAGAGTCAATGGATTGAACAACATAGTGGACATAGTTTTTTCGTTTTCAATTATTAAGGGGCCAAAACAAATGATAGATTGCAAACAAGGGTCCAAGAGATCTTACCTCACATTGTTCCCATCACTCTGAAAGGTATCTGGCTTCGATCCAAGCTTCATAAACTTCATATTGACAAACAAAAGAACCCTTTGCCTCCTTAAAACCTCAAATACAATATTCTCGGCTACTCGATCGGATCACAAGAGAATCAAATATCAGACACTCAGCTACTCACATAACCAATGAAACATAACACCAACTGGAGGAAAAACTTGCCAGAAGTGGTAACCAATACCCCAACTGTGGGGACCGAGCTTTCCAGAGACTAAAGGCCGATCCAGAGGAGGGGAAGGGATATATGCTACGGAAGAGTATGACCGAATCTCGACAGCGATCTGAATAAGAGAAAGAAATAGATAACTGGGGAAATGGGGGGTTGAGTAATAATTTAAGAAAAGGTTCTCTTGAATGGCAAGAGAGCCATGGAAGAGGTTGTTTCCTGTGTTGACGGCAAAGCCCACCGAGTCCGGGCGCACTCGGTCAGCTTAGGAGACATAAACAACAGACTCTTTACACTAAAATAATTCCCAAAACCACAGACTATCACAAGCACCAATCTGACTTCACCTCCACTATTTCTTTATTTCTCACTGATTCCTCTGTTCCTTTGTTTCCCCCTTTTTTTAAAGCATATAAAAGATGCATATCACCAGGACCTTTTAAGGCCCTTTAAAGCTTCAAGTTCCAAACTTGACATATACTAATCAAATATATAAATATATACATGTATACGTATGTATTTCTTTTACCGTTGAAGTCTGAAATCCTGCAATGGAAAACAGCATCTTGGTATCAGTTGAAGAAACCACCAAAACGGTAGACAACAAGCATCTACCTTTATTATTATTATTTTTCAGAGTATGGGAATCAATGAAAAAGGATAACAAAAATTATAAAAGATATTGTAGCAATGAACAATCAAATATCAACTACCAACAACAACAACAATAAATATCATTCACAAATTGAAACTTCTATCCGAGGAATCCACCAGAATATATCACGGAAATCTAATTAAATAACGAAAGTTCCAACACTCAAGATCAGATTTTTATATATATATTTGCTGTAGAAAAATCACAAATACCCCACCACCGCCAACTTGGTATGGAAAAGGAGTGAAAAAAGCAATCTGCAAAACTAGAAATTACCAAAGAATTTACACCGCTGTTGCAGCGAATTTGTGTCAAATGCAAGAAGTAATGAAATTTACACACGAAACCCACCCAAAAACCAGGAACTATGAAAAGAACAACAGCATTCAAACAAGACTTCAGTTTTGGAGAAAAAGCCAAAGATGTTGGCAAATGTTTTTTGATCTGTACTTTCAACACAAACCGAAAATCTTCAACTTTTGCTGCTTTGGGTATTTTCTTTTTATCAATATTGGTGAAGAAAGTAGTTTAGTTTGATTGGGTTTTTGGGAGAAAGGGCAGGCATTAACACACTCGACATGTAGCTCAGTAAAGCACGCCAAAAGGCTGACACTTGGCTTTCTTGTTGCCTTCCCTTGCCTGCTTTCTAAATGCCTTTCTCTTTACTTGCATCCTAATTAACCTATCATTCTCTTCCTTTACATTCAACACCAAACAACAATAATAATATTCAAGAAAACATCACTATTATTATTTTAAATATAGGCTAATTATATCATGCACCAACGGTGAAAATATTTTATTTTCACACGTGCTTTAATTTTATTGGTTAAAAATTTAATTTAGGGTTAAATTTATGTGCTTAAAATTTAAGGATTGTATTTTGAATTTAGAACTTAATGTTAGAATTTAGAGATTATAAATAAAACATAAATCTTTAAAATATTACCCTAAAACCTAAACTCTAACCTCTAAAGTCTAAATCATAACCATAAATTCTAAATTTTAAACCCCTAAACTATAAATTTTAAATTAAATCCTTAACCTCTAAAATTAAAACACTTGCAGAAACAAAATATTTTTACAGACAGTGCATCCTATATTTTCTCAAATAAATTATATTAATTAACTTTAGTAGTGCCCCCACTTGTTAGTATTTTTTTTCTAAGATATGAGGGAACTGAGATGGAATTTTTTAAATAAATATCTCCAACAAAAAGCAATGTATTTGATTATTTATGGGTATGGCCCTTTAAATATTTGGCACCCTATATATGGTGAAACCAGAGGTAAATGGTGGTCTCAGCCTCTGAAGACTCTGGAGTGAAGTCCCATCAATTTAAAGGAGCTTCATAAATGATAACCACCAATGCAGCTTCATATATGATCTTTTACATCCACTTTACGACTCATGGTCGAATTCATAATTATTTAAGTAAGTATGTGGTACAACATCTGATTTTAAAGTTAAAAATAACAAATTTTAAAATTTGCTCAAACAACCTAGGTCACAAAAATCAGTCTAAAATATTATCAAAAAAATATAATAATTTAAGTTGTTTGGACAAGTTTCGAAACTTGATATTTTCTAGACGTAAGTTAAGATGTCGCTTTTTAAACTCACTCGTAATTATCTTTCTCGAAACAATTATAGATATATAACCCTTTTACTTAAAAATAGATAATTATAGATTCATTACTTTACTCTATTCTCTCTTATTTTGATTATTAAAATATAAAAAAATTTAAATTAATCACTAAACTTTCAGTTTTTTATTTTAATTACTTTATCGTTAAATACTAAATGATCTTATGATTGGATATTCATCTTTTAAAAATTACAGAATACCTCTAAAGCTTTTTCATTTTTGTGAAAAAAAAAATTGGAGACGATGGAGTACACTATTCAATTCATTGTGAATATTTTCTTTGATTTCTCAACAATAGAGTATGTTAACTCTTCCAAATTTTAACGTTGAAAATGTGGAGAAGGAGAATGCAAAGTGTTTATCTTGATTCTACGTTAATTGGGTAATGAATATTGTGGATTGGAGTGGTTTGAGGTTTTACAAACTTTGGGTTGAGTTTTAAAGTAATTTTAGTAAAATGTAAACCGACAGAATGGTATGAGACGAATTTGTTGGTGACTTGAGTAGTCGAGAAAAAACGTCATAGAATGATAATTTCAGCTTCGACGTTACACAAAGATGAAATTATAAAATTTTTATTCTCGGATGAAGAAAGATAAAATAAAAAAAGGAAAAAAGAAAAGTTATATGGATGACATGTGCCTGACATGCTAGCAAAAAATGATCAACGTTAGCATACATGGTGGTCATGTCATCTTTTCATTTTTGATTTAACGTTCGAGTGATTAAAATAAGAACACATTTAAAGTTTAATTATTAAATTAAAAAATTAATAATGAAAAAAAAATAAGTGATGAAATTCACAATTTATCCTAAAAACAATAATCAAGTTTTTATAGTGTAATTGTTACTTTGTTAGTGTTAGATTCACAACTGTGTAAATGAGAACACCATTCGCTTAGCAGCTTACATAAAAAAGGGAAGCTTGACTTTATTTGCAGTTAATTAACCAATAAACCAGTTAAGTCAAAAACTTGCATTTCAGCTAAGATGCCAAACAATATATATATGATACGTTTACATAATGTAAGAATTTTTAAATTTTACATGTTTTTTAAATCGTTAGATGAAATAAATAAATGGTTGAGAATAACAATAGGGTAGGTGAAGATTATCACCTGAAAAAAATTGTACACGTTTTTGGATCGTTGGATGAGTGAAATTGATAGTTGAGATTAACGGTAGAATATGTAAAGATTATCGCTTGAGAAAAAAGTAGTTAATCTCAAAATGTATTTTACTCATCCAATGATAAAAAAAATCTCATAATTTCAATTTTTAATTTCATTCATCCATTTCACTCACCTAATAGTCACGAATTAGTATAAAGTTTAATTAATTTTACACTAATTTATAACCATTGAATAAGTAAAATGGGCGGATACAATTAAACGCTACTCCCTTATTCTCCTTTTGAAAATCAGATCATGAGTTCTCCCACCAAAATCAACAAAGAAAGCAGCAAGGTTCAATATAAAAATGGAGTTGGAACATTTCATATTCCCCATTTGAACACTTACCTATATGAAAATCCCACACATGTTGCTGACTGTATCACTGTGTATAATATATAAACCCTAGAGCTACATCATCTCAGATATTAAAAATAATGGGTTTAAGAGTTTCTTAACAAACACTTGATTCCTTGTCTGCTTTTTAATCTAACCAAATCTTCATAGCAAGAATTTTTACCAAAAGTCAGTGTGGCTGGGGGATTCCGATGAGAAAGATCTGCCTAACTTTGAATATAAGGGTTAATTCAACCCCATCTTTAAATTATCGCTCAAATTCTAAATTAATCTTTAAATTATAAAATTATTTAATTTAGTATTCTATCCATCAGATCACTCTATTAGTCTAAACCCAACTTAAACATCAGATACCATATTGAATATGTGCATTTAGAATACATGTATGGCTATTGCATGAAGAGTTCTAAACTAATATTTCTCAAACTAACAATTTTCTGAACATAAATTATCTCGATGGGAATCAGGGCCGGCCCTGGGCCGGGGCAGAAGGGGCGCCCGCCCAGGGCCCAAATTTTTTTTAAAGAAATAATACTAATATATTTTTAATTTTTTTATAATAATTAAAAAAATTGCTATATTAAATAAGGGGCCCATAAATTTTTATAATAAATAAAAAGGCTATTAAATAAAATAATGGGGCCCATTATTAAATCTCTATATTAATTAATAATAATTTTGTTTTCCAAAAAATACTAATTAAAAATTTTCTTTCCAAAAAAAATTATATTAATTAACAGATTAAACTTTTGACTTTCTAAATTCTCCCAATCAATTCATTAAATTACTTTTCCAATTTCCCATATCAACGTTAATTTTTTTAACGTTAATTTTTTTTCTTTTAATACTAAATTTCCTAATTTCTCAATCTCCTAATTTCTTATCAATTCTTCAAACATACTTTTCAATTTCTCAATCTCTTCTCTCTCATAGTTTCATATTCTACTTAATCTGAAAATTCAATTTCTCACAAACACAAACACAATCACAAATATAATTATCTATCATCAATTGTGGTGCTTGAATCCTATTGAAATTTGTTCTTAAAATTTTAGGTAAGAATTAAGATCATCTTTTTAATATTTTTCTTCTTCTTATTTTTATATTTTTTCAAATTCTAAGTAAGATTATTATTTTATATTTGTTTAATAAATTTTGGCTATGAATATGCAGATTCTCCGTCTTCATTCGTTGGTTCAACTCCAATTTAATTCAATTTCAGATTCAAACATAATTTTGAAGGTAAAATTATTGTTGAGATTTGTTTTTTATGAGAATTAATTTTTTATTGATTTTTTAAAACAAACTCATATTGATTCTTGACTGCCTTATTTTTAATATTTTTTGTTGTATTGCTCAATTTCTATAATAAAAATTAAATTTAAAATTTTTATCACCGATATTAAATGTATTAGATAATATTTAAAAAAACTTCAATAATTAATTTATATAACCTAACCTAATAAATAATACTAAATTTAGTTTAAAAAAGGCATGGTTGTGAATTTTCATTGTTAATTTATATAGCTCGAACATAAAATGATTTTGCATCAAGAAATGCTCGAAGACAATGTTTTTTATAAGTATTTGTATGCTTAAATATATTTTTGATATTTTTAAGATCGTAATGAATTATTATTTGTTTAATTTAATAAATAAAAATTTTATATTGTATATTTTAATTTTTTTAAAATTAGGGGCCCATTTTTTTAATTTCGCCCCGAGCCAAAAAATAGTCCGGACCGGCCCTGATGGGAATACATGTATAGTTTAAGGATTGAAAAAATATGATATTTTAAACTTTAAACTATAATATTAAGATATGGTGCAACTTATCTGAACATAAATTATCTCGAAGCCTCGAAGGGAATAAAATTGTGTAGCACATGAGCATATGGTAGTGGTGGAAAAAGAGGTCCCCAATCTCTGTAACTTTGACCCGCCACATGGTTTTACAAGTCTGTTTGATTTGCTTGCCCATATTTGTCAAACCCCAGCTCTACTTCTAGATTCATTGCTATCTCTTCAGTTATATATACGATCTACTTATACATATCGTAAAACTCATAGTTTTATATGTTTTTAAATCGTTGGATGGGTGAAATAGATGGTTGAGATTAATTCTTTATTTTTTTTCCGAAGTAATAATCTTTCACATAACCCACTGTTAATCTCAACTATCCACTCCACCCATCCAACGATCCAAGAGAGAGATAAGATATGATTTTCTTACACTATGTAAAACTTGAAAGTTTTACACATTTTTTACCATCGGATGAAGATAGATGGATGATTGAGATTAACGGTAGAAAATTTAAAAATTATCACTTAAAAAATAATAAAATAATCTTAGCCATTTACTACTCTTATCCGACGGTCCCATAAAATTTCTCATGGGACCAAAATGCAAGTCAATTATGGGTTAAATATAATGTATAAAAAATGTTATTCATGGATGGAACGAGGGGGCTGTCGTGAGCGGTAGTCTCCTTGAAAATTTAAATTTCGTATATGATTTAGATAAAATTTATAAAAAATTTATATATTTTCTGTTAAAAATCTATTTTCGCCCTTAAAATTCTATAAATTTTTCCTAAAATTTTATAGGTTCGTCATTCGTCCTACCTAACATAAAGTCTTGCATTCGGCCATAATGTTATTCGCAGCATGGGGTGTTATAGGGGAGTAAAAATCTTCTGCCCTTAATTGTGCCTCCTTATATGTCCTCTACTAAAAAACACCTAAAATTAAATTTTAAGCTCTAACCTTAATTTCTACATTATAAACCTTAAAAATATACATTGTGCCCTTAATTCTTTACACCCTAACCCTAAACTACAACCTTAAACCTCAAACCCTAAATTTGTTATTTTAAAATGGAGACACTAATAAAAATATAGTTAAGGAGTAGACGATTTCTATCGGTCATAGGGGACAAAGGGAATACAAAATACAAAATTTATGTATTGACCGTTTATAATCCAAGTTGGTCAATTTGCTTAGTTTTCCCATATCAATTTAATCATGCCAACCATTTGATCACTCTTCTGTGTTTTTTCCCCATGCATCATGCCACAAGTCACATGCATCCATCCATCCGTCACTGACTTGTTTATACATAGAAAAAGTATTTTATATTTGTTTGGTTGATTAATTGTCGAGTACCACCTCGAAGAAAAGTAGTTTTGCATTGTAACTAGTTTACTGAATATTGTCATTTAAACTATCTTTCCTTTTTCTCTTTCAATTGATTTTTCCATGGTTTTACTTTTACGTGGATTTTGATTATAATGTCATTAAAATCGTGTTTGATGAGTGAGAAATCGAACATGTCATTATATATCTCATGTTTATGTGTCTATTTTAATACATGTTCAACAAGATATATAATGATAGATATTACTTATTATATGTCGTAAATTGCTCAAAAGAATAAGTGTTATATTTCTATCTTATGAGGTTCAGTTGGAAATCGGACACTATCTTTTGTTAAAAAAAAAATCTGTTAATCATAAGGGTTAAGTGCAATGACAATGCATATTATTCTTTTAAAAAAAAGCTACGAATATAAAACATGAACCATTAAATAAAAATGAAATATATCAAAAATTCCATCCGTTCAAAAAAATTTCCATTAATAATACACCTAATAATAATAAGCATTAAGAAAGCACTTGCTTGTGTATCCAATTATTATTTTCATTATTATTATTATTATAATAAAAGGCGAAGCAGAGGGTTTTCTCAAGGGACCCAAGTTTCTGCACATGATTTTCCCAATCAATGATCCTTTTTGTACTTGTAACGTTAACTTTATTTATGGTGGCCCATTTCTATTTTCTACTGCCCATCTCTATTATTGTATATATCAGCTGCCTAATCCTTTTGAATCCCATTTCTGAATTTTCTGATCTTGCTTTTATTACCAATTTCATTAAAAATTATAACTTATTTATATATATAATGCATAGATTAGGGACGGGACCAGAAATCAAACTTAAGCGAGAAAAAGTACAACTAATTCCATTAAATATAGGGGACAAAGTTGATATAAATTAGAATTAGGGTCTAAATAAATATATTTCCCTCTATATATTTCATAAAAAAAAAAACTGAGGAAGAACTGCCCTGAAGTATATATATCTTCGTCACTGGCTTAGATTATCAAGACCCCTCTTTTTATATTTAGATAAAAATATATTAAGTATTTAAAAATATTTAATCTTATGTACGTTAAACTGATAATAATATTAACTGAACTAAATTCAATCGATAAATTAAGTTACATTTTGTCACAATATTTTTTAGAAAGTCTAATAAAATAATTATAGAAAAATTCCCAACCCATTCCATTATTTATTTTCACTAGTGTATATTCTTTTGAAGTGGCATCATTTTACATTGAGAATCAATTCCTACAATCACCAATTATACGAGTAAGTATCGAACAAGTATATTTAGTCGGTTGGCCAAGCTGTTCATTTTTATACCCTTGCATCACCTTAGGTCATGGGTACTAATACTGGTAGGAGCACCCCACTTCATTCCCTTAAAGTTTCTCCTTCCACTCTTCTTTAAGTAGTATTAAGATTAAAATTTGTCAATGTAACTCTTTCGTCCCGGTCCGGACGCTTGATCGGTCCGAGAGGGCCACACGGGGAAAACCGAAGCGAAACCCGTTAAGGTTTCTCCTCGGTTAACGACCCAGAAAATTTCTTTTAAAATTAATCTTCTCTAAATGCACATTTAATTCCTATGTGATCACATCAACGGAAGACAAACATTCGCAAAGCATTAACTCGAACAACCTAAGCAAAACAGCCCATTTTTATGTGATTTAACAGGCCGTTTCGAAACACCTTCAAGGTGTATCGAAACGCCTTGACCTGGTCAACATTTTTAAGCCTACACGAGGGTGTCGTTTCGGAACGGGGGTCGACCGTTCCGAAACACCCTCCCTGGTCAACTTCTTGTGGTCAACGAGATTTGACCGTTTCGAAATACTACAGACCCGTTTCAAAACACCTTCATCTCGCCAATTTCTCAAAATTCCAGTAGCAAAAGTGTACCGAAACGACCCCTACCCGTTTCGAAACGCTCGGCCAAAAACAAAAGGACCGTATCGAAACAGGGTAACCCATTTCGAAACGCCCTCTGTCTGCAGACTGGTTTTAGATGTTTTAAGGCACAATGGTACCCAAAAACACCACCAAAACCTCCAACAACATACTAACAACGATCCTAAGGCAAACCATCATATAAGCATGCTTGAACATCATTAAAACAAGGCTAAACACTAAGGCACAACATCACAAGCCATACATCCATGCATATCATAAAAGGTAATAGCTTCAACATGCCCAACACTTAGGCAATTTTAGGTAGCAAAATACTAACACGGTTACAAGCAAGGCATGCATCCCAAAAGCCAAATAACAAGCACAAACGAGGAGTCTAACATGCTCTTAAACAACAACCATAGTAACATGACCCAAAAACATCATAACACGATTACATGTCCCATTGCTTGACCACTACATCTTAATTTAAAAGTTCATACTTGGTAGCCAAACAAGCACCACAAGCACACTTGGAGGCCCCCTTCTTGCTCCTAGCAACCCCACGAACTAAGGATCTGCATTGTCGAACAAAAAGAGAGAGCGTAAGCAATAAGCTTAGTGAGGGTAAGCTCTTTAAAAACAAACCTCGACAATGCAAGGTCCAAGCACGATCTTAGCCAAGGTAAAATACATAATTACCAAGGAATCCACAAGAGCCACAAGTTAGAGATGCATGAACAATATCCAATTAAATGCCATGCTCATAAAGCTCTATTTCACAACACATGTAATCACATATAAACATCCAAATAAAGATCACATTTCACAACACATTGATACACGTATCAATCAATATTGGCACCTAGCTATGACCCGAATACGCGGATAAACACGTTGGAACTCACATCCAACAACCACTTTACCTCACGGTAGGATTACACTCATCACCGGTCTCGCGGAGGGGATTCCACTCATCCTCACGCCCCATCGATGGGATTCCACTCATCATCGACTATATATAAATACAATTTTCGGGCGAACCCGTACTCCTCCTTGGTGACTCAACGCCACCAAGGCCACGCGTAACTTTAGACTCATGTGTGCACACTAACATCCTAATGATCGATCATTTGTACTCAAGCATACTAGTGTCAACATTTAACTCATTTCACATTATTCATTTCAATCAATTTCGTGCTTAGCACGTACTCAACATGATCACAATCATGAATCATTTCCATGCATGCCATAAGCATTACAAATCATG
This sequence comes from Hibiscus tridactylites, assembly GCA_958450335.1. Classification (NCBI taxonomy): domain Eukaryota; kingdom Viridiplantae; phylum Streptophyta; class Magnoliopsida; order Malvales; family Malvaceae; genus Hibiscus; species Hibiscus tridactylites. The sequence continues at coordinate 9,624,115 of OY288279.1, read as the reverse complement.
CCTCAACTCACATGTATAACACATTATACATAAATCAATCATACACAAGTCATACGAGGCATAAACATCCAATTACAAGTTAATCCAATGGCTCTAGATCAAGTTTAGGATTAGGCTACCACCCTAATCCTAACTCTAGGTGGGTCTACCAAGCACGACCTAGTTCACATACTCGAACCAACCATTTAAAAACCACTTTAAACATTTAACCACTCACCTAAGCTTCCAAGCTCCAAGCCAAGCAAGCAACCACCCTCAAGTTTCCGGATTTCTTCCCGAAGCTTCTCCGACGCAAGTTCTTGCTTTTAAACAACCTCAATACAATTCAAATAACCTCAAATCAGCCCAATCATCAAAATACCAACTCGAAACACAATTCAAATACAATTTACAATGTTCTAAGCCATGAACAATCTCACTTTTAACCAAACTCGGGCAGCCCCAAAACCTCTTCCAAAATCCATGTTTCCAACACCCTTTACACCCACAAATGATCTCAAATCAACCCCTAACCATATTACTACCATTGGACTATCAATTTCCACCTAAAACAACCTCCAAAACTCACCCAAAACCCATTTATACCCAAATTCGGAAATTTGCTTAAAACCATTCAAAATTCGCATATGTGGTACCATTTAATTCTTATACTTCATAACTAACCATATTAAATCAAAACATTAAGCTTAACAACATAAAGTTTCTATTTTTAATCAAAATATTCAAAACTCCATTTTTTAAAAATCTTAACGAAAATGAAAACTAAGTGTACTTTTGAAGAGAGGGAGTTGAGGAGAAGTCAAAAATAGTGTTACCTTTCAAAAATGAGTTGAAATGAAGGAGCTTTTTGATGGAATAGTGGTGAAGAGGAGAGAGCTCTATTTCACGTTAGATTGGATGACGAAGAGAGTGAATAGTGACTGTTTGGTAGAAAGGGGGTTTAAAATCAAAAGTTGGGCTAATTACCAAAAGGCCATTAATGAATGACTATCTTCTTTCTTCTTTAAAAACTCTCCACTTTGCAATTCATTCAATTTAGTCCAATGTAAAATATTTATTTTTGAAACCCGAAACTTAAAAGATTATTTTAATTATAAAACCGAGCCTAAATAATATTAAAATATTATTTTCAACTAACCCTTAAATTCGGGTGTTACAGTCAAAAATTATACGAGTAAGTATCAACTAAGGCAACAATTACGGTTAGAATCGATTATTAGAAACGCTGAATTGTATAATTAACTCAACAACTAACTAGAAATAGAACTAAACTAGACTAAACACTCACACATAATTTACTAGTGTAATGATTTTTAATTGGAATTATATATGGTGCAATAGCGATAAATAAATTCATTTCATGAACTACAATGCATTACCTATTAAAGAACCAAAAATTGTTTTAGTATCGGTTTTTAATAGATTAATATATGATTTACCGGCAGTTTTATGAGTTCATAGTCGTTAATGATTTTTTTAAAAGATACTAAATTTTATTGAAATAAAAAAATACAACTTTAACAATGTAGCTACTTAAAGAAAGAAATTTAAGGGATATGTCCACCAAAAAACCTCAAACAAAGACCACTAAAAAAGAATTTTCAAATGTGCAATGACAATTGAAGTTTTTTATTTTTGAATCTTACATCTATTATCCGTAATAATCCAGTAACCCTCAATAGTGTTTATTTGTCTCTATTCATCTAGACGCTTTTGAGATGATAAAGGAGTGGCGAGCAAATTAAAGCAAACTTACAGTCTTCTTCCGCAAAACATATTTGAATACATCGACACACAACCATAAAAGACGATCTAACCACTAAAAGACCTTTGACAATCACAAATCAGATACGAGCAACGTGAGAAAGAAAACGTGTCATAAGAGCTGGGTAAACTGTGTCACACAAACATAGACAAAATATGTGAAAAATAAAGAAATCAAACAAAAGAGAATTTTATTAAAATTTATAATAAAACTAAAAAATTAACTAAAACGAGATAAAAAGTATAAAAATATGAAACATCGGCACTCAATAATCAATATCAAAACGGATGTCGTCGTGGGCAAGGTAAAACTTGAAAAAGCAAACGGAGCGCTGTTTAAACGTATACATTAGTTTATGCACCGTGTGTTTTTTTATTTGGGCCCTTTAATACGCCCTGTGCTTTTAATTGTCGGTGACCAAACGGACCACATACCTAGTTTGAAACTTTTTAGTTGATTGGAAATACAACCAAGGCCCATAGGATTCAATTTGGTCAGATGTGCTGCCTTTTGTTGTAGTACAAGTTAGTAGGGTTATAGATGTATTTTGATACATCATTTTGAGTTTTATAATTTTAATAAAAATATGTAGACATGTAAATATATTTTAATTATATGTGTGTGAAAATACCTTTATATGTAAATATATATTCTTAAAAAAATTAATTATGTAAGCCAACAAGTGGCTGACTCTAGTGAAAAAAATAATGTTTATTTTAGGAGATTTAAATTTGAACACATATGTATAATTAGGGGTGTTCAAAAATACCCGGCCCGAACTACCCGACCCGCCGACCCGCCGACCCGATTTAATTTTACCAGGTATTTATATTAAAGTACCCGATTTTTTCGGGTCGGGTACCCGACCCGCAATTTTTTCCGGGTAGTTGGGTCGGGTCAGGGCCAAAAAAATTTTATAACCGGGTACCCGACCCGACCTGCTAATTTTAATATTTATATATTTTATATTTTAAATTTTATTTTCATTTTATGTTTCTTATTATTTTTCCTTAAAAATTAATTTTAAACCCCTAACTTCTTTTTATACTTGTATTATATACTTTTAAGTTTATAACTTTTCAAAAATATTTATATTAATTTGTCAATATTAGAGTCGAAAAAAATCATGGTTGAGATTAATATTTTTAATACCTTCTTTTGTCGATAAACTTTAATATATATATATCCAAATATTTCTCTCTTAAAACTAACCACAAATCAATAATTTTAGTGTTTGAAATATATATCATGAAATTTTATGTCTTTCTTATGTTTTTTTTTTTAAAATAGATTTAAAAAAATATAAAAAAAAATAAACCGGGTACCCGAATTTTACGGGTACCCGGTTCTTATGGGCCGGGTCACGGGCCGACTTTTAGGTACCCGAAAATCCGGATATGAACACCCCTATGTATAATACGTGTGTACATTGTCAAATGGTTAAAATAATAAATATGAACATATATTGTCATGTAATTAATAATTTAATTACACCAGTATATTAAAAAATAAAACTAATTTTGATTAATAATTTAATTCAATCATTATAATTGATAAATAATTTAAAATATCAAGATGTGCCAATTCAGTATGGATGGACACTTATGGGTAAGCGAAACTCGATTTGACTCGAAAAATAAGAAAAAATTGGACTCGACGCAGAAAAACACGACTCGAAATTTCATAAATTTGACTAAATTCGAAAAAAATTCAAATAAATTTGAGTTATAAAATAGAAATCTGAATACCTCAAAGTTTTTAGTAATTAGTAGATCAATTTTTAAGTTCGAGTCTAGTGCCTCAATTTTGTCTGATGTATATATCACATGTAAAAAATATGAAAAATATATGTGTATTGTATATCGATATAAAAAAATTATTTAAATGAATCAAGTTGTATTATAACGTTACAAATAATTACAATTAAATTTGTACGAAAACCCGACTCGACTCGATTCGAATTGAAATTCATAAACTCGACTCGAAATTTTTCATATAAATTTTTAGTCGTAAAAATATGACTCGTATACTCGACTAATTCAAAAAAAATTATTTAACTCAAACTCAATCGAACACTCGACCTTATAGATACATACCGTATAGATCAATATTGATAAAAAACAAATAGAAAAAAAAAAGATTACATGAAACATGTTTAAGACCGAAAATACTTATTAAGGAATTCGAACAATACCAATAATCATGGTTCAAAATGAAATATTATTCGATCAATAAAAAATTTCGTTTAAATTCAATTGCGACAATATACAAATAGTAATATCTATTTAATATTAGGGATGTGCATTTTACTTGATCTGGTCGGGTTTCGACTCGACCCGGCTCGATCGGGTTGGATTTTTTAATAAAAAAAATTTAGTTCCGGTCGGTTAGGTTTTTATTAAGGGTAAATTTGGGTCGGGTCGGGTTCAAGTTTAGGGTAGAAAATACCTGACCCAGGCTAATTGTGTAATTTTTACTTAATTTTTTTAGAGATATTTATAATAATACTATCTCTTTATATTTTTTTATAATTAGGTCCTTAAAATTGAATTTTATTTACAATTTAGACCTTCAAAATATTTTTTTACAATTAAGTCCCCTAAAATTATTTTTATAATTAGGTCCCTAAAATTATTTTTTTTTTTCAACAGGTCAGGTCGGGTCAATTTAGTATATTTATTTTCGAGTCTGGTCGAATTTAAAAAAAATATATATGTTCGGGTCGAGTGTGAATTTAGGGTATTTATTTTCGTGTCGGATGCGGGTGGACTAAAAACCTGACTCTACCCGACTCATGCTCAACCCTATTTAATACCATAAATTTTCAAAACATTAACAAGTGAACCAAGCGACCTTAACATAATATTATATAATGTTTTACCACAAATATTATATATGTCAAACTACTTGAGATTAATTCAAATTATTTTATGAAATAAATAATATTACTAATTTACTATGTAAATAATATAAAATATATTATTTTAATGTATATCAACATATATAAATAAAAATATGTTTATCTATTATTTATAATATAAATATATTATTTTACAAAAAATAATTCAAAATATTCATAAAATAATATATTTATATTATAAACAATATAATAAAAGCTCTTAAATCCCAAACCATAAACCATAACCCAAATTCTAAATTATAAACCTTCAATTTTGGGGATTAGGAGTTTTATTATATTATTTATAATATAAATATACTATTTTTATATGAATATTTTTGAGTTTTTTTAACAACACATTTATATTATAAATAATATATAATAAGATATAAAAATAATATATTTATATATATCAATATATATATATGTAAATAATATATTTTATATTATTTATATATTAATTTTATTCATAATATTATTTATTTCATAAAATAATTTAATTAATTTTAAGTAATTTAACTTATATAATATTTGTGGTAAAATATTGCATATTATGTTACTTTAGTGGTTAAGGCTTATACTTTTTATTTGTAGGTTATGGGTTCAAACCCCTTAAGATGCATGTTTTATTATTTTTCTCTAACAAAACGATGTCGTTTTGAGTTAAATTAGGCTTTAAAACAGTTGTACCAAAACAATATAATTTTGAGTTAAAGACGGAGTGACACAAACGAGCCAGAAAGTAAAGCTTAATGTTATATTTGAACATTTTTAAAGTTTGATGACATATTCGAGTCAATAATAATAGTTTAGTGGCATTTAATATAATTTATCTATTAATAAAAATAATTAACTCAAAAACTGTCGGTCCACACACACATAAATATCCCCAAATCCCATTTACTGACTGAATCGTACTAGTCAAAATAATGGTCATAAAACATGCTAAATTTTGTCCAAAACTGACCAAATATTGCTTGCCTACCACTTGCAAATAAATTAGGGCAATTTGCAGAAGGCAGCATTTTGGATCCAAACAACATGAAGCATCCCAAAGACTTACTTCATTCAACTTCCATTGCTTACGCTTTGCAACTTGGCTAGCCTGCCAAACTAGAACGCCGTCCCTAATAGTATGCTATTAACTTTTTTCTTAAAACATTAATTTATACTCGAACGGAGCCAAAGGTGAGGGAGAAAACATAAATTTTAAAAAATGATATGAATAAATTCATAATTAATTTATTTTAATTAGTGAATTGGGAGGTCAACAGCCTCTTCCAACATAAACATGGATCCGTCTGGATATATATAGCTTATTTTATACGGGGGCTGCTAATTCTTTAATAATTCCTATTTAATTCAGATTAATTTCATGTTAGATAAATTCAAAGTTGTTTGAGTAAGACAAAACAAATATCACTGGATCAATCAAATACTATGATGTTCTTTTTTTTTTCAAAATTAATAAAAGATAAATGTGAGTACTTTGATTGGTATGTGTAAGTTAAGGTTTTGATATGCAGAAGCAGCAGACTATACCACTTAAGCCCAAAGAGTTATTAATTTTATATAGTATAGTCTTAGATTGATATATTTTTCGGTACATGGCAGTTACAATAATATACAAAGACCTGTATTAGTCTAGACTTTGATTGCAGTTTGCAATTACAATAATGTAATACAAAATTGATATAGCTGTCAAGCCACCCATATGATTAGTGTTAATTGTGTGAGACTAAGATATTACAGGGCTCTTAAATAAAATTTCTTTTATCCATAATATTGTATAATCAGTGACGGATCCAAAATTTCAAATTTTCAGTCCAAAATTTTAATACACTTTATTTTTGTATAAATGGGTATGTAAGATAAAATTTATTTTACAAAGTAAATACTATTTTTTTACTTTTCCCCTAAAATAGGGACACATATGCTCCCCACCGGAGCCATATGCATTTGCCCCATGTATATAATCTACATTGACATGTTATATTACACTTTTAAGAAATAGATTTAAAGTTTAAAGACGAATTTATCGAAAGAAGTGACCATAAATCTTGAAAGAAAATAAAATAAAAAATTCACGTTGCCACATGTTTTTTTATTAAATTACACACATGACACATCATTAAAACAAGCATTTTATGCATAACCAACTCCCTGGGTCTTACTTAATTTCCTCCCGCACGCAATAAACACTGAAACTATATTATAATTTCACGTTTATTGTTTATTATTTTTCTTCCTTTTATCTTTTAGAGCAAGGAAAAGAGTTGCACTCGTCAGAATTCCAACTTTATATTTCAAAACGAAAACCGAATTAAACTTCAGATTTGGACAAACTCGGGATCCGACCCGACAGTGCTCGGGAGTGGAAGGGTTTTCCAAGTTGGAGTCTTTTAAATTTAAATTTGCATTTGACTCAACTCGAATAATTCAAAATTATTTTTTTTGAGTTGAATCGAATTTTGCTCACCTTTGAAGTTATAAAAGAGTGGAAAGCTTTGTTAAATTGTTTTACGTAGAGTAGAGAAGAAAGACAGACAAACCTCCCAAAGTAACGTAGCTTGAATGTTTCGGTGTTTGTGTTGGCCATCTAGGAATATTCCTTTACTTAGTAAACCTTTTGACGGCCGCGTTTGATGGGGAAAAAGAGAGGAAAATCAAGACGAATGTAATAGGAAAAAAAAGCTAAGATATATAAATGATGACACACAATGTGATTACTGATTAGAATGGACCAAGAAAGGTTGGAAGGGGCTTCCGCATCATCTCAAAATTTAAAATTTATATTTAATTTAAAAAATTATAATTTTTCATTAAAAATTTATTTTCCCACTTTTACAAATTTACTCCCTAAAATTGTATAGGTTCATCCGTATAAAATTTTACAAATTCATCCTCTAAAATTAGCCTTATAAAATTTCATGACAAAGGCACGCTCTATTGCACAAAATTCTATAAAATCAAAAATAAATTTACATATCAATCAAATCTACTTTGTCCCTTTTATCTGCTATAGTTAACAGTGTTATTAATTGGGATAAAGTAATATTTAATCCATAGACTTGGTAACTTTTAACAACTTGGTCTATGAAATCTTTTGTCCACGCTAATCCTAAACGTATCATATTATCTTATTACACAATTTTAGAGTATTAATCTAAGTTAAAGATTAAATATTATTTTATCCTTAACTAATTTGGACTTATTTATGACGTTATGTAGATGTCAATTTATGAGGAGTTGAAGTAAACAAAAACAAATACGAATTTCAACAAACATAACAAAGGGGTTAAAACCAGAATTAGACCAATATCTTGTTTTGAAATAACTTGCAAGTAATTTCCTTTTTATAATAAGGAGGTTGTATTTATCTGAAATTTCAAAAAACACAAACTTGGAGGCGATGAATTAGATTAATTTAAGCTGTGTAGCATGTCACGAATGTCTCCCAAGGCACGCAAAAGGTAGTGCCGAAAACAAGGGTTTTATTATCATTATGATCCATTGATCGTGCCAACATGTGCATTAAAAGCATTAAACCACATGGACCGCTTTTCCTTCTCAAAAACACCACCGCCATGGCTGCCTACCCTCTACTATTCCCTGCTGTCCCTTCGCTGTGTTCACGCGGGAATAACACTAATAAGATTTTGACTTTTATTTTCATGGAATCAAAATTATAAATGCTTGTTTTGGAAATAATTTATATAAATGAAGCAATGAATTGGCAAAGACCAGTTCATAAACAATGAACAAATTCACTGTACATGACAAATTCATCCAAAATACAAATCCCAGAATGGAAAAAAAATTAAATTAAGATAAATGTTGATGTGAATTCAATTTGATTGTAATTCCGGTTTCTCTTTTCTGGCAATGAAGAAACGTGGTTTCTTTGTTGGCAATGGACTTTCAACCTCTTCTTCTCCGAACATTTGACTCAATCTTCCTTCTTTGTTTTCCCCGCACAACTCCGGTAAAGCGGGTAAGTTGAGGTCAAAGTCCAACTCGGGGACGCGGTGGCTTTGGCTCAACACGCCGCCGCCGCCTGATGACGTCACCCCACTGACGCTGACGCTAGCGCTACCGGCCTTGTTGGTGTTGCCACCTTCGTAGTGGCAGCGTTTGTGGCCTCCCAAGGCTTGGCCTGTAGGGAAACTCTTGTGGCAGATGGTGCACTCGTGAAGCCTACCGCTACCGTTCGTCCCGCTGGTGGTTGTTGTGGCTGTGCTGGTCGTCGATGGATTATCGACGCTGGCATCGGCGGAGGGTTTACGGTGGCTGGCTTTATGCCCACCCAGAGCTTGATAAGAATTGAAAGCCTTGTTGCAAACGCTGCACTTGTACGACAACTTCAAAGGCGGCGGCGGAGGCGGCGGTGATGAAGAAGAGGAGGGCTGAAGACGATCACCCCCATCGTTGTCGGCGGAGCGGCCACGAGCGAGCATGATGAGACAGAGAGCGAGGTACTCCTCCTCAGTGGTGGGTTGGATTTCAACATCGACATCGGCAGGAGAATCGGAGCGTTGGCGTTTAGAGCGCTTGCCTTTCTTCCATGTCTCCATATCATCGTATTTGGTGGTGAAAGCGGCGGCCATGGTAGGAGAATTGAGAGCTTCGAGAGCCATGTATAAGTGTTTTTTGTTGAGAAGAAAGTAGGTTTGTTGGAGAGAGTGAAAATGGTGGAGATGTGAAGGGGGATATATATAGAGGAAGAAGTGAAGTGGGTCAACTCCAAGGGAAGGGCAGCCTTTAGTTTCTTCCAGATATTTTCTATGACTGCTTCCAAGTCAATTCCATGCTACTCGTATTTATCGGTTTACTATTATTACATTCTTTACCATACTTATTATTATTATTAGTGGATTTATTAGTCTATTAATTCAGATAATATATTTATTAATTTTATTAATCGTATTTAACCTCACATACAATTTAGAAAAGATAAACGAAGCCACTTGAGTTTGGGGTCTTAGCTCTTCTTGGGCGTGTCCACCACGACTCATTTGGTCAAATTCTCATCTCATTTTGGATTGGTCCTTGTAGTGAAAATTAAACACTTGATATTTTAATTAATTTAATTATTATTAATACTTTTCGTCAAAATTTACCACCAATACATTTATGTAGATGCATAGCAGCTTCTTCGAAAGCAAATTATTACACACAAAAAAGTAGATTGTTAGGAATTCTGTAAGTATACTCGATAGAAAATGGATTTTTTTATAATTATATACATTCGATTGGTTAAGTAATTTGCATTTCGTAGTTAGAGATCTATTATAAAGACGATTATTTCAATTTAGTAATACTCATGTACTTCTTCTTCTTATTATATCTATTTATATACAAGGGTAAAACAACTTAATTTTTCTTATAATTTAGATGACATGATTAATATTTTAATAACAATTCAATTATTGAATTTATGAATTCTTAGAGTAGTATAAATGATAAATAATGATATGTTCCATCTAAATGACTCGAGTTTAAGTATCATTGTGTGTCTTATTAAAATGTTTAAAAATTAAACATATATTACTATATAATCACACCAGTATATTCAAAAAAATATTATTAAATTTATTAGTACAGTTATAATTTTTTATGCATGTAAGATTTTGAATTATCACAATTATATAAATATGAACTATTGTCTTCTTTAACGACTAACGTAGGTTAATATTTGAGTGAAACAAATAATTAGATTTTTTTATTACTATAATGATAGTCAAATTGTAAAATACTCAACAACTAGCAAATTATGACAATGTAGTATAATATTTTTTTAAATATGTTGGTGTGATGCAAGGGTATCACATGTTCAATTTTCTTAGACTTTTTAAAAACGGCACACACAACATGTATTACTGGTGCTCGAACCCAGGCCATAAAAGATGATGAACATCTACCTTTACTACCAGGACACAAAAGAAATGAGCGATAATGTACTATAATATTAATTTTATTGGAAGTGACAATATTGTTATTGTTATTACTAGTATAACTATCGATGTTCGATTTATTAACCGAATCTAAACTCGCATAAAACATGGAAATAGTAAACGAAGCCAGTTGAGCCTTGTGGTGTTAATGCGTGTTCACCACGACTCATTTGGTCAAATACTGATCCACTTTGGGATGCAAGTAAAAATCAAACTCTCTTTTTTTTAAAATTAAACAAAAAGTATTGGCTAATTTCCTTTTGGGATATTTGGTTATTTATTTTTTAAATTTCCAGTTCTTTTACCGCAGCATCTGTTATTTCTTTCAATATTAAAAAATACAAAATAAAAACAAAAAATAGTTTCCGATTCCACCATTATTTCTCAAATGATTCTCCATCTTGAAGGGTTACTGCAATAACCGGCCAAACAAAAAATGTTATTAAAAAAGCAAATAAATAAAAACCAGTTCCGACACGTGGAAATACATAATTGGTTGATAGGAAACCTTTTTTGTCATGAAAATGTGCTAGTTTTTGGTAGTTCATCGCTGGTTGGCCTCTAGAAAGAAAGACAGCTAATTCCCGAGAAACATCCATTATTGGCCACGTGTGGAACTGGAACAATACCAGCTCCCATGATTATCTTGCAACAAAACAATCTCCCTTTTTGCTCTTTCTCTCTTTTACCGCTATTACCCTTTTTGAATTTTGATTTTTTTATTTTTAAATCCCAAGAAATTTAGTAATTTCTAAAATTAATTGGGCTGTATTACATTATTTGATAAAACCCAATTTGATTTTCCATTAATACACGTTGGTTAAGTTTAATATTCAATTTATGTACTTGATAAACAGAAATAAAAATAATAATTTCTCCTTCTTTATTTAAAAATCACAATTCTATAATTAATGTTGTAAATAGTAATTGTCGAAATTTGCCAATATGGATATGTTGATATATATATATATATATATACGATGTTAATTAACATGCCAAGTTAATAAATTTTGATAAAAATATTAATGATTTTTTAGATAAAAATAAAAAAGACTTTTAACATAATAATAGAATCTCATATTGTGAGTATAAGGATGACAAAGACAGATCTTCTATGGAATCACGAGAGCCTTAGCTCTCTCAATATTTGAAGAAAAACAATTTGTAATCGTTTAAATTTTTTAAATTTATTTTATGGCACTTTAAATTTTTAAAATTTCTCTTCGTATATATAACAGCTCCTTAAAAGATTTAAAAAATTATTTTAATGAATCTCATTTTTTTTCCAATGTTATAATTGATTCTCTCAAAGTTTAATGCCAAGATCCGTCCCTTAAGGATGGTGATATATTTTTATATAAAAACTAGTTTTCTATTGAAATACTAGTGATCTTTGAGTCTTAACAAAATCCAAAAATGGAGGGATTGTTTTATTAGAGATGAAAGTATTAAGGGTATTTATGTAAAATCACGGCGGAGTGGAGCTCTAAGTAGGAAGAGTGCAGTAGTAGAAGAGAGTGGGGGAAACAGTGTCTTAACAGAGCGCGGAACCGACAAGGAATACGGCACGCAACGCGCTTTTGTTAGGGGCGACTTACACGTGGCACGCTTTTCCGGTTTCCCTTTTGAACTACTTTCACGTGTTGAATACTACATATCATATCATCACATCACTTAACCGACTGCTAATCTTTCCGTAACGAATAAGATCCCACATCGAAGCCGTCCATTTATTGGGAGTCTCCGCCATCGCGACACGTGGGTTTAGTATCTGAACACGTGGCATCTCCATCCATTCCACACTCGACTAAAGAGAGGTGGACAATTCTAGTGGCTATGAAGTGTGTTGGTATGGTTTTAAGTTTACGTACGAGTTTGGCCGTAATTTGGGCACGTGTGGCCGTGACGAGACTTATAAAAAAAGGTCAGTATGATACTATAAGGATAATTATTCGATACACTAATTTAACGATATAAAAAATTCACAAGTGGGTTCATTTTTGAGTTTAGAGTTTTAAAGTTTAACATTTATGATTATAGTAAAATTTAGGGTTTGATGTTATAATTTAAGATTAAAAGTTAAAATTTAAATCTCTATCCAAGAAATGCACCTAAAAATTAGACATATAATAACAAGTATTGAAAAAAAAATCAATTTTAACCATAGGTCACAAATAACAAGTATTTAAAAATTGAACTTTAATAACAAGTATTGAGAAAAATATGTTCTAAGTAGGTGCCCCTCCTGCCTAGGCGAAGGGAAGACATTATCCCTACCCTTAATACCTTAAATCGTATACCTTAATGTCTTAAATTCAAAAACTTAAATTTTAACCATGAATTTTAAACTCTAGACTAAACTGTAAAATATCTTTAAATTTTTAAACTTGAGTGGTTATTTTATATGTGATCATATAATACTATTGTAGTAAAAGATTTCTTTTTCTCTCAAGAAGGTAATCTAATAGTATTTTTGTATTAAGATAATTTTTTGTTGAAAAAAATCTTATACTTATATATCTTAATAGATTATAAATTAAAAATTTTATTTTAATAAATTATACATGTTAGAACCGTTTTATCTTTGGATGAAGATGAAAACAAAGTGTTTAAGTTTGAAACGTTAGGATGTCCTGTTGGAGATGTGTATGATGATTTGGTCTTGCATCTTAGCTGCCAATCAAAGCTCAGAAACATATATATTAGTTAGGAAAGCAGTGCAGATATAAAAGAAGAAGTCAATAGTTGTTAAAAAAGTAAGAGTATTTCCTTAATGCTAATGCAACTGAACACACGTAGGCATGTCGTAATTCCCATGAGCTTGCCAATTGGATGAGAACAAAACAATGGGAATTTTACTCCCAACAGAGTATTGCACGTAAATTAAACTCAGTCTTAGCTACGGCAGCTGTGCCTGTGCCGTCAAACAACAACATTACTACTATTCGTATTAAGCCATTTTGGATATCTATTCCTTGCTCTGCGCCCAAACCCTAAACGAATGTGTAATGTGTTGTAGTAACAAGTGATGACATCATTCCTCGCGTAATCACTTGCCATGAATAATATAAGATTTTATGTTAGGAGTGTGAATGCTTATACTTGATAAAATTATATAAGAGTTTAAACATTCTAAGATGCAAATTAGATCTTCGGTATTGAAAACAAAGATTTTTTTTAAAATATATGAGAATTTGAAATTTCTAGAGGTATAACAGCCATGAATGGACTGAAGGGTGCTGGGAATGAAACACGATTACACCCTTAAAATTTTCAAATTTCTTTATAGTTTATATATATATATTGTATTTTCTACCGATGATCTAATCTCACATCCCTTAAAATCTTATAATTTTGTACTCCTTAAATTCCGTCTGCCCATAACGAGTGCTTCTAGCACTTCCTCTTCCCATACCTCATTGCATGTGAAAGCTAACAAGAAAACGGGTTGCTGAATCCGATGGGTCAAACTCGGAAATGTGAAATGATTTTGGTTATGGTTTCGTGGCAATGAGATGGAAGCTTAGGATCCAAAGACTTGACCGACAGGCGACAGCTACTTTGTTTAAATATCGGGTTTTAAGGAGACTTTTGTTTTGGTAATAATTTGACTAATCCCAATGCCTACAGCTACAGGGTGGGTTATATGATTTAGTGGTACATGAATTTGTTTGAATGAGGAAGTAGGAACACGGAGTCGTTGAAGTTGGTTGAAGTCTACTCACACCACATGAAGGAAGTTTCGTCTTTAGCCGCTCGCGGCTGCGATACAATGGATTTACGTGTAATTTGTAATGCGCATGTAAAGTCAATGCTATTTCTAGCAATTTGGTAATCTCGCCCCTATTCTACCATCACGGGTGCAATATCCGAGACCAAGCCAGGATTTGATGTCTGGATCAAAGTATAAATATTTAAAATTTAAGGGCAAATTGATAAATAATTAAAAAGTTGAAAAATATAAGGGACCAAAGAATTTTTTTGAGGGACTAATTAAGGGGGCAATTGCCCCTCCCACACTCCACAGCTTCATCACTGTACCATATGATGCAAAATTTGTAGTGTGTTATGTATTTACATTACGTATTGATTATGTCTTATATCTGCTACTCAAAATTCAATTTGATTAATTCAAATTAAAATCTAATTTAGTGTAATTTATATGGTGTGTGTACATTTTTAAAAAATTAAATATAAAGAATAAATATTATTATGTAATCACATTAAAATATTAAAAAAAATTAACAACGCAAACTTAACTTAAATCCAAAACATATCAACAATCTAAGATAATTTAAACCTATATAACTTATGTGAAAAATTCAAAATAATATAATTTTAAAAATCTGAAATAAAAAACTCGAAATAAACTTATTTTTTAATTCAACTATAAAATATATAATACCCAAGCCCACTTTGTTCTTAAAAGTACTCATATTGGGTTTAAGTTTTTACTAAAACAGAACTGTTTAGTTAAATTTATTTTTTAAAAATAATGAAACGTGTTAACATTCTAATTTGAAAAATATTCCACGCATTATTGTGAAAACAAAAAGTTTTCACGAGTGCGTTAATTTTAAAGTTTAAAGATTAAATTAATATTTAAAATTTAAGGGTTTAAGTTTATGAGTTCTAAATTTAAAGATTATAATTATAATTTAGAGTTTAGAGATTATAATTTAAATTTAAGATAATATAATTAGAGATATAAATTTTAATCTATAAAACCTCAAATTCTAACTCTAAACTTTACATTCTATCATAAATCCCCAAAATCAAAAACTAAGTCATAAACTCTAAACTTAAACCTTACATCCTAAAACTAAGACATTTTTTAATTTTTTTTATTTCTACCGCCAATGTATGAAATAATTACAATTCTAATTTTATATACTAGTTTTTTGATGTGTTAAAGTCCTTTAAGATTTAATTGTTAGCAATCAGTATAATTAATTTTCATTTTTTCCTTGGAAATGAAAATTTACACCTTTTCTACATAACAAATTAGTTCCTGTAGTAGAAATCATGTCCTTTATAATTATTTCAGTTTTATTTTGAAAATTCAATATCAGTTTAATCCAAAGAATTTAGAAAAGAGATTACACAGATAACTGATACTTGAAAACAATATATAGTACAAATCATCTGGTAATATTTTTCAACAGAAAGTGGAAGGGGAACAATAGCCTATGATTCAAAGAAAACTGGGAATGCATTTTCTTTCCAAACTTTTTACTGTTCTAGTCAACCTGCAAGTATTTAATATATTACACGTCTCTAATTACCATAACTATAAAGATCCTTACTCAGCTATGCTGGAGGGTTAGGGTACACTTTTGGTTTCGGCTTGACTTCGATTTCATTTACACTTCGTACAAAGATGGCATCTGGCTCATGTCTGCACACAAGAAAAGGATCAGAAGTTGGAAGTTGATATGTCTGAAATATATGGTTTACTTTGAGGTTTTCGTGTTCAAATGAGAGAGTGTAGGAGTCATACGGCTTATCATCCTCTTCAAATGTGTAACTTGATGCCACAGCCAATAGCCGCCCATCTCTACTGAACGAAAGAGCCGCAATGCTTGTTGGGTACTTTGAATACTGCAAAAGATAATTTAATAATTGCGGTAAACTATCAGCTTTTTACTGTAAAATAAACTGCAGTTCAATCCAATGACTAACCTGATACAGCCTCTTCTTATTGTTTCCATCCCACACATTAACGAAACCATCACAACCTCCAGTTGCAAATGTACCATAGCTGCAGGTTGAGATTCAAAGCAGATGTTAATTATTTTCAAGATCTATTTTTAAGCTTTCAGAAAGAATCTCTTGAGCCCAACTCAAAAGTATTAATCAAAGATATTGCAATTTATTTATTTCTCAGCAGTATATGAATCAAATAGGAGAAAACTACCAATGTGTCTTGCAGACTTCCAATTTCCCATCACAACATGTGAATCTAATTTTCAAATTATTAATTGTTACCTGTCCGTATCAGCTAATCGTACGCATACAACCAAAATACTCACAGGGCAACATGCCTTTATTATAAATAAGGATAACGCCTACATACTACATCATATAGTTAACATGCTATCTTAGCATAAATAAGAAGTTGAGGACTGGTACATAAACTTACACAGGATGGAATGCAATGGCATTTACTGGATATACAATGTCTCGTCCAGCCTCAGATTTCCGATGGCACTTGAAGGCATATCTACAAATTATTCAAAATAGCCTTTAATCATAGCAAAATAAGTTTCAAAGTTTATGTTATACACATAAGCAGCATATACCACAAGGTATACTGCTAAAAGGAAAAAAATGATACATACTTTTTGGCTTGACTAGCCTCTGAGAGATCAAAGAACTCCATTGCCACCCGCCCTTCAACCGAACTAAGAGCATATCCTACATAAACATGTCTAATGAGAAGAAATTTTACCCAGTAGAATGAATGGATCATATATCTAAAACTCATGGAGGCTAATTTATTTAAATGCACTTTTTGAGGTTATGACTTGTACCTGTTCCGTTTGGATAACATCTCACACACCTAGTTTGATATTTCAATGAAGATTCCCTTCGTTGCTCAGGCTGCGACATATTTCGCAAGTCATAAACATTTACATGTCTTCCTGCAGTTGCCACAACTAACCGATTTCCAACAAGAGATAATGAGTAAACTCGCTCAGGTTGAGGGTACGTGCCAACAAGAGTTCGCTCCTGGCCACTTGCTCCTCTTGGGTCCCAACATTTCAAGGTCTTGTCCCAACTGCCCGTGATAACTTGTCCTATAACAGATAGAATGAGACATTAAGCACTCAGATATCTCCTTAAACAAAACAAAAAGCTCTCAAGTCCCAATACCATGTACACATTTCCCCAAGATATAATCAACAGCACTGGCAAGAGGCATGATACTATTCTAATCCTCAAAACTCAAAAGTTAATTCGTATACAATAAGATCGAGTTGAAGATCAGTGAATTACATCCAGCTAGTGTCAATCCTTCCAGAAATATTCAAGAAATTATGTTGAACCACGAGAACAACACTTGAAATCCGCATTAAAAACCAATCAATTAAATGAGAGGACAAGGTTTGTTATTCTCACCAACCTGCTGCATAAGAGTACTCTATACAACGAACAGAGTCATCATGTCTACCTAAAATATCCTCCTTTCCATTGCTGAACACTATCCTGCAAAGCTAAGAGCTCAATTTTAAGCTTGATTCCAAAATCCATTTTCCTAAACATTCTCGAGAACCAAACAGATAAAACAAGGGTAAAACCCAAAGCTTAATTAACTAACCTCCTAACGGTATTATCAGCACTGGCACTGAACCCAGATGAATCATCATGGAAGCAACAATCGAGTACGGGCCCACCGTGCATGAACTCTCCTCGCAACGAGTCGGCGCCCGCATCATACAATCTCACAGTCTATTAAAAGAAATTCTGTTAATTGGAAATTAAAGGAAACTTGAAAAAATTAAAGGTAATTGATGGTGAGTAGCACCTTATCCCATGAGGAGACGAGTAGGTGATCGCTGTGATTGGAGAATCGAAGGTTCGAGATCCCGTCCGTCGGAGGGTTAGAGAGCTCGCGTTCCGGTGCCGGAGCCGGGTGTACAGATGTCATTGCTTGATTGGGCCGTTGGAGAGGTAAAGAGACTGACGAGTGAGAGATTTTTAGGGTTTTCAGAGAGTAGTGTGTGAGCAAGAGAGAGGGAATGAGATTTGAAAATAAACAATAAATAAATGAATAAAAACATTTGTAAATTTGAAAAAAGATTAAGACAGTATTTCTCTAAACCCCAAAGAGCCCACTTGTTTGTCAGATAATTACACCAATGCCATTCCCCCAAAATTGATCTGCCTTCCATTTTTCAGTTGAAATTAATAATAAATCCATACCCTAAAAAAAAAAATAGAAATAATAAATCCACTTTAATGCGAAATTAAATTTGCTTTTTTAAAAAAAAAAAAATTCTTAAACCCTAATTCTTTTCTAGAACCAGAAGCTTCGTTTTTGGGAATCGGACTCCAAGTGATCGATCCCGAGCTTGCTAGCTTCTCTTTGCAATGGTGGTCTGCAAATGCCGCAAGGTAATTTTTTTTTATCAATTTGACGCAAATTTCTTATGACATGATAGATTCACTGCCATTCTTGGCGATGTAGATTTACTCCTTTTCATTTCATGTTTATAATTTACTTTTAGGGCTTTGTTTCTGGATTTATAATCATTGCTGGAGGTTTTAGATCTATCGAAAGTTTTGTTTCTGAATTTAGGCCTATTAGATCTTCCTGGTCTTAATTGTGTGAGTTTCTTAATTGGAGGATGCGAATTTGATTAGTTTAGTAAATGAACCGAAGATAGGGAGAAATTGAGCTTGATATTTGGATGGTTCAAGTGGTATGTAGCTTGTTATGTTGTGAATTAAGTTGTTTATTTATATGTGACGATTCTTAGAGCTGATTTTGGTTGGTTGGGATCAAAGATTTACAAATGAATTTAAATCTCCATTCCTCCTTTTTCGTGTTTCAGGCAACAAAGTTATATTGTTTCGTGCACAAGGTTCCTGTTTGCGGAGAATGCATCTGCTTAACTGAGCACCAAATATGCGTGGTATGTTGATATGTTCAATATTCTGCTCAATTTGCTAGAAAAAACTGTATTTTTCAAGCACCTTTACTTGATTTAAACAAATAATGGATCCTATCCGTGCTCAGCAAAAGCGGTGGGGTTTGGATGAATTCTAGAGGTGGCTTTTGCAAAATAAGAACTCTTTTACTCAACGATACATCTCTGTATGCATTTTTCTAAATCATGCAATATCGTGAAAATGCTTTTCTATATACTCATTTCTGTTGTTTTAAGAATTACAAAATAACAGTGGAGATGTTGTCTAGATATAGCGCAGTTGTTAATGTTTTCTCCCTTCCACTTTGTTCTAGATACGTACTTACTCAGAATGGGTAATAGATGGAGAGTACGACTGGCCTCCCAAGTGTTGCAAATGTCAAGCTGTGCTTGAGGAGGGAGCTGGCTCTGAAACAACTCGGTTGGGTTGCTTACGTATGTGTTTTTACTGATGTTGATGCTGTATCTTGTTTGTTTTTAGTCCAAACAGTATTTGGAATTCTGCTGTGTAATCTTACTGTTTTTTTTTCTTTTTGCTACTTTAGATGTCATACACACAAACTGCTTGGTCTCACATATCCAAAGCTTTCCTCCGCACACTGCACCTGCTGGATATGTCTGCCCTTCATGTTCTACATCAGTAAGCTTCTGTAGCTGTTTGTTTTATTATCAGAATGAATCAGCTGTTTCATGGCCTTTACTTTTTGCTATTATTCAAGTGATAAATACATGTTTACAGAATGATGGGGACAAAGTTCTCAAACCTTACAAGTAGTCGGAAGATGCTAATATTCAGTTTGGTTGCTGCTTTGCCTTCCCCCCTACCCCTCTCCTTTTTTTTATTAAAAAGTGAAGGGAAAAATAAATGTACAGAACAGAAAAGAAGAGATAAATAGCAAAAAGCAAGAGCGCCAATTAAACGTACTCTATATATGTCCAGACTTCTAAGCTTTGATTGGTATGAGATGGTTAACAGTAACAAGCTACTGCAGTTCTGCTTTTGAAGCTGGTCATATAATTTAGTTAATGGAGGAAAAATCCTTTGCTGATTAGCATTTCTCTGGCATTTCCAGTAACTTCTTTTTTTAAGCATTTCCATGGTTTGCAAAAGCAGAGAAAGTGATTAATAAATGAATAACTTGTAAATGGCATCCTCTAGTTTGTGCAAAGAATTTTTATGATTTGTTGATCAAAGACTCAAAAACTGTATAATTTTCTTGTGGCATTACTCGTTTACTTTTATGCTTGGATTTCTGTCTGTATTTGTTCTTTGACTTATCTCACTTGCATCGGTTTCTTTCCCAGATATGGCCTCCCAAGAGTGTTAAAGATTCAGCATCCTGCCTTCACTCGCTGTTAAAGGAGGCTATTATGCAGGTGAGGTCATGCTATATTTGGCCTGTTACAATGAACTCCTTTCTGGATAAAGTGCACTTGGGATAACTTCTTTTTGTTCTTTCTTCACTGTTCTGTTCATCAAACATTCTCCTGCTTTTCCTTAAGCATGTCCTTTGCTTCTTTTATCATATTGCCTACGGGTGCTTCAGAATTCGTATTGTGACTAGAAAGTTAGCGGGATTTAACCATCCCTCTTGTAGAGGTTTCCAAAATGAATGGCCTATATTCCGCTAAGAAAATTTCTCCTTTTCAATAGAATCAACATTTTCCGACGAAAGTTGCTGAAAAATGTAGGCCATACAAGTCTGCTATGGCAAACCTTTTCCTTCATGTCATCCAAAAGCATGGACCACAATGAAGGTTTTGAAATCTCATTTTCCAAGTTATTTATGCTTTTAAAACTCCACTAGAACGGTGCCAATCCCGGTATTTGGGGTGGCCACTCTTTGTTCTGATGCTTTGGGAAGTTGATGATCACCAATTGCCTTTGAAATTAATCTCTAAATGTGTTTAATCATCTATAAGAAGTGTATAGAGAGAAAAGTAGTTTGGATTGTTTGGAGTTTTAGCATTCTTATTGCAGATATATTGTAGCGTCCTTTTTAGCATTAATACAATTCAAGTTCCTTTTTAGCAGATATACATTTTAAATGACTTCACTACTGTTGTGCAGACGGGCATGGGGAAGAATTTGTTTGGAAATCATCCTGTTTCTTTGCCTGCTGCAGAACTTCGCAGACCTCCACCTGCATTTGCGTCAGATCCATTAATAAATGTAACCTCTACTGGAGGAAAAGAGTTTGATGGAAATTCATCATCCCCTGTGGTAAAAGATGAAGGATACTCAGCTATAGCTGGTCCTTCTAAACTCACAGTGTCAGAAATAGTGGAGATAGATGGTCCTAGTTCAGCTGGGAATTACATGAAAACTTCGAGTCCCGCTGCTGTATGTCTTTTCTAAGTTGGTCAATCATTGGATGTGATCTGAGTTCTTCAAATCATGCTAATCTTTACTTGCTTGTATGCGCCAATTCCACCATTCAGTTTTCTGTTTTCTTATCTTGGGTATGTTTTTTCAATGTTTATGTCAGCCTGTGGCTACAACTCGAAAGAGTACAGTTCAAGTTGATCGGCAAAACTCTGAAATCTCATATTATGCAGATGATGAAGATGGGAATCGCAGAAAGTATTCTCGGAGGGGTAAGTTAAAAAAGCTTTGGGTCGTGAAGCCATTATGCTCTCTAACTGATTAGAACTTTCCCATATTGTCCTTTCTTTAGCTACTGTTTTTCATCCAAGTGTTACTGAATATGTTCTATGCCTATATCATAATTTAGTGAATGTCCTGATCTCATATTCAAGGTTCGTTTTATTTTATGTATCCATGTAGGTCCACTTGGTCATAAGTTCCTCAGAAAATTGATTCCATTCTGGTCAAGTGCATTACCGACTCTACCGGTCACTGCGCCTCGTAAAAATGCATCAGTTGCAGATGATGCCCCAGAAGGTCGATTGAAGCATCAAAGATCAAAACGGATGGATCCAAGAAAAATCCTTCTTTTCATAGCAATCATGTGAGTCTCTTTCTTTTTATATGAATTATGTATAAGCATCAACGCCATACTAACCAACCAATCAACCTACATAAGAACACCAATCTATCTTTGGTCTTTATACATGCGTCTTTTCTTGTAATCCTTGAATGTCGAAATTGATATCTTGATGGAATTAAATTGATTTAAAGTGAAAGAAGAATGACTGCCTGCCTGCAGTGGTTATATACTCCAATATTTGAAAATATTGAGCACATAGAAGCGGTTTTTATTGTGTATCTATTATGTTTATGCAGGGCCTGCATGGCAACCATGGGTATTCTGTATTATAGAATTGCACAAAGGGCTCTTGGGGAGGGAGTGGCTGATGCTGAGCAACAGTGAAATTAAATAAACCGATGATAGAACTCGTGATACTCATACTATGTTACCAGTTGCTATTGCCGCTGTTGTCTTAGGCTCAGCAGTCGGCCCTTTCTTTGCTTTGATCTGTGATGACGGATGAGCATCGATGTAAAACACAAGTAAGGTTGTTGAGAATTCTTCACCCATGCACCCTACCTTATCGTGCTCTTATTTTTCTTTTGAGTGTCGTGGATACCAAAAATTCATCAATTCAGTGCAGTTAAAGGTGAATGTTACATAGGTTTCTTGGCCATCTTTTAACCCCTTTTTTGTTTTTTACTTTGGGTACCCGTGTTTTTGGAGTTGAAATGAAAAACATTTTGAAGGCGAAAATGTTTTGTTCCAACATGGTTAATTGTTGTAATTATAGGCTCTTTATTGTTCTTGTGTTCTTGTTCCTGTTCTTGAGGGTTAAATTGAGCATTATACTAAGAGTTACTATATAAGTTTAAGAATATTTATGTATTTTATAATTAAAACCTACTCGCCAATTAACTTTTATTGTTTTGAAGAAATAAAATTTTATTTAGATTAACTTTTTTATTATTATCAATAGCTTACGTAATTTGGCAGATTCACTGCTTTAAACCCAAATAAAATTGGCAAAATAATAAAAGATGCCTCTAACACGTTTGCATTTTGGGCCATTGCCCCTATTTTTTTTGATCTAAATATGCCTCCAACGTTTCATTCGTAGTCCAAATGTGCCCTAACATTTTAATTTGGTCCAAATATACTCTCGTTAGATGGAAACTGGCAGTCAACTGACGTTCAACAGCTGGTGCTGACTGGGCTTGCCACGTATTAAGATCTGTTGATGCCACGTCAAATTTTTTTATAAGTCGTTGACCTTTAGTTAATTGACAGTTTACATTCAACAGGGGTATATTTAGACTATGAATGAAACGTTAAGGGGCATATTTGGACTAAAAAAAAAATATGGGGCCAAATGACAAAACAAACAAACATTAGTGACATATTTGAATTAAAAAAGGAATAAGAAACCAAATGACAAAACATGCAAACTTTAGAGACATCTTTTGTCATTTTACCAATAAAATTTGAAACAAACAAATCTAAAGGTAGCCTAGAATGATTGAGCAAACCCAAGACCCTTATTAATATCGAAGTGGAATGCAAGTGTATTTTAACATGGTAATTAATTGATAACTGATAGTTGTTTGCATTAGTAAATTTATCTAGCAGATTGTATTAGTTAATTGTATAAAAGTGTTTGGTAAAATCAATTGATAGCTAATAGTTATTTAATTATTTAAACAAATAAAATGACATATAAAGATAAGATTATAATTGATGATTCTTTGAATAATTTATTGGTTATCAATATTTTGTAACTATTACGGTTCAAAAAAAGTATTTTATATTTATTAATATTAATTAGATTATGAAATTTAATTTTTTTAATACTAAACATATTTGGAGATTTATATATTAATTTATTATTAATATAATTATTTTAATATAAATTAATTAATTATTAAATTTAAATAAAAATATAAATGTGTGAGAATAAAAACAAACAAAACAAAAATTATTACTTTACAAATGTTACAATATAAATACATGGGGTAAAAAATTAAAATAGAAAATGTTAAATTTAGGTTATTTGGGAAAAAAATTATAAATGTTAAAGGTAAAAAGGTCTTTACAAGTATTATTTCAAACCGTTAATTTTAAAAAGCTCTTATTAGCAGCTTTTTTAAAATTAGAGGTTTCACTTCGATCCGATATTCACCAAACATTCAAATTAGCAAATTTGACCGGTCAAACCTCTAATATTAGCTCAAACCTCTAATTTTGACTTTTTTTTTCTCCTGATTCTGGTGTGATTATAAAGATTGTTTCTCTCATTAATTATAATATTTTAATAATACGTACATACATTGAATAGATAAATTATTTGAATTCGAGTCATATAAAGATAACAATTTTTTTTACTCGAGCCACTTGAATGGTTCAAACCTACTTATTCTTCCCTATCAAGGAAGGAGGACAAATTACTTTAATATTGTTGTGAGAAACTTTTTTTCTCAAAATATTGCACTGTGTAGATTAATTCCAGAACTATGGCAGTTTGAACAGTGCATTGAAGTCGGATTCATCTGGTACCGACTTTGAGTATTTTTTTATGAAATTGGCGTAGACTTTGAGGGTTTTTCTCTAAAGTCGGATTCACCTGATGCCGACTTTGAGGTTTTTTCCTAAAGTCGGATTCACCTGGTGCCGACTTTGAGGTTTTTTTTCTAAAGTCGGATTCACCTGGTGCCGACTTTGAGGTTTTTTTATGAAATTATTCTAAAGTCGGATTCAGCTGGTGCCGACTTTGAATTTTTTATTCGATTCCTGTTTAAAGTCGGATTCAGCTGGGGTGGTCTTTTGGTGATGTGCAATATTTTGGGAAATAATATTGAACCTACAATATTTTGGGGGAAAAAACCCACAACAATATCTATGTAAATTATCCCAAGGAAGGAAGTTCCGGATATTTTCCATGATCAAGTGGTGCAGACTGCAGACATATATTTCATGCAAATTTTTTTCCGATATAACTTTTACTCGAGCATGTAAGGACGGTTTGATGGTTAGAGCACACTCACCTGCTTCACTCCCTTCCACTTAAATTTTAGGTTTAAAACCCCTTAAGAACCTTGACTTCACCTAAATTTTTCTCTTTCCTCTGAGTAGAAGTAGAATAGATTTTCAAAAAAAAAATACTAGCTATTTTCTTTATTTAAATGGTATTGTTCTTTTCCTAAATCTATTTGTTATTCAAAAAATTGTATCATTTACTTTTAGAACTTTTCATCTAGGCCATGAAATTTAGAATAATATTTTGACATATTCCACGTAATTTGCAATTTAAGACTATTTTTTTAAAGGAATTTAAGACAACTTTTTTTTGAAAGCTAGAGTGATTACAAGTAGTATCTATTCTAAATATACTCTCAACCATTTGACAATGAACGCTCAATCACCCTGCTGCAGCTGCTGATGCTCGAACCCGTGACCTCTAAGAACAACAATCGTTCCCTTAACCACTGAGGCAAATTGGTTCGTGCATTTAAGACAACTTTTAATATAGATTATACAGTTCATTTATATCATAAAAGGAGCAATATTGATTATTTATTTAATATTTATATCCATACTTTATTTTCTGCTTAGTTAAACAATTATAGTAAATAATTTATTTTGAATTAAAATTCTGCATAAGAACATCCTGACCCTGTGATACTAAACTAAAATATATCATTGTTTTTCCTTAATTAATACATAATTAAATTGTGCAAATTAAAATGTGTTTTTCTTAACAACTATTAAAGTATTAGTTGGTTTAATGAAATTAGGCATTAGATCTCTTAAATAATATCTAGACTCAAATTTTAACCTTATGAATTTGAACAAATTAGGTTAAGAAAGTCGTCCCAATAATGATCATTTGCATTATCCAATTCAGATGGATTGGATATCGAAAATATACTAAAAAAACATTTTCTTGATTTTTAAAGGTGTTTATAGACCAAATTAATATTAAAATAGACATGTAGATCATGAAGGATGGCTGACCATGAACCAAATAAAATAAATAAATAAAGGATTAATGAGTTTCCAAAAAGATTTTATTCTTCTTGTTCTTTATATATATATATAATTACGAAATTAAACGTATATTAAATTAATTAATTTTATGCTAATCCAACCTAATAGCTGACCTTTTTAGTTTATATATCGGATTGAGTAGGATTTGAGTTCAAATTGATCCAGCTTGAGTTGGAATTTATCAAATGAAATTATGAAACAAATCTTATGCTTATAAGGACAACAGATTGCAGATGAGAGATT
Source organism: Hibiscus tridactylites (assembly GCA_958450335.1). Lineage (NCBI taxonomy): Eukaryota > Viridiplantae > Streptophyta > Magnoliopsida > Malvales > Malvaceae > Hibiscus > Hibiscus tridactylites. The sequence goes on along the minus strand of OY288279.1, from coordinate 9,597,623 downwards.
CCTGAACAATTGTTAGGATTCTAAGACAGAAGTGTGCAACAAGGAGACAAAAGTATCGGAAAGACAGAGTGTCTGGTTCCATTCCGGGTATAGTTTTATGAATGCCATATAATTATTAGGGTAAACTACATAAATAACCACCATACTATTAAAAAAATCGCGATTTGACCACCTTACTTTTTTTAAAGCAATTAAACCATCAAACTATTTAAATGGTATCAATGTGACCACCAGCCGTTAAAAATAACAGAAAAGTTGACGGGACCGTTACATAAAATTGATATAATTACACATTTGGTCCTTATTATTTACACATTTCTTTCAATTTAGTCCTAATTTATATTAATAAAATAAATAAATCATTTAATTAGATAGTGACACGTGTCAACACCTTATTGGAGGACTTTAATTATTTATATTTGATTTAATAAATTTATTTCCCTCCTCCAAGGTGGTGACACGTGTCACCACCTGTTTAAAGGAGGGAAAATAATTCAAGCAAATGCCAAACATGGGATTCGAACCCAGGCACCCATGCTTAATAAGCAGCAGCATAACCACTGAACCAAACCTAATTTTATGCTTATATCTATTCAATTAGATATATATGTCTTATGTTTTTAAATTTATTCTTTTAATTCAACATATATAATCATCGAACTAATTTCACATATATATCCCTAAACCCCAAACCCTAACAAAAATTTCACATATATAATTATCAAATTAATTTCATATAAATAACTCTAAATATTTAACTTAAACTCCAAACCCTAAATGCTAAATAGTTTATTTAGGGTTTGGAGATTGCATCACCGTCGGCCATCGTCCTCCAACCAAAGTGTGACGGTGAGCTTCTCACCATGGCATTACCGGTAGGCTTACAGTCGTGGATATGAAGGCCGTGAATGATCACATTGGTAACGAATTGGATCGTGAAACATGCCCCGTTCGATATGGACATTAGCTCCACGACCGTCGATGGTCTTAAAGCTGTTCATTATCAACTCCTGCTTCAACTTGATAACCATGTCCCTCTTGAACACAATCCAAAGATGGAGATTGCATCACCGTCGGCCATCATCCTAAATAGTTTAGGGTTTGGGGTTTGAAGTTTATAGTTTATTTATTTCACATAATAACCCTAAACTTTAATTCTTAAACCCTAAACCCTAAAACCCTAAAACCATAAACACTTATAGTTAGTATTTAGGGTTTGTAATTTAGCATTTAGGGTTTGGAGTTTAAGTTAAATATTTAGGGTTATTTATATGAAATTAATTTGATAATTATATATGTGAAATTTTCGTTAGGGTTTGGGGTTTAGGGATATATATGTGAAATTAGTTCGATGATTATATATGTTGAATTAAAAGAATAAATTTAAAAACATAAGAAATATATATTTAATTGAGTAGATATAAGCATAAAATTTGGTTTGGTTTAGTGGTTATGCCGCTGCTTGTTAAGCATGGGTGCCTGGGTTCGAATCCCATGTTTGCCATTTGCTTGAATTCATTTTTCCCTCCTTTAAACAGGTGGTGACACGTGTCACCACCTGATTGGAGGAGGGAAATAAATTTATTAAATCAAATATAAATAATTAAAGTCCTCCAATAAGGTGTTGACACGTGTCACTATCTAATTAAATGATTTATTTATTTTATTAATATAAATTAGGACTAAATTAAAAGAAATGTGTAAATAATAAGGACCAAATGTGTAATTATACCAATTTTATTTAACGGTCCCGTCAACTTTTCTGTTATTTTTAACGGCTGGTGGTCACATTGATACCATTTAAATAGTTTGATGGTTTAATTGCTTCAAAAAAAAGTAAGGTGGTCAAATCGCGACTTTTCTAATAGTATGGTGGTTATTTATGTAGTTTACCCTAATTATTAACACTCCTTCGGGACGGGTGCAACAATCAGGAGCTCGTATCTCGTTGAATCCGCTCTTCCCGGTAAGAATTTGAACCTCGAAAGGGAAACAGAGATGCCTCGGTCCGAACCGGTTGCGGATAAAAGAAGTAACACCGTATCCTATAATTCGAAGAAAAGATGTCGAAGTTCAGGAGATGTGAGTAGAAGGACAACTGCATTATTATTCTTTTGGTAATATTTATCTTTACGCAGCATGTTCTGATCCTAATTCAATGGTGCAGGTACAAAAGAACAGGAGAAATTCGAGGCCGAAGAAGAATCAAAACAATGCCTCGACAACCGAGACGGTGAAGATGATAATGATGGTCTCAAAGGGCAAAGCTGGACTAATTGCTCATCAGAGGATGAGCATTCAAATGCTTCTCAAGAGTTGAATAGCAAAACAAGAGCCTCTGATTCCCAAAGCCTTTATGCAAGGGTAACTATACATATTATTGAAGCTTCGCAATGGAAATTTCAAATTCTCATATAATGTTATTAAGTATAAAACAAATTATTAAGCAGTCTTTCAGAAGTCATATCTACATTGCAGAAAAGAAGGGAAAGAATTAGCAAGAGGCTTAGGATTGTGCAGAATCTTGTCCCCAATGGAACAAAGGTTGATATGAGCACAATGCTTGAAGAAGCTGTCCAATATGTGAAGTTTTTGCAGCTCCAAATCAAGGTATGAATAACAAAAGAAAACAAGTAAATATCTTCATTATAAACTTTACTGCACTGCTTTTTTGGTAATGGAGAATTGGGTTTTCTGTGGAGCCTTGCAGATGTTGAGTTCGGATGATATGTGGATATATGCACCCGTTGCTTACAATGGAATGGGCATTGGACTTGATGATCTCCACCTCACCAAACAAGGATGATCGTAGAAGATGTGTGGCTTCAGGGTGGTTCACATTCAATGTATTATGTTTATATTATTCAGATTTTTCCTGAAACGGTATTGAACACTTAAGCATGTTTGATTAATGATATTTTTTATTTTAAAATAAACTGTTATCGAAATGATAATGTAAGTTAAGGGTGTAAATGAACAGAGCATTCGACGAACTGTTCGTGAACCGTTCGTTTATGTTCGTTTATTAAGCTAAATAAACGAGTGTGAACAAAATTTTTATTTCCGTTTAATAAACGAACACGAACATAGATGTGTTCGGCTCGTTTATGTTCACAAACAAATTCGTTTATATTCGTTTAGAAGCTCGTTTATAGACTCGTTTATGTTCGTTTAAAGGCTTGTTTATATTCGTTTATAAAGTTCAAAGTATATAAACCATATTATAACCCTAATCATCATTTTCCCTAATTTCTATATACGCACCTCTTTAAAAATAAACACTCGTCTCCTCACCCTTTTTTCTGATCAACCTCCGACCACCGGCTTTTCGGTTCTCCCTTGCGCCACCGTTCGCCGTCTCTTTTTCTGTTCGCCGCCACCAACCATTCGAATTTTTGTGCCGCCTTCCTTTCATTTTCTCTACCAATCTCTTTCGTTCGCCGCCACCAATCATTCGAATCTTTGTGCCGCCTTCCTTTCATCTTCTCTGCCAATCTCTTTCGTTCGTGTGTGTTGGGTGAGTATCACTATCAAATTCATATTTATGTTTTTAATCAATGCTTATGTTTTTAGTCACTTAATTAGTCGTCGATTATGACTTATTTAAATGAAATGGACAAAGTCCAGTAAAGAAATATGATTCTCAAAAGTAAAGAAATATGATATTTAAAAATAAATTACCTACCTCACGTTTCCTCAAAAGTAAAGAAATAGTATGATTTAACTTCTACTTGTGACAGAAATCAAAATTAACTTCCCATCGCTAGTCTTTGAATTCTCAAATGGTAAGCCTATTCGTTGTTTTTCTTTTATTTTTAAAAGATATATCATATTATTTGTTATATTGAATGTATTGGTTATATAAATATGAAGTTGAATTACAACATTTTATAGTTTTAGAATTCTAAAAATTAACTTATGTTTGTGTCTTTGAATTTTCAAAATTCATTGCTTTGTTATATATATATATATATGGAGTTGAATTGAAATATTTTATAGTTTTAGAGTTATTTTTGGTATTTTACGTTTACAGTAGAATTTAAGATCATATTTTGATTTTCATGTCTTATTAGGTTTTGTTGTAAGCTGCATTAGTTTGTTCCCTATTTGCAGTGTAAATTTTTTTATTAGTCCTATGTAGGCAAGAGTCCGTATAAACTAATGTACTCAGTCTTTTGTAGAAGATTAATGATGCATTCGAATAGCTGATCGTGACTAAGGGCGTATAGAGTCGTTTTATAAGGTTGAATAAATAGAGTAATTATGTTTGAGTTTACAAATCTAATGAAAAATAAATCACTACCTTTTTTAGAAACTAATTCTATATGTTTTTCCGCCACTAGATTGACCATAACTTAGTGATCAACTATTCAATTTTCAATCATATTCTTTGGACATGGAATCATTCCATAGAATTTTATATTAGCTTGATTCTTTTTCTTGCGGTGTTTTTACATTGTATTATCCTCTGCATAATTTTTTTCATTCAAGTTGAGCTGGTTATGATATTTTATTAGGATAAATTTTTTATACACAGGCGGTGGAAACTGAAAGTTTCCACAAACGCCTTAATTTTAGGGTATAGGGAGTTAGTTTAGGGTATATGGTTTAGGGGTTTAGGTGTGGAGAGTTAGAATTTAGGGATAGTTGTTTCAATTTAAGGTTTAGGGTTATAATTTAGGGTTTATAGGTTAAAACCTAAATCCTCACCATATTACCCTAAAAACTAAACCCTAACCTATAAACCCTAAATTATAACCCTAAACCTTAAATTGAAACAACTATCCCTAAATTCTAAACCTCTACACCTAAACCCCTAAACCTTATACCCTAAACTAACTCTCTAAACACTAAAATTAAGGCGCTTGTGGAAACTTTAAGTTTCCACCGCCAGTGTATAGGATATTAATCCATTTTATTAATGTTGTAGACTTTACTACTGATTTGTGTTCGATATATTTTTATTTAATCATTGAGGGTTATTTCACGACACAGTGTTTCAAGAAAATGAAGAGTCAAAATTAATAATTTTTTACTCAATTTCTTAAAAAAACGGAGGAGCGAGAGCCTAAGAAACAAAGACCCAAAACAAAGGAAAAAAACCGGCTATGATACTTCCACATATTTTTGGATGAAAATTTTTGTGGATGTTTCTTTTATTTTTTGTTATTTTGTGGATGTTTTAGGATAAAAATACTTGTGAATGTTTCTAAGGATTTAAATTTTTATGCTTTTATTTTGTTGTTGTGGTACGTTATATAAGTTATTGGTGAAGTTTATGTTGGTTTTATTTTATTTTATTTCTGTTTGTTTAGTTAAAATTCTAGAAAACATAAACGAATATGTTCACGAATGCTAAACGAATAGTTCGCGAACGCTAAATGGACAAGTTGACGAACGCTAAATGGGCAAGTTGACGAACATATATAAATAATCATGTTCGTGAACGCTAAACGAACACGTTCGTGAACGTTAAACGAACAAATTGGCGAGCATTTAAACGAACATGTTCGTGAACATTAAACGAACCGAGCCCGAATGCACCAAAAAATAAATGAACCGAGCTTGAACATACCATTAAAAATTTAAATGAACACGAACCGAATTTGGACACCTTTAAAAATAAATAAACGAACACAGACATACCCTTGTTCGTTCAAGTTCGGTTCGTTTACACCTTAGTGATAAAGTTAAACAGACAAATATAAGTGCTAAAATAAGAAAATAAATATAATTTAGTAACCAATTGAGCATAAAAATATTAACTTGAAAATAAATTTAGACAAAAAACCCTAAACTTAATTGTAACATTCAAACCTAAATAAATTATTTTAACTAATTTCCAACAAATCACTGCAAATCTTTTACCATTGCATCCGTACCTTAGCTGACAAACCGTCTAAATGAACTTAAATTATCATTTAAAAATATAGGTCAATCTAGATGAAATTTATGACTAATATATCAAATGGAACCAAAATTATTGAATATCTATAATTTGCACTAAAAGTTCTCACCAAATAAATATAAAGCTTTAATCACAAAATTTGATTGAGACGGGCAATATCTTTTGCCAAATTTCCATTTTAGTAACTTTTATATAATTTGTTCTTTTATTTGTTCAGATGTGTTTAAAATTGAGATTTTATTTTATATTTTTATTTAGTTAATATGATTCGAGTAGCGTAACGATTAATCTGATAACATATCTTAAAAGATACACAAATGAAAAATTACGATTTCGTACACATGAGTTTTTCTTAGACAGTGGCAGAACACAGGGGGGTTTAAAGAAGTTTGATCCCGCCAACTAAGATAGATTTTTTAGAAAAAAGGTAAAATTATCTCTATAATCCCTTCAAAGTTTGTAAAATCTTAGTATAACTCCTCAAAATTTTTAATTTTATTTTGGCCCCTTTATAAATTTCTAGTTTTTTTAATTTCATTTTGGTCACGCCCCTGCTCTTAGATGTCACGATCAAACACTACATCCATATCCGTCGTGATCACCAAGACATCAACTTTTTCAACATGTTATGGTCTTAGCTTATCAAGGAACAAAGACCAACTTCTAATCCGAATCTGTTTATTGTCTGAAATATTTTACATATCAATATAACATCCATGCTCAAAATCCAAATGAATTAAGGGTATAACAACAAATGCATCCGCGACCCCCCCTTGGAAGATATTCGAGTTTTCGTTCATGCACGATCTTCACTTACGTGGTTTGGAACTTCGCTTTGACTATCGAGAGGCATGTACTGTGCCATTATAGCTCGGATTTCGGAGTCCATGTATGACTGCAAAAGTAACAAAACAAATAAACATTACAAGATGATGCGTGATAAGTGCTAGAGGATTCAATGCACTCCAAAGGTCGATATAATGCGCCAACTTACCCTCAACCTATATTTGTAAACAAGATATGCACCACCGCCAGCCATAGCCAAGCCAATTAAAATGACCCAGACAGCAGCCCATGCCGATCTTACTTCAGTACCAGTCTTACCTGTGATAGAGAAAGGAGTCAACATCAAAACATTAACCGTATATTACACACTCGAAAAAAAATAGGTTCCGAGCAAATCCTAGATCCACCAACTCACTTATGCACGTATCATGGTCCCTCATATACAAAAGATCTCCGCTGCAAGTGCACTCGTAACTTCCCCAGGTATTTTTGCAGCTACATTCAGGGCACTGGCAGGCTTTCCTCTCTTTGCATTCATCAACATCTGCAAGACGACAAATGGCAGGAACCGAATATTAAATAACCTAATCCCCCTCCAGATACACAAAGCTTCTTTCTATTTTCTTGAATAAAGTATTAGTTTGTGTTCCTAATTACATCTCGAAACATGTATCATTCGGGAATTCACCTTCACAGCTTTTGACACCGTCGCCTTTAAACCCAGGAGGACATCGGCATTTAACGTCTCCGGCATCCTGTTCAAAGCAACGTTTAGAATTTAAGTTATTCTCAAAAGGCTGGTAAAGAAAATAATAGGAGCTTAGAAACTAACCAAACAAGCGGTGTATGAATGTCCATCCTGTGATTTATGCCAACAACCTCCATTGTTAATATTGCACCTTCCAGGTCCACTAGCTGGATGGCGAAAAGAAAATAGAATTGAGAGAGAATATTATGCAGATATAAGATTGGTTGAAGACAAAAACAGGCAACAATTCCCTTTTCAATGAAGTTGTCTTGTCTCTATCGAACATATGACGAACAAAAATAAAAGTTAACGAGGGGCTTCAAACCGAGACATAAGTACAAACAACAAATCCAGCTTGGCCCATATCATGAGGCAGGTGTCATAAAGAAGACCATAATTTTATATTTCAAAAATTAACTTTGATGTAAAAGCTAAATCAGGGGAAATGAAATTATCAACAATGAATCCTCACCTTCACAGTGAGTATAACCATCTCCTTTGAATTGCACAGCATCAACCAAGGGACATTCACAGACTCTACCTCTAAAAGTATCCTGAGCACATCAATATAGAGAAAGAGTTAATGCTGTCGTAAGTACGTAGAGAACCTCTATCGAACAAGTTTTAATTCGCACCTTGCAAGCTGTGAGATTGGCGGCTTTATCTTGCCAACAACCACCATTGTTATCTAAGCATTCATTCGTCTCCACATCTGCAATAGAAGAACCCATCATCATTCTTGTTTCAAATAACCAGACTTAAGTCGAACCGATAGATTTTGTCACATCTGCCCATAGCAGGCTTCGGAATTCTAAGAAAACAGCCCTTGCCCTCAGTAACTTTGGTCACTCAATTCTCTCTTGGAAGCTGAAGACTCCATTCAACGCTAGCCCCTTACAGGCAACAGACTAAAAATATTTCGCTTGCAAGAAAATATAAGAAAAACGTACCACCGCTCAAACAAACAGCGGGTTCAGTGGTCTCCTCAAAACCAGAACAGATGGCCTTTAGAACAGCACCTTTGGCCAACTTCCCTGCACACAGATATGTCAGAAGGGAAAGCACTGAAATTGCATCTTTGAAAAATAGACATGAATACAAACCTCTATATTGTCGATTGTTGACGATAAGAGTAGGCAATATGGTAACATCACCCCTGGATCCTTTCCCCACCTATAGAAAATGTTTCTTTTTAGTAAGGAGTCTTCCACCATTAAGAGCTCCAAAAAGGTCAAGGATGACAAGAAATACATAAAACCGAAAGTAGAAAAACATAAATATCTAAGCATAAGAGAACTACTTGGGCATCTTGTTCTTCTTTCAGAACAGGATTATCTGCATCAGCATCAGGGTCCCCCATGCACTTTTCTATCTTTTTACCATCAAGCCCTGGACGGATAGTATGAGAATGTCATGAATCAATCATAACTAATTTCTAGTAATATTTTTATTCTCGAGGATGCTATTAACAGAAGATATAAGTGAAATAGGATTCATTCAATTAACTATTTACCAAGAGATTTGATAACCTCGTCGGCACATTCCTTGTTATATTTTTTCTCCTTCATGGGGCATCTTATTTGAAAATCCGTCACATAGTCCCACCACAACCAAGCCTTATTGGACTCATTTGCTACTCTGAAAACACATAGCTGCCTTAAGTTTTCAATAACGACGTCTTTCCCCTCATAACCCGAGCTAAAATCTTGTTCGGGATCGGGTGCACAATATCTCCCATGGTTGATGCATTGAGATTTGCACTGTTTGCTTATGGTGAAAGCCTGAGGGCAGTACCAAGTTATATAATGTGGTGTGAATTGAGTATAGCCACCTTTCTCGAGTATCTGAGCAGCACCCTTGAAATCCTTCAAAAACTCCATCAGCATATCACATTTAATTCCACACTCATCATTGCTGTTGGACCATAACTCGTACTCCACACGATCATCAGGGTGTGGAACAGACTCACGCCAGTCGAGATTAACATTGACCATATCCCCACCACTGACTGCTTTCTTTAGAGCTTCACCAAAAGTTTTCTGAATAAGGGCAGACGGAATCGTTATGTTTTCGATGTATCTAGCGGATGAAATATCCTCTTCAGGGGTGTCCATGGTTATTAAAGGCTCTTCCATATCATCCGCAACAAGCACAGCGGAAGCACCGGCCTTCTGCACATTCCAGACCTTTAAAGCAAAGAAGCAATCTGGGAAAACAACAAGAACACAGAGACATCAAATGCCAACTTGCATCGAAATATCGAGACATCATATCATCACCGAGTACTAATTAGTATTCATACATCTATTAGAGAATGTATTAATTCAATATAGTCCAAGATCTAGTCAAGCATCCTATTACAAAAAGGGCAAATATAGGCTTATCATTCCAAATCAAACAAAGGGTAATCCGTTAAAAATCTCAAGACCAATCAAACTTAAACTATACCCTAATTAAGGGGGGAGAAAATAAGAGCTAAAAAGTCAACCCCAAATTTCAGAAAACAACTAGGATAAAAAGAGAAAAGGGCATCCTTCCAAGCAACTTGAACCAGCTAAAACAAGAAAATTATATATATTTTTAAAAGTGAATCCAACAAAAATACTTAAAATTGTAAATCTAAGAAAAGGGTACCTCCACGATCGACCAACACAAACGTGGGAAGTGAACCGGGCTTGGATTGAAAAGAAATCCCGAACTCATCGAAAGCCTTACAAGCCTTTTGGTTATCTTTAGGGTAAACCACAGTACCAGCCATGCTTCCCCCATATTGAGGTATCCCAAAGTTCCCAATTGCACTGTCGTACGTCCCCTTTATCTTCTCCGGTGAAGTCACCGACAAGCTGTTCTTTTCAACCACAAATCTCGCATCGCAGCTCCCGATAACACACGACAGCACAAAACTCAGAACAACGACATGTAATAATCTTCTTAGCTCCATCTCTTACTTTCTTTACACTTTGGGTATCTCAGTTTAAGGGAGACAGTCGATAAGAACTAGAAGATCGTGTAAAAAACATGAAGGAAAAAAAAAGGAGACTTGGCCACTTGGGTCAGCTCTGTTTTTCTTTTCTCGGGAAAAGGGAAAAAAGGGGGTAAAGAAATGGAAACTGCTGGTGCTGGGAGTTTCTTGACCAAAAAGCTTGGGAAAATCACTATCTTTAATACTCCTCTATCAAGTCCCTGAAATGGCTGTGCTAAAATGTACTAAACATCAATGTCTTCAATTCAATCGGATCATTTTGTGGTGCTGTCTGATCTTTTTGTCGCATTAAATTTTCTTATTTATGAGTTTACTTACCCCCAAATATATAAATAATATATATATTCCGGTAGATTGAGAGAATTTTAAAATACATTGTCGACATTTCTTTATTATATTTTGTGTTTTATATATGAGTAATTATACCATCCAATCGCAAATATTTTATTTTCACAAGTTCTCTAATTTTAGAGATTAGAGATTTAATTTAAAGTTTATAGTTTAGGAGCTTAGATTTATGTGTTTAAATTTTAGGGATTGTTGTTTGAATTTAGAATTTAGGATTAGAATTTAGGAGTTATGGGTAAAAACCTTATTTTTTACCATATTACTTTAAAAACATAAACCCTAACCTCTAAGCCCTATATCCTAACATTAAACTCTAAATTCTAACCACTGACTCTAAATTCTAAATACTTAAACTATAAACTCTAAACTATATCCATAACCTTTAAAATTAAGGCGATTGTAAAAATAAAATATTTCCACAGCTAGTGCATCATATATTTTCTCTTTTATATAAATTATAATTTTTATATTTTTATTTCATACTTTTAATTTTTAATTTTAATTCAAATAATAGTCTTTAAGTCAAATCATGTTATTAATCATAGTAAGATAGATTATTTTTTTATCCAATGTAAATATTTTGAAATCTTATAATTTAGTCATATTATTTTCTTGTTGTTCGATTTAATTTTAAATATTTAAAATTTTAAAAATACATGAACTATAATTGAACAAATTAAAATATGTACTAAATCGATAACTTATAAATAGTATATGATCTAATGATATTTTTTAATTTTTAAAACTGTTAGACTTCATTAGGACAAAGATTTGCACTTTGTTGCGGCTAATTTTGATTGAGCTGATGTTCGAACTTGCTATTATATTAATTTTTTAGCTTTACTATTATATTAATTTAATTGTAAGTTTTTAAAAAGAGATATTAAATTGAAGGAAAATTTCATAATAGGCGACGAATATTGATGAACACCACTAACGATGAACACCGTTCATTTTTTTAAAATTTTAAAAATCTAAAAGACTAAAATTATAATTAAAATAATCTCTTAAAAATAAAAATCAAATTTAATAATTAATTTATAATAATTTTTAATAAGTTAAAATCAAATATATCAAATTCTCTTAAACCCTAACAAAATCAATCTCTTAAAAAATAGAAATCAGTTTATAATTTTAAATTAAAAATATTGGTTAAATGCCGACAAAATATGTGTTAATTATAGAAATATTCTTACATCAAGATGATATAACATTATAATTTGGTTAGTTAGGTTAGCCGCCTCTCTTTAAATAATTAAAATAATTAAGTAGTAGGAGTATATTTATTTAATCATCTCGGATTATATAATTTGGCAACATAAATAACACGTGATCACTGAACACGTTGAGACTGAAATATATATAGAGAATTAGTCTACCACGTGCGACGAACATCGTTGAACATTACTAGTGATGAACACCGCTGAGCACTATTAAATTAATTGATAAAAATTTAAAATTGTAAGGACATGTCATACAATTAATAATTATTTTTAAAAATTCAATTAAATTATTATATATATACATTAAAATTTTATTTTTTAATAAGGGTAAATTCAATTATTAATTAATTTAATGGTGTTCAGCGGTGTTCATCATTAGTGGTGTTCAGCGGTATTCGTCGCACATTGTAGAATTTTTCGAGGGGTAATCTTTCATTCGTGGTCTCTTTTGTTTAAATTTTATTTTATTTTGTTCACTTAAATTAAAAAAATAGATAAAATGACAAAAAATGCCCTACAATATTTGCATGTTTCGTCTTTTGGCCACATATTCTTTTTTTTAGCAAACAACTCATAACGTTTTAATTTGGTTCAAATATGCTCATGTTGAATGAAAACTGACGGTCAACGACTGATTCTGACTGGACTTGCCACGTGTTAAAATTGGTTGACGTGGCATATGCCTCAACAAATTTTTTCAAAAAAAAATATTTGTTATACTCTAAAAAAGGTATATTTGGACCAAATTGAAACGTTGGGGTTGTTTCTCTAAAAAATAGGGGTTAAATGACAAAACATGAAAATGTTGGGGGCATCTTTTGTCATTTTGCCAAAAATTTATTCTTTTCATTTACGCTTGAAAATTTTTCTATTTTGATTACTAGAACGTTAGTCTTCGTTACTGTTGTTTTCAGTATGTTTCGATTTGGCCACCAATTTTTTTTGTTTAAGTCACTTATATTATCGTTTCATTATATTTTAGTCATTGTGTCATTAATCCTCATTAATTTGTTGACGTGTCACATTAATAAAAATGAATAATTTCTAATCTAATCCTACACTTTTAAAATTTTATTTTTTCACCATTTTCAAACAAAAAAAAAATCTATAATCTTTTTGTCTTTCAAAATTTATCCCTTTTCACCGATCGGGCTGTTAACTCTAGGTTCCACAGGAACCACGCAAACCCTTTATTTGTCTTCAACTTTCTGAATGATTTTTTTCGTTTCTTCAATTTCTTGAAATGAGTAGGAGTGTGCATTCGGCTAATTTAGTTAACCAGAATCGAATTACCCAAAATCTATTAACGGAAAATTGTTTCCTTTTAATCGTTAATCGAACCGAAAAAATTCGGTTAATTTGGTCGATTTTTGAATTAACCAAAATTTGTTATAAAATTTTGTGTAAATTATGCAATTGATCACTAAATTATGCTAAAATGGTCTTTTTAGTCACTGAACTTTCATTTTATGCTAATTTGATAAAAGTTTAATGACCATTTTCTAATATATCAAAAAAAATTAATGATCATTTTATAATTTTTAAAAGTTTAATGACCAAAAATAAATATATGAATATATATATTATATTTAATATATAATAATTTATGTTAATTAACCAGTTTCGAACCGAATTAACAGATAACTAAAGTTTGAAAAAAAACTCTTAACCGTTAACCGATTTTACTTAAAATTAACTCAAAAAAATTTAGTTCGATCGGTTAATTCGGTCAAAACTGAATAATGTAATCCATAATTCCAAGCAATTCTCATAGTAGGCACTAATAGCGACTTACGCCTTAAAGTTGCAGATGCTATGGATTATAGATGGGTACAATTTCGTGGATTCTGCACCGCACCCGCCCTAATTGAGGCGAGAATAGGTATAAGTTTGCTGGGTAGTGGACGGATGTGGATGTAAAAAGTCATACCCGCCGCGGGTAGTGGGTAGGTGGTGGATTTAAGACCTTACCCACCCCGCACCTGCCCGCCTTGGATCCTCCTACCCCGCATCCTACCCGCCATATAAATTTGGATCATTATGAATTTAGATGTAATTTCACAAACTATTCTATAAATCCTAAAATTTTATAGGATATTGCTTGTAATTTATGTTTTGTGGTTGTTCTTGAATTTATGTTTTATGTGTATGGTTGGTGTCAGGCGGGTAAGAGATAGCTAATAGATATCTAATTGAGTGGTGGGTATGGAGATAAATTTAAAAATATATTCGCGTAGACGAGTGTGAATTTAAAAATTGTACTTACCGTGAGTAGTAGATAAATGATAAATATAAAATTTTTAGGTGATTATGAAAATAGGGGAGGGGTATCGGCACCTGCCCTACCCGTTTGCCATCCCTAGCAGATGCCCAAGCAGTCTCTTGCATCCTATCAAGGATTTGTCGACGCAAACTACATAGTCGAAGCACCACGTCCCATAATCGCATGAAAAAAAGGTGTTGACGAGTTTCTAAAATCGAACCACACAAAAGGCAAAACGCCATCAACATGTATGTTCATCTAGAGTAATCTGTCCTTAGTAGATAATCTCCCAAGTAAAGCCAACCACACAATAACAAATTATAACAGTGGATGTGGTAACTTGGAGTATTTTTTTCTGGTAAAAAGTAAAAACAGTTGACATTGCTTGGGATATAGAAAATTAGACATAATGTAAAAAAATGTCTTTAATATTTAATAGAATAGTCATTTTAGTCTTATTTTTTCTAAAACAAATTAATTTTTAACGTTTCGTTGTGGGTTAAAATGACTCTTCTACGGATGAAAATTGTTACTCAACTAACGGTAAATGACTTGAAATGACGTGGCAAGCCTAAATGGCATAACACGCCGCGATAGCAATTTCATACAGGTAAATATGTTAACTTTGTAAAATGACACATCAGTCAAAAAATAATTTTATAAAATTATATAAAATATAAATATTTTTTCTTCTTACGTATTATTTTGACAAGTCATTTGAAGTTGTTTATCGTCAGTTGACTAACAGTTTTCATTCAAGGAGGGACCATTTTGACCCAAAATAAAATGTTGAGACATAAATTTCTTTAAAATAGAATAGATATTAAAGCGGCTATTCAGTCAAACGTCAAGGGCATTTTTTGGTATTTTGCCAAAAAAATTATTACATATGAGAATTTATTAGATATACTTTCTACATAAACGGTAAGAATCAGCTTAGATATGCAAACAAATATACAGAATTCTTGTTGTCATTCAAATCATAAATAAATAAAATAAAAATACGTGTCAATGTCATGGCCTCTTACACAAGTATTGCAATTATGATTGCCTAATCAAATTTATCATTTAAAAAACGTTGCAATATATAAAATTACATCAACACTATCTGAATTCATCAGCAGAAGCATAGCAACCAGTCTCCCTCTCCAGCATATAAATTATAAAACAAAACCACATATTTAAAAGATAAAATATAATTGTTTAATGAAAAACAATACGATTAAGGTTTCATCAATAAACCAATCTAATCTAATTATCGACTTTGGAACCAATAATCATGGGAAGTCTTGACATGCTAAGATTTTAATTAGTACTACAACTTTTCTGGTAATCCAGTTCTATTATGTTGCATGCCTAGCTTCATAGTGACCAACTTGTATCGAGGGGCTGTGAAGCAAAAAGAGATTACCTTCGACAATAACTGTCGTCGCTGCTCTCGTCGTAATTGTGTCCTTGATTTGCTCAAGCAGGAATTGGGAGACAGTCATTTTCTGCAAGGGAGTTAAAGATTCAAAAAAAGTACAGAACTCAACATCTTCGTCATTGTTGTCTAGTAGGTCTGAGAAGTATGAAATTGCCCTGCACCAAAATTACACTTTTAAACCTATACAAGGAGAATTTTGTTTGAAGAGAAGAAGAATAAAGGACAGCTTAATAACTATCTAAAGGTGAAATTGTTAAGACTGCAAAAAATGGAGAAAGAACGGTCGAAGCAGATATTGCAGCAGAAAGAATAGCTGGAGAATCTTTCCTTTCAATCCGATGAGACGCAAAAGGAAATCAATCGTTTTAGTCTCCAATTTACAGTTAACTAAGTTTAAGGATATGCATACAAATATCAGTTGGATTTTGGTTAATTTCTGCAAGCATATGGAAACAGTAAGAGTTTTAGTTGATATTCATACACTATGGCCAGGCTCAGGATTAATGATGTCCCAAAGCAACTACATTGCTTGTTCAGTCTCGTCTGAATTGCTTGTGCCACAAAAGGTAACAAGTACAACGGAATATGTATCAAAGCTTAGATATAAGTTCTCCTTGGGGAAGTGCAGTCAGTACATCTTCATATGCTTCATGCACCTTATCAACAGAAGTAGTAAAACAATCCTACAAGAAGAATATGTATCAAAACTGTAAGCTAAAAAAAAAAGAATAGCAATGGTGATTTTTTTTTGAAAAAACCAAATTCGGCTTAGTTTTGTTTTCTAAATAATGCTCAACAGATGTTCGATAATTTGCTTCTTAGGAAGATTAAACCTTATTTTTTGGGGGGATTTTTCTACTTGAGGTGATATCTTAACTTATTATTCGGCTTACTTGGGCGTAGAATTCCTCGACTTAGTTCAGAGATGTTAAACCCTGGTAACATAAAAAAACGAATCCATTTCGATATATTTTGCAAGAAACATTGTTCCTTCAATAATTCAGCATGGGGAACTAATAGATATCTTTCTTGGCAGATTGGGGCAGAATAGATTGCAGTTTCGATATCATCCTTTCGAGCTCCATTAACTTGTCGATTTCATCATATTGCCTTAAGTTTCTCTGCATCATATGATAAACCGTTTCACTCATATGCCTTCCTCTCTCCAAGATTTGTTTGCAGCATTGATATGCTTCTTGCAAACGCCTTCGAGAGCACAGTCCCGTCACCAAAAGATCCAGTGCGTGGCTGTGAGGACAATGCCCTTTCTGTACTAAATAATCCCACAAATTTAAACCCAGATGCAGATGCTGGTTTTCACAAAAGAACTTCATTAGCATCACCACTGTCCGGGTCTTGGGAATGAAATCTCTGTTGGTCATTTTATAGTAAAGCTCGCAAACACCCTCAATGCCACTCAACTTCATCATTCCTAAAAACATCGTATGATAGGTCACGCCATCGTACTCGATCTGCTTTCTCTCCATCTCATCCAACAATTCGACTGCGGAATTTATATCTCTGGACCTAATAAGGGAACTGATCATGGCATTATAAGCTCCAGCATCGTGCTGCAAGTTTCTTTTAGGAATTTCATCGAACAGCTGCCTCGCCTTCGGAATATTTAGAGCAACACCAGCTCCGTGGATCAGAGTAGTGATTGTCTCGAGTGTAGGCAAGCAATGGACCCGTTCCATTTCTTCAAGAAGCCGCAGACCATCCCCCAGACATCCCTTCTTACAGTAAGCATCGATTCGAATGTTATACGTCATACCGTTCGGCCTAAAACCTCTTCGAACCATCTCGTGGTAAAAAAGTTCCATTGCAGTTACATCGCCCGATTCCTTGAATCCCAAGAGCAAAATATTCATGGTCTTGGTATTAGTCGGAAACCGAGAATGCATCTTCTGGAAAACCGATCTGGCCTCTTTCATCTCCCTCTCCGAGCAAAAAGCTCGAAGCAGAACATTGAACTCGTCGGTACCAAAATCCCTCCCGGCAAAAACCTCAGTCTCCATCCTCTTGAATGCTTCGAGGGTATCTTCATAAGATTGGAATTTAGCAATTTTAACTAACATAATGCTCATCGATTTAAGGGTAAGCAGGGAAGGGTGTGAACGCTTCATATCTACCATCAATTCCCAAGCTTTATCGAAATAGCGCATCCGTGTGAGGATATGGAGCGTTTTTTCGAAAGCATCCACGCTGGGAGCGAGCTGGGAATGGTGGATGGAATAGTTGAAGAACTCCAAGGCTTTTAATCCATTTGAGTGTGCCGCGAAGAGTCGACCGAGAACGCTCTCCACGAAAGGTGGGGAAAGGGAAACCTGAGGGATATGCCGGAGCAGGGTCGGTTCGAGTGGTTCGTCCGGGAACGGGTGGTCGTTGATGATTCTAGTGATTCTGTCGATTTCGGAGGGTGGAGGAGACGGGGTTGATGATTTGTGAGCAGCGGAGAGAAATGAGGGGAGATTAGCTTTTGAAAGTTGAATAACAAAACTGGGTTTCTTCTTTTGCAGTAATGAGATCATTTTTTTCCTCTCCTGAATGAATTATGGTGGACAGGAAACCAAGAATGCTCTCTGTTTTCACCCTCCACTGATCAGTGGTTAAAGCTCACTGAGTTGATCCTTTAAAGTTCTTTTGATTATGAGGGAAAACGAGGAATATAGTTTGGTGTAATTTTATTTTGGGTAAACTATCGAGTAAGTTTATATTTTATCACCAAATTATTAAAAGTTACATTTTAGTCACTCAATTATGAGTAAAGTTATTTTTGAGTCACCTAATTATTAAAAATTTTATTTTGGCCACTCAATTATGAATAAAATTATATTTAGGTCACCTAATTATTAAAAGTTACGCTTGAAATCTGTCGAATACCAAAAACAACAATAAAAATAAACGACCTACAAAAACAAAGACAACGATAAGCTAGTATCGAGCCACACGAGGCCAATTAAAAACTAGGATAAACTACTGCAGGGGTCACTTTCGTTTCTCGTTTGTACATATTTAGTCACCACTTTTGAAAAGTGCCAATAAGTGGTCATCTACGTTTTCGATGTGTAAAGACTTGGTCACTCCGACGTTATAGTCCGTTAGTCCCCTAATCGATTGATGATGTGGCGGAATTAATTAACGAAAAAATAAGGGTAAATTACTGCAATAGCCATTAAAAATTATCTCATGTACATTTTTTCTCCTCAATTTAAAAAAGTAAACATTATAATCAATAATAAAAATGTTTCTTTATAATTTCACCCTTAAATTTTTAAAATTTCATTTTTCAATCCTAAAACTTTACAATCAATTAGTACAATAATATTATAAATGCTTAGATGAAAAATAGGTGCCCAAAGTATATCCTTTGAAATTTAGGTGCCAAATTGCTCCTATTTAATAACTCGAACTTAAAAATTTAGTCCACTAACTACTAGAAATTCGAGTTATTGGAATTTCTATTTTATAATTCAAACTTTATTTTAAATTTTTGAGTCGAGTTTATAAAATTATGAGTCGATTATTTTTCACATCAAACCAAAAAATTTAATTTTTTCGAGTCAAGTCGAGTGTTGCACTTCCCTTCACTGATTACAACCCAGGGGAATACGAAAGCAAATATTCCTTCCAAAAACATTTCCAAAAATTAAATTCAGTTCAAGTTAAATACTCGCTCAAACATCTGAATATTTACATGGTCATCATTAATATAGTTATTAGTTTTTATTAACACAAGATGATAATTTTATCCAAATTTAATAAGTTTGATTCGATCAATTTTATAGGATCGTATTTTGAAAAAAATGGTTTTGGGATTGATTTTTTTCTCTAAACAGTGGCTGGATTGGATACGAATAAGAATTTTAATTTTATTTTCGGTTCGGATTAAGATCGTGTAAATGTAATTTTAAAAAGGGGCGGATCGAAATAATAATTTGTTGTGTTATTGTAGAGTCAGGTTTGGGTCTACTAAAAGCTCGACCCATTGTCATCTCTACCCAAACAGAAGGAAATGTTATATTGAACATATTTTTATTCTAGTAGAATGAGACACTAGGCCCTTTAAGCAAGATAAGATGTTCACTAACTTAGGTTTGTGTGTAGGGAAGAAATATAATTTTTAATTTTAATCCGTGTTTGTATGTAGGGAAGTGCAACACTCGACTTGACTCGAAAAAAATTAAATTTTTTGGTTTGATGTGAAAATACTCGACTCTTAATTTCATAAACTCGACTCAAAAATTCAAAATAAATTTTTTAAAAATTTAAGGGTGAAATTATAAAGAAACATTTTTATTAGTGATTATAATGTTTACTTTTTCAAATTGAGGAGAAAAAATGTACATGAGATAAATTTTAATGGCTATTGCAGTAATTTATCCTTATTTTTTCGTTAATTAATTCCGCGACATCAGCAATCCGTTAGGGGACTAACGGACTATAACGTCGGAGTGACCAAGTCTTTACACATCGAAAACGTAGATGACCACTTATTGACACTTTTCAAAAGTGGTGACTAAATTTATACAAACGGAAAACGAAATTGACCCTGCAGTAGTTCACCCTAAAAACTAAGGGGAAACATAAAAAAGAAAGAAATAAACATTTATGAAATGAAAAAATAACAAGATGAATCAAAGAAACTCCTATAAACGAAACAAGTACTGAAGTTCTATGAAGAATTAAAAAGATTTTGATTCAGACAAAGTCTTTTGAGAGAGTTCAAAAGTTAGAGAAAGGTCTCCTTATTGTTCAACGATAAAAATCTAATCATTAAAATATAATTGACGATTGTTTTAATTTTAATTTCTATCAAGTAATCAAGCACAAATATCTTATTTAATTGTAATGAGAACATTTTCAACACAAAAGTCTAAATTAAAACAAAAATATCTTAATACAAAACAATTTAAACTCAAAATAAATTAAAATAAATCGACTTTATAATGATTCAAACTTAAAATGATACAAATTAAAATGATTATTTAAAAAAAATATAACTCAAATTAATATTAATTAAATTTGAGATCTACTAATCGAACTAGTAACTAAGAAAGTTTATATTGTTCATCTTCCTTAGATTTGAATCGCGATATGAAAATATAATAATTTTTTGTTTAATAAAAAAATATTAGCCAGATTAGTTCGAACTAAAATCAACGTAATCCGTCGAATTTTAGAAGATTAATAAAAGTTGTAATTATCTCTCCAACCCCTCCCCTGCTTGACCAAATAAAATCTAGTTTCCAAGAAGAAGAAGAAGAAGAAGCTCATTGTGTTTGTAATGATGAGAGTAGCCGCGTAGAGCCGCCCCACTGCCGATGAGTGAGTCAACTCGTCTCAACCCCAACAAAATATGCTCAGCTGTATCCCATCTCCTGGTCCTAGGGTTTGACAAATTCAATTCCTTTGCCAATTTGCTGATGCTTATCCAAATCCCGCTAGTTTTTATAGAATTCAAAGCTGGTAAATGCTAATCATTTCAATGTTATGGAAAATTCACATTTGTCAATTAAAAGACTTTTCGTCACAAGTTGTTTCTCTGTTTTTCTATTCAACCATATGGGATTTGTATGTGTTCCTCTATCCTAATCTCTTCATACTTTTCAACAACCAACCTCCGCTATAAATACATCTTTCTCCCGACCTTTCTTCTTGCAATTTTGCATTTCATCCGCATTTATAAAACCCAGAATTTTTTTGTTTTGCTAGTTCAGTTGCATAAGAAAAACTTGAGAAGAAAAAGGATAAAAATTAAGTAGTAGCCATGGAAGGTTTAATTCCTTATCTGATCCATGCCATGAGGAAGCAAAAACCCACCCACCGTTACCGCTCCATGTCCGTTGGGTCTAGCCGCGGCTACCATCTGTTGATGGGACAGTCACCGGCGGAGTCAGTCGAGGGGTCGTCGCATAGGCGGACGAGGTCCGAGTTTCAGCCGCCGACGGTGGAGTTTTTCGAGCAAAGGTCGGGTCTTGGTTTGCGTAGTCCGAAGGGAGACAACAATGGTTCTTCCACTTTAAACTACCCTTCGATGGCCGGTGGCTCGAAAGTTGGTTCACACAGCAAAACTCGAATGTGAATAACGTTCAGGTTTCGGATGTTCGACGACGATTGACTTTGTAAAAGAAAAAGTAAAATACTACTCCTATAACTGTTTGGTTTTAAAGATTTGTTTGTTTATTTTGTTTTGATTATCAGTAAATGATGATTATCTTTGTAATTTAATTGTAAATTTAAACAGTTTTTTATATTATTGTGATTACTGATTAAGGTTTGCTTTTCTCTCTCTTTTTTTTTTCATTTCTTGTCTGAAAATTTCTTCTGAAATATGAAACCACAAACGTTAGTGTGATACTACGACTACCTTTCGCATAAACGCGTTTACAAATTCAACCCAAAATTTTAAAAATAAATAACGAAGAAGAATCCAATGTTGATTGCAACTATTTTAATTAGGGAAAATATTTGATCAAACATAGTTCATTTTCTTAAAGTATATATTTATTTTTATAGTTTATGTTCGGGATTCGTATTCTTTCTTTCAATAGCGCTATCTTCAAAATTCAAATTTATGTTCTCTATTTAAGAGAGTAATGTGTCTTATTATTATTCTCAATTTTTAGGAGTAAAATTTTAAGTTAGTTGAATCAACTAATTTATTTCTAACTCTTACTTTAACTATAAAAAATAAATCAAGTAGAATTATAGATATGTTGATGTGGTTAAGTGAAAATGTAGAGTTATACACGGTTAACAAAGTAAGACAAAAAAATAATTATAAGTTGGTGCAACCTTAAATCTCTTAATATTATAAATGAAACAAATTGAATTAAAAGAATTGCTCTCATAATGAATATATTTAATATTAAATTTAAATCAATCGACTAATAAATTAGATATTAATAATTATACTTAAAAATAAAAGAAGATAAATAAATATTAAAACATGTTTGGAGGATACGAAAAGAGGAACTAACCAAAGTTAGTTGCCAATCCACCAAACCCAAATGAACACGTGTGGAGTACATGATAAAAGGAAACTTGCCAAACCTAGGTAGCGCTGGCAACGGGTTGGAGCTTCACTCATCCATCATCCGCATCCTAAATCGTTATTCGACCCACTCACCATACCATCACCCGTTTAATCATTGGCCTAAATTCGTCTCACCCATCAACCGCGGTTGAGGTGAGTGGCTCGAATCATAAATGGATTCTATTATTAAAAAATTATAGTTAAAAATAGATATAAAATTTTACTAAAAACATTTAATATTTAATACGTTAAAGTTAACTATTATTTAAGTTTTAAATTTCCAAATAATCTTACATACAACAGAACCTACATAAACAAAATTCTCATTTCCTAACAATAAACAAAAGCTTAAAAAAGTCTAAGGTTCAAAATATTTTTTAAAATTAATAATATATTGATAGATGAGGCGAGTGACAGATTGGATGGTGGTTGAATTTTTTTCACCCGAATCCATCACCTACTCCATCCGCCACCCACTTCAAACGGATCAAATCCACGTTTTATCGAGTTTTCATCCATTTAGTTGGATTTGGTGGGTCGTGTGGGCCACCATCTATGGGTAATTGCCGGCCCTAAACCTAGGTGTTAATCCACCTGACCTGATCACAAGCTCAAGGCAAAATAATCCTGGCAGTCGGGGTTTAGACCCGATATTATAAGGCGTTTTCGTTGGAAATCGGGTCAAAAAACGCGATAGGTTTTCGATAAAAAAAATATAAAGTTTAAAATGATCGTAATATTTGACTGAATAGTTATTTTGATTTATATTTTTTTAATGTAATTTAATTTTTAATATTTATTTTTTAATCAAAATAATCATTTATAAATTAAAATTGTTAATCAACTAACATAAATGACTTGATTGAATGACACGTCATCATAACAATAATTTTATAAATTATTTTTTGACTAATATTATATTCTTCCAAAAAGAAATTAAATACTTGTACAAATTTTTTTAACTTACCCCAATAAACTATGTACAAGAAATATGTATTCACGGTGTTTGAAAATCATAGTATAATTGTAAAAATATAATTATTAGTATAGTAATTACATAAAAAAATTAATTTATTAGACGTATTTAATTAATAAAGTGTAATTACATAAAATGCAGTAATATACACCAATTGTTCGATTGTAAAATCAACTCATTCTTGTTAATGTTGGTTATCAGGTTGTTAAATCTTTTCAGTGAGTTTTTTTTTCCTTTTAAAAGTTTTTTCATCCATTTAATTTAACTTTCTCAACATATCCTCTTAAACAAAATGGTAAAGTTCACAAATGACCAATAACTATTTTAAGATAATTATTTTGATCACTAAACTTTTTAAAAGTTATAAAACAGGCATTAAATTTTAAATTTGTTACAAAATAGACACTGAGTCGTTAGTTGTTGTTAATAGCCTAATAGCAGGGTTGACTGAGCAATTAAAATAGTATATTAATTGTTACAAAATGACCATTGAACTTTTAAAATATTAGGTGATAGTCGTTGGACTATTTAATTGTTACAGAACGGTACATTCACTATTTGATGTTACAAAAATGATTATTGAACTATTTGATTGTTACAAATTAGTTAGTTATTATAAATTATACTGCAAGTTTGCTTACAGTTGATTTCAAGAAACTTTATTTTTTAAAAATTTCTAAAGGAAGGAATGAAAGAATTTTTTGTTTCAAAAACATTTCAAAAAGAAAGGAATTAAGATCCTTTTGTTTCTATAAATCTTTTAAATTAAAGAATTAAAGGGCTTTTTTTAAAAAACTTTTAAATGAAAAGAATTATTTTTTCTCCAATAAATATTTCTGGAAGCTAAAAATCCTTTCATTCATTTATTTAAAATATTTTTTGAAACAAAATCTCTTGAAATTAATAACAAAATAAATTGCAGTATAACTTTTAATAAGCATCAGTCTTAAAATAAATAAATAGTTCAATAATCGTTTTATAACCATTAAATAGTTGGCTTAATAGCAAAATAAGTACTCAAGTTATCACATTTTCTCCTTTTAGGTGTCTAAACTATTTTTGCCCCATTTAGGTGCCTAAACTATCAAGTTTTTTCCTTTTAGGTGCCCAAATTATTATTTTTGCCCCTTTTAAGATCAAAATGAGGCATGTACTTTGACTAAACATGATAGTTTAGGCACCTACTTTGACCAACAAATATAGATCGAAACCTAAAAGGTGTAAAAAAATTAGGCACCTAAAAGTAAAAAAACAAGATAGTTTGGACACCTAAAAAAGACAAAAAAGTAGTTTAAGCATATAAAATGCAAAAATATAATAATTTAGACACTTATTTTAGCATTAAGCCTAAATAATTTAATAACCATTTTCTAACTTTATAAAATTACAACTCCATACCTCAAAACCACATCTTTTGTATTTATAGTAATTACATCTTAATCGTTTAACGAGATTATTATTATTTTAATACACATCCCTCAAGTTGAGATTATAAAAAGGTAAATTTTAGAATAGACAATCATGGTGCTAAACACCTCTAACACAATACATTTTTGAATATCATTAATTTTTTTATAATTTTTAAATAATTATTAAAAAATTTAAAGGCTGGACATGCAATTAATCATATTTCCAAAAAAAAAAATAGAAGAAATTATTCTATGAATCATTCTCACAATCTCACCCATAATCCTGCCCAATTAAATAAACTTACATCATCTTTATTTTCTTTTTAAAATTTACAAAGCATCATTTTCTTCCTCATACCTCATATATTTATTATAATATGTTAATAAATAAAATCATTAAAAAAAATCAAAAATCTCAACCCACGAATCAAAAGAGACAAAATAAAATTATTATTACAATAATAATAATTTTACTTGGGGAGGGAATCTCTTGTTCGGTCGCATATCGCCGTCCATAGGAAATGCTTCGAGCTTAACTAGAGTCAACCAGGCTAAAACAGTTTCAGTGGCCAAATCCCATGGCTATAGGGAACCTGCCAAATATTCAAGTATTGAGCTTACAGTATGATCAGTTGATTAATGATGGACCAAGTGGCATGGAAATCTCAAGCTTTGTGGTGGGGTGCTCGATTTAAGATTGTCCAAATGCGATTCTCCTCAAAAAAAAGTCTGGTGGTTTGAGGTTGAGAATTGTACTAATCGGTTGCATTCATTGTTGGTTTTTTTGCGATTTTTTAACGGTTTTATTCCTTAACGCGTTAAAATAAATATATGAGGTACGAGGTAGAAGATGATGTTATGCACATTTTAATTTATAAGAAAATATTGCGTGAAAATTAAAGATTATGTGGATTTATTTAATTGGGTAGGACTATAGGTGTGATTGTGAGAATAATTAATTGCAATTTTAATAATTATTTAAAAATTATTAAAAATTAATGGTGTTAAGCGATGTATTGCATTAGTAATATTTGATGGTATGAGTCGTCCGTTACAAACTTATCTTATAAAAATTATTTATTAGTTAATACTATTAAATTATCAAATACTCTATTTTACAAAATATTTGATGTACACGTATAGTGTAATTATTGCTAGAACAGATGTTATCATGTCATACTCATGTATAGTCACGGTCGTTGATGACTTAATTTGTAGAGACTCGTAAGATTGGCAAATTTTAGGAATATAGGAGTTGGAAGTAAATTTTAGGGAAATAAGTAAGGTTGGAAATTTATAGTAAAATTTATTGTAAACACAAAAGTTATTTTTGTGTGGATAGTGACCTTAAATTTTCAATTGCTTCTTTTAAATGAAAAAAATGTGCGTTTTAGTTACCGGTGCAAAAAAATAAATAAATTTTGGCCGACTTTTGCAAGAGAAGACTTATATTTACTGTAGATTTTCAAAATTTCTCCAACCTTCTCTGTTTTCTTAAAATTTGTTTCTAAGTCCCATATTCCCCAAAATTTCCCCATAAAATTACATCTCTATTACTTAAGAGGAAAAAACTTTGATAGCCGAGTAAACTTTAGTTTACACATACCTTTTAATTTTATGGGTTAGAATTTTAGTTTAGGGTTTAAAATTTAGAGGTTTATGTTGTAGGGTTTAGAATATAATGTTAGTATTTGAAGTTTATTTTTTAAGAATTATGGTTAAGAATTTAGGTTTTAAATTTTATAGTGTTAATATGCAGACTTGTGTAAAATTTACACAATCCGTGTATCAACATTTTACTCTTTACTTAATAGTTGAAAAATATTATTCCCTTAACATTTTTAATATAAATAAACAAAGTAAGTTGTTAAATATTTTTTCAACACATAAAGTTGGCAAATTTAGGGAATAATCCTTTAAATTTTATATTTAGGAAAAATGGACATTTGAGCTATATTTTGGAATATAAAGTGAATGTTACAATGACCGAGAAAATTGCTACCTATATGTGGCGACATCCAATATTATATATATATATATATATATATATATATATATATATATATATTTAAAATTATGCAAATAATCATTTGGAAAAACTAACATCAATCCTAAAAATTTACAAGACCTGCAAGTGGCGACTTTTTTTGGCTATTGTAGCATTTATCTTATTTTTTAAAATATGGTCTCAAGTACATTTTTTCCGTAAATATAAATTTTAAAGGGATTATTTCTCTAAATTTGCTTATTATATCATAATCAAAATTTAGTTATCAATTAAAAATTGAATCATCATATTGATCGTATCTGTAAAAAGGGACATGAATTCAAATATTTAAGAATTTGAAGGTCTTTAAATAAATTTCTTTCCAAATCGCACGCGGCATGCATGATCTTTCTTTATTGACCTTCGTAGGAAATCAGTACACCAATACAGGTTTATAAACAAGTCCACCACTCTAACTCTAGTGTCTCTACCCCCGCCCTGAGCATATGATTTTCCGTTCCGCAAGATGACAGAACCGGGAAATATCAGAACTCTGACATCTACGGCGGCCGGCCAAGACTTTGCAACCGTGGCCAATAGCCAACGGAGGAAAAAGAAGAGGAGCAACACGATTCAAAGACACAAAAAGCAAGAACCAGCCGGACCAAGACTTTTCTCTGATTTTGGGAAGTTTGCCAATGGTTCGTCTCTCTGGTTTTCTGACTATTGTTTCTTGTTTCTAAAAGTAGTTTAATGGGGTTCTTGCAATGGCCAAGAAAGAAAGAATTCATAGAATTGATCAAATGGCAATCACCAATTACCTGTTTTAATCTTACTGCAAATCCTGATTCCATATAATTGTTTTCATCTTCAAGATTTGCTGACAAAGGGCTACGGCCATCACCAGATTCTGAGCATCACCACCCAGAGTTGTATTGGAGTGGTATGTCATGAAACTTTCTTGTGAATTCTAATTAGCAATAATCGCTTTGTTATATGTTGAAAAGAATTCTAATTAGCAATAATCGCTTTGTGTTTTAAACCTAGTCTAATTATATTATTCGGAGATTACTTGATAGTTAAGTTAATTAATGAAAGCTAATACTTTTAATAGGTAAGATTAACATTTCTTGTGAATTTTGTATTAATCTTGTGTTGATGATATCGATTATGTTTACGCTCACAAATCGTAGTAACCATTTCCAGATTGTAACTTCAAGGGCAGTGAGACATCGAAGACGATCGAGTGCAGACATTGGAGCAAGATATGACTATAACAATGCTGCAATCCAAGTAAACTTTGATACAAGATCAAGTGTACGTGCTTGTTTATCTTTATATATATGCTTCTGAGCTTCAGATTTTGAGATCTGATATCAATTCTAAGCATATGGGGTTTAAGTAACTCCCCCTCCCCCTTTCTGTAATGACAGATTTCAACAGCACTCACCTTTGGGGCTAGGATTTTGCCATCGACAAACATCAAAGCTTCATTGATTTTTCCCGAGTACAGTTCGAGCAACGTAAGGCTCGCGTAATATGGACTACTGACTATGAGTTACTGAATGTTTCGGACTAATTCGATATCTGTTGGTTTCATTTTTGTTTCAGCTCAACCTCAAATTCCATCAATTCTTTAGGAATGCAGCTTTATCCATCTCTGCTGGCCTAAACCAATCCCCTGACTTAACACTTTCAACAACTATTGGTACTTCCAGCATTGCACTCGGCATGCAGTCGAAGTATAATGCCGCTTATCGTAGTTTCACTCAGATTGATGCAGGCATTTCAGTCACTAACCGGGGTCATGACGCTTCGATAATTCTGTATGTTGTTATACTTGAAACTGCAAACAACAGATAAACAAATATACCACCATAAGGTGCTGTGCTATTATTGAGGAAACTTCAGTGCTTGAATGTTCATGTATAAATTTCAGGGCAGGAAAGGGTGACATTCTAAGACTAACATATGCGTGTCATTTCCGCCGACCGAGGAAGATTTCCGCCGTTGCAGAGGTCACCAGGAGGTTGTCCAACAAGAAGAATTCCCTTGCAGTTGGAGTTTCATGCATTGTGGATAAGCTAACAACGGCAAAGGCAACACTAAACAACTGCGGGAAGCTTCAGGCCCTCCTGTTCCATAAAATCAAACCGAACTCGAGCTTGAACATTTGCGGCGAATTCGATGTGAAAGCTTTAGATAAGATCCCCAGAATAGGATTGGCTCTTGCTCTCGCGCTGTGATGGCTCTTTCAAAAGCAACAATGAGTTTAGAGTGTGATGTTGTATGCATTTCTATTCTTTTGGGATCCAATTTACTCCCATTACACCTGTTCACGAAACTCGTTACTCGTTCAAGTTTGAAAATTTACTTGATGTACTAGAATGTTTAAACTTTCAACAAAAAATCTATATGAAAAAAAATCATATTCTTTCTTGGGAAAGTCTTGAAAAGCAGCCTAAATGGGGATAAAGACCTTGCTCTAGATGGCTTATCATTTTGATCCAAGTACAACCCTTTTCATGAATGAGTATACTACCATTGAATACAATAAAGACCAGGCTCCTGCAACAAACTACAAGAAATGTCTATAAAGGACCAGACCAGATCAAGTACTAAAAAAACAACCAAAAAATGTCATAACAGAGTTTTCTCCATCCTGCAATGAAGGGGTCATGGTTTTGAAATTTCCGGATTCTCTGTTCCGACCCTGGCAGATTGTAAGGGACTAGACAAACTGGTTAATGAGTGGAAATCTGGGACCAGACAACTTAGACCAGATAGTAGAGGATGGTCTGAAAGTTTCAGACTTTGAGTCTTTCATGGAGATTACTAGGCAAACAAAAGAAACCCAACAAAGAACCGTCTTTACATTGATGTTTGAATTGGCAAGAAGAAGAAGAAAAAAGAAAAGGGTCTCTCATTTCATCAAATTACAAGGAAATAAAAAAAGAAATTGGAAACCATTGTTGAAGCCTTTGTTCTCTCATTCAACTCCTCATAGCTATAAAACAGGAGACGGCGGCCACAAGCAGCGTGAGAGCTAAGGAGCTGGCGTCATCGAAAATGGCTGCGAATCTCAGTTCCTGCAAATCCCAGAGAGTGGAAACCATGAAACGTACACCATCAACAATCATAAACAAGATAGCCATTCCCCTTCCCAAATTATATACCAAATTCCAAATGCACTTCAAATGAAAAACATTGTGTCGGGTTTATTTTTTGAGAAAAATATGATTCACGGTAGCAGTAGTGTTTATAACTCTATATATTTTTGCCTGGAGCTGAATCGAACAATCATCGTCAAGCTTTTACTAGGGTCGATATTGATGGAAAACTGTGAAACAGTGAAGTGAAAATTCAGTGTTGAAAATGAAGCCTTGGGTTTTTATTTAATGCTCTGCTTCCACGATGCTTCCTTTATTTATTCCTTTTTTGGGGTACACCGTACGGTGTTCCCACGCTTATATTAACCAATAATCTTCACTCATAGTGCGAACAGATTTTTCACAAATAAATTATAGGGTAAATTATTATGAAGGTCACTTTTATTTCTTTTTTTCTGATTTTCATCTTTCATATTTTAAAAATTATATTTTAATCGCTTATGTTATAGATTAATTTTTATTTCAACTCCTAAATTTTAGAAAAAAAAGTATCAATTTAATATTTTTCACAATATTTTAACTATAATGCTATAAAAACCTTTATTTTTTATACTTGTTATTTCGACTCCTGAAATTTAGAAAAAAAATATCATTTACACTATAATGAAACGTTAAGTACATAATTGAAATAAAAATAATAATTTAAACACTTAATTAAAAAATATGATATAATTTGAACACTTATTTTATAATTAAACGATTTTGTTTAACTATATTTTTCTTTTAAAAAAGCAACAAATATGTTTAAACATCTTATAAGGGGGAAAAGTATGCGTGGGTTCTAAGGAATGCTCGTCAGATTGTCACTTTGGTTTTTAGTGGCTAAGTTATAGTTTTGGCCCATTGACTATGACTAAATTTGGAATTTAATCTTATATTTTAATTTAACATAATTTGATCATCTGTTTTCATAATAACATTTATTTAGTTCAAAGAGTTAACAACATTAATTACTTTTATTAAAATGTTAACATGTTTTTTTAGCATTTGTTAGCATTTTTTTAAAATTACCTTTTCGAACACAAATAATATAAAAAACCCAATTAGTATTCTAACAGTAATATTAACTACAATGGAATTTTCATAAATTTTTACTCGATAAATTAATAATCTCTCTAAAATAATATTTTTTTCGTTCATGATTTGGGCCCAAGGTCTAAATTAATAATTTTGATAATTAATAAAATAATAATTTTCCGGAAGACTCTTATATAAATTTATGGTCTCTTTAATATTATAAATTAATAATTCTATAAAATTACAAATATAACTATGACAACTTAGTAAAATATGATTCTATTGTTGTTTGTTTCCTTTTAAAATTTAAATCTAGTTGTATTTCATCTTTAACTTTTTTTACTGGATCCAAAAATTGTGGTGTTGCGTACTCATACTGCAACAAAAAATTGTGAAGAGTTGTTGCCACTATGAGTGCTTCCTTTTGCGTAATTGGTTGCAAAGGCATAGTGTCATCTTTAGTTTCATCATCAATAGGGTTTTCAATAACACTAGCTACAGTTTCTTCTAAACTTTGGACCTCTGAATATGTATCATTTTTCACATGGGTAATTCAATAGGTGATTGACATTTATTTTGTTGTGGTACCTAAAGACATTAATCATCGTATCAAGTTCATGAATAAGATCCAATATGTTTTGTTCATGAAGAATAATGTAAGTTTGTTGAATCGAAAAAAATCTCTTTAAATTAATAAATTATTAATTTATCGATTAATTAATCTCTTTAAATTAATAAATTATTAATTAATATATTTTTAAATTAATAAAATTATGTGGTTCCGACATTATTAATTTATAGAGATTTTATTGTAATTGGATTATCGGATGACATTACGAAAGTATATAAATCGTTTTACTTTAAATTAAAGCATAGGGATAAATCTCAAAAAAAAAAATGATAACAAAGGAGATATTACTACGTGCCTCATTAAAAACTTCCTAACCTAAGTGGGGAAAAGAGTACACGTAGTAATATTAATAACACGAACATACACCAGAAAACGACATTAACTCTCAAAGATTTGTACCCCAAACCACAACACCCTTAGGATACTAAGCCCGACTTGTCTGCTTCAAAAATTCGTATAACCTCCAACAGAGGTGTATCGAAAACCGATGTCGTAAAGGACCCTGGTGTGTATCGAAAATCTCAAATTTAAACATGGTAAATGGAGCAAAATCATACTTTGCCGTTTTGGGAAAACAAGTCACTTCGGTTTCAAAGGGATAAAACAATACTTAGTCATTGGAATTTGGACGTAGTAACTTTTCTTAGGCCCATGTTTTTTTCCCTATGTTAGTCCCTAAATTTTGGGTCTGAACATTTTGATGATATATTTTTCCAAAAAAAAAAACATTTTGATGATATAGCACAATAAAATTGTGTCATATCATATCATAAAATAATTAAAAAAAGGTAAATTATTTCATTGAATTTTATTCTCAAATTTATTTGATCACTGAAGTTTAGACATTAAACGTTTTTTTATCATTTTTTCGTTAATTTTTTGACGACATTTATTTATTGGTGAACGAAAAAACTTTTTCAAGATTCAAACAGTAGAGTACTTTATCATCACGAGAGAAACAACATACAAAAAATGGGCTCCATACGACAGTAGAGAAGAGAGATCGACGAGAGAGAAACCATAAGAGTTTTGACCGATTCGTGAACTTCAGAGCACTTTGTGGCAAAATGAAGGTCAGATTCAGACTCAGGGGGCCAAAACAAAGTGACCGGTGAAAGTTGAAACCAAACAACCACCATCTACGATTGTTTGAGGTTTAAGAGTGACAAAAAAATTAATGCCTAAATTTTAACGACAAAAAACACTCAATGTCTAAACTTCTGTGAGTAAATTAAATATTTGAAACTTTAGTGACCAAAATAAATTTAAGAGACAAATTCAGTGCTGATTTTTACAATTTACCCCAAAGAAGAGTATTAAATTTAAGATGAACATAAACAAAAAAAATGCTCCAAATTTAGAGAAGGAATGTTGCTTTATCCCTTTAAAAAATCATGGTTTTAACAGATGTTGTAATCACATGGGTTGGAGACTGGAGAGGAATTCATTTGCTTTAATTTGATTATTCAGATTGTAGTATAAAGATGTCTTTAGCTTTAAATTAAAATCACTCAAATTCCCAGATGCCCATACCTCTTTTAATAGTTGTTTTTAAATTTTCCACCGTCTTTTTATTTACTTTATGAATTTGTCCATATATTCTTTCCCTTTAATTCAAACTCCACACACCAAACCCACCAGATTATTTAAAATGTAAAAGATCAGACGAATTTTTGGAGAAGAAAAATAGTTTCTGGATTTTTTTATACCTAATTAAGTTTTTATATTCTAAAATTTTATCAATTTATTGTTTTAATCAACGCTACCCGTTAAATCTAACAATTTTTTAGATAATTGGTGTAACGTGTCATGTTACAATTTTATCACTTGATATTTTTAGAACCTTTTATTTTATTTTAAAAATTCTTTGAAGTTCTAACAATCTTAAAAACTTATAAAAATATGTAAATGTCACATGACAGAACTGTAGTATGTCACGTGACATTAATGTATAAAGAAAAAAAAGTAAAAGATTGATGGTCAAAATTAGTCAAAAGACTTAATTGATTCAATTTATTTGTTTGGAGATATACTTTGATGAAAAAAAATTTAAGATCTCAATTAATCTTTTTTAAAAATTCAAGGCTTCAAGCTTCCCTAAGCTTTTTTTGAATAAAGCTTGATTTTCATTAAAGTTTAACAAGGAAAGATACAACAAAGTACACAGCACATCATAAAGAAACTTAGAGACTATGTCCATTAATAATTTATAATTAAAAAATAAAAACATAAAACCCAAAGGACATGAATATGATCTTCAATTTCCTTATAAATCCAACGAACATCGTTAATTTTTTTGGGGAAAAACTACATGGGATGTCACTCGACTATTATTTTTTTTCTTATTTTGGTTATTTAACTAATTTTTTCGTCAAAATCGTCTCTCACGTTAGATACTTTTTTATTTTGGTCCTTCTCCGTTAAAAAATTAACGGTAGCACTGGCGTGATATTTTTAAATTATTTTTAATTATTTCTCTCTCCTTCCCATATTACTTTTCTTTTAATTTTATTCAACTAATCATGTGGTAATATTTGATCTAATTATATTAACATTTTTATTTAACCTATATACATCAATAACAACACATGCTTAATGAATATAAAAAGTAGAAAGTGACTCGAACCCGATACCTCATTAATAAAATTTTAAATATTTAACCAGCAAGTTAAACTTATAAGTTATTAGATTATATTTAATTAAATTTTGATTAAATTAAAAATAAAATTAGATTTAATTCTTTCACTTTGTTCAATAATAACAAATTAATTAATTAATTTGTCGGGGTGAGTGGCTCTTTGGCTATGCTAAATCTATAGGGATATGTTCATCATTAGAGGCGGAACTTTGGGGAGTTTTTGTTGGTTTGTCGCAAGCATGGTCTCGCGGTTATCGTAAAGTTATTGTGGAAATGAATTGCAAAGAAGCGATTTCCTTGCTTCAAGGAAATTCGATGAGGGCCAATTCCATCGGTTTGATTTACTTCATTTGTGATCTTTTGTAGCGAGATTGGGAGGTCATTCTTCAGCATGTACGCAGAGAGGCGAATAAGGTTGCGGACTCGTTGGCCAAGTTGGCCCATGCGGATTCGTTGGATTGCCGGTGTTTCGTCTTCCCACCGGTTGTGGTGTCAAGTTTGCTGGTTGCAGACAAGTTTCCCATAGATTAGTTTGGTAGTTTATTTCGTGTTTTGTCAAAAAAATTAATTAATCATTTATTTATTTTTATAAAATTAGATATTAAATTGTTTAAAAAAATTAATTTAATACTATTTATTTATGATAGAATATTAACTTTTAAATTATATTTATTTATTATTTTTAAATGATTTAAAATTAGGATTTAAATAATTATTTTTAAATAATTTAAATTTGATATTCAATAATAAATAAATATTGTTTTTAAAATAATTATTTAGATCTAAATTTTAAGTCATTTAATAATTTATTAAATATAATTTACAAAATTTATATTTTATCATAAATAAATATTATTAATTTAATATTAGTTTTATAGAAATAAATAAATATTTAATTACTTTTGTTATTATCGAACAAGGTGAAAAAAATAAATTTAGTTTGATTTTTAATTTTAAACACAATTTAGTTAAAATATATTTAAGTTAAAATTAACACAATTTATTAGTTGAACTTGGTGATTAAATATTTAAAATTTTATCAATAAGGTATTATGTTCGAGTCACTCCCTACCTCTTATATTCATTAAACATGTGTTGTTACTAACTTATATACATTAAATATAAATGTTAGTAGAATTGTATCAAATATTTAGTCTAGTACAGTTGGTTCTTGTGTTGGCTCTTTATGATATTGTGCCTAGGTTTGAATCCTAGTGGCTACAGTGGGTTTTAATTTTTCTTTGGGTTTTCTTCTATCAATATGGTGGAGACACGTGTCACCACATAATTGGTTGAATAAAATTAAACAAAAATAATGTGAGGTAAGAGAGAGAAATAACTAAAAATGTTAAAAATATTTTTTAATGCCACATCAGCGCAACTATTAATTTTTTAACGGAGAATGACTAAAATAAAAAATATATCTAACGTAAAGGACAATTTTGACGAAAATTAATTGGGTGGCTAAAACAGAAAAAGGTAATAGTTGGGTGACCTCCATATAATTTTCCCTTTCTTTTTTCATTCCCTTTTACACGAAAACAAATAGTGTGCTTAAATTATGTAATAAGTTGATCTAATGATGTTATAATAATATAGAAAGTAACCTACATAAGAGGTCACAAAATTGTTAAAAAATTTAAAATATTCGTCGAACTTTCGACAGTTATATAATAAGCATTAAATTATTATTTTTATTATAAAATGATTATTGAGCCATTAACTTCTACAGTTAGTTAGTTGTAGACTGTAGTTAAGTAGAATTTATATCGGTGTAAATATTCTTTAGTTAAGTTAGCTATAGTTAGTTAGTGATAGTTAAATTTAGGGTAAAATACTTAAATCATCACTCAACTTTGTTCTGTTACATATTTTGGTCACTGAACTTTCAAAATACTCAATTTTATCACTGAACTTTGAATATTGACCTATTTTAGTCACTCTACCGTTAAATATCTAACCTTGTTATGACATGAAAATAAAAAATAATAAAAATATATTTTTTAATAATATTTTAATACATTCAATTAAATAAAAACCATCTTCTCCCTGACCTCACCTTCAATTACAACCCCCCCCCCACCACCACCAATTTTTCACCTTCACCGGCAACCTCCTAACGTCGCTCCGGTGAGTTTTCTGGCGAACTTAATCCACCGAAAAATTCTATATTTGTTTTTACTTTGTGGGTTGCAATGCTATAATAATAACATAAAGAGTAAATGACTTAGAAGATTAAAAGTTCACCGGAAAGCTTGTATACTTACTGTCATGACCGGATATAGTTTTTTAAGGATGTGATGACTGCAAATTATACCATCAAACTATGAGAGTTTTGGTCTCGTTGATATAATCATACACTGTTAATTATTTGAGCCTGTCTGCTTTTGATTTTTCTTAAGAAAATTGTTTTTCTCCGATTTTAGTGTTCTTTTTTTTCGAAGTATTTATTTAGACTAGAAATATAAATGATTTAAAGTAGGATGAAAGAAGATGGAAGTGATGTTTATTTCTCCAGATGATCGAAGTTGAACATATTGTACGATTTGTTTTTTTCTCTAATTCGTTAGAGATTTTAAGCCAGAACTCTTATCCATCTTCTTCTCAACTGTATTCTCTGTTCAGAATTTGAATTCTGTATATGTTTTCAATGAAAACTCATGGTGTAATCCACCACGAATCTGGTAGCTTCAGATTGAATCCCTATTTTTATTGTTTTTGTTCAATTTTTTTTATGAAGGGTAGATCAACACTGTTAGAACCCAAACTAATTATCACATTTTAGGGATTCTATCGATGAAACTTGTTGAGAGGACCCAAACTCTAGAGTATATAAAAAAAGAAATAATCAAAAATATGAAGAAGAAAAGGGGGTTGTAGGAAAACTCACCGGAACGGCGTTAAGAGTTGTCGATAAAGGTGAGAAATAGGTGGGGATAAAGATTGTGATTGAAGGTGAGGTTAGAGAGAAGATAGTTTTTATTTAATTGAATGTATTGAAATATTCTTAAAAAATATTTATTATTATTTTTTATTTCTATGTCATAACTAGATTAGAGATTTAACGGTGGAGTGACGAAAACAGGTCAATATTTAAAGTTCATATACACTTCATCAATCAATAAAGTATACAAAGTTTTACTATTCTTTACAAATGTCTATGGTTTGTTTTTACATAATTCAATATCAGTGGTTGCTTGTCATACAAGAACATGTTGAGTGGCGGGTATCCAGTTAGGTAGTGAATGTAGGGTAAATTTGAGAATGTATCTGTGTGAGAGGGCATAGATTTGAAAATTGTACCATCGTGAATGGTAGGTAGGTGGCAAATATGAAAATTTTAAGTAGGTATAATTATGAGGAAGAGAGTTAGTCTCTTAAAATTTTTAGACTTTCGAATTATGATTAATTTGATTGAATATTTAAATATGAAGAATTAAATGTGTTAATGTACAAAATTTCTTAACTGCAACATCACCCTCTAACGACAGTTAACGCTTCAATCACCATTTTGTAAGAAAAACAATTTAATGCCTATTTTGTAAATTGTGAAAGTTCGATGACTATTTTAAATTTTTTGACATAGTTTAGTGATCATTTATGTACTTTACTCTAATATAAAATATTTTTAATGCAATTTTAAATGACAGACTTGTTGAATTAATTAAATATAACTTTATTCGAATAGTTGGACTTGAATATAATCTTCCATTTGCTATTAATTTATGGATATATATTCTATACACACGCGGTAGAAACTGAAAGTTCCCACAAGCGCCTTAGTTTTAGGGTATAAATAGTTAGTTTAGGGTATATGGTTTAGGGATTTAGGTGTAAGGGGTTAGAATTTAGGGATAATTGTTTCAATTTAAGGTTCAGGGTTATAATTTAGGCTTTATAGGTTAAAACCTAAATCCTCACCATATTACCCTAAAAACTAAACACTAACCTATAAACCCTAAATTATAACCCTAAACCTTAAATTGAAACAACTATCCCTAAATTCTAAACTCATATGTCTAAACCCTTAAACCTTAACCCTAAACTAACTCCTTATACCCTAAAACTAAGGCACTTGTAGAAACTTTCAGTTTTCACTGTGAGTGTATATAATATTAATCCTTAATTTATTAGCTAAACATAATATGTAACACCCGGGTTTAGGGGTTAGGTGAAAATAATATTTTAATATAAATTGGGTTCGGTTTTATGATTTAAATAATGGATCGGGTTTGGTTTTCAAATTAATTAATTTGATGATAGACTATGCTTTGAAAATTAAACCCCCAAATAGTCTTGGATTTTATGTCCTTGTGATTAATTCATTTCATTAAGGGCAAATAGGCCATTGGGCTTTTAAATTAAAACAAAACAAATAAAAGAAAAACCCAAATTTCACTAATCTTCCCCCTCTCTCTACAAAAACCCACGGTAAAACCCTCCCACCATTGAAGAGCACTATTCCATCACCTCTCTTCTTCATTTCAACTCAAAATTGAAAGGTAATGATATTTTTGACTTCTCCTCACCTTCCCCTTCATAAAAGTACCTTTCATTTTAGTTTTCATGGAAGTTTTGGAAAATATCATTTTGGAATATTTTGATTTAAAATGTGATTTTCTAAGTTGTTAGGTGAAGTATTTGATTTAATATGCTTAGTTGTGGTATAAGGAAGTCAAGTGGTATATCATATATGAATTTCAAGTGATTTTGGGAAATTTCGGATTTGGGTACCAAGAGGGTTTTAGGAGGTTTTTAAAGGGGTTTTTGGTGTTGATTAATGTTGGATTTCGAGGGTTGGTGCTAGTATGATATTTGAGGGTTGCTTTGGGTGTGTTTGATGGTTGTTTGGAGGCTTGAAATGGAAGATTTCAGTGGGTTAAGTGGGCTACTCGAAAATTCTGTTTTTGGACTTGTTTGGGGTGTTGAATGCTTGTTAATGTTAATCCGGGTTGTTTCCGATGATGTGTTATTGATTCGAATGTTTTTGTTTGTGTTTGAGATGATTAGAATCGAGTTTGGGCATTGGTGGAACATCGGAAGTGAATCTGGGAAGTTGAAGGTTGTGCTTGCTTGGTCTTTGGGCTTGGAAGCTTAGGTGAGTGGTTAATTGTTTTAAACGGTTTTAAATTGGTTGGTTCGAGTATATGGACTAGGTTGGGCTTGGTAGACCCACCTAGAGTTAGGATTAGGGTGGTAGCCTAATCCTAAACTTGATCTAGAGCCTTTGGTTGAACTCATTATATGGTTGTGTATGTCTCGTATAAATTGTAGTATGAATGTCTATGTATATTGCTTTATACATGTGAAATGAGATTGGACTTATGATGCTTGAGACATGCATAATGATGGTTGTTGGTGATTACGTGCTAAGCACAAGGTTAATGGAATGAGTAATGTGAAGTGAGTAAATATTGGCACTAGTAAACTTGGATACAAATGATCGATCATTAGGATGTTAGTGTGTACACATGAGTCTAAAGTCGCGCGTGGCCTTGGGGGCGTTGAGTCACCAAGGAGGAGCACGGGTTCGCCCGGAATTGTATTTAAATATAGTCGGTGATGAGTGGAATCCCATCGACGGGGCGTGAGGATGAGTGGAATCCCCTCCGCGAGACCGATGATGAGTGAAATCCCACCGTGAGGTAATGTGGTTGTTGGATATGAGTTTCCAACATGTCTATCCGCGTATTCGGGTCTTAACTAGGTGCCAATGTTGTTTGATGTGTATATCAATGTGTTGAGGTTTATGGTTCTTATTGGAATACTTGTTTGTGATTACATGTATCTTGGAAGTTGAGCTTATGATCATGACTTTAATATTGTCTATTGCTCATGCATTATCTTGTGGACCTTCGGTATGATTGTGTTTACCTTGGCTAGATCGTGCTCGGACCCTGCAATGTTGAGGTTTGTTTTTAGAGCTTACCCTCACTAAGCATCATTGCTTACGCTCTCTTTGTTCAACATTGCAGATCCTTAGTTCGTGGGTTGCTCGGGCAAGTGGAGGGCCTCCAAGTGTAGTTTTTGGCTTGAGTTCATCAAGTATGGATTTTGATGCTAGACATGTAATAGTTTGAGCAATGAGACGTGTAATGTTTTGTTGGTTGTTGTTGGTTGCTAGGAGCATGTTTGGACTCCCCTATATCTTGTTTTGTATGGTTGTGTTGCCATGGTGAATGTTAACTCATGCCTAATTGCTTACTTGAATGTTAGCCTTATGCCTTAAGAGTTCATACATGTGTTTAAATGATGTTTTGAATGAATGCATGTTTGTGGGATGTTGCCTTAGTATTAGACATGTCTAAATCTTGTTAAAGCATGATATTATTGATGGTATGCCTTGGGTTTAATTGTTTTGCTGATATGTGGTGTTTTGGTGATGTTTTGGGGCACCTTTGTGCCTCAAAACAGCAGGATCGTGTCTGCAGACAGGGGGTGTTTCGGAACGGGTCCCCCTGTTCCGAAATGGTCCCTGTGTAAATGGCCTGCCGTTTCGAAACGGATGAGGGTCGTTTCGGAACATTTTGGCTACTGGAATTTTGAGAAATTGGCGAGATGAAGCCGTTCCGAAACGGGCCTTTGAAGTTTCGAAACGGTCAAATCTCGTTGACCACGAGATTTTGACCGTCAAGGTCGTTCCGATACGGGTCTCCCCTGTTTCGGAACGGTCACCTTATGGTTGACCCTGGCCTGATGTCTAAGTCAAGGCGTTTCGAAACGGCCTGCTGCAGAATATTAAAACGAGCTGTTTAATTGTTGGGTTGGTCGATGTTTGATGTTATGATTGTATCTTTCGCTGCTGTGCCACACTTAGGTCTTAATTATGCATTTAGACAAGATAAGATAAAAAGAAATCTTCTGGGTCGTTAACCGAGGGGAAGCCTTAACGGGTTTCGCTTCGGTTTTCCCCGTGTGGCCCACTCGGACCGGTCATCCGACCAGACCGGGACGAGGGGGTTACACTTGTTGGTATCAGAGCCTAAGGTTACCGAGACCTTGGGCAGGTAAGTGAGGTAAGCTTAAGTTTTTAAATTGAATTGCACGGTGTTTGCTTGTTCTGCAAGAATGGTTGCTTATGTGACAAGTATGCTGATTGTTTTATTTTAAAGCATGTGTGCGTGGGTCCCATTGCTACTATTACATTGGAAAAATGATTTTTAAGTGAGGGAACATACTTGGACACTTGGAAGCCTTGCCTTGCTAACCCAACTTGTGTGTTGTTGTTGTGGTTGTAGTTAATATCTGAGAGAGCAATGTCTAGACCGAGAGGTAGACCGAGGTTGGTTCGTCAGGAACCACGAGTTGCGGCTCCTGTTGAGCCGGTAGTTGGTGCGGGAGCTCACATAGAGGGATGGGGGCCGCGGGAGTTGGCGCTCCTCCACCACCACCACCTCCTCCACCTGGAGCTGGGGGCGAGGATGGAGCTGGAGGAGAGGGACCTCAAGGTGGCCAAGGTGGCCAAGGTCCAGCTGGGATTGATATGACTCCGCTAGTGCAAGCGATAGCGGGAGCGTTTTAGGCCGCAGTTGCGGGAGCTCAGGCTGCAGTTCAGCCTAGGTATGATGATGCTAGTTTACCTTTGGAGAGGCTCCGTAGCTTAGGGGCCGAGGAGTTTAGAGGATCTACTCCGGAGAGGTCGGAGTTATGGTTGGAAAAGACAGTTTGTATCTTGGCTCAGATGGGTTGTACGGGCGCACGTAGATTGGGTTGTGTGATCTCACTGCTTTAGGGTGATGCCTACACCTGGTGGGTCACCATTACTGCCGGGGTTCTAGAGGCCGAGATAGATTGGGATTTCTTTGAGTTTGCTTTCAGAAAGAGGTACTTGGGACCGAGGTACTTGGATGAGAAGAAGCGAGAGTTTATGGCTCTCACTCAGGGGGATGCTTCTGTGACTGATTACGAGATCCGCTTTGTTCGCTTGAGTCAGTATGCCCCAGAGTTGGTTCCTACTGAAGTGGAACGCTGTAACCGATTCCGATACGGATTGAATGAAGAGGTTAAGAGGTACACGTTGGCTTCTGACTACTCAGACTTTGATGTGTTGGTCGCGAGGGCCAAGGATTTGGAGCATAGTTTGGGTTCAGCCAAACGAGCTGGTGGTTCTAGTTCTGGAAAGAGGCATAACCACTTTGATGGTAGAGATGCTAAGAGACACAGAGGTGGCGGACATCAGTTTGATCAGAGACGTGGCGGTGACCACCATGGTAGGGGCCATCAGGGCCATAGAGGAGGAGGGCGCTTGCCCGAGTGTGCACAGTGTGGGAGACAACACACTGGAGAGTGCTGGGGTAACTTTCATGCTTGTTAGAACTGTGGTTCGAGGGACCACTTTAGGAGGGACTGTCCGCGTCAGGCAGCTCAGGCACCGAACATTGCTCAGGCTCCTGCGAGAGGTAATGATTTTCAGAGAGGCCGTGGGCGCGGTCGTGGCTACTTCCAGCCGAGGGTTGATGCACCTAGGGTAGATGCTCAGAGGAACCTTGCTCGTGTTGTGGCTGTGCAGCCAGAGGCGGGAGGACCACCGAGGGTCTATGCTCAGAGAGGGGCCGGGAACGACACCGATGTGATAGCAGGTAATTTTGAGTTACAGTCTATGTCTTTGCTTTCTTTGGTTGATTCGGGTTCTACGCATTCCTACATTCTGAGTGAGCATGCACAGAAGTTAGATATTCCTGTTGAGATCTTAGATGTAGGTATGCATGTTACTAGTTCTTTTGGTGAGACAGTTGTGGTTAGACGTATGTATAGGAGGTGTCCACTGAAGATTCAGGGTCATGTGTTCTCAGTTGATATGATGGAACTTCCTTTCTACGGTTTCGATATTATATTGGGTATGGATTGGTTGGTTGAGCATCGGGCTAGTGTGGATTTTGAGACAAAGAGAATTTCCTTGAAGCTTTCTGATGACTACGAGGTAGTGGTAGTGGGCGAGAACATTAAGTTCTTGTCTAATGTGGTGTCAGCTTTAGAGGCTCATAGGTTGATGGACTCTGGATGTGGGGCCTATTTAGCTTATGTTATGAATCCGGATATGAGTGAAGCTAGACCGAAAGATATCATGACAGTGTGTGACTTTCCAGATGTGTTTCCTGAAGAGTTGCCTGGTTTGCCTCCTGACAGAGATGTTGAGTTTGTGATTGAGACAGTTTCAGGGTCTAGTCCAGTTTCGATAGCTCCGTATCGCATGGCTCCGAAAGAGTTGAAAGAATTGAAGAGTCAGCTGCAAGAATTATTAGACCGTGGTTTCATTAGGCCTAGTAGTTCTCCATGGGGTGCTCCAGTGTTGTTTGTGAAAAAGAAAGATGGTAGCATGCGCATGTGTATTGACTATAGATAGCTGAATCAGTTGACCGTGAAGAACAAGTATCCGTTGCCTCGTATAGATGATTTGTTTGATCAGTTGAGGGGTGCTTCAGTGTTCTCGAAGATAGATTTGAGATCCGGGTACTATCAGTTGAAGGTGAAAGAGTGTGATGTTCCGAAGACAGCTTTTAGGACTAGATATGGTCACTATGAGTTTCTCGTGATGCCATTTGGGCTCACGAATGCACCAGCAGC
Organism: Hibiscus tridactylites; assembly: GCA_958450335.1. Lineage (NCBI taxonomy): Eukaryota > Viridiplantae > Streptophyta > Magnoliopsida > Malvales > Malvaceae > Hibiscus > Hibiscus tridactylites. Next base: position 9,553,507 of record OY288279.1, on the reverse strand, counting down.
ATTCATGGACATGATGAACAGAATTTTCAAAGACTATTTAGACCGATTTGTGGTTGTCTTCATTGATGATATACTTGTGTACTCGAAGACAGAAGAAGAGCATGATGAGCACTTGAGATTTGTTTTACAGAGATTGTTGAGCAATCAGTTGCATGCGAAGCTTAGTAAGTGTGAGTTCTGGATTCGAGAGGTTGTATTTCTTGGCCATGTTGTTTCGGCCGAAGGCATCCGAGTTGATCCGTCGAAGATTGAGGCTATTGTTGAGTGGAAACAACCTAAATCCGTGACCGAGATTAGGAGTTTCCTAGGATTAGCTGGTTACTATAGGAGGTTTGTTGATGGCTTCTCTAGAGTAGCTGCTCCCTTGACTAAGTTGTTGCAAAAGGGAGTCAAGTTTGAATGGTCAGATGCAAGACAAAAGGCCTTTGAGAAATTGAAAGAAGCTTTGACAAATGCTCCAGTGTTAGTGCAGCCTGTTTCAGGTAAGGAGTTTGTGATTTACAATGATGCTTTCTACGTAGGCTTAGGGTGTGTTTTGATGCAAGATAGGAGAGTTGTTGCTTATGCTTCTAGATAGTTGAAGATTCATGAGAAGAACTATCCTACTCATGATATAGAGTTGGCCGCAGTTGTTTTTGCATTGAAGATTTGGCGTCACTACTTGTATGGTGAGAAGTGTATTGTCTACACCGATCACAAGAGCTTGAAGTACTTGATGACACAGAAAGAGTTGAACTTGAGACAGAGGAGATGGCTAGAGTTATTAAAAGATTATGATTTGACCATTGAGTACCATCCGGGTAAAGCAAACGTAGTAGCCGATGCTTTGAGTAGAAAAGTGGCCGTTGAGCTGAGAGCTATGTTTGCTAGATTTAGTGTGTCCGATGATGGTGGTTTGATCACCGAGTTGCAAGTGAAGCCTTCTTTGATTAAGTTGATTAGAGAAAAGCAGTTGCAAGAAGCGAGTTTAGTCCCACATGTTCAAGACATAGCCGAGGGAAGATCGACTGAGTATAGTTTCAGTGGTGAGAGCTTGTTGTGCTTTAGAGATAGAATTGTTGTACCGGAAGATGTTGAGCTGAGACGTCAGATTTTGAGTGAAGCACATTCGAGTCCCTTTTCTATGCATCCGGGTAGTACCAAGATGTACCGAGATTTGAAGAATGATTACTTCTAGGTTGGTTTGAAGAGAGATGTAGCCGAGCATGTGAGCCGTTGCATGGTTTGTCAGAGAGTGAAGGCCGAACATCAGGTTCCTTCAGGTTTGCTACAGCCTTTGAAAATTCCGGAATGGAAATGGGAGAGGATCACCATGGATTTCGTATCGGGTTTGCCTTTGTCTCCTTCGAAGAAAAATTCAGTTTGGGTGATTGTTGATAGGTTCACTAAGTGTGCTCACTTCCTAGCAGTGAACACTACGGATTCCTTAGACAAGTTGGCAAACTTGTACATTCGTGAGATTGTGAGACTTCATGGAGTTCCGAAGTCTATTGTTTCAGATAGGGATCCTAGATTTACTTCGAGGTTCTGGAGTTGCTTGCATAGTGCTTTGGGTAGTCGTCTGCATTTCAGCACATCTTATCATCCGCAGTCTGATGGGCAGTCAGAACGAGTGATACAGATTCTAGAGGATATGCTTCGTTGTTGTGTGATTGATTTTCAGGGTTCTTGGGAGAAGCATTTACCGTTGGTTGAGTTTGCTTACAACAACAGTTATCAGTCTAGTATTCAGATGGCACCCTATGAGGCTTTGTATGGTAGGCGATGTAGGACTCCGATTTGTTGGGCTGAGACAGGTCAGAGGTTGTTACCTATGCCAGACTTGCTTAAAGGAACCACAGAAAAAGTAAAGTTGATTTGTGACCGTTTGAAAGCAGCTTCCGATCGTCAAAAGTCCTATGCAGATTTGAAGAGGAAAGAGGTTGAGTACTCAGTGGGTGAGAAAGTGTTTCTGAAGGTATCTCCGTGGAAGAAGGTAATGAGATTTGGCCGAAAGGGCAAGTTGAGTCCGAGGTTCATTGGTCCGTATGAGATAGTTGAGCGGATTGGGCCTGTAGCTTATCGGTTGAGGTTACCTTCTGAGTTAGAGAAGATCCATGATGTCTTTCATGTATCTATGCTTAGGAGGTATAGATCGGATCCTTCTCATGTGATGCTCGTTGAGGAGATAGAGTTGAATCCGGATTTGTCTTACAATGAAGAGCCCGTTGAGATACTTGCTTCTGATAGCAAGGTGTTGCGTGGCAAGACCATAGAGTTGGTCAAGGTGTTGTGGAGGCATAGAGGTGTGGAAGAGGCCACGTGGGAGAGGAAAGCGGATATGGTTGAGCAGTTTCCGTATTTGTTTCCACCAGGTAATTTCGGGGACGAAATTTCCTTAAGTGGGGGAGAGTTGTAACACCCGGGTTTAGGGGTTAGGTGAAAATAATATTTTAATATAAATTGGGTTCGGTTTTATGATTTAAATAATGGATCGGGTTTGGTTTTCAAATTAATTAATTTGATGATAGACTATGCTTTGAAAATTAAACCCCCAAATAGTCTTGGATTTTATGTCCTTGTGATTAATTCATTTCATTAAGGGCAAATAGGTCATTGGGCTTTTAAATTAAAACAAAACAAATAAAAGAAAAACCCAAATTTCACTCATCTTCCCCCTCTCTCCACAAAAACCCACTGTAAAACCCTCCCACCATTGAAGAGCACTATTCCATCACATCTCTTCTTCATTTCAACTCCAAATTGAAAGGTAATGGTATTTTTGACTTCTCCTCACCTTCCCCTTCATAAAAGTACCTTTCATTTTAGTTTTTATGGAAGTTTTGGAAAATGACATTTTTGAATATTTTGATTTAAAATGTGATTTTCTAAGTTGTTAGGTGAAGTATTTGATTTAATATGCTTAGTTGTGGTATAAGGAAGTCAAGTGGTATATCATATATGAATTTCAAGTGATTTTGGGAAATTTCGGATTTGGGTACCAAGGGGTTTTTAGGAGGTTTTTAAAGGGGTTTTTGGGGTTGGTTAATGTTGGATTTCGAGGGCTGGTGCTAGTATGATATTTGAGGGTTGCTTTGGGTGTGTTTGATGGTTGTTTGGAGGCTTGAAATGGAAGATTTCAGTGGGCTACTCGAAAATTCTGTTTTTGGACTTGTTTGGGGTGTTGAATGCTTGTTAATGTTAATCCGGGTTGTTTTCGATGATGTGTCATTGATTCGAACGTTTTTGTTTGTGTTTGAGATGATTAGAATCGAGTTTGGGCATTGGTGGAACATCGGAAGTGAATCTGGGAAGTTGAAGGTTGTGCTTGCTTGGTCTTTGGGCTTGGAAGCTTAGGTGAGTGGTTAATTGTTTTAAACGGTTTTAAATTGGTTGGTTCGAGTATATGGACTAGGTTGGGCTTGGTAGACCCACCTAGAGTTAGGATTAGGGTGGTAGCCTAATCCTAAACTTGATCTAGAGCCTTTGGTTGAACTCATTATATGGTTGTGTATGTCTCGTATAAATTGTAGTATGAATGTCTATGTATATTGCTTTATACATGTGAAATGAGATTGGACTTATGATGCTTGAGACATGCATAATGATGGTTGTTGGTGATTACGTGCTAAGCACAAGGTTAATGGAATGAGTAATGTGAAGTGAGTAAATATTGGCACTAGTAAACTTGGATACAAATGATCGATCATTAGGATGTTAGTGTGTACACATGAGTCTAAAGTCGCGCGTGGCCTTGGTGGCGTTGAGTCACCAAGGAGGAGTACGGGTTCGCCCGGAATTGTATTTAAATATAGTCGGTGATGAGTGGAATCCCATCGACGGGGCGTGAGGATGAGTGGAATCCCCTCCGCGAGACCGGTGATGAGTGAAATCCCACCGTGAGGTAATGTGGTTGTTGGATATGAGTTTTCAACATGTCTATCCGCGTATTCGGGTCTTAACTAGGTGCCAATGTTGTTTGATGTGTATATCAATGTGTTGAGGTTTATGGTTCTTATTGGAATACTTGTTTGTGATTACATGTATCTTGGAAGTTGAGCTTATGATCATGACTTTAATATTGTCTATTGCTCATGCATTATCTTGTGGACCTTCGGTATGATTGTGTTTACCTTGGCTAGATCGTGCTCGGACCCTGCAATGTTGAGGTTTGTTTTTAGAGCTTACCCTCACTAAGCATCATTGCTTACGCTCTCTTTGTTCAACATTGCAGATCCTTAGTTCGTGGGTTGCTCGGGCAAGTGGAGGGCCTCCAAGTGTAGTTTTTGGCTTGAGTTCATCAAGTATGGATTTTGATGCTAGACATGTAATAGTTTGAGCAATGGGACGTGTAATGTTTTGTTGGTTGTTGTTGGTTGCTAGGAGCATGTTTGGACTCCCCTATATCTTGTTTTGTATGGTTGTGTTGCCATGGTGAATGTTAACTCATGCCTAATTGCTTACTTGAATGTTAGCCTTATGCCTTAAGAGTTCATACATGTGTTTAAATGATGTTTTGAATGAATGCATGTTTGTGGGATGTTGCCTTAGTATTAGACATGTCTAAATCTTATTAAAGCATGATATTATTGATGGTATGCCTTGGGTTTAATTGTTTTGCTGATATGTGGTGTTTTGGGGCACCTTTGTGCCTCAAAACAGCAGGATCGTGTCTGCAGACAGGGGGTGTTTCGGAACGGGTCCCCCTGTTCCGGAACGGTCCCTGTGTAAATGGCCTGTCGTTTCGAAACGGATGAGGGTCGTTTCGGAACATTTTGGCTACTGGAATTTTGAGAAATTGGCAAGATGAAGCCGTTCCGAAACGGGCCTTTGAAGTTTCGAAACGGTCAAATCTCGTTGACCACGAGATTTTGACCGTCAAGGTCGTTCCGATACGGGTCTCCCCTGTTTCGGAACGGCCACCTTATGGTTGACCCTGGCCTGATGTCTAAGTCAAGGCGTTTCGGAACACCCTATGGGCGTTTCGAAACGGCCTGCTGCAGAATATTAAAACGAGCTGTTTAATTGTTGGGTTGGTTGATGTTTGATGTTATGATTGTATCTTCCGCTGCTGTGCCACACTTAGGTCTTAATTATGCATTTAGACAAGATAAGATAAAAAGAAATCTTCTGGGTCGTTAACCGAGAGGAATTATTAACGGGTTTCGCTTCGGTTTTCCCCGTGTGGCCCACTCGGACCGGTCATCCGACCAGACCGAGACGAGGGGATTACATAATAATTCAAGTTAAATTACAGTAGATTATATAAATATGTTATGTAACTTTCACTCAAAAAAATGTTCACATAAAAATAATACATCATATTTTACATTAATAATTTAATACTATGTCCACCTTATAAAATTTGCAGTTTATCTATTTAACAGTTACATAAATAGCACTTCTTTTTTCTTTCGTATACAAAATATTTATACACTGATGGTGAATTTTTTTTCTACAAGCGAGTTTAATTTATAATTTAGATATTTATTGTAGGAGTTTAAAGTTTAAAACTTTAAGGTTTGATTTTATAATTTTAGGATTAATGATCTAGATTTTAAAATGAAATTAGGCTTTTTGAAATATTTTTCCACCGTCATTATATAAAATAACAACCCATTAAAAATATGCTCATTTTAAACTATATTAATAAATGGATTATTATCCTATACACTAGCGGTGAAAACTAAAAGTTTTCACAAGTGCCTTAATTGTAGGGTTTAGGGGCTTAGCTTAAGGGGTAGGGTTTAGGGGTTTAGGTAGAGGGATTTAGAATTTAGGGTTTAGACATTATGGTTTAATTTTTAGGGTAATATGATGAGAATTTAGGTTTTAACCTATAACCCTAAATTATAAAACTAAACTATAAATTTCAACTACAATCCCAAAATTCAAAACCCATACACATAAACCCCTAAATCATACACTCTAAGCTAAGTCTCTAAATCATAAAACTAAGACGCTTGTAGAAACTTTTAATTTTCACCGCCAGTGTATCAAATAATTACCTTAAATAAATATGCATTATTTACTATTCGAGGGATGTATATACTACTTTTATTGAAAATATCTATATATAATATTGTTAGGTTTGTGTTACAAGTTAATTTCATTATTTCGGTAAAAATGAATAAAAATTATTTTTTAATTAAAAATGTCTATCCTATATTTTTTTCATTTCATACTTTTATCAAATCTTTAGGTTGAACTATTATGAAGTGTTTAAATAATATACCACACATTAAATTGCTCAAATATTTTTATCACCCAACTTATAATTTTTTATTGAATAACTTTTTATGAATATTTCTTATGATAGAAAATATTTTCTCACTTTTGAGTTTTGACTGGGTGCAATTAGGGGAGCGAATTATTTGGTTATAATCTATTTAACAAACAATAACTATTCCTTTTTTTATACATCAAAACAAACAATATCTATTAAAAAACAAACAATATCGATTAAGTCGGTTTTTTGTTGATCAGTTTTCTGTTATTGAGATTCATAATCAAACCGACCAATTATATACATATATATTATTTATTTTAAATATATTTTTAATAATAACACAAATATATTATTAATTAAAAATAAAATTGATACGATTATTATAAAAATATCAGATAAATTCAAAATATCAACGGAACCAGGACGAACCCATGTTTTGTTCCCCCAATTTTTTATTATCTTATATATATATATATATATATATATATATATATATATATATTAAAATATTAGGTTAGTTATGAATTTATCTCATATTTTTTAACATTAATATTTTACCACCCTCCAACCCCAATTCTATTTCTGAACCAAACCGATAAAAAATCGAATGCCCACCCTTAGGTGTGACGTAATGAAGTTTAAGATAATTTCTTTTACCATTTCAAAATAAAAATTGAAAATGAAGATTTAACTTCAACTTAAAAATGAACCAATGTAGTGTGGACACGTAAGCGACAATTCTGAGATTGCAACCATAGAGCTGGACCGTAATCACAAAACGCATAAGCTGCAGATACGACGGCGTCGTTCTATCACTTCCCAAAAGTAAATTTGTTTTCATTTCATAACTCATCATCCACTCTCAATCGTAGCGTGTAAACAACGCACCACTTATATATCGCCAAATGTACAAAACGAGCTTAAGGGTTGGCTCAAGTTCTCCACTCTCCTTTTTATGGCGCGTGAAAACCAGAAGGGAACATTCTTTGTATCAATTTTATTTTCTTTTTTTAATTCTCGATTTAACCAGAGAGGGAGTTGAATTCAACCATTGCAATATTTTCTCAACTAAAAACTCCAAGCCATAATTCATTGGATTTCTTCTCGTAAGAAGAAAAGATATGGGATTATTTGAAGCTATCCTCAATTGGCTTCGAAGGTAAGTTTTTGTTTTGTTTGGTTACTGAGAAAATAAAAGAATCGAATTAAGGTTGGAATTTTAATATTTGTGTTTGTTTTAATGTTGTAATCTAACCTAACCGCGGAAAGAGAGAGAGAGAGAATCATGAAGCTAAGGGGACAAATCTAATTTCTGAATTTTTTACATTTGTTATTTAAATTTGATTAATTGATATTTGAAAGTTGGATTGAATATATTAATGTGCAGAATCAATTCCTTGTGATTGTGGAAATTATTGTTTTTGTTGTTTATTGGATTTTCTATCTTTCGATGTAAATTTTCCTGGATGTTAAAAGTATACGTTTTTTCGATTTTCTTTATATAAAAGTTGGTAATGTAATAATTGCATTTCAAGTTTTGAGAAAATTTATAATGTTGATTCTTCTGCACTAAATTTGAAGCCATTGTTATGATGCTAATTGGTTGACAGGTAGTTTAGTCTCTTTTATTAAGGTGTTTATGAAAATGTCTTGTCGGTACGGTAATTGAAAGTATTGATTTAACATTTTAAAGAATTATGATTTTTTCATTTAAATTGTTACCGTCTAAACGATTAATTGATTTATTCGATACGATTATTCGATTAATGATAAATAATTTACATATTTAACAATACTAATTTTAATAGCTTAAAAATAACAACACAAATAAATTCAAACAAAGTATTCAATTTTTGTAATGTTACGCACCATATAAACACAAATATAGTAATAAAATAAGTTAGTAACTTAATAGCTAATTTGAAGCCAATTGAGGATAGCTTCACCATAAATCGTAACCGTAATGTCTTAATAGCTAATTTGATCGGTATTGTTACGGTACCGTTTCAGCTGAATTTTTCCAGATCGATTTTTAGTCTGATTTTTTAAGTTTTTTGGTGAAATCATTCTTAATCTTCCAGCAACCCTATCTCTTACACCATATTAATCGATCTATTTGGATTAAATTTCATGCATAATCATTCTTATTTCTTCCTCCTCCTTGTAGTCTCTTTTTCCAGCAAGAAACGGAGTTGTCTTTAATAGGCCTCCAGAATGCTGGAAAAACATCCCTCGTCAATGTCATTGCAGTAAGTGAATCTTTTTTTGCTATTCTGCTATCTATTTTAGCTTGGTTCTCACTGCTACACTTACTTTTCTGAATCTTTTTTTCTTTCTTTCTAGACTGGTGGATATAGTGAAGATATGATACCGACGGTGAGTCATATGGAAATACTAACCTTGATTTTTGAGAATCTGCCAATTAAAAAAAAGAAGAAATCTCCATCTCTTCTGTTTGCAGGTAGGATTTAATATGACTAAGGTCACTAAAGGAAACGTCACCATAAAGTTATGGGATCTTGGTGGCCAACCAAGGTTTCGGAGCATATGGGAGAGATACTGCCGTGCTGTTTCAGCTATTGTGTAAGTTCATTCTAACATATACACGTAGGGACGCAGCCAGAATTAAAGATTTGGTAGAACAAACTATAAATGTTGAAAAGCTAGGGTATAAATTCATAATTATTCCTTTTTTTTTAAAAAATAATGGGTGGGCCAAGAGCCGCTCCCGTGATGCACATGCCTTCGTCCCTATATATAGGTAAAGATGCACTTAAACTATAAAAAACTCAATTGCTTTTATACATTTTTTGAACCATTTGATGAGGTTAAATAAATGGCTAAGATTATTTCCTTCTATTTTTTCATGTGATAATTTTCTCATTTCCTATGGTTAATATCAGTCATCCATCAACTTTAATCCAACAATCAAAAAAAGTGTAAAACTTGGTATTCCATGGTGTTAGAGAATCCCATCTCTCTCTATATTAGCTATGTTTGGTGAACAAAGTTTTGAGCCAAATTTAAACGTTTAAATCATTTTTTGATGATTGACCAGTCAAATCAGCTACTATAATTGTTTGAAAATAAGAAAATGGTAACAACGGATTGTAATTTATAGTTATGTTGTGGATGCTGCCGATCACGAAAACCTATCTGTATCGAAAAGAGAACTCCATGACCTGTTAAGTAAGCCCTCGCTGGGCGGCATTCCCCTGCTGGTACTCGGAAACAAGTATGACAAACAGGAAGCCTTGTCTAAAGAGGATTTGATAGAGCAAATGTAAGTAAAGGTTAACCAATAACCAAACCGTTTGTTTGTGTGCTTGCTTGCTTTTAATCTTAAAAGCAACCGTATTCGTGTTTTTAACTATGCAGGGAGCTCAAATCCATTACTGGCAGGGAAGTTTGTTGCTATATGACTTCATGCAAGAACTCTACCAACATTGACACGGTCATTGAGTGGCTTCTAAGGCACTCAAGAGCAAGGAATTGAAGTCTCAAAGTTGCTGTAACATTCTTTCTTCTAGTTTGTGATTATAATCAGTTATATAGATTGGTTCTTTGTCCAGGGTGGTCAAATATGGCTTTGCTGTTGGCTCTATCTCTGTGCCTAACAGGGTTTTTTTCAATGTTTGACACCTTAACTTATTTTTTTGTTAATAAATTTTTTACATTTATTTGGTATCATAACGTTTTATAATTTTTTAACTAATATTTATTAGGACACATGTAGTAATCAGTTAAAGCTGCCTAATTGCCCTATAAGATCATTCTTGAACTACTTGTTTAAATACCAATGCGGTGGTCAAACCACAGAACAAGTTGCTAACAAGTCAGCAGATACACATAAAAACTAAGCAATCTCTTGAAGAAAAGAGATAATAACTAAAAAAAATTCAGTTAAACATCAAAGATTGGTCATTTTGTCTAGTGGTATGGATGCCAGAGGTCCTGAATCGAAGAGTCTAACCAGAAATCTAATTTGAAAGCACAAGATAAAAATCAGCAACTTCATCTAGATTTCTTTTCTAACATCAGTCAGCAAATAGTCACGGAAATAGAAGGGAAAAGCCACATTGTTGATCTGCCATATCCTCTCAAAGAAAAGGCATCTCATACACATGGAATGAAAGCACATTTGGGGAGCAGGTTAAAATACAAGGGAAGTTTCTCTTGCATTTGCCTGCAGGGCCGACAAACAAAACAGCATTTCGTGATAAGCTTTCAGCCTTTCAGCATAATGGGCATTCAATTTGGGAGGTTCATGGCATATAGATGTTTTGGCCTCCAAGGGATCCATATTCAGAAATAATAACCACAAGCTGGGATTGAAATATAGATTAAAGTTGTAGCTTGATGCTAATGCTATTTCAAAAGCCATTAGCATCCAATTGTAGAAGTTCAATAATTAATTAAACCACATCAAAAGTGAGAGATTGGTAAATTTTGGTGTCCTCCGAAAATTAAAAGGAGTTCTAGGAAAAAAGATCTAACAAATTTAAACCAGACATGACGAGTATCAAATCATGGGCATTTGGTCTAGTGGTATGATTCTCGCTTTGGGTGCGAGAGGTCCCGAGTTCGATTCTCGGAATGCCCCAGTGCCTTTTTTTTCCTTTCCATTTGGTTCCCTATATTATATCCTAATATATTTTATTTGAGGAATATGTACCTAAGGCTAAGTCAACTCTAAGAGCAAAGTATAGAACTGATTGATCCATTTTCTAAAAAGTCCTGAGAAATAAATAAATTAGTCTGCATGAATTATCTTTGTATGTGGGCAAGCTAGTCTCATACCTGGAAATTGGAATAACAGTCCATAGAGTATGGATTGCCTGCTGCATAACCCTATGAAAATAAAGGAATAAAACAGTTAATCGGAAATAACCAGTTTAGCCAGAAAAAAAAAAGATAAGAGAGAGGAAAGGCCAACAGAAAAGAAATTAACATTCTTGTGAAAATGGATGACATTAACATTCTTGCATAAACAAAGGAATGCACCATTTCTTAAAAACTACAGTCTACTACAGGTAAATGTAATAACAACAAATGAGTTTTTGGTCTAGTGGTGTGATTCTAACTGTGGGTGTGAAAGGTGCTGATTCAATGCTCAGAACATCCAATATCTTCTAACAGTTTGAAACATTACAAAAGAAGAATGTGGCCCGAAGTCATCTTTCAAAGTATTAATTGTTTGCTGACAAGATTTTTCAAAAAGGAGTTGCAAAAATAAATAAAAGAATATGCAAAGTTTTTAATAGTGAGTAAGCCCTTGGATAAAAAGAAATTGGTCATCCCTGCCAAAAGAGGGATCAATTTGCATGCAATGAACCTACATTTGAAGAGCAGGTTTCTTAGTAAAATTACCAAATGGCTTTAGAGGCTAAAGTAGATAGAACCTCCATCTATTACATCAACAGACTTTGAGTTTAGTTTTGAATGCCCAACAACCACAAGGTTATTAGGACACAACATGTAATAATCGGTTGAAAGCTGCCTAATTGCCCAATAAGCTCATCCTTGAACTACTTGTTTAAATACCAAGGTTGCAGTCAAACCACATAACAAGTTGCTAACAAGTCGGCAGATACACATAAAAACTTAGCACAATCTTGAAGAAAAGAGATGATAGCTAAAAACAAATTCAGTTAAACATCAAAGATTGGTCATTTTGTCTAGTGGTATGATTCTTGCTTCGGATGCAAGAGGTCCCGAATCGAAGAGTCTAACCAGAAAATTGATCTTTAGAGTCTAACCAGAAATCTAATTTGAAAGCACAATATAAAAACTAGCGACATCATCTAGATTTGTTTTATAACATCAGTCAGCAAAGAGTCACTAAAATATAAGTGAAGAGACACATTGTTGTAACATCGGGAAACATTAGATTTGCCATATATTCACAAAGAAAAGGCATCTCACACACATGGAATGAAAGCACATTTGAGGAGCAGGTTAAAATACAAGGGAAGTTTCTCTTGCATTTGCTTGCAGGTCCAACAAACAAAACAGTATTTTGTGATGAGCTTTCAGCAGTGAGTTCTCCTGAAGGTATGGCTGCTGCAGGTGGAGTTTTACGTGATATGCACGGCTCTTGGTTCTTTGGAATCTCTCATAGTTTAAGCAGCTGTTCGGTCATTATGGCCGAGCTTTGGGCTGCACATGACATCCTTCTCCATGCTTGGAGACTTGGATTCTGACGAGTTGTGTCAGAAACAGATAATGTTGAGGTTGCATCGTCGGATACTTTGTCAGGCACTGCTCTTGTGGATTCGATGATTGAATTGTTGGCACTAGATTGGGAAACGAAGGTTAGACATATACTTCGGGCGATTAATGGTCTTATGGATAGACTGGCTGCTCTCAGCAGGGTGCTCTGATTGGGAGTGCACCTTTGAAGAGCCTCCTGGAACATTGGTTGCCTTAGTGCAAGGTGAACAACAAGTAGCTAGTTAGCTGTTTCAGTTTCTGTATAATCAAAAAAGAATAAGTCCATTTGGTCTAGTGGTATCACTGGTATGATTCTCACTTTGGGTGTGAGAGGTCTCGAGTTTGATTCTTGGAATGCCCCAAATATTTTTTTATTATTATTCATTTCATGTGATTCTTAATTTTGGTCTTCCAAGAATGAGTCCACCAAAAATTAATACTTAATAGGAGTTGTAGGAGGAAAGATCTAATAGCTATAAACTAGGCATGATGAATACAAGGGAAGGGCCAGCAGGCAGCAGGGTTGGCAAAAAAAACAGCATTTAGTGATAAGCTTTCTGCATAACAGCCAATTTGACTGGTAAGCTCATGTTTATATCACTTTATGGTATTGTTATATGGATCATTTGTTACTGACAGAGCTTGCTAACCATATACCTACTACTCAAATATTTATAGAATAAAGAAATAAAGTACGAATAAATTATCAAAATTCATGGTCCATAAATATTGCCTTTTAATTTACTCAATTCGGAAATTAAGTATAAACTATCATTTCTATGCCACAAAAGAACCAAACCAAATCCAATGTCCAAGTTTTAAGAGGCAATGGTGGAGTTTAACTCTAACAGGGAAGCTATAACAGAATTACAACACAAGCAAGAGACGGAAATCACTATAGCAAGGAAATTATACTAGGAGCACATCAAAAGCAACAGAAAAACAATGGGAAGCTCATGAGAGTTAATAGGACCCTAAGAACTGATAAAGATACTAAAACATTACAGACATCAAGGTTGGTCTAGTGGTATGATTCTCAGATTGAACACATATTGGAGGACCAGTTTACAATACAAGGAAAGGGCGAGCAGGGTCAGCAAACAAAACAGCATTTTGTCATAAGTTTTCTGCATAACAATTTGTAAAATCAAAGTTGGGCATTTGGTCTAGTGGTGCGAGATGTCCCGAGTTCAATTCTCGGAATGCCTCAAACCTCTTTTCATTTTCTGTTCCCTTAACTTCAAATATATTTGTTTCTGACGAGATTCTTTTGCATTGTGTAAAAACAAGAGATTGTTGCCATTTTCAGAAGTATATTGTTTTGTACCTTTAATCTTATGGTCATCCACTAAAAGGAAATTTGACTAACAAAGGGCACCAAAAAAAATACATTTGATAGGCCTGGTTAAAATATTTTATTGAAGATGCCTATTTATATTCCACCAAAAAGCATAGAACTAAAAAAGCAAAGTATTTTTCCTCCTATCTAAGTGAATTTCCATCTCTATTTGCTAAGATATCTTTTATTTCTGTTTTTCCAGATCCAAATCCAATTTCCAGGTTACACCGTGTGGGTTAGATCTCTTCCCTCACTCAGCCCCTACTCCCTAGCGCTTTGGTGAAGGTGGGATTTGGACCTACATCCTTATGCAATAACCAATCAAATTTACCAGCTAAATTAACACCTAAAAACTTCCATAACCAACTTGAAATTTTTTTTAGATTAATGTTGTCGTTCTATTAGGACAGTAGTGATTAGGTTTCTATTAAGATGCCTAGTTATTCTGTAATTTTAATTTTAAAATTATTTTAAGGTATAAATCAAAATATTATAATTTGTAAGTACAACAACTAGCAAACTAGTTTTTTTTGGGGTACAATAGAGTAATATTTAAATTCCCAATGCAAACATCAGGATTCAAACCCACTTAAGGTAGGAAGTGAATGGACTCAACTAGAAGACTATTGATTTAGCAGGCTGACTTTTCATGGTTAAAATAAATTTGTAAAATTTGGGAGACTCATAACCTGTAGATGTTTTGTCCTCCAAGGGGTCCATATTCTGAATTAATAACCACAAACTGGGATTAAATATAGATGAAAGTTGTAACTTGATGCTAATGCTATTTCAAAATCCCTTAGCATCCAATTGTAGAAGGCCAATAATTAATTGAGCCGCATCAAAAGTGACAGATTGGTAAACTTTGGTGTCCTCTGAAAATTAAAAGGAGTTCTAAGAGAAAAGATCTAACAACTATAAACTAGACATGATGAATATAAAAATTAGGCATTTGGTCTAGTGGTATGATTCTCGCTTTAGGTGTGAGAGGTCCCAAGTACGAAGTCCATATGTCATTCTGACCACTGGGCCTCCTCCATTAAATTAGGATTCATACCGAGGTGGCCAGGTCAACAAAATTAAATCCAATGTCCAAGTTTTAAGAGGCAATGGTGGCATTGAACTCTAACAGGAAACTCTTAACATAATTACATGTTTACAACACAAGCAAGAGACTGAAATCACTATAGCAAGAAAATTATACTAGGAGCACATCAAAAGCAAGAGAAGCAACAATGGGCAGCTCATGCGGTATTACCCATCAGAGGTAATAAGACGTAAAAGCTAAAAAAGGTGCTAGACATTGTGATATCAAAGCTGGGCATTTGGTCTAGTGGTATGATTCTCGCTTAGGGTGCGAGAGATCCCGAGTTCAATTCTCGGAATGCCCCAACATTCTTTTTATATGCAATAACCAAACAACTTTACCAGCTAAATTAAGATCAAAAGACTATGGTAACCAGCTTGAAAATTTTATTACGACATTAAACAGTGATTATGTTTCTACTAGCTGCCCAGTTGTTCACTAAAACCACTTTTTCAAATTGTTTTGAAGTAAAAATCCAAATATTCTAATTTCAAGTGCAATAACTAAAAAAAAACTATTGATTTAAGAGATTCATAACCTATAGATGTTTGGGTCTCTGCAGGATCCATATCCTGAATTGATAACTATACACTGGCATTAAAATATAAAGCAAAGCTAAAATCTGGTACTAATGCAATTTCAAAAGCCTTTAGCATCCAATGTGGCAGGCCAATTATACATTGAACCACATCAAAAGGGATAGAACAAGGAAGTTTGGTCCTCCAAGAATGAGACCATTGAAAAATAATAGGAGCTCTACGAGAACCGAACTGATAACTATAAACCAGACATGGTGAATATCAAAACTTGGGCATTTGGTCTGGCTTTGGGTGCAAGAGGTATTGAGTTTAATTCTCAGAATGCCCCAATGCTATTATTGTTGCTCATTTGGTTTCCTATACTATACCCGAAAATATTTTTTTAATTAGAGGAATTGGTACTGAAGTCAACTCTAAGAGCATAGTACAGAACTTTGTAGACCTAGATTGATATGTTTACTAATAAGTCCTGAGAAATAGATGGGAAAATAAATAAATTAGGCTGTTTGAATTAGCTTTGCATGTGGGCAAGCTAGCCTCAGTGTCATACCTGGAATAATTTGTGGTCATTAGATAATGAAATGCTGCCTAATCCGTGTAGCTTCAGGAAACATTAGATCTGCCATAACCTGTGAGAGAAAAGGTGTAAGCCCATTGAAAGTTTATACAAATTTTCACAAAACTGCTAGTGAAGAATGATAAAAGTTGACGCGCAGCACTTGATCAAATGGTATGATTCTCACTTGGGGTGTGAGAGGTCCCGAGTTATTCAGATCGGTTCGTTTGCAGACAAGATTCCTTTGCAGTAAGTAAAACTAAACAAATTATCCCATTTCCAAAGTTAAATTTCTGCCTTTAATCTTATAGTCATTGAAAAACCTGAGATCTAGAAAATGTAAACAGAACTACCAGGCTACACAAGTTGGGGCTAGCTGAACCAATTGCCACAATATCCACTCCCTTCACCCTGTACTGAAGGTGGACTCAGTCCTTCATCTTTATGAAAAAAGACAATTTATAAGCAAAACTAATAACCAAAGACTTCAAGACTCCACTTGAAAAAGGTTCTTTTGCCATTACATACTGTGATTAGCATTCAGCATAGCTGCCATAGTGTCATTTGTTCTGCAATTTTGTATTTAAAATTGTTTTGAAGAATAAATCAAAGGATTCTAGTTTCTAGACACAACTTGCAAACTATCTATTTACCGGTCAGAAACATCATTTATTAAAAGAAATTATAAAATTTGAGAACATCATTTATCTGGATTAACCCAGCAAACTAAAGAAATAAAAAGTCAATTGACATGAATCAATTTAGCAAAAATGACAAAACAAAAGGCTAAGAGAAAAGACATGTGCTTCCTCCATTTAGCCCTTCTTTTGCAGCAATAAGCCTTCAAGTTTCAAACAATGGTGAAAACAGGATTCAAGCCTTGCTCAAAGAAATTACAGAAAGACTTCACAGTTTACAGTTAAAGTAGTTAGCATCCCATGCACGTATAGAAGACTACGGTATCATACTTCAGAGCCTTGCAGAGAAAAGGCTATTATTTAGGACATACAATTTTGTGAATAGTATGCTCCTCTATATTCTATAAACAACTCAGAAGCGCCTTACTATGCATTCCATTTGTAGAAAAACTAACAATCCGGTTCTCAAAAGAGACTTCATCAACCATTAAAGGTATCCGTCATTATTTCTTGAAAATTTACTACCTATAGATGCTACAATAATGACAAGCATTATAGGCAGCCGCATTGGGCATTTGGTCTAGTGGTATGATTCTCGCTTCGGGTGCGAGAGGTCCCGAGTTCGATTCTCGGAATGCCCCAACTCTCTTTTTTAAATGATCAAAAGAAATCTAGGCAGAAATCAAATTGCAGAGCACAATACAAAATTTATCAACCTCATATCTTCATTTATTTTATAACTTCAGTCAGCAATGATTTGCTCAAATACAAGGGAAGAACCACATTGTTGATCTGCCAATCAGGAAAACCTAGATCTGCTATAACGTCTCAAAGAAAAGGCACCTCATATACACATGGTATGAACACTCATTTTACGGGCATGTCAAAATACAAGGGAAGCCTCTTGCATTTGGCCAGCCAGTAGGGACAACAAACAAACAGCATTTCAAGATGAACTTTCTGCATAAAACCCAAATTGTCCAGTAAGCTCATGTTTATATCACTTTGTGGTATTATTCTATGTATCATAAGTTATTGACAGAGCTTGCTACCCAAGCATTTACCAAATGAAGTACGAATCAATTATCAAAATTCATGGTCTCAAATCTTACCTATTATTTCTATGTTACGGATAGGTAAAAACCAAATTCAGGGTCCAAGTTTTAAGAGGCAATGGCGGCATCAAACTCTAACAGGGAAACAATACTACAGAATCACAACTAAAGGAAGAGGCTAAACTCGCAACAGCTAGGACATTATACTTGGAGGAAATCAAAAGCAGGAGAAGAAACATTGAACAGCTCATGCTGTATTACCCATCGAGAGTTAATAAGACGCGAAAAACTGATAACATTACTAAACATTTTAAACAACAAAGTTGGGGATTTGGTCTAGTGGTATGATTCTTGCTTAGGGTGAGAGAGGTCCTGCTTGAAAAGTTTATGAAGACAATAAATAGTGACTAGGTTTCTACTAGCTGTCAGTTCAGTAATTTCTTTTTTTTAATTGTTTTGAAGAATAAATCAAAATATTCTAATTTCTATGAACAAAAGATAACTGAAAAGCCAATTGATTTAGCAGTCAGGCTCTTCATGGTTAAAAGAAATTTATAAAATTTGGGAGATTCATAACATATAGATGTTTTGGCCTCCAGGGGATCCATATTCTGGATTGAGAACAATATACTAGGATTAAGATGTAGACAAAAGCTGTTAGTAATGTGATTTCTAATTCTCTTAACATCCAACTGTAGCATCTGAATGATACATGGAACACCATCAGAAGAGAGAGATTGGAAAAAAATTGGTGTTGTCAAGAACGAGTCCATCGAAAGTCGGTAGCAATCCTAGGAGAATATATCAAATAATTAGAACCGACACAAATTGAATATCAATAGAGGGCATTTGGTCTAGTGGTATGATTCTTGCTTTGGGTGCAAGAGGTCCCGAGTTCAATTCTCGGAATGCCCCAATCCTTTTACCTTTTTCTTTTGGGTTCCCTATATTATAAGAGAAAGAAAGTACAAATAAAATATCCAAATTCATTGTCCATAAATTGTGCTACTTAGTTGACCCAAATCTGAAATCAAAAATTATAAACTAACATCATTTCTACGCAATAAAAAGATCCAAATCAAATCCAAGGTCCAAGTTTTAAGCGGCAATGGTGGCATCGAACACTAACAGGGAAACTATAACAGAATGACAACAAAAGCATGAGACTAAAATCACTATAGCAAGGAAATTATACTAGGAGCATGTGAAAGGCAACGGTTGGCCTCAATCTTATAGTCATCCAGATAAAAAAAAAAAGAAAAAGAAAAAATGGAAATGTGACTAACAAATAGCACAATCTTATAGTTCATCCAGATAAAAAAAAATGGAAATGTGACTAACAAATAGCACAAATAAACAGAGTAAATATTTTACTGAAGATATCTATCTATATTCCAGCAAAAAACATTGAACTAAAGGCAAAGTATTTACATCCGTTCTTAGTGAGTTTCCATCTTCTCTATCTGCTAAGACTGCTTTTATTTCTTTTTTTCCTGATCCCACTACCAGGCTACACTATATGGGCTAGCTGTCCCACTTCCCTCAACCCTCACTCACATACATTTTGGTGAAGGTGGGATTCAGACCAACATCCCAATGCAATAACCAAACAACTTACCAGCAGCATTAAGATCTAAAGAGTATAGTAACCAGCTTCAAAATTTTATTAGGACATTAAATATAGATTAGATTTCTACTAGCTGCAAGTGGAATAATATAGAAACTTAACTTCAGATCTGTTCATTTTCTGACAAGAATCCTTTGCAGTGAGTGAAAAAGTGCAAAAAATAAATAGATTGTCGCTCATGCTATTTCAAAAGCCATTAGCATCCAATTGTAGAAGTTCAATAATTAATTAAACCACATCAAAAGTGAGAGATTGGAAAATATTGGTGTCCTAGAAAAAAAGATCTAACAATTTTAAACCAGACATGATGAGTACCAAATCATGGGCATTTGGTCTAGTGGTATGATTCTCGCTTAGGGTGCGAGAGGTCCCGAGTTCAATTCTCGGAATGCCCCACCCCTTTCTATTTTTATGTTATGGAATCAATGTTAAGTCAACTTTAAAAAGTAAAACATTCAGAAAAAGGAAATTTGACAACAAATAAACAAAGGATTAATATCCTATACACTGGCGGTGGAAACTAAAAGTTTCCACAAGCGCCTTAGTTTTAGGGTATAGGGTGTTAGTTTAGGGTATAGAGTTTAGGGGTTTATGTGTAGGGCTTTAGAATTTAGGGATAGTTGTTCCAATTTAAGGTTTAGGGTTTATAGGTTAGGATTTAGTTTTTAGGGTAATATGATGAGGATTTAGGTTTTAAGCTATAAACCCTAAATTATAACCCTAAACCTTAAATTAAAACAACTATCCCTAAATTCTAACCCCCTAAACCCTACACCCTAAACTAAGTCCCTACACCCTAAAACTAAGGCGATTGTGGAAACTAAAAGTTTCCACCGCCTGTGTATAGAATATTTATCCATAAACAAAAACATATTTTACTGAAGATACCAATTTATATTCCAGTAAAAAACATAGAACTAAAGGCAAAGTATGTTTCCTCCTTTTTGAATGAGTTTCCATATTCTCTATCTGCTAAGACTCCTTTTATTTCTTTAGTTTTTGCTGATCCAACTACCAGGCTATCTACCTCACCACATTCCCTAAACCCCCACTTCCTTTTTGGTGAAGGTGGGATTCATACCTACATCCTTATTCAATAGCCAAAAAACTTTACCACCAACATTAAGATCTACAGACTTTGATACCAGCTTGAAATTTTTATTAGGACATTAAATATTGATTATGTTTCTGGTAGTTGCTTAGTTGGTCGCTAATTTCATTTAGAAGTATAAGTCAAAGAATTCTAATGTCAAAGTACAATAACTAGAAAATTACAGATTTAGCAGTTAGGCTCTTCATGGTTACAATAGATTTATAAAACTGGGAGATTCACAACCTATAGACATTTTGGCCTCTAGGGGATCCACATTCTGAACAGATAATTATATACTGGGATTAAAGCTGTAACCTGGTGCTAATGCAATTTCAAAACTCCTTGGCATCAAATTGTAGCAGGTCAATGATACATTGAACCACGTCAAAAGCCAGTGGCCTTCCAAGAATGAGTCCATTGAAAGTTAATGGGAGTTCTAGGGGAAAAGATCTAATAATTACAAACTAGTCATAGTGGATATCAAAAATGGGCATTTGGTCTAGTGGTATGATTCTTGCTTTGGGTGCGAGAGGTCCTGAGTTCAATAAATGGAAAGGGGAAAGAGATAAAGAAGGCTAACAGAAAAGAAATATGCCCTTTTCTTCCTCTGAGTAAGAAGGAAGTCCATCTGTCATTCTGACCAAGAACTATGCCACACTCCACGCTATGGGCCTCCTCCATTAGCTTCTCTTTTTGCAACAATATGGCTTCAACCAAAGGTTAAAAAAACAAGGTCAACAGAATTACAAAATGACTTTACAGTTAAATAGTTACCAATTACCATCCTTGTGTGAAAACAAGACTTTGGTAGTCTTGCACAATGATACATTAAACCAAATCAAAAGTCAGAGACTGGAAAATTTTGGCCTTCAAAGAATGAGTCCATTCAAAGTGGGCATGACAGATATCAGAAAATGGGCATTTGGTCTAGTGGTATGATTCTCGCTTTGGGTGCGAGAGGTCTTGAGTTCGATTCTCGGAATGCCCCAGATTCTTTTTTTTTTTTCCTTTTTGGTTCTCTATATCATATCCTATAATATTTTATTAGAGGAATATGTACTGAAGTCAACTTCTAAGAAAAATTACAGAACTTTATAGATTTAGATTGATCTGAGAAATAAATAAATTAGGCTGTATGAACTATCTTTGCATGTAGGAAAGCTAGCCCATACCTTAAATAACAACCCTTAGAAAAACGAAGAGCCATGCTACACTTCATGCTATGGGCCTCTTCCACTAGCATCTCTTTTGCACCAATATGCCTTCAACCAAAGGTTAAAAATAGGATTCAAAGGCAGGTCATTGGAATTAAAAATAAAAGACTTTACAGCTAAAGTAGTTAGCATCCTTGTGCGAATACAAGACTTTGGTAGTCTTGCATAACTGTTAATTCCAGTAGAGAAAAGGATCACAAACAATCTTGTTCTGGTCAGAGTCAAATATTTCATAATAAATAAAGGTATGCACCAGTTCTTGAAAAATACTACCTGCAAATGTAATAACAATACATTGAAGACAAGAAATGAGTATTTGGTCTAGTGATAGTTTTCTAACTTTGGGTGAGAGAGGTTCCGATTCAATTCTCAGAATGCACAATTGTTTTCTTCACTACCTTCTATCCATTTCAAACTTTACACAAGAAGAAAATGGCCCAAAGTCATCTTTATAAGTATTAACAGTTTCCTGACAAGATATTCAAACGAGCGGCAAAGCACTGCAAAGGTTTAAACCTGGTCAATGTAGGATCCATTTCTTAGTAGAACTACCAAATGCTTCACAAATCACAACAGCTAAAGTAGATGGCACCTCCACCTACCGCCGCCTCAATAAAAGACGTTGGATTCAGTTTGCAGAGCTAAAGAAACAAAAAGTTTCAGGGACACAGAACTAAATGAGAAGTCACTAACTCCCTAAAGCTCATCTTTAAACCATTCTGCTTCATCATTCAACGTGCGACAACTTAGCAGATAGACAGCCAAATTTATCACAATCTTTAAGAAAATAGCAAATGGCTGAAAAGAAATTATGTCAAACAGCAAAGATTTCATCTTGCAGTATAATTCCACCAGCATCAAATTTCAAACATGTTAGCAGATAGAAATCCAAATTAAGCTTCAATAATTGAACATTTGGTATAGATCCTAGCTCCTAAGTTCAATTATCTGAATGCCCCAAACCATTTCTTCTTCCATTTCCGAATTTCGCAACTCGAAATAATTGATCATCAGAATCTAGCTTCAAGTCGACTTCAATTAAGAGAATACTAGTATATAAATTAATCAGGAAAAGG
This sequence comes from Hibiscus tridactylites, assembly GCA_958450335.1. Taxonomy (NCBI): domain Eukaryota; kingdom Viridiplantae; phylum Streptophyta; class Magnoliopsida; order Malvales; family Malvaceae; genus Hibiscus; species Hibiscus tridactylites. The sequence continues at coordinate 9,530,862 of OY288279.1, read as the reverse complement.
GAAACGTGTTTTTCTATCATAATATACAAACAGCAAGAATTATAGCCCTAGTCTCCAAGAGGCTCAATACAAAATCAAAGAAATCTTGTAAAACTATGTATATTGAAATTGAGAAATCATCAATCGAGAAATGTTCACTTACCATTAAGCAAAAAAAAAATCACCAGAAATTAGCAAACGACAGTATACAACAGATAACGCAAAAACTCGTTATGCTCCGTGGAGGTTAATTTTCCATGGCTTTTCGCCGAAACGGGACCCGACAAAGAAAAGCAGTGAGCAGCGAAGAGCCGAAGACTAGGGTCAAAACTCAAAATGGAGTAACCAAGAGGTCCAATTATGGTATAGTCCTTATACTATGCTGAAATTCGATATTTCATCTTTCACTTTGATTTGACGTATTTCTATTTTTATAATGGATTGTTCCATATACAAGACGTTGGAAATTTTTTATTTACACGTGTACCTCATTTTTTGGTTTAGGATTTTAATTTAAGGTTTAGAGATTAAGATTTGTAGTGTAAGGGTTTAAAATTTAGGGTTTATAATTAGAATTTAGAATTTAGGTTTTAAGATAATATGGTTAGGGATTTAGGTTTTAACATATAAACTTCAAATTTTAATCTTAAACTCGAAATTCTATCAACCGCCCCTAAATTCAAAACCACTACACTTAAACGTCTAAACTCTAAACTCTCAACGGAGTCCATAAACCTTAAAACTAAGTCTAAAGCGCTGATGTAAAAATAATCCACAAGTGATACTGATAACATCATTTTTTATGCTTGTTATTCAAGCTGAGTTTTCAGTCCAAATAAAAAATTAATTATAAATTTACCTATTAATATAGTACTCAATATTATTTTATAATAAAAAATCAAGCTATCAATTTAAATGAAACTAAGAATAAAAAATCAACTGAAACTAATAATGATGTTGATTTGAATGTAATAATAATAACAATTTAAGGGCAGATGATCAAACTACAAACAAATAAAATAAAAAAAAATGTGAAATTTCAACATGGGAGAGGGACTAGAACAATAATTACACCTACATGGAAAAACCGGTTTCCATGTGGATGCTGAATAATAACTTATTAAGTATATTAACAAACATTCCTTTGGGCAGTCAATAAATTCGGCCGTGGTCTGTATTGTCCTCACAAATTAATGAATAATCAGTGATTTACTATGTTGCTTTTTTTTGTGCCGATTTTTCTAATTTTTCTTGATTAATATGAACCAATTCGTGTCATGCATTTAGTATTCGCGAGTGAGTCTTTCGGCGAGAATTTCCTGAACACAATGTCTCGAATTCTAAACTTACTTAAACAATATCAAACTGCTTACCAGTGGCGGACCCATATTTAAAAAATAGATGTTCAAAATTTTAATACAACTTTTTATATATAAATGGGTATGCAAAATAAAATTTTCTTTACAAATTACACTATATTTTTAAAAATTTTCTATGCACATGCTCCCTATAGAGGCTATATGCATCCGCCCTTGCTGCTTATCACGAATCACTGCAGTATAAATAAGAATATTTAATCAATTTACCCTATTTATTAGAATCTAGACTATAAAATAAAATTATTCACCAAAATCTATAGCTAGAAAATATTAAAAATTAAGATGTTCGAGTGTTTGATTTTCTTTATACAATTTTAATAATATTAAAATTGTATCTATTCTACCAATAACCAATTGGTACAATAATATGAGACTTTAGGTCCTTTAAACAATGTCAGAGTTTCACATTCTAACATTATGAATGAAAAAAAAAATTCTTTGTAAAACTCGATCGATAATAGTCGACTAATGAGTCAGATATCGGTAGTTAAATAAAAAAACATATATGTTCGGATAATATTAAAAAATTATTGCTTAGTTGCAATTGAAAATAAAACATGCTGATTAAAAATTAAACCATTGAAGTTTTTTAAAATTTTAAATTAAAAATAGAAATATAAAGTTAAAATAATTATTTTTTTGAACGGAAAGTTAAAATAATTATTAAATATATAACATATGTTGGATTCAAATATTTGAAATTGGTTTTCGTATAAATAACTCAAATTTGTATAAGGGTTAAAATACTTGAAAAATCCTAACTAAAATAAAAGTTGCTCTGGGTGATAGAGATCTGATGCTTGATATTTGAGTCCATTATAAATAAGCATTAGATAAATATTTATGAATCTATAATATCTGAATTCGTAAAATATTTTTAAAGGGTCCATTGAAGCTTAAACAGGAGTTCTACGACAAACTATCGGATAACAATGAACCAGCATGGTTAATATCAATGTTTGAGCATTTCGTCTAGCGGTATGATTCTTGCTTTAGGTGCGAGAGGTATTGAGTTTGATTCTCGAACTATCTTAAAATCTATTTTAATTGAAAAAATTAGCCCGATGACCATTCAACTATTGGTCGTGAACTGTTTTGAATACACAACTAAATAAATTTAAAATTTGACCATTCAACTATTTAAATAGACATATTTTGACCACCGACTGTTAAAATTTAACGAAAAGATGATGTGGCAGTTAAAGTATAATTATACTTTTAGTCCTTGTTAATTACCTATTATATCAATTTGATCCTAATTTTAACTTAATTAAATAAAACTAACCAACTAATCAGATAACAACACATGTCATCACAGATTGGATGAATTTACTTTAATTTTCATTTCTCTTGAATTTCACGGGTTCAAACCCCACCATGGTCATATTCCTTTCTCTTGAATTTTCCTTTAACTAGGTGGTGACACGTGTCACAACTTGATGGAGGGAATATATATATATATATAATGTTAAATAAATTAAATTAAAAATTAAAGTAAATTCACCCAATTGAGTGATGACACATGTCGTTATCTGATTAGTTGATTAGTTTTATGTAATTAAATTGAAATTATGACCAAATTGATATAATGGGTAATTAACAGGGATTAAAAGTGTAATTATACAAATTTTACTTTAACTGCCACATCACCTCTTCG